>CM076152.1:39092500-40292500 GCA_038025085.1 Tetragonia tetragonoides
TCACGGCTCATAATAAGTATCCTCTAGCTACATTTCTAAGAATGAAGTAATCCCATTTTTCTGTAAGTTGGTCTCACAAGCCTCGTTCGTCTTACAATAATCCACAAGATCACAACTTATTTCTTTTCACCGTAGTCCTCGAAAATTTGGCGCGACAGGGTTAGATCTTGGTTATTGGCTTGATTATGCAGTATCTTAAAGTTTCTTTTGTTCAAGAATGCCATTTGTGGAATTTGGGGCTTTAAAATTTCTAAATGGGGTAGCTTTGGTGGATACTGGATTTGATTATTTTTTAATTGTTTGATGTTTATAAAAATGAGGTTTAAGTGTTTGAAGCATAGGTTACAATTTTAATTAAGGGTTTTTGATAATTTTAATTTACCCATGGACGTGAAGGGTGGGGTGGGGGGTCCATGGTGGGCGTGAATAGTGTGGCAGGGGATTTCAGTGATCTCTCAAGCACATGGTTGAGCTTCTAATGACCAATTAATGTATTCCAACACCTCAATGGGGCAAACTTCGTTCTGTTTCTGAGGTGTCTAAGAAATGGAACAAAATGCACCATGAAAACTTTGCAGAGATCCTTGCACGCATGTCAAGCGACGATAGCATTACAACAAATAGGTTTGTACAAAATGCAAAATGACTAAATTTTAGAATATCAGCAAAGGAAATAAACTTCTTCCAAATTTATTTATCAAAGAAAGAGTGGAAGAGTAGTTTTTCCATCCGAAAATCTTCTATCTCTTGAGGGTGTGTATGTAGGCGCAATTGTTTTCTCTTCAACACTCATTGATCATTCGTCCATCAACACTACTCAGATTTCGACTGGCAAGCGACGGTAAGATGGTTGTTTTATAAGTATCTCTGAATCCTATATTGTTATTCCATCGATACATGAACTTCTCAACCTACCACAAATTTAGAAAAGAAATGTCTTAACGAGAACGAAAAAAAACGACAAAAATTGAACTAGTTACATACATGAATTAGCAAGACTGACCTGTATGTTACAAAACTTTTCAAGAGCTTTCAAATCTTTCTGGGAAGCTAGCTGTTTAGCAGTCCTTAGGACTTTGATATTTTCATCAAAATAACAAGTAGTCTGCAATAGACAACAATATAAAATAACACTAATTTTGGTAGTACAGTATGAAAGGAACCGCCAGCAAATGTGTTCTCACAAGATGTTCTTATCTATCTTCTAGTTCTACGTGGCAGACTAATTTTTACTACCAATCGGGTGTCTTTTTACTACGAAAGTATCTTCAATACACATTTTTACTATATTTTTCTAATTTTTACTAAACAAGACATCCTTATCCATCTTCTTAGAAGATCTAGATCATTAGGCCAACTGAACTATACTAGAGAAAAGAATTACTGTACCGAATTTTTTAGTTGCATATCAGCTGCATCAATCTGTTGACGTTTCTTGTCAATCTTTTCGCTTATATCAGAAAGTCTGTTTTTCAAAAACCTTCTTGTCTGGTGGACTAAATGCACATTTTCCTCGAACCGCCTGTTCCAATATCGACTTTCTACATGATGTGTAAAGTGGTTGCACTGGCTTAACAAAAAAAAAAAAAAAAAAAAAAAAAAGGATTATAAAGTGTCCATGGTAGTTGGCACTCAAAAGCATCTAGTAGTAGCGAAACCATAAATTTTTTGTAATGAAAACTCGTCAATAAATAAACTATTGTCATTAGATAAATATATGTTTTTACCAAAAAAAAGTACAAAATTTGTTAAAGAAGTCTAAACTGGAGTGTGTTTGAGTATTGGATTTGAAAGACTCAATTTGTAATAGAATAAAAGTTTTCCACCCCGCAATCTTTCACTTCATGATTCATTTGAAATCCCCAAATGTAAGGAAAAAGGAGGAGAGAAAATTTTAGAATTTGTTAAAGAAATCTTTCACTTGATGATTCATTTGAAATCCATTATTGTTGTTGTTGTATGGTAGGATGTCACTTGAAATCATTTTAAGACTTTTTAAAAGATCATGGATCTAAACGAACAATTGCAAACCTATAATTTTCTAAGTCATTTATGTACTTATATATCAATCCATGATTTCAAATTCAAATTCTCAAACAAATTATAAAAGGTAATTGGTCTTACTTTGTTGGGTATGGCACAAACATGTGTCTCCCAGGCACGTCCACAACAACATTGTTGATAAGATGGTATCGTCTTTTTCGAATCCTCTTCGATGAGTTCCTCAGTTGTCTTTCGCGTCTCCTTAAGCTTCCTAAGGTTCAATCTCTCTTGTGCTAAATTTCTACTCCCATGAACCTTTTGAGCTCTTCTGTGAGTTTTCTTCTCAGCTTCCTCAAGCTGAAATTAATCAGATAGGAGCATATTATCAGTGTTAAGGATAAGAGGGTAGCAAATAAATAGAAGAAAAAAAATTCGCAAATCTTCCTCAAAAGATGGAACAGAAGGCACATTCTTATATGAAAGGGTTAAAGTATTGCTACTCTCTCGATCTAATAGGAGTTAATTAAATTGATGAGGCTCAAAGTTATTTAAAAAGATAAAAAATAAATATTGTTCTCAGTTTCTTTGTTGTAATTGGACAAGATCAACTGTAGTTATCAACTTACCAAAGCCATGACCTAATTTAAGCATCTTAAAAGCATAGGGGATATATAAGAGACATGATCAAGCAATAAAACAGAACTAATCATTGACAGATCTATAGATTTACATAACAACCAAAGACACTTCTGAATTCTGATATAACAATCATGTCGTGTTAACAAAACGGATAAATGGTTAAAGGAAAAACATATAAAAAAGTAAAACCAAAAACACAACTGCTACAAATAAACATAATCTGGTGCTTACCCTGAAGTCTTGAGGTTTCTCACAATAAGAACACTCGTAGTTTCTCCAAGACAACTCGTTATCTAAAGGACGCTGCAATCAACACATACAAATATTTCAAAACCGATACTAAATTCATCTATTACACCATTTTCTGTATTTACGCATTTTATCTTTAGACTACTGCATTACACATGTGTTGTGTGATACTTTTACGATATTGATAAATCAATTTAGACTAATCAATCAGTACACACCTTTTCTTTTTCAATTCTTCTGCAGGCTTCCAACTTCCTCCCTATGTATTCCCAACCACCATTGATCTTCGCTTTCAATGATGAAGGTCGGTCAGTACGAGAACTAATATGAAATTTTGCAAAATAGAATTGGTGTACAACAATGTTCTTCTTCTTTACTGGTACTACAATATTCTGCCATTTCTCGCCGTCATTTTGATCGTCATCAACCGTGCAATCAACTTCTTCAAAAAATTAAAATAAAATCCATGATTATATTAGATCAAAGAACTAAGAAATAATCAAGACTCATCGATCAATCAAATGAGTTTGCAACAGTAAGTACCATTGCGCTTATTCATTTTACCACAAATATCATTATTAATATCCAATAACACACAATTAGCAATTAGCAATTAGCAATTGACGTTATAAAACCAGGGTTATTGATATAATTGACATACCTTCAGACTTGGCCATTGTCCCCATTGATGTTCAAGCACGATCAATATCGCTTTTTAGGGTTTCGGTATTAGTTCTTTTCTTTCTCTCCTTTCTTTTTTATCCGCGATCCTTTCATTTTTGTGTTAAGAGTTTTATCTATTGGACATTGTCTTTTAAAACTTTTTTTTTTTTTTACATACCGTTTCTCTTTAAACTTCTTATTTGGTTTTTTGAAGTCAAACTTTGTAAACTTTGACCTTAAATCTGTAAAAAAATCTCTATAAATGCATTTTCAAAACATTAAATTTTTACAAATTTTACATTTATATTTTTACACATATAGAGGGTGCCTTTGAGGCTACATGGTCAGTTCAGTTTTGTTTAGTTCACTTCAAGTGTCAATTCAGTTCAGTTCATTGGTGCTGAGTTCAGAAACATACTTTTTGTCTCATATATGAAGTTGTGTTAAATTCAATTCAGTGGTGTTCAGTTCAGTTTAGTGATTGTCCAATTCATTGATGTTAAATTCAGTCAGTTCAATTCTGGTAAGTTAATTCAGCTCTAAAGAACGCATCTTTATGGTCAAAATACCAAATTGGAGACCACGAAAAAATAAGTAGAAAGTTTAAAGAGAAATGGAGGGAGTAAGGCTCCGTTTGATTCACCTGGATAAAACTGATCTGAACTGAACTGATCTGAACTGAACTGAACTGAACTTAATTAATTATTTGAGCTTGATCGTTAACCATTTAAAATTTGTCCAAACATAGTCAATATTGGACTCATTTGAAAGTATGCTTTAAGATCTTTCCGATGACATAATTTTCATCATGAAATTATTTCAGAATGAAAAGTTAAATGAGTAATAAAGTTACACATAAACTGAACTGAACTGAACTGGACTGAACTGAACTGAATTTAAGTAAAATTAAGGTGAATCAAACAGAGCCTAAGAAAACTTATGGTCGGAGGTCCCTTTTTCTTTTACAACTTCGCTAAGGCTTCATCATATAGAAATATTTATCGTGAACACAATTTCTTTTAATAAAAAGGAATATTGAATAACGAAACAAAGGATGTTTCATTTTAGTGAAGAAATGATGTTTCGCCTTGTGTCTGTATGCTTGGACTATGCTCCTGGCTTAATCGTTAACGACTTATGTTTTGTTTGTTAGGAGTTAGTTGGAGGCTTAATCTCTTTGCTGTAATAAGTTATTCATTCATTCATAAAATCAATCACAAAAATATCAAAGTTATTTATTATTTTCTTCTCTCATTTCCTCTCTCTATATTTCTTCAATTTCATCCTTGATTTAGCTTGGTTGATCCTAAATTCAAAACTAAGCAACCCAAAACAAACTAATGCTCAGTCTTAAATATCCAAAAAAAAAATGAAAAAAAACTAATGCTGAAGCTCACAAGGTATATCCTTGTAAAAGTAGTGCTTGAAATCATTCATATGAGCCTCTTGTAAGCACATAGCGACCCTCACCGATCCATCATTCACTGTTCCAGGAAGCATAAGGCAATCACCATCTGAATCATGAGTACCCGGCCCCATATAAATCTCCTTTCCCCATCCAAAGTCTAGCCCATATATAGGAAGTGTCAACCAACTTATGACTCCAATGTTAGGATTACCATAATATGGACCGTCATTACTCTTTCTTGCATGGAGATCTTGAAAAAGGGAAAAATCAGGTAGGCTTTTTAAGAACTCAATATTTGACCAAACATACTCATCGTTCACTCTTGTCATTGCCTCTCTTATCTTACCACAAGTGTACCCTAAGGGCTTTGCCATAACTTCTTCTGCCTTAGCAAACGCTACGACGTCTATAATAGCATTGCCAAAATACTTTGGTGGTAATGGTGGGTGTAAGCGATGACGTACGTCTACAGAGAATCCTAGACCTGTCGGTTGCTCACTTTGATGACCACGAGCCTTGCAAGCACTTCTCCACACATGGGCTGCAACTACTTCATAACGACTATAAGGATGCCTATTATCATGGGTTGAAACCTTGTTAGCATCCTTCTTAAGACTCTCCACATGCTCTTTTGCTAACGGTAGTGTCTTTGTAGTAGTAGCTTTCCTTCGCTCCTCCAAATTATTTTCATGACCTATTAATAATGGTGGGGGACCACTCTCAGTAAACCTATCTCGTGGAGCACAATTTTGGGAATTTGGAGGTTGCAATACCATACGATCAATGTAAGGGGATGCTAAAAGTGGCTCACCACGAGCAAGCCTAGCCCACTCCGTCATGAAATGGAGTGCACTTTGACCATCAGTAATGACATGTGATGTAGTCATCCCAAGCGAAAGACCACCACAATGAAATAGGGTAAGCTGCCCTAACATCAAGGGCAACTCATCGATGGGCTTATCATAATCCACCCATGGAATGAGGCTCTTGAACTGGTTAGCATCGGAAGAAAAATCTCCAAAGTCACTCAATTGACTACTAGTTTTAGCTTCGATAAGCTCGACTCCCTTAGCATTGCATAGTAGTTCGAGTCTCCCTCCTCCTATCCACCGAAGACGACCAGCTAAAGGATAAAAGTGGACCAAAACTCGGCTTAATGACTCCTTAAGAGTATCTATAAAAGAAGTGGACGATGTAAGCCACTCTTTGGAGGGCTTGTAAAAATATATTGTGGAGACATGGGTGATCACTCCCGTTTGATCCCATTCAGATAAAGAAAATTTTCCCTCATAAGTTGGCTTAGATGGTGTTACTACGTAGGAACCTTTTATATTTACTGCTGCCATTATCTCAAATATGATAGAGACAGATTGCTACAGCACATAATAGACGGAAAATGGTAGGGAAGATTGTAAGAGAAGTTGAAGTATGGGTTAGAGAGAGTACAACAATGATCTCCTCTTCCACCTCTAAGAATGGTTGATTGAGTATATTTTGAACATGAAGTTGTTGATGCATTTCTTAAATTCAATTTGAGTATTTATAGAATTTACCTTTGACATTAAATGTTTGAAAACTTGCTTAGATAGAACCCTTAAGTTAATTTATTGTGTTATAACGCTATATGTACTTACTTAATATTACATTTACTGATCTATGTCATACACTTCGACTAAAAACTGGCATGACATTATTCAACATATATATACAATTAATTATTGTAGTGAGTTACATATTACAAAAATATTTATGCATCGACATAAAGGCTCTATGTGTAATGTTGTTTCCAAAAATATTTATGCATCGACATAAAGGCCCTATGTGTAATGTTGTTTCCAAATAGGAGTTTGATTTAATTTTGTGTTGTACATGTTGGTGGTCAAGGACTCAAGGAGCAAACAAATAATCACAAAATCTCGTATGAAGCGGCCTCAAGGTGAAACCTCTCATAAAAGTATGATGTCATGCCGATGTCATGTTTGTATATATAGAGGTAGCCTCATCTTGAGACGGTCTAATACAAGACTTATTGAATCCCATTTTTCTGTGAGTTGGTCATACAAGACTTGCTAATCAAATAAACCATATATCATACGGAAAATAATTAGTTAATCCCCGACATGAATGTTGAAACTTAGAAGCAAGAAAAGACAAGGAAACAAATGAAGCGAAACTAACAACATATCTAAAGCAATAACCATTCACCAAGAAACATTCATGAGACTCTTAAGGCTTAGGGCAATGGTTGATTATGGTCTAAAATAGGCTCTCTCTTTTTTCTTTTTTTTCTTTCTATAAGGACATGTTACAATTAATTTGTTCCTTTTTCCTTAGGTTGTCCTCTCAAAACTACATTACACTTTTGGCCATACATCTTTTTCGTATTGTCTTCTAAGTAAGATCATCAATAAAACAAACAAAAGGGTTTGCTTGCTTATCTTATCTTGATTTGCACCATCCTCAAAGCATATGACAAAATCTATATAAAGCAACTAATGATATATCACAAATAGCAAACAAATACTCAAACAATACCAACAATTTGTTATAGCAATACTATCTTGTAGAACTCAATTTGCACACAAAATGGAGAATGGAAACAAGAGAATGGCAGTGCTAGTAGGATGCAACTATCCAAACACAGAATACGAATTACACGGGTGCATAAACGATG
Organism: Tetragonia tetragonoides; assembly: GCA_038025085.1. Classification (NCBI taxonomy): domain Eukaryota; kingdom Viridiplantae; phylum Streptophyta; class Magnoliopsida; order Caryophyllales; family Aizoaceae; genus Tetragonia; species Tetragonia tetragonoides. The sequence goes on from CM076152.1 coordinate 39,100,117, forward strand.
TGGTTGCGATGCAAGAGCTGCTCGTGGAGCGATTTGGGTTCGATATGAGCTCGATTGAGCTCCTAACCGATGAGCAAGGACAAGGCTCCAAGGTTCTGCCTACTGGCGCTAACATTAAAAGTACACTTAACAGGATGATTGATAAAGCTGAAGCAGGGGATGTCCTGTTTTTCCATTATAGTGGCCATGGGACTCGGATCCCTTCTAGGCATCATCTTAAGCAGGATGAAGCCATTGTCCCTTGCGATTTCAATCTCATCACTGGTGAGTATCATGTTTATTAATAAGCCCTTTACGACGATTTTTTTTTTTCCATATATTTTTCAATTTTCATCAAACATTAGAAGTTTGGTTGATGATTGTTCTTGCTTTTATCAAAGAAGAATATGATTGTTCCTTCTTTACTTAATTTATTGTTGGAAAAAAAATGTTAAATTTCTTTTTTCAGTAAGTCTTTTATGAGGCTGTCTCATACGAATTTTTGTGTTTTTTTTAAACAAAAGAAACTCTAAATTGACTATTGTTATGGCTACTAGAGTTTTTTTTTCCCCCCGATTTCTCAAATAATATATGCACGATAATAGGCATAAAACCAGTTGATTCAATGTGTCCACTAACCAACTTATATGTCTTTTATATAGTGTTGTTCATAAAAATTCATATGAGACGATCTCATGTATGAGGCGTGATAATTGATATCTTTTTTTTTTTTGAAGTAAAAGATAATTCATTCATTCATAAAAAGCCATCTGGCATCTACAACGATGAATATCTCTAAATAAAATAGATCTAACAGAACAAAGTATAAATCTACCATAACAAGATGAATATGACTCCCACCATCACTGCTAGAAATCGGTGTCTTGATCAACTCCGTCGATAATAAGTGACTACCAATCCAAACATCACTGTTAGAAATCGGCGTCTTGATCGGCTTCGTTAGTGATTGACAATGCCCTGATATAGCAAAAAAGATGCTATACAGAAAACGGGAGGCCACCGCCTTTTTTTCCCTACGATCGGAGGTAAGCACGAAACGTGCTGCAGTTATTTGGAAATACAAATCCCCTAGGCACGGTAGATTGGACTTGTCTTCTTGATTCATGAAATCTACCCGGACCACACAAATTCTAAAAGACTCCGATGAACGCGCAGGACCCAACAATCTCTCATGAAAGGAGAGTTTATTCCTAATCATATTGAAAAACAAACTAAAAAACTAGATCGAATGCAAAGAAACAACAACGAAGGGGCTAACCACCGGCAATTTTGCCGGTGATAGCCCCTAGATGAGTCAAAAGAAAGGGGGCTAGGGTTTTTTCTTTAGAGAGAAAGGAGGAGGAGGAGGTGATAACTGATATCTATGTGCTATGTTGGTAGAAAAATGATATCACCCTACATGAAAAGTGACTTATTTTTTCATCTGCTCTTTGTTTTTGCAAGATGTGGATTTCCGGGAGCTAGTGAACCGGCTACCAAAAGGAGCAACTTTCACAATCCTCTCAGATTCATGCCATAGTGGAGGCCTTATTAACAAGGAGAAAGAGCAAGTCGGGCCCAAAACTTTACCTCGTTCGGCCCAAAACGACAACAAATTGAACCACAATAACACCAAGCCCAAGCACATTCCTTATGAGTCCATATTGCAGCACTTAGCCTCCCTCACAAATATGGTAGAATCTCAAATCGAGGCCCATTTAACCACATTGTTTGGTCAGGATGCCAGCCCAAAATTTCGACTCCCCGAAATGGACCTGGACAAGATATGTGGGCCGGTCCATGGGCCGGATTCAGGGATTTTGCTTAGCGGGTGTCAGAGCAATGAGACTTCTGCTGACGTATCGGGAGCTGGTGGGTCGGGTGGTAAGGCCCATGGGGCCTTCTCATCCGCGGTCCAGTCGGTGTTTAAGGAGCGGCGAGGCCCAATTAGTAATAAGGAGGTGGTGATGTTGAGTAGAGAAGTATTGAAGGGAGAAGGACTTGAAGGACAACACCCTTGCTTATATTGCAGTGATGAGCAAGTTAATGCACCCTTCTTGTTGTGGGATGTGGAAACCACTAAGTGATCTCATTAACATCAGAAACTACTAAGTATGTTTTTCTCATTGCTATTGGAATATTGCATTGTTTTATGTTCATGTAATTGGTCTTTATTTTTCTCTCCTTCCGGGAAAAAACTATTGTACTTTTATATACATCGTGTTACCCTGTCTTTTGATAACCAATCAATGATTTTTTTAACGAATTTATGATGTATTTGTTATCACATATTGCTTTTATAAATTTTAACCATACTCCACAAATGATATTGGACTACTATATTAGATCCACTAATGGCTCAATGATTTAAGAAGACCAAGACAAATTAGTATTTTTAGTTAATATATATATTAAAATTATGCTGGATATTCTTGATTGATCCAGGAGGAGAAAATAACAAATGTACAAGAAATACTTATTTATCGTCAATAATTAAGACCCAGTCCCACGATATAACACAATTATTTAATTAGGAGAATACGAATATCAAATAATAAACCAAGAAATCTTTTATAATTGTGCCACGAATACAAATTCGAGGTACAAAACAATAGTATTGTGCACATGGACTAATTTTATTATGCAGCTGGTGCTTTTATTCTGTTTTTTGGAGCTTAAAGTCAATGTGATTGAACCAAGGGAGTGTGGTTGAGTGGTAGGGTCTCATTCACCTTTAACCAAGGTCGAGAGTTCGAATCTCGCCTTAGGCGTGAAGCAATTTTAAATCGCTTGGCAAGCTGTCTCACCCTTTGAGGTGCCTACCAGCTAGCACGGAGAATAGTCATTGTTATCGACGGTGGATACGAACCAAAAAAAATTCAATGTGACCGGGTCTCACAGGTGAATCTGCACCAGATAAGTGTAATACCCTCTCAAAATCCAATGAAAATGAAAGAACAACTATCCTATTTTTTCTATACATAAATTATTGCTACCAATATCAACAAAAATCCATTGAGCTAACAAGAAAATACCCTCTTTAATTTGTTGGTCCAAAAAAAATGGAAACATGGAACAAGAGAATGGCAGTGCTAGTAGGATGCAATTATCCAAACACCGAAAACGAGCTAAAGGGTTGTATCAACGACGTAGAGTCCATTAAAGAGGTGTTGATCGAGCAGTTTGGGTTCGAGTCGGATCACATCGAGGTCTTGATCGATGAGCCAGGTTATGGCTTACTGCCTACAGGTGCCAATATTAAGGCAGCACTTAACCGGATGGTTAGCCAAGCTGAAACAGGGGATGTCTTGGTTTTTCACTTTAGTGGGCATGGTACAAGGTTCCCTTCTATAAATGACCCTTCTAAACAAGATGAAGCTATTGTGCCTTGTGATTTCAACCTTATTACTGGTATGGATGATTTTGATTGCTTAATTTTTTTTGGGTTTATCACTTGTGACTTTAAATTGTTCCCCTTCTCTTCACTTGTTTACTTTTAGTTGTTATGACTTATGAAGAGATTTTAGGTATAAACATTTATAAAACTGATCCGAACCGAAAACCGACCGAACCCGAAACGACTTGATACTAAGATTCGAGTTTGTGAGACAAGAGTTGTCTGACACCCGAAAATCCGACCTGAAACTGACCTGCTAAAGATCAAAATTACCAACCCTGATAGTGATCCGTCCCGATAATGACACGACCTGCTAATGACCTGAACCCGAAGTGATCCGACCCGAATCCGACTCGACCCGACCCATTTACCATGTCTATTTTATAAATGATACTTGTGTGATGTTAGAACGTTATTTGTAAATTTGTAATTCAAAGTGGAGTGAAAGAGGTAAGTTTAAGAGGTCAAATAGAATCACATAGTTAATGTAGACTTGCATTAAGGCCTTTGAGGGTAATATTTTGTGAATTTCAAAACTTCGGATTACTTTTTAAAAAAGGGCAGATTATGGATCTTTTTTGAATTTTGTGTATTTTTCCAAAATGTTGCTTGGAATGATATGATTGAGTGTTGTACTAATTGGGCAAATTACAACCCCATGGCAGATGTGGATTTCCGGCTACTAGTCAACCGGATCCCCGATGGAGCAAGCTTCACCATGATATCCGATTCATGTCACAGTGGTGGACTCATTGACAAGGAGAAAGAACAAATTGGGCCTAATTCTACAACCAGCCCAAAGAAAAGACACCACTTATTTCACCACCATCACCACACTCAAAAGCACATATCTCATGAGTCCCTCCTAGCCCACCTAGCCTCTCTCACAAACCTTGAGGTCTCCGATATTGGAGCACACCTAAGCGCTCTCTTTGGGTCTGATGCGACTTCCAAGTTTCAGATGAGCGAGGATGACATTGACCAAATGAATCAGGCCCATCCAGACTCGGGCATCCTTCTTAGCGGGTGTCAGCCCAATGAGACCTCCGTGGACCTGGCCCCTGCAGACGAGGCGACCAAGGCCCACGGAGCGTTTACTCATGCGGTGTGCACTATATTCAAGGAGTATCCAGGCCCACTCTCGAACAAGCAGGTGGTGACACTAGCAAGGCAGATGTTGAAGGAGGAGCCTAATGTTGAACAACACTCTTGCTTGTACTGCAGTGATCAAAATGCTAATGCCCCTTTTCTGTGGCAGCCTGATGAGTAAAACTAGTTAATTCTTAATGTTATTGTGGTCTAAAGATTGAAAGATACAAAATCATTTGAGCGTGTGGATTACTTATTGGATTTATGTAATGTGGTAAATCATCAAAAATATTATCGGTGTAACGCTTGCAGCAAATATAATAATTAAACACATACACAGATACTCTATATGCTTAAGGTCCTTCAGTTCTAGTGGTTTGTAATCTCTTTGTACTTGTGTGTCCTGTATACTAACACAATTCTGTGGAAGTATATATAAAGGTCCAAACATCTTTTAACACATTGTTATGACAAATTTATAATTTTGTCAACTATATTCCATGGCATTGCCAACCATAAGATTTATAGGAGCTGCAAGAGGTCTAGCGCAGTGGCGCTGCCTCCCGGTTCCGTGGGTTTGCCTTGGGATTGAATGCTCATATTCCCTTCTCCTTGTAATAACTATAAAGTCGGGGACCCAGTTAGCCCCGACTCAAACAAAACAAAAAACACGAAAAAAAAGATTTATAGAAGCTGAATCAAAAAGAGAACTTGAATTTGGCCTAATTTAGTCTGGCAATAAGGCATTTGCCAACTATAGTCCTATAAATTACAACCCCACTCGCAAGAGTTGCCGTATGGTACACTACAGTCTACAACATCCATACTTGCACCAAAAATTCTACGACATCCATATTTCAGGTCCCTGACTTTAATTAGTCTCTGCTAATTCATGTCTCAGTTGGACGGTGCATTAAATTGTTAACCAAAAACTATATAGAGTACATAATACATTAAGTACTTATATGCAGTTAGATGTTAGAACTACCAAAATAAGGAGGGCTTATATCTTATATGCCGACCAAATCAATAAGTTAATCCAAGAGGTGCTTTACTCACCGATAAACATAACAAATTACAAGTTATACATTAGATCATGGGTTCAAGCTCCTTGAAGAGCACCCACAAGATTTAGTTCGTGAAATACTGGAACGTTGCATTACGAGGAGCCCTTTAGACACGCCCTAAGAGGAACTTCCTGTTTGCCAAATCTAAAAATAAGTTACCACCTTAAATGAAAGAAGCAAAGTTCTAAAGTACAGAAGGTAATGGGTTCGGATTTCAGATTACATCATACGTTCACTTGGAACTACGCTTGCTTCCTTGCACGCAAACAAACTTCACCTTCAAGAACTCCTTTCTATTCATGGGACAAGCCTAAATGCTTAGCTAGCTAGTTAAGTTTCGCCATTTGGCGTATTGTCATTGACGAAACTTAGTTACTTTAATCCATATTAGTACTGCACATTATGAATTTAGTCTTGATAGGTTTCAAATAAAGGCCAATTAATGATGGTCATGAACCAAACATACGCAAGATACTCAAACTTTCTCAAGCAATTCCAACTGATTGCTTAATTACCTTAGCAACATAGCCACAATTTGGGAATGGTAATAGCGTTTACTTCAAGTAAAACTACTTTACCATAATGTGTATATAAATACTCCTACATGTCAATGCAATGTCGACAATCAGTCAATTATCACCATACAAACAAATCAAGGAAGAAACCATTTCACATAGTTGAATTTTCAGTCAGATAATCGAGTGATTAGTCATGGCAGGGTCGAAGAGATTGGCGGTTTTGGTGGGTTGCAATTACGCAAACACAGAGAATGAGTTGCGAGGTTGCATTAACGACGTTCTGGATATGAAACAAGTGCTTATCGAGAGGTTCGGGTTCAAGGAGGAGGATATCGAGCTGCTTACAGATGAACCAGATGGCTCTTCCATCATGCCAACGGGTGCCAACATCAAGAAGGCGCTCAAGGACATGGTTGATCGTGCTGATGCGGGTGACGTTCTGTACTTCCACTACAGTGGTCATGGCACATTAATCCCATCTTTGAAGCCAAATGAGCCTCAGAGAAAGGATGAAGCTATCGTGCCCTGTGACTTCAATCTCATCACAGGTTAGCCATATCAAGCCTTAAGAACTATGGTATTTCCTGTACGGTTTTGGGTAGTCTATCAATTAAAATAACTAAAACACACTCATTTTGCAGATATGGATTTCCGGCAGCTTGTCAACCGCTTACATCACAGGACAAGCTTCACAATTCTCTCAGACTCCTGCCACAGTGGAGGCCTGATAGACCAAGAGAAAGAGCAAATCGGACCTTCGACTATGGCATCAAAGGGCGGATCTCGCCCTTCTCGTCCCAAGCACATCCCCTTCGAGTTAATCCTTGAGAAGTTCAAGCAACTTACAAGAATAGACACCCTAAACATTGGTACCCACATGAAGGAGCATTTCAAGGAGGAAGCCAGCCTTAGCTTCTGCCTCAATGAAGTTGGTCATGATCGAAGCTATGTGAGCTCAAAAAAGAGCGATTATGGAATTTTACTCAGCGGGTGTCAGAGCAACGAGACATCAGCAGATGTGAACTTGGCAGCTGAGGAGGGTGGAAAAGCCTGCGGAGCATTCAGCAATGCAGTTCAGAAAGTATTGATGCAGAATTTAGGACAGCTTTGCAATAAGGAGCTTGTCATGATGGCTAGGGAAGTGTTGCAAGAGCAAGGGTTTAGGCAACACCCTTGTTTGTATTGCAGTGATGAGAATGCTGATGCTACATTCTTATTGCAGCCATAGAAGAATGTAGTTTAATACAACCATGTCATATCATATAATGATCAATTATTTGTATGTATGTATCATTTAATAAAAAGACTTGTAAATGGAAGTTAGTATTATTTACAATAATGATTTAATAGTACAAAACGAATAAATAGTCTACCAATATATGAAACTCAAACTGCTTATCCTCGGAAATTTACAATAACAAAAATTCTGCAGAATGCATACAGATCATAAATCTGAATTCAGCAATCTATATTCTACTCAGAGGACACAATTACTGGGCATATATTCAGATTCAACTGCAGAAAGCAAACAGAAAGAAAGGGGGGGCTTCAATGAGAAAAAGACATGTCTACAGCTAATAAAACACAAATTTTTCCAGATAAATTCAGAAAATGGCTCAAGTGCAGCATAACAACTCATAAGAGTGAGAAATTTATTGGTTCTACTTTCTGGCTCATTAAAACATTATATGAGCTTATTAGCTGAAGATGTATACAGACTTGTTTACAACTTCAGAAAGACGAGAAACTAAGAGATGTAAACAACAGACTTGCATCAATTATTAGAACAGTTGCAATTTCATGAAATAGAAGGATACGTAGAGTCCTACCAAGAAAAAAAGTAAGGCTATTTAGAGAGGGATAATGCAGCTAGGAATGGTAAGAAGCACTGCAGACACACAGAAACAGAAAGTCTTTCAATCTAAAATCTGGGAAGGCAATGGGAGGCCACAAACAAAGTTAAGGCAGTTTCACATAGTATGTTTGCTATGAAGATAAATCTTGTTTCCCTTTATATGTGGTAATCGTATAGTGGGGTCAAATGAAGTCAAAGCTATTACATGATTAAAATTAGTGCCGGTCCCAAGATTCACTTTGCTCTGGTACTGTGATACATGGACTAAAGTTCTTCTGCAAGCTGGTTGACTATCTCCTAGAACTAGACATCTGCATAGCTTTGAGAATCGAGGGATGATCGTTCCCTTTTTACCAGGAACACAAATACTACAACATTAGTTGACCAAGATGAGGGTAAAGACTGGTAACAATTTCCTAAAATCTATTGTGCAAAAAGATGATACTTCATGGAAATGCGGGGATATACTAAGAATTGATGACAAACTTGTATCAAGAATGTTGCTACAAAGAAAGGGTATCCTATTTAACTCCAGCTCTCCGTTTTAGCTCAAGTACCCATGTCAGATACTCAATACACAAACATGGGTTTGACATTTAACACTTCATTTTAGGCCAAAAGCACGCAATATATACTTTCAGAAAACGGCTGAGTCCAACGGCTGGTGACATACAAAGTTGGACACTGGTAGCCTAAACCGAGTAGTACAGAATTTAACTTATAAAGCATGCAAAAAAAAAGACAATAATGAATACATACCAGTGATGCGATTGAAATCACAGGGTACAATTTCACCATGTCACCTGTCGGAGCATGTGTGCAGATGGTATAAGAGCCCATGCCTACTGGTGGAAAAGCAGGACGTCTCCAGCTTCAACCTATTGCAAATCTGAGTGAGAGCCGCACAGATATCTGCGTCACTGAGCATAAGCATAACAAAGCGAGCAGCACAACGTATATTAGCCAAGACCTCAATGTTGCTGGTGAACCCAAACTGTGGAATGAGCAGCTCTTGCTTCCAAGTCACATCATTGAGTGTATCACTGGGCTCTGGTCCAATGATAGATACAGGTTACTAAGACAGAGCCTTTTCTTTTGCTCCCATTGTGTAACAGATTACAAGCAGTATTAGCCTATCAACAGCTTACTATCTAAAAAACTAACTCACTATATATTAGAGCCTTTCATGCTCGGAAATTTCTAAACAGCTTTCCCACTGCCCAAAACTAACTTTCTATGAGGCTAGAAGCCCCGGTTATTCACCCAGACCGACAAAAATACTCCATATTATATGCTAAGTTAAATACAAGGGAGTGAAACTCTGAAAGTAGACATATGAATCCTTTTAAACAAGAAAGTGCAGCGAAATGCATATCATGACCATAAGCCAAATTCAACAATTTTAGATCCTATATTTACAGCTGATTAATAGACGATACATCACTGGTGCAGATCCAACCATGTCTAGTAAACTTGAAAAGGCCCTAACTGCCGATGCCAATGAGAAAAAGATCCTAAAAACTAAAAAGCATCTTGCAAGAATTTACATGTTCCTGTCGCTTGTAAATCACATGCATTATCAGATCAAAATTGAGAATTTGATACACACACAGACACAAAGAAGAGGTAGATGAAAGAATACAGTTACAGATCATTCCATATTTTATAAGCAGTGCTAGAGCTGTTAGCAATGCCATCTTGACATCCCAAAAGGAATGCAGTTTTTACAGGATCTACATTCACCAAAGCATGTGCTGTTCCACTTGGGCTCGCAGAAACAGCAACCTCATCTGCACCAATTATCACTTCAGCATAACCCTTATCAACTACATGGTTCATCTCTAACTGCAAATGATTCAACAGGCCAAGGGGTTTAGAAATTAATACAACTTCAAAGTCACAACAAACAGTATGAATCAAATCTAGGCATGCAAAATGGTTCAGTATGAACCATGATCACAATCCATAAAAAATTTCCTCTTCTTGCTTACTTCATTGTTCATAGGCTTTGTATGTACATGGAGTAGCATAGTCAACCATTAGTACATGAAAACCACAGAGATACGAACACACAAGTAACAAGCTGAAGGCTTGAGGCATGTTAAGGTAAAGACTCTTCAATGATTTTTCATCTAAGAGAAAACAAAAAATGCACATCAATGTCTGAAAAGCACTTCCTCATAAACATATACTTAAACAAAGGTCTCATTATCTAAACACTTGCCACCTGATGTACTCATAATTAGGCATTAATGTTACAATAACTTGATGTCTTTGTATTAACCTACTAAATAGTACCAGGGCCACTATACTTTCTATGCATTTGGTAAATACAAAATGGTTAATTGACGAGTTGAATGAGTGGTTTTCCCGACCACACATCATCAACATGACTCATTTATGTCAAAACTTAATCACTGAGATTTCTAGTGAAATTGTGGACTTAGCTTCATCTTCTTACAAGCCTACCTGAAACTTGAACTCAAACTGCTTCTCATTATTCCATTGGAAGGTTACCATCTAAAGTAAACAGAATTCAACATGTCCTCTTCAACATGCCGAACAAATTATACCAGTTTCTCAGCAGTATATATTCGTTCACAACCACATTATACATGGGAAAGAGATACAGTACAAAAGCCTCACTAAAGGACACAATGCCTGAAAATACCCCATCCCCCACAACAAATTGGAAGTTGGAAACTATCTATTTCATATGCTTCAAGCAATCTTTCTTTAAAGATAGCCTCTGCCTCAGTAAAAATCGAAAATAACCTTCAAAGTTGGCCAATGCTTCAGAAAAATGCTTCTTAACTTCCTTCTACCAGACGACAACAACAATAATCAGTGAGGATCCCACCATTGGCGGCGACTTCTTTCTGTTTACAACCATCATACTTATTTCATGATCAGTATGACTGCAGTTGTCAATCTGGTTAACATACGTGATATCATCTGCTTAACTTTTATATGTCACAACTCACAGCATCCTTCCGAATTTTACTTAAAAGGGGTCCACGTAGAGATGTACTTTATCCCTTCTACTACTTGAATCATGTTTTCAGATTTTTTTCTTCCCCCCCTCCCCCCCCCCCCCCCCCCACACACATACTTGCAGTAGTTAGTATGTGCCTATCCAAGTGAGAAAAGTCACAAAGCAATTGAACGAAAGGAAAGATGTATAGTGAAGAAATAGTAACTTAACAGAAAGCTGCTCATGAAAGGTGCACATATTTTGGAACAAGTCTGGTTCATTAACTCGAAAAATTGCTATTTCTACTCAACTGATAGAGTTATCTGACCTAGCTTAAAGCTCTCATGCTTGGGCAAATGAGTATTGTAATCTTATTAGCAAATAAAAGCTTAAAAATACTTCTGCACATAACCAAAAAAGTAAAAACCACCACAATTCTAATATTATCCCAATAAACATGAGAATCTCAACTTTTTACCATCACATCACAAGGCAATATAACTTCATCTCGAGAGGAAATGAAAGCATACCCTGAATTTGATTCGAGCACCCCAAAGGATAAATGTCTCATTGCAACTATTATGCCTGTGATTGCCCCTCATGCCTCCCGGCCGGATTTCCCCAACATGAACTGAAGCACAAGTCACGGCACCCCCTGAATAACAGACAACACCCAAATAGTTGCAATCACTGAATGTATCAGAAAAAGGGAGATGACATGTACACTCTACAACTAGCTGTTGATATTTTATGTGAATCCAATTAGAATTCCCATTGGAGTACGCATTGATAACTGTGCTTTTACAAGAAGCTATTATTGACTATGAAAATAAATCCTAAACGAAATGGCAATCAACCAAAACCAATTTCATTCTTATTTGCAGTTAAAACCACATAATTGCAAGATCACTTGATAAAGAGTAAACAACTAGCAGAAACATAAGCTAGAAAACCTAATCCTTACATTTATCAGTCATCAGAAATTGATACCTACATGATATTTGTCACTGAATCTATCTCTATCAGAAAAAAGGCTCTTCCTTTTCAACAAAGGCCTATAATGAACACTTTTCCTATTCATTTCAAAGTTAAACTGTATATCATAACATCAGTGATGATGAGCTAGCAACATTACACACAGAAAACAACCATCAGAAAACACAAGCTAATAACTTCAATTTCATTACATCAGTTGACAGTCAAAACAGAAGCTACAAAAACCCAGTTTAACTTTTACCCAATAATAGCAAAAAAAAAAAGGCATCTCAAATATTAAAGGAATCCAAGAACAAGAAAGAGAGCATACCAGAAATACCAGCATCTAGAGCAGCAGTAACAGGGTTAAACAGCCAACCCCTTTTGTCCTTAGACAATTGAGAAGGAAGAAACCTGTTGGGGAAAACTACGGTATTTACCCACAATCACAACAACAGATAATCGGAAAAATAAAGTGCAAGAACCCAAAAACAACACAAACAATTTTACGTGGAAAACCCCTCTCAATTAGGGGAAAAACCACGGTGCGGTTCTCCACGCACTAAACAATAATCCACTATGATAATCAAGATTACAATCGGCAACAATCACAAGATCAAGCAACAAGTAAACAAACTATCTTTGGTATTAGTACAAATTGACAAACTCTAACTCAATTTGGTACTCCCACAAAACCAAAGATACACCCACAAATACCTGTCGATGACCGATCCGAATACTCTGATTATCTTCACCCGAACAAACCGAATCAACCGTGAACTGGAACAAACCTCTTTGGAGAAATACTCAATTTCTCTCACTCTTTGTTTGTCTCTCACTCACTATCCAAACCGTAACATCATCTCTGGGAATAAACTTCAACCATGCGTTACAGCCTTTTACTCATCCAAGACTTCACGGCAAATTAAACCCAACTTGATTAGTTTATTTACTAAGGCAATAAAGCTAAATGGTGTTACTGAACACCTATAACCCACGGCTACTTACTTCTGCCGTTTTCCACCGTTTCAACTTCTTTTGTTTTTCTTTTCTTTTTGTTTTCTTTTGTTTTATTTTATTTTCTTTACAAACTAAAATAAAATAAAACACAACTAAATATTATTTGGTATTTGGGGCGTTACCTCAACAAATCCTCCCTCGACCCAAATCACCAAATACTTCCACCTTGTCCGAGAAACGGACCTTCTTCTTCGCAATCTTGCTACTCCCTACGCAATGACCCTCAACATAACACAAGTTGTTCTCCGCCTTTTTTCCTTGCACAATCAAAGTAGCACCACGATACACTTTGCACCACCTTCCCGTACCAATGTATCTACACCCTTGCGATGTCAACTCACCCAACGAAATCACGTTGACACGAGCATTGGGTATATACCTCACATTGTGGAAGGTTCTAGTCACACCACCATGGAGCTCAATTCGGATGCTACCCATCCCTTTCACCTTCAACTTACCACTCCCCATGTTGATGTCACCATACTCACCATCTTGGCACAAAGTATCAAACATAGCATGGTCTCTACAAATGTGAACCGAAGCGCCGGAGTCCAACACCCAACTCTCTTGGCTTTCCTTCCCCTCATTGTTACTAGCCAAGAACAACTCCTTATTACCATCACAAGACATAATTACATTAGAGGAATCGCTATCATCATCAATTTTGGTCTTATCCATCTTCTCTTGCAGCTGCTTGAAACTCTTCAAATCATCTCTCATCTTTGGGCAACGACTCTGAATATGACCCTTCTCACCACAATAGTAACACTCCACGTTACTAAAGTCTCTCGCGCGCGACTTCGACCTACTTCTCGGGCCACCACCTCTTCTCTCATGATTCCTCCCTCTTTCGGACACCTCCGCAGCTAGTACTCTATCTCCTCCATCACTAGGAGATACACCATCAACCTGCAACATCATCCGATCATTCTCTCTCAACACTGTCATTGCTTCATCTAGTGTAATCTCTGTCCTCCCTACAAGTAATGTCTGCACAATTGGCCTGTAGGACTTAGGTAGTGAAGCCAACAATAACAATGCCTCCTCCTGATCGGAGATCTTCTCATCTGCATTTCTCAACTGACATACTAGCTGGTTAAAGTTATTAATGTGATCCTGCAACACTGTATCTTGCTCCATCTTTAGCTGGTACAACTCATATCTCAAACAAAGCTTGTTAGTCAGTGACTTTGATGCATATACACTCTGGAGCTTATCCAACAACTTCTTTGGATCTGTCTCAGTCAAGTAATTATACTTGATCTCCGGAGCCATAGCTAATCTAATAGTACTGACAGCTTTCTTCTTCTTCGATGTCCATTGGGCATCGGTCACCCCACTAGGCTTTGTCTCATCTAAAGCCTCATCTAAATTTTGTTGAACCAACAAATCCTCAACCGTACTCTTCCACACAGTAAAATTAATTTTACCATCAAACAAAGAAATTTCAAATTTGGGCACACTCCCAGACATCTTACTTGCACAAAATAATTCCTCCCTTCAACAAATATAGTAATTTTCCCACCACCGATCCTACAACCAAAAGCTCTGATACCACTGTTGGGGAAAACTACGGTATTTACCCACAATCACAACAACAGATAATCGGAAAAATAAAGTGCAAGAACCCAAAAACAACACAAACAATTTTACGTGGAAAACCCCTCTCAATTAGGGGAAAAACCACGGTGCGGTTCTCCACGCACTAAACAATAATCCACTATGATAATCAAGATTACAATCGGCAACAATCACAAGATCAAGCAACAAGTAAACAAACTATCTTTGGTATTAGTACAAATTGACAAACTCTAACTCAATTTGGTACTCCCACAAAACCAAAGATACACCCACAAATACCTGTCGATGACCGATCCGAATACTCTGATTATCTTCACCCGAACAAACCGAATCAACCGTGAACTGGAACAAACCTCTTTGGAGAAATACTCAATTTCTCTCACTCTTTGTTTGTCTCTCACTCACTATCCAAACCGTAACATCATCTCTGGGAATAAACTTCAACCATGCGTTACAGCCTTTTACTCATCCAAGACTTCACGGCAAATTAAACCCAACTTGATTAGTTTATTTACTAAGGCAATAAAGCTAAATGGTGTTACTGAACACCTATAACCCACGGCTACTTACTTCTGCCGTTTTCCACCGTTTCAACTTCTTTTGTTTTTCTTTTCTTTTTGTTTTCTTTTGTTTTATTTTATTTTCTTTACAAACTAAAATAAAATAAAACACAACTAAATATTATTTGGTATTTTGGGCGTTACCTCAACAAACCTGACCAAATTGGCTTTTAGGTCATCCTCTTTGCTTGGATTATTGGGAAGGGGAGAAGAGAAATGGGAGTTATGTTGAAATCTGAGAGAAACCCAAGTGAGCAAAACGAAAATAGAGAGAAATAAAGGGAAAGCTTGAGGCTTTTTTAAGAAATTAATAAGTGTGGATAATGAAGGAAATGATTGGGTCTGAAATGGGTTTTCTGAGCTTTGGCTGTTATTACCATGCGAGTTTCTTCTTGGGTTTACCATCTTTTTCTCATACCAGTACCCCTCTCTCTCTCTCTCTCTCAGTTTCTGGAGATGATTCGGCTGTAGAGAGTTAAGAGAGTTGAAGATGACATATGGGGATGTGCTGCTTCGTCTGAGTGGACTCGCCGAGTGTAAACTGTAAAGCAGTGCACAGTGACAGTGGCTTCAACCAATATATTTTCAGCTCACTCGAATTGAGTTTAGTTCATTTCTCCATTTTATTACAGCATACTGGTATTTCCGTGAATATATATATATTGGTTTCAGCCAAACACATAAATTAGGTAATGACATTGAACACTGTTGTAAAAAAGGTAATGAGTTGGGAAAAGTTTGGATTATTCGGATCAGATTGGATTATGAAAAATAATTCAGATTAGATTTGGACTCAAAAATTTGAGCCAAAAATTAGTTTGGATTGCATTTGGAATTAAAATTACGAATCCAAATTTTTTTGGATTGGATTTGAACTTGTCAAAAATCCAATCCAAAGTCCAAACGAATCCCCAAGATAGATATCATGATTCAAATCCGCTATAGGTCTCCCTCCTTGCAGGCTTACAGCAGACACCCATAGTACATGCCCTCTTGAAATGGCACAAGTCTAATAATAATACAGTACATGCAAATTTCTAATGCAATATGCAAATAACAAAAAATTGTTCCTAAAGCTTCCGAAAGAGATATCAAAGCTCCGCCTTAAAGATCAATTTTCTGCTTCTCTTCTTGTAGCATCAACGGCGTGTGGAGAAACTATGCAACTCCATAACATGAAAGAGGTGTTGAAGATCTCTTCTGAGAATGAGAATGTCTTCTTATAATCTTTTCCACGTAGACACTAGAATGCTAGAGTACAAGGTTATGGAACAACAGAATTTAAGAGAACTCGCGAGCTGGTTTAGCGATGAAAGGCTCAAATGTCATGAACAACCCAACAAGTTCGAGAACGTTGAGAATGAAGAAAACCATGAGACTCCCTGCAAGTCAATTACAGGCAGGTAATTTATGTCAAGATTTCTTCAGAAACCATAAAAATTAGCATTTGAAGTTGAGATAGTACTTAGTTGAAACATAATATGTAAAATTGAGACTTAGTATGTTAACACCATGCTGTTCTGTAACACAAAAACAACCTTTTTTAAGAGAGAAATACCTGGAAGGAAGCGAGCGTTCTGACGTGTTTCTGCCCAAGAAAGGCTGCAAACAGGAAATTGTGGAAGTTAGAAGAATTATTGCCAAGGTAAATTGTCATGAGATTGCTGCTTGCAAAACCATACAAAGATATTACAGACCAACACAGCAATGTATGTACTATACAATATATAAATCCTAACTTTCACTAAATGAGTAAATGATGCAAGAATGTTTTGTCTTTATGGCTTGACATATCCCCAGCATATGTTTTATACAGGTAAGTGAGAAGAAGAGTAAAGATAATGAAAGCAAGCTATTGAAACAATCACTTTTCAAGGTAATCATGTCATAAGGTGTCACTTGTTTCAAATTAAATGACCAGCAAGCTCTCAGAAAAAAAGGGAAAAAAAGTGACAAGCACAAAAAGATTTCTTACAGGGATCCGGCTGCAGCAGGACCAATTGCTGTACTGAAAGACATAAGACTCAGACAAATTCCATTCGCAGCTCCTCTATGTTGTTGGCTCTGATATGAAAATTCATAAGATACCAATTGATCTAGCCCTATGATAAGTATAGATACACAGAAATTTTGACATGCAGAAAAGAAGAATTACCACTGCTCTATTTTGCAGGAGAAACAACCCAGTATCGTTAGATACCTGGTCACATTTGGACGTTAGAGAAGACACGCAAGATTAAATTGATTACTGTAGTATAGTATGACATCCAAAGATTCTTGCTAGCGCTTTTCCATTTTTCTAAGATAACGTGGGAGAAGGGGTTAAGGGCTTTCACCCGATTACTCCCAACTCGCAAGGGCCCTAAAGTTAACAGTCAGGAAAACCTCCAGTAGTCCCAAGGGGGCTAAATCTGGTGGCCTCTGTAATTCCAAGTTTAATGATTGATATATGTGCTGATATATAACGAAATACATGCTGGAGAACACCCACAATGATACTACATAGACTATTCAACTTTACTGATACACAAACCAAAAGACATACCGAGAGCACATTTTTCAGAGCTGAAGCAAGATCAACAGCAACTGTCAGCCTCCAGCCAGACAACTTAGAAATGAAGGGATAACTTGACAGCAATGCGATACTAAGAACCTTCATGTAAAGGAAAAGGTTATCAACGATATATAGTAGAGTGCAAGTTTTTCTGTGCCATAAATGGATATCTAACTAAAAGACATACTGCTCCAATTCGAGAAACTGTGATTGGTCCAAAAGATTTCTCTAAAATTGGGTACAGAAATAGTTGACAGAATAACAGCCCAACTCCTACAATTATTCACGAAGAGATATATCAGAGAAATAATATGCAAAACAGCAAAAGCAAGCTATATATGATCAGTAAGAAGACTAAGATGGTAAGTTTGAACAATGTCGTTTCAAGCTATCATTTCAAGGATTTAAAGTCGTTTCATGTTAGCAAGAGTTAGCATTCTCAATATCACTTGCAGACTACACTTGCACAGTAGCATATTTTCAATCAATCCAAAGATAGCAAGTACTAGAACCTTGTACTAACACATCTGATAAGTTACATGTACGATACACAGGCTTAGTAAGTTACCACAGAGAAATTACAATGGCATAAACTTAAATTTTTGACTATTCTACAAGCAACTGAAAGCTATATCTTTCAACATACACAAGTCGTTGATAAGAATATCATGGAAAATTGAGATTTCCTGTGGCACCTTTAGCAGCGAAATATAACAGAAGGCTAAAGGACTGGCCTCCAAGTTTGACGCATGTACTAGTGTCTTAAGTTCTTAATGAATTTTAAAACAAACCCTTTACAAGTATACAAGATGTGATGCCAAACAGGACCATGCTGCATGTATAGCTTCTAGACTGCACTTACTGCGGTATTTCAGCCAATACCCTACCAAAAGAAGGAACTACTAATATGTCTCATAGAATGCCTACAAAATAATTAGCATGAAGTTCATGAACCATATACCTGATACAGCAAGAGCTTGACCAATATCTTCAGTTGAAAGACCCAATCCTCCATAAGTCCTGGGACTTACACCCTATAATGAGAATATCTGATTCAAAGGGGAAGGGGGAAAGAAATACATCCAAAGTTCACAATTCAATAAAGATTAGATTTACAGCAGAAGACCGTGCAATGCAATAGAAAACGATTAAAGCCATAGTGATGCGGGAAGCACCACCCCGAAGCTCAAACAAAATGTCAAACAGAAATATACAAAAAATTACCAAAAGAATAATACAATTTTTAAAAAAAAATCTTCTGTAATTGTGTACCAAATATAATGTTCCAATGGGTTGGTAGTCATCATCACATTCCTTGATACAGACATATCATTTACCTTCTCTGCCCCCCCCCCCCCCAAACACCCACCCCCAAAACATGAGTAATCGAGTATGATATGCACATGGATTGGATGGCCAGCATCACAATACCTCGGAATAGGCCATATCATGTAGCTGGAAGACGCAGAATACTATGATAACTGACATTAGAGGCCAATTTTTCAGAAGACTAAACCAGGATACTGAACCTCCAGCTCCAGTTTTTTGCAACTTTTCTTCATCATCCAACGCGCACACAGAAGCATCCCCCAGATCATGAGACTCATCCTCTACTCGGCCATGATCATTATGAGTGTGCAGTGTCTCCTACAGTAACTTTTATGAGTCAGGAACTGTTTGCTTATAAAACAAAATGGATATCAACTGAGATGCCAAAATTTTCTGGGCAGCTCCAGAGGCACGCGTCAACTATTGAGTTCGTGTCAATCTAAACCCAGACGCATGGAGAAGAACAGGAAGTACATATTCATAAACCAACTAGATAATAGATCTACAACGTGCAGCGTTAAAATCACAAGAGATATAAAACATCCTAGCTTCCTCAATTCAAATGCTTCACTTTGATACATAATAGAAACAGCAGGAAAATAAATTACATCTTAGTTCTTACACCAAATTACATGCATCACTCTTATGTAATCTTGCCAAAACAGCTATTCACAGGTCTAGAAGGAATGAATTCAGAGAGTGAGAGTGTCAACAGAACTTTATAGGAAATGCAAGTAATCAGAGAGAGGGAAACCATACCGGGAGCCAGAAGCACAGAAAGAAAACACCCATGGCAAAGATGAAAATCACCAAAGAAGGTAGAAAGAAAGGGAACCTGCAACACATTATTGAAGTCGGAAGCAGTTAATGGATCAACAATGGAAGTGGCTGCAGCTAGAAGCATATTTAAAACAACTAGATTACCTTCCGAAGATTGATTCACGAGAAAATAAATTTGGAAACTTTTCTGCAGGCTGCGAGAAGATACATTGGATACCCAACACACAAATAAACAGAAGATACCAAAGATGAATTTCAATTGTCAATAGAACGCCAATTCTCAACAGAAAAAAAGAATGGACTTTCTAGGTGCAAATGCAAAATTTCACAGCATATATCAAATTAAATAGATGAACTTCATCTAATAGAAGAGGAATGCACCTGTGCAAGATAACCACCAATCGCGGGGCCAATGACCAAACCCATCCCCCATGATGAACTTATCTGAAATGAGTTGAATGCTTATCATTCTAAATCAATCTGCTATCAATAGAGAAGTGCAGGAACTAAGCCAAGGCAAAAAGTATCCGTACCATTGCCATTCCCAATGATTGATGTTCCCTTCGTGAAACTTCTGTAGCATATGCCTGGACAAAGGACAATGAGAAGCTCAGAAAGTGATGAAACAATAATTTCTGTAATGGAAAACTGTAGTTGGGGAAGGATCGAAGAAGAAAAATCCGATGCATGACATAGCAGAAACTACGTAGGCCAAGCTTACATAGTAGTCCCTCTGCCCCATGAAGATAGGCTTAATTTTCTGTTTCGGGCTGTCCTTACTATGGTCATGTTTCCATAGTTCAAATTTGACCACCTTTATACCCCTAATTGAGTCATCTTTTTACCAATGACATTGTGAGACTGGAGTAAGGTTGGATTAAATGTTTGTAATGTATTCCAATGTAAGGGCCAGCACGGAAAAATCGGAAAAAGAATGCTGTTAGTTTCTTGATACGTGCTAAAATCATATTGGCCTATTTTGAAGTTAATGGGATGGGGGGATTAATATTTTGGGATTCTGATTCAGAAGGAACAGATCCTCCTAGGCATCTTGCAATTAATACTATTCTTATTCATTAGGAGGTTTGAGAAACAAGGTTAGTTTCTAACTGCATAACTACAACACAAAATGTCATTTCAAACTCTGTGTAACAAAGTTGATCAGTCAGATTCAGAACCCTTCAAATGCCATTGAATAAATCCATGACAGCAGATCTGGACTTCAACAACACCGAAGCTTATATAGTTCATATCATGAATAATATATCGGGAAACATACAAAATCAAGTTTCTTGCAGTAGCGACGTTTATCAGAAATAACAGCTGCTAGGAAGACAGTAGAAGATGTTAAAATTAAAAAAGCTAAAAAGAAAGTTCAACATGGTAATACAACTAGAGGCATTTCCTATGTCAATTGTCCACTTTCTTGTCATGAAAGCGAACAAAAAGTGTGGCAGCAATAGAGCTCCCATAAGCGATATAGTGCACATACCCTGATTGGAGCAAGTATGCCACAAAAAGCTCCAAGACAAAATCTTGTAGCAAGTACCATCCAATAACTTGTACTCAACCCAAATAGTGTATTGAATATGACTCTGAAATAAACATACATCAGAGCAAACAGTAGCATTAATTAAGATTACCAACTGAGGGGCTTAATACAACATACCAGAAATTCTTTGTAACAAAAGCGCTCCTAGCTGCCCAGGGGATAGGGAAGCCTGGAAGGATAAATAGGCACTTACACTGCCATTGAGCCAAAAATCATGACAGGTCTTCGGCCATAACGATCAGCCACCATGCCCCATTGTACAGCCGTCAAAGTTCTTCCAATCATGAACGCAGATCCTTCAACGTAAAGAAAGGTATCAGACTGACGAGACTGTAATGTTAACTCCAAGCAAGTTTATCTGCATGCATATCTGCTCCAGATTCCAGAATACCAAGAATCATCCTTACCTTCAAAACCAGCATAAAAACTAACATCTTCTTCCCTTTCTGCAATATGGAAATCCCTTATCTACACAGAGAAATAAAAATGTATCAGATATATATAGAACTCGCAAAATGTAGCCTTCAAACAAATTGACAAAATTCAGAAAAGAAGACCTATTTCCCTAACAACTGCAAGTATAAGCATACTTATAACCTGCACTTGGTGTAGAACCAACAACTAAGTCATTCTTACATGGAACCTAGAGAGAAATGTGCGTACCATGTAATATAGGTAAGGGAATATGGATAATACTGGCAAGGCTGTACCAACACAGAACATGGGAGATTATTAGCATCAGAATGCCAAACCTAGCTGAATCAATGAACAGGTAACCAGGAAATTAAAGCCTATAAAGGCCCTATGAAGAATTAGCAATTCACATTCTAATAAAATCAATTAAGAAGGGGAAAATAAGCCCATTGACAATGCATCAAACTGACCGGTTTGATCATAACCTTCAACAAGCTATTCATCAAGTTCTAATCTCCATAAAGTCATTAACCTCGTGCCAAAAGAAATAAGAACCAAAACTCTAGAAGAGTAAAACACCACTACCTCAAGTAGTGCAGGAAAGAAAAGAATGTAAACTCTGAGTTCCAAGAGTAGATTTTCAAAGATCATGCCATGTAACACATGCAGATTCATAGAAATTCCACATCAAAAAAATTATTATAAGAAAAGAACCACTGAAAATTCTTAGTCATTGTTCACTCTATTTTTCATCAGTAGTATTATCAGCTCCACAATCAATGGAAATACCAAAAAACTGCTCAGACAATGAAGAGCTCTAGTAACCCCTATACAATAATTAGAATTTCTAAAAGTTCTCTCCAGTTACTGAACTGAATAATAACATATGAGGAGAAAAACAATGTTTTTTTTTCTTTTTTTTTTTTTTTATAAGTAAGAAAAAGAACATCCCTACTAAAAAAGTAGTCCAAAAGACACATTTTTTATAGCATCATTTGTCATGGTGGAAGTAGCTCCTTTTACAAGTGTAAGCTCAGATAACTTTGAAATGCCTTTAAAATCCAGATACTCAACAAGGAAAAACAACTAAACACTCAGTGTTAAGCAGTAGTTACCAGAAGCAAGAGTGAGAACCCAGATGAAGAAGTAATGAAGCCAAGGAGGGTTTGGGCACTCAGCTTTTCGTCTTTGCATTTCACATCCTGGGCAATTCTCATAGTAGTATGAGTTGCAAGAATCCTCCTTCAACAACAATGATTCTCTCTCATCCACCATTTTCTCCCAAAATCAGACAGTACTCCAAATAGCTGGTGCAAATCACCTGAATTTGTGGGGCTGTCTTTAATTATTTGTCTCAAAAAAACACACACAATAAAAGTTAGCAAACATTATGGCAATATAAAGATGTTCACCTAAGGTCAGGTTGGCTGTTGATTCACTGTACTATATACTGTACTGACTTGACAGCATGCTATTTATGTTTAACTGTTATTCAATCAATTTAACACGATCCGAAACCAAAAACGAAAACGTTTTTCCTGCTTAATCACGAGCAAGCATGTCTCTGTCTCGTTAGTGTCTGTTGTTATACAATTTGTCACTGAAATGTCTACTCTGCATTGACGAAACATTCCAGTTCTCCACTGTTGTTGGGTGACTTGACACTAATGTCGCCAATCTCGACATGGCAGAACTTATCAAAGCGTTTACTGTGTGGGATGGTGTAAACTTATACAGTATAAAACATTCTTACCCTAACTTTTGGTGAGACGAAGATCGATCACGTCGTTTACTCATTGCTCATGATAGTTATCCCCTCCATTTCTAAACGGATTTGCTTAACGTAAATTCCAAATTACTAAACGCAAATCTTTTTGGCGTAATAGTTCCGAAAGTACCCTTTTTATTTTCAGACCCTCTTTCTCTCTCATCGATTTTTTTCTTTTTTCAATTATACAATTGTCTAGGGTTTTATGGGTGGTTGATGTGGTTGATGGCGGTGGCTGGGTGGTTGAGGGCGGTTGCTGGGGGCATGGGGTTTAGGGTCGGCTGGGTCGGTGTTCGTGGTGGAGGTGGTTGGAGTTTTCTGGGTGGTGTTTTTGTGGTTAGGGTGGGGCTCTGGTGATGCAGTTTCGGCTGACGGGAGCCGACGGGAGGGTGAGGGTGCTACTGCGGTGGTGGGGCTTTGTCGGCGGTGGGGGATCTGCGACGGTGGGGCTCTGATGGCGGCCGATGGTGGTGGGATGGGGGAGGCGCTGACGGGTGGGGCTGTCGCCGTGGTTCTCTGTCAAATCCCACCCCCGTTTTCACCCACCACCGGTTCACCCCTCCCCCTTTCAGCAGCCTCCCCGTCAACCCACTCCCTCCCCTCATCCCTAGTCAGGCCGCCCACCCCACTGTCAGTCGTGCCGCCCCCGTGCAGTGACGTAACAGGCGGGTTAGCATTTTAGCAACACCCCCGATCTGGTCCTACCCTCGTTTCAGCCCCCACCGGCAGTCGTGTCCTCAATCCCCTGTTCGCCCCACCCCGATCTGGCCCCACTACTTCGTCCCGACGCCCAGCCACTGTGCCTCCTAGCACCCCACCACTCAAACCACCAATGAATTCCGGTCAAAGTCTGGTCAAACGAGATACAAGAGAGAACTGATGGAGAGAAAAGGAAGGGAGAGAGGAAAAAACTTAGAAACTAGTTAGGAGCATTATGGGAAATAGATTTGCGTTTAGTAATTTTGCAATTTACGTTTCGCAATTCTCTTTCTAAATAGTTTAGTGGGATTTGATCCCTGGTGGGCTGGTAGACCCGTGGGAGTCGGGGACGTTTCCCACTAGACCAGGCTATGCCCGGTAAAAACCAGTGCTTATTGGCTGGACCAGGCCCAGTCCACACTGTCCCGCGCGACTGAGCAAAGCGAATCGAAATTCGCATTCTGCATAAATGCTTTTGTGGGACCGGCGTACTCTAATGTTCCTCTTTTTCATTCTTTTCCCCGTTTTTAAGTGTCTGAGGTCCAGCCAAGTTGGCGGGACATAAGTCTAACAAAAAAATTCTAGTAAAAACAAGTATGAGTAATTGATAGGGAAAAGAATGTTCTTTTAATCTAATGGAATTCATAAAACAAAAATTTTAACCTAATTGCGATCAAAAAAATTTAAACCTAACAGTGCAAGTTCGTGACAAATCAAACAATGAACAATAAAGGCCCTTTTGTATTGGCAGGTGTAGTAATACATGTTAAATCTCTCTGGGGACACCTATGTGATAGGCCCGCAAGTGTACGGGTTGTATCGAAGTAATAAAATATCGAACCACAGGGAGCTATCGATTCCAAGTACTAAGTATTTTTAAATTTAACAAGCTAAGCGATTCACAATTTGATTTGAGATTAAAATAAGAAAACTAATCACTAATATAAGAGAAGAAAATAAGAAAAAGAACCTAGGGTTGATTTCACTTAATCAAGATCGTAGATGCGGATAAATAAGTATCAACCGGTTCGGTTCGGTTCGGTTCGGTCCGGTTCGGGCCGGTTTTGAACCGATGTGCAGCCCTAGAGATAAGAAATAAAGCAAGTCGCTTCAATTATAATCTTCAAGAGAAATAAAGGAACGCTTGAACTTGGCCTCCGATTACAAAAACAAACTAATAAAACTCTAAAGAACTACATTTTATTCTCACCACTAATAGTCTAGAAAGCATAAAGTGAACTAGGAAAAATAAACTATGGAACGAGATGGTTTTTGATGGGATGGGATGAGATCCTATTTATAGGAAAACATCAAGACAAACCTAGACGGTTTACACAATGTAACACCCTAAAGATCAATAAGTCACCAACATAACTCCCAAAGAGTTAAAGCCACTAGTAACTCCATTTCAATGTCTAGATGCATCCAAAAAGGAATCCAATGTTCTCTTCAACACTCTTCATAACTTGCTCTTACTTTGATCATCTTGAGCATCCAAAGAGAATCCTAAGTCCTTTGCATATGGAGTTCAATTTGACCTTAAAATCACAATTAAAACACCAAAATACCAAAGTAGTAATCCTCATATATAATTACTCATAAATCAGTAAAATATAAGAGAAATTACGTAAACATAGGATAAATGAGTGCAATTTAAATATGAATAATAACACTATTTATGCACTCATCACTATGTAAAAAGAATATAATGTTCCTAGTCTCCTAGACCCCCGACCGAGATATGAGGAGCCATCCAGCATAGAACTATAGAAGTAATTTTTCTGCTTCTACTCCACAAGCATCAATGGAATTGAATATGGAGAAATTTTGTAACTTTGTAGCACAAAAGAGGTATTGGAGATCCCTTCAAAGAAGAATGGCTTCTTACAATCATATCCGAGCAGAAAATGGGATGCTGAAGTGACTACACGATGATGTGGGATGACACAGTTTAGGAGAACTCGCGAGCTGGTGTAGCGATGAAAGGCTTGAAAGTCATGAACAACCCAAGGAGTTCAATCACGTTAAGAATGAAGAAAACCATGTGACTCCCTGCAATTCAAATAAAAGCAGGTAAGTTATCTTAACGGTACTCAAGAAACCATAAAAACTACTGTAGTATCTGAAGTTGAGATTAGTAGTAACACAGTTTGTAAAATTGAGATACAGTATCTTAACAATTAACACCATGCCATCCTGAGGAAACAGCACAGTAGAACAGAAACATTAATTTTTTTTCCGAGGAGGAAATACCTGGAAGGAAGTGAGCGTTCAGACGTGTTTCTGACCAAGAAAGGCTGCAAACAGGAAAGTTTGATAATTAGAAGAATTACTGCCAGGTAAGTTGCGATGAGCTTGCAAGAACAGAAATGTTGTCGAGCAACAAAGCAACGTACTACATTAAGTACTGAGTTTATATACATGATGCAACAAAGGCCTTGTCTTCATGGCTTGACTTGTACACAGAAAACTTTAGTAGGCATGTCCACAGCATATTTTACACAGCCACACAGGTATTGAGAAGGGGGAAAAGGTAGTCTCCAGTGAAAGTGAAAGCAAACTTTCACTTAAATCAATCACTTTTCATGATAATAATGTCACCAGGTTTAACTAATTTCAATTAACTGAGAAGCAAAAAAGAAAAGTTCTTACAGTGATCCGGCTGCAGCAGGACCAACCGCTTTGCTGAAAGACATAAGACACAGGGAAATGCCATTTGCAGCGCCTCTATGTCGTTGGCTCTGATATAAAAATTTGTAAGATACCAATCCCAAGCTCGCCACAAGAATATGTAAATGGAAATTTTGAAATACAGAAAAGATGAATTACCACTGCTCTATTTTGCAGGAGAAACAATCCAGTAGAGATAGATACCTGTCAATTTTGGAAATCAGAGATTATACACGATACTAATTGAATTACTTTTAAGATTATGATGTGAAAAATACCCTTATAACTAATTATGAGAATATAGTATGCCATCACAAAACAAAGAGACCATCATGTCATTCTTTCTTGACATGACTTTTAAAACAACCAATATCATTTACTGCATGACACCCCCTCCCCCTCCCCAAAAAAAAGAAGAAAACATATCATATGCTAATACTGAAATACTGTCCATATACCTGCTTCAAATATAACCTCAATCATTGATGCAGCAAATTGGGACTAAACCTAAGTAAGCTTTAGGCTTGACTCATCTTAATCCAACAAATACATGTGAAAAAATGACGATACAATAATAATTTCTAAAACTGTAAATACTTAGGCACTTGTGTCTTCTTTTTGGATAACATGGGTGTCCAAGCTTTGCTTGACTATCCCATGGGCCCTGAAGTTAATGACCAGGAAAACCTCTAGTGGCACTTGTGTCTTTTATTCTCTTCTCTTTTCTTTTTTATTGTTTCTCGGAGTCTTTTGTTATCTCTTTGAATTGGTAAATCTGTGGAGGAATAAATTCACTAACAAGGACAAACCACTGATGTATAAATGTCCACCAGTGGGTTCCAAAATGAGGTTGCAGTTGAAGAACATACATAGCATAGAAGAAGTATCTGCTCATTAACCAACAGAATGGTACTTTTTTAGCAGAAAAATAGATGCACGACTTGGTGAACATAGAAAACACATCCTTCTGCAGAGGCTTTGAAACTTCACATAAGACAATTGAGGTTCAATGTCATAGGATCTATGTTACCACCATAGCAAGTCAACAACGAATGAATTACAGATTAAACATCTAGGTACACGTACTGCTGTGTAAAGAAATAGCTGGTGGAGGAAACCCACAATGATACTACATAGACTATTCAACTTCACTGATAGACAAAACAAAAGACATACCGAAAGCACATTTTTCAGTGCTGAAGCAAGATCAATCCAAACTTTGAGCCTCCAGCCAGATAGCTTAGCAATGAAGGGGTAACATGACAGCAACACAATACTAAGAACCTTCATGTAAAAGCAAAAGTTCATTAAGTATAGTAGATTGCAGTCTTCATCGCAGAAAATGAATATGTAACCAAAAGACATACTGCTCCAATTCGAGAAACTTTGATTGGTCCAAAAGTTCTCTCCAAGGTGGGGTACAGAAATAGTTGACACAATAACAACCCAACTCCTACAATCATTTAGGAAGAGACATATTAGAGAAAACAATTTGCACAAGCAAGCTATATATGATCAGTAAAAAGACTTAAATTAATTAACAAAGATGTTTCAGAATTCAAAGTTTTGTCTTAACAAGAGTAGCGTTCTGAAAATAAATCACTTGCACACTCGCATATGTAAGCAGATCCTTGGACCATCTGAACAATCCCCAAAGATAGCAAGAACTAGAAGAACTGCCCAATGGGAGCATCTACTGCCATCTTTCGATAGAAGAATAAAAGTTTTATACTCAATAATATAGATTAAAACATTACAGACCTTGAGTGGATAGCTCAACCAGCAAAACCCTTTACATCAATTCCAGAGGTCCCCTGTTCAAACCCCCCCCCCTAGGGACACAGGACGCTGGAGACTTGCCTAGCCTTAACTTCAAGGCCACTGGGATTTATCGGGCAAAGTCCAAATTCCTATGTTATCTTAGGAATAAGTACCAAGATAATAATCAGCAAGGGGACATCTACAACACCACAGTTCAATGATCCAATCCCTTTACAAAGCTGAAAAAGAAACACCAGGGGAAACTTGTCATGATTGGCAAGAAACCCATCTATAGCAATGGATCTGTTCCCTAGTTATGACATGGAGACAGGAAAATGTCACGTATCTGACGATGAAGATATTCAGTTAAGAGACCATGAATTGGGTGGAGCTGTTTGTTGTTGGCCTTCTTCCACTTAGGAGCTGAACTTTCATAATGCTTTTTTCAGAGGGGTAAGCCACTGATAATGTATTTGTTATTTCATTTGTTCTTTTGTAAAGTGTTTCCAAATCATGAAGTGTTGCCAGAATGACCATTAACAGTCAGAATCTCAGTAGTTGCTATATTATTTGATGGTTTTATTATGTCATCTTATTTTTTTGATGTGATTCTCGTATGGTCTCTACTTTTTATATCGAATATCCATTACAAGAGAACAATTCTACATCAAATAAAAGCTAATGAACTTGACTAATGCCTCCAAAAGATTAAAACCTGACAAACTTATACCTGATACAGCAAGGGCTTGACCAATATCTTCAGTTGAAAGACCCACTCCTCCAAGAGTCCTGGGAGTAACACCCCATAGTGAGAATATCTGATTTAGGGGGAGGGGACAAGAAAACCCACACAAAGTTCAAATTCAATCAAGATGGGGAAGGGGGGGGGGGGGCGACAAAAACTAAATGTCAATACATCAACAAAGGGATTATCAACAAATTACTCTACGAAAAGTTGTGCAACCTATGGTGGTCGTTACTTTAGTCTGCTCAAAGCATAAGTAATTTACCCAATCTTCCAGATAGCACGATTTCTAAGAACATGCATCTCAAAAGATCCACCTTTGAAATAAGGTGAATGGATCCACAACACATAGGATAGGCTAAGCAAAGAACATTTTCTGACATTTCCAAACAAGGGAATAATCATCTTCTGCCAAATGATTACGAAGTGGTCATTTCCTCATTTATTTTGAGTTGAGCTAGCATATCCAGTAAAGATCATTAAACCATTACTGCATGGAAATCAGTGGTCTCCTTTTTATAGGTTCCAGTAAGAAAATTAAAAGTCACTTAGTCCACCACCCTCTCCAGAAACCTAACTCCAACTTCTTTCCTATTGAATATAGTGCCAGATTTAATAAAAAGACGGATTGATTAATGTACTGTAGCATCATGCATCCTATCTTCATCATCATTCTTCTTTTATTGTTGAGTACCAAATATCACAATACCTCGATAAATTAAAGACATATCAATAACCTTTTCAGTACCAAATAGCCCCCCCCCCGACGCGAGTAATCAAATGTCCATGAGTTGGGCAAACATCACAATACCTCAAAATAGGCCATATCATGTAGCTGGAAGACGCAGAATACAATGATAACTGACATTAACGGCCAATTTTTCAGAAGACTGAACCAGGATATTGAACCTCCATCTCCAGTGTTTTGCAATTTTTCTTCATCATCAGGCTGATCCTGGGTTCCACCATCAGCATTATGCGTGTGCAATGTTTCCTACAGAAACTTTATGAGTCATTAACATGTAATGTTATACAACAGACCAGGGATATCAGTAACAGATGCCAACTGTTACTGGGCAACTCCAAGCATGGGAACAGAGTTCATGTCAATCTAAACCCACAACCATGGGAAGGGGTAGGAAGTATATATCCATGATCCAACAAGACAAAAATCCTACAGACAAGCATATTCTAAAAACCACAAGAAATAGAAACTTAGAGTTATCCAACCATGGCGCACTTTTGCAGCACAACAATTCTTATCTCCAAAAACCTATTGAATTTGAAGAGATTGCCTTCAGTTAATCAATTCAATCAACATTTGCAAAGATACATGAAGTCCTGTCCATACTGAGAAGTGAAAAGAATTTTCTATTCATTCATTCTTCAATCAAAGGAAGTTGAAACATAGTGTACTTTGGCAATTCTATTCCTATTCACCTGGGTTTCCTCACTTATAACATTATCTAAAGCGAATTGGTCAAAAGTAGTCATCACTGAAAATTTCACACGGTACGACACGCCACGCCAGTGGTCATGAGTAATAGGAACCACACAGTTACCTGAAGAATACAGGGATGAACCAATGAACCATACGTGAACACATCTCACCCATAATTGAGGCGAAGGTCAACCAAAATCCCTCCCCCAACCCAAACTTGAGCTCTGAGAGAGAGCTTGACTGAGTGCATTTGATTAGGTCTATAAAATCCCTATTTACCAAGTCCCATGGTCGCATGCGCTACAGAGAAAATGCATAAGGTGCTAAAGTTCAAGGTCCATTCTCCACAAAAAGTGACCAATGAACCATCCTCTCAACCCTGACCCCTCCACTTGGATTGATGAGCTTCTTGGTTTTGGTAACATCGATGCTTGTAACCTTTTTTTTTAAGAATAAGATAATCTTTCATTTAAAACAAAGTGGTACAATATAAGTTTAGAGGACAAGGGGTCCTCAAAGAAGAAAGCAAAACTAACTACAAATCACCCCATAGATCGGTGAGGGACACCCCCCCCCCCCCCCTTAAAAATCCCAACCACTTTGGCCCAAAAAGAAGCCAAACACACTACACGATCTCAGACAAAGTCGGCAGGCTTGCCAGCAGCAGGAAAACCCTCAAGTCCCTCTCCAACCAAATACACCAAAAAATAGCCATACAAAAACACCACAACAGCTTGCCCTCCTTCCTCTGCTCCAGACATACCAAAAGCATCTGCAGATTGTCCAGCCGTAGCTAGCCCTCCTTCCTCCTTCCTTCCCTGTTTGTAACTTAAGGGCTGCTAGCCCACTTAAGTTTGCTGATGGCATTGCTTACTTTGGTTTAATGTTCATTTAGTTCCCAAAACTTTATAAAAAAAAAGACAAAAAAGGAGAAATGAACCAAGGGTTTCCTCCACTATCCAAGGTGAAGCTTATAAAAAGCACATCAAATCCTTATTCAAGAACATTTCAGTTCTCACAGTAGCTACTCAATCTGTTGTGCATTTCCAGTTTCCACTACACAAACTTATTTGCTAAGAGGTTTCCTCACTCAGCTCTGGGAATAGTTTTACTTTCCTAGCAGGCTTCAGATCTCACACACTGTACCACTCGGCCTTACCATCCGGCCAACCAAGACAAATGAAGACAAGATGTCTGACACAACTGTGTCATTCATATATCACAGAAACAAATACTATAAGATGAAACCAAAATGAATCCGTTGTGAACATATGACCATTTGATTTCAGAAACCTAGCTTCCCAAAGTCAAATGCTTTGATCTGACATGATAAGACTACAGAAAATAAATTGCATCATACACCAGCTACTAACATCCTATGAAGATGATATATCAGAGAGTGAGATAGTCAACAGAACTGCATAGGGGAGAGAGAGAAACCATACCGGGAGCCAAAAGCATACGATGAACACACCCAACGCAAAGATTGAAATCACCAAAGACGCTAGAAAGTATGGGAACCTACATCCATCATTGAAGTCGGAAGCACTTAATGAATCAACAAAGAAGTGGCTGCAGCTTGAAGCATAGAAACATTCATAACGAACAAAAGAATATACAAACTTTACCTCCCAAAAATTGATTCTTGAGAAAATAGATTTGGAAATTTTTCTGCAGGCTGTGAGAAGATTCATTGATAATCCAAAACACAAATAAACAAAAGATACCAAAAAGAAGAAGGGTGTATGAATTTCAATTGTCAAATTATATATAAAACTTGTTAACAGTAAAAAAAGAATGGGATTTCTGAGCGCGAACTGCAAAGTCTCAGAGCACTTATAAAACTACATAGATGAACTTCATCTAACAGAAGAGGAATGCACCTGTGCAAGATAACCACCAATCGCGGGGCCAATGACCAAACCAACTCCCCATGATGAACTTATCTGCAATGAGTTGAATGCTTATCATTCTAAATCACTCTCCTATCAATAGAGATGTGCAGTAACTAAACCAAGGCAATAACTTTATTCGTACCATTGCCATTCCCAATGATTGATGTTCCCTTCGGGAAACTTCAGTAGCATATGCCTGGACAATAAATCCCAAAAGGTGATGAAACAATCATTTCTGAAATTGAAACTTCGGTTGGGATAAGGGAAAAAAAAACAAGTGCATGACAAAGCAGAAACTACATAGGCCGAGGTTACATAGTACTTTTCCATCCCATAAACTAGGCTCAGTTTCTGTTTTGGTTTGTCCCAAATTAAAAGCTTGTTTCCATATTTCAAATTTGACTTTTCACTTATGCCCCTAATTGAGATCATGTTTGGCCTAGCTTCTACTGAGCTTTAGTGTTTCTCGTTCCATTACCCCCATCACACTGCCCCTCCTCCACCTCCGCCTCAACTTCAGCTTCTGAGGAGCTGAAACAGCCCCCAAGGGAGCAAATACAGAATTGGAGGAGCTTCTGTTTTTGGGCCTGTTAGGGGTTGTTTCAGCTTCTCAAAAGCTAAATTTGAAGTGGAGGTGAAGGAGGAGGGGGAAATTAAAGAGGAAATGGGAGGAAGAACTCGGACCAAAAATGCTACGTCACCTTTCAAACAATGACTTTGACTAATTGTTGGAGTGGACTGAGGTTGGATCAGATGCTCATAATATATTCTCAACGTAAAAGCATGGAAGAAGTGGAACAACTTAATTGCACTTTCTTGAAAGAGTATGTTTAAAATGCATATAGGCCTAATTTTATGTGACAGAGGTGTAAATGTTAAGGAACATGTCCTCCTAGACATCTTGCAATATAGATTGTCTTTCATTAGGACGTTTTAGGAACAAAACCATAACAAGATCTGGGCTTAACAACATAAAGGCATCATAACATGAAAATGAGGAAACACACAATATCAGGTTTCATCCAGTAGGGACGTCTATCAGCATTAAGAGCTGGTAGGAAGCCGGAAAAAGAGTGATTAAAAAAGCTACATAAAGAGAAAAAGAAAAGCTCTACTTGTTAATGCCACTAAAGGCATTCTGTATATCATTGCCCACTTTCTTCGCATGAGAACTAACAAAAAAGTGGTGGCAGAAATAAAGCTCCTGTAAGTTATACAGTGCACATACCTGATTGGACCAAGTATACCACAAAAAGCTCCGAGACAAAATCTTGTAGCAAGTGCCATCCAGTAACTTGTACTCAAGCCAAATAGTGTGTTGAATATCACTCTGATATGAACACACATCAAATAAAACAGTAGCACTAGTAAGATTACCAACAGAGGTGTTCAATAAAAGAGGCCAGAAACTCTTTGAAGCAGCTAGCCGCTATGGGGATAAGGAGGGGATAAAAAAAGGCACTTACACTGCCATCGAGCCACAAATCATGACAGATCTTCGGCCATAACGATCAGCCACCATGCCCCACAGAACAGCCGTCAAAGTTCTTCCAACCATGAATGCAGATCCTTCAACATACAGAAAGCTATCAGATTGTAATGTGAACTCTTAACAAGTTTATATCCTTGCATATCTGGTCCAGCATGCCAAGAATCATGCTTACCTTCAAACCCAGCATAAAAACTAACATCTTCTTCCCTTTCTGCGATATGGAAGTCCCTTATCTGTACAGAGAGACAATCATATGTAGCCTTGAAACAAATAGACATAATCCAGAAAAGAAGACCCTTTTTCCCAAACAACTACAAATATTAACGCACTTTTAACTTGTGCAAAGAACCGACATTTGAGTCATTCTTGTATGGAACCTAGAGAGAAATGTGCTTACCATGTAATACAGGAAAGGGAATATGGATGATACTGGCAAGGCTGTAACAATACAGAACAAGGGAGCTATATTAGCATAACAATGGCAAACCTAGCAAAATCAATGAGAATAGATAACCAGAAAATTGCCGACGAAATTAGCAATCCATGTTCATTAAATATATGCAATTAAGTTTTAAGGCCACATTAACCCCCACCCCAAAGAAACCACCAATTCTAAAACACTAAAACCCCACCACTCCAGGGAAGGAAAGAAAAGGAAAAGAATGTGAACTCTGAGTTCCAAGAGTAGCTTTTCAAAGGTCATGCCATGAAACACTTGCCGATTCACCGAAATTCCACATCCAAAAAATTACTGTTAGAAACAAATGGTATGTTTTGAAAAATAACCATGGAGAAACACTGGAAAATCCTCATGTTTACTCTAGTTTTCATCCAAACATTCAAAAGTAGAATTCCCTCCAAAATCATAGCAAAAACTGCTGAAACATGAAGATCTCAAGTAAACCCTCCCCATGTAAAATAATTGGTATTCTAAAAAGCTCTCTCAATTGTCCTCTTCTGAACCAAACAAAGCAAAAGCTAACCACTTCCACGAGCTTCACATAGTTCTACTTTCCAACACTTCCACACCCATTTACTTTTTCATAACCTAAGTTCAAAC
The DNA here is from genome assembly GCA_038025085.1 of Tetragonia tetragonoides. Taxonomy (NCBI): domain Eukaryota; kingdom Viridiplantae; phylum Streptophyta; class Magnoliopsida; order Caryophyllales; family Aizoaceae; genus Tetragonia; species Tetragonia tetragonoides. Next base: position 39,135,292 of record CM076152.1, read on the forward strand.
AATTCAAAGTGAATGACATAGCCCAAAAGACTCTTTCTTTACATAATTTTGTCATGATAAAAGTAGCTCCTTTTACAGATGAATTGTAAGATATTAAGAACCCCAGTCAAAACAAAACTTAAATATAACTATGAAATGAAATGTCTTAGAAAACCCAGATAACCAAATAGCAAAAACAACTCAAATATCAGAATCACAAGGAGAATGAAAGCAACCAGTTATCAAAAGCAACAAACAAGAGTAATTAGTGATAACCCAAATATCATCATATAACTATGAAATGTCTGTAAACCCCATATACCAAAATAGCAAACAACTCAAAACTCAGAATTAAAAGCAGAAAAAGAAGAAATATTTTTTTACCAGAAGCAAGAGTGATAACCCAAATGAAGAAGAAATGAAGCCATGGAGGATTTGGGCACTCTGCTTTTCTTCTTTGCACTTCACATCCTGGGCAATTCTCATAGTAATATGAATTGCAAGAATCCTCCTTTAGCAACAATGGTTTTCTCTCGTCCCCCATTTTTTTTTTTTTTCCAAAAATCAAAATCTTTAAGAAGCTGGCGTATATCACCTGAATTTATGGGGCGTTTTTTTTGTCCCACAAAAAAAACCCAATAAAAGAGGCAAAGATATGGGAATTTATATAGAAAGACGTTCACCTCAGGGCATGTTGGTTATTGATAGTCCTTTTTATCAGACTGTATACACTGATGGCCGTTTGGTTGGGAGTAATCATTAAGGGGGTAATAAAATGAATTTTTAGGCTAAAATTGGAGGTATGTGAGATAGGGGTAATAATTACTCCTATTTGAGGGATAATGAAAACCCACCTTCCCATAGGGTAATGATATTCTCCATTTTCCTTCCTTTTCTCCATTACCCCCTTAATCATCACCCCTCATCATCACTTTACATTACTAATTTAGCCTATAAATCCATTCTATTACCCTCTTAATAATTACTCCCAACCAAACGTCCCTTTATATTATTGGATATTGTACACTACTCTATATATCAAGTTATTATTATTAAATCATTTAACACGATCCAAAACGAAAACGATCACGAGCAATAGCATGTCTCTATCTTACTGTAGTGTTTGTGACGTACATGGATTTGTCTCTGTGAAGACTGAAAAGTCTCGATTCCCAATTTTGTCATTTTATATTATATTTTTGCTCTCATTCCATATCCAATAAACTAATAGTCTCTCGCCGACCACAAATAACATTAGGTTTGACTCTTCGCGATTTTCAAATACTACTTTGACAATGTATAACTCTTATTATATAAATATAAAAAATTATAAAAATTAGATTTTTTTTGAAACTACTATTTAAAATAAATCTAGCAAAAGTATATTTATATTGTAAAATTTTATAATTTTTTATCAACAAATGATCAAAGTTTGTTAACTTTAACTCCAAAAAGTCCAACATAATGTTATTTGTCGTCTGATGGAAGTACTTCATCTTCATGAGAGATGGGATATTCCAATATGTTTGGTAACATGATTGAGCTCTTTTCTGTTCTCAGTAATGTTGTGTTCTAATCTTATAAGTCCCATTTCAGTGTGTTTCTTTCTCTTTTAGTCTTTTTGGTATTCCACCACAAATTTCATTCGATTTCGTAATTATGTTCCATTGTGTCATGTTCCATATAGTACTCTTTTGTTGGGTTTCATTTTTTGTTGAAGATACGTGGATTTGTTTAGTTGTTGATAAGGAATATATGCTACCAAAGTAAAAAATTTTGTGAAAAAGTAAAAGTATATTTTTTGATGGTGTGAGACTCTCTCGACTTGGGCAATGTCCCGGATTCGAGATTGCTCAATACTCTCCTGCGCCCTCCTTCCCCCCTAATAATTTAACATACTATAAAGTACGAAGGTTTAGTTAGCCACCCCCAGCCAAAAAAAGTATAAATCTATTAAAATCTCCAATTATAAAACCCATATGCTTTTCACAATTTTTTTCCCCTCAAATTTGAGATAAACACTTTGAAAATTAAAGATTTTTAAAAATAAAAGTCGTTTTCACATTAGCTTTTTTACACAAACTATGGTATTTCTAAGATTTGAAATTTCTGAAAATGATGTATATATATACTGTATATAATATATTATAATTATCACTAACACAGTAGTAGTTACATGAGTAGTATCTCCAAACTATTTTATACTCCTACATTACAAATTCAACTTAGATTTGTTTTATTGTTCTTAGTCCTTGTGTTTATATGCTCCAAAATATTGTTTATTTAGAGAGATGTTATGTGAACCCTCACTTCGAAACTACAATTTTATACCCCTAATTAGAAAAGGACACATAATAAGCACTTATAAGAGGAAATTATTTTCTTTTCCTGATTTTTTTTTCTAATGTTTATGTATGTGAATCGTGCGGCTGATTGGATGTCTAAGTTAGGACATCTACAGGCTAGAGAGTTATACTGGCATACCTCACAAGACCATGAGCTAAGTAATATCCTCTATGAGGATGTGTTAGGAGTTCACCTCGAGAGGAGGTCCTCCCAACTTCCTTCCTTCTTCTTACCTTTATATAAATAAATAAAAAAATAAAAAAAGGGGTGCAAATTGCAGCCTCGAGGTGAGGTTGCATATAGCTCAAGATGGCTTTGTGCCGTGCTCGAACCGTGCTCATGTCGTGCCTTCGTGCTTTAATTTGTAACAGTGTCATGCCGTGTCGTGCTTATATTTGTCGTGCTTCATGTCGTGCCTGCTCTTCTAAAAGGTAGGCACAAGTCGTACTCGTGCTCGTAGTTGTGTCGTGTCGTGCCGTGCTCGTGTCGTGCGTGTCATGCCCATGATTTTTCAAATAATATTAAAATTTTCGTCGTGCCTGGCTGCCGTGCCCCACCGTGCTTTGTTTTTGAAATTCAGGCCCGGGCCCATCTCAGACCCAGTCATTTGTACCCGTGCTCGTACTTCCTCTGTGCCCGTGTCGTGCCGTGTAAAAGATATACTCAGTTGTGCCGTGTCTCGTGCGTGCTATCCATGTCTAGTGCCATCTCTACATATAGCACCCTTTTGTTCTTATGCGTAGTGGTTGAAATTGAGAGGCATGTTGCAGTTTAGTTTGTACTTTTGTGCAACGTTCTTTCCATTTTATTGGGATTCCCCTTTAGTTTTCTAATAAACTCATGTATTCTATCGTTATTAATAAACTCCAAAATACTAATACCGTAGTACGTCAGTACGTGTAGTAGTGTGAGCATGTGCGGGTTAGTCTCAATCGGTATATATGAAGTAACAGACGAATTTTGGCATGTCTCATCAGATTGTAAGAGCATCACTTCAAAGTTCAAATCGTGTCGTTAATCATTGAATATGAGTAGCATGTAGCGCACTTAAAAAAGTCGACAATGCTAGTCCCAGTTTTTAATCCTACCTACCTACCTAATTAAGCAGTGTCCTGCCTGGCTGCCTACCCAATTGACTGCGTTAATCACGTTCTGAATTTTCCACTATACCGATTATACCTAAAGGAATGGTCATTAACTCCTTGTAAACATGAATTTACACATATAGTAAGATCTCTCCCATAAGAATTTGGTAAATCTAAAGGTGTGGTCATGAGACTCATGCAACCATCCTTAACCAGTGTATGGTCGAGAGTTCGAATTTCGCATGGAGCAGTTTTAAATCTTTTGGTCAGTTATTCCACCTTTGCAAATTAGTGAGGAGAGCGAGATAGTCACTGTTGTCGACGGTGAATACCCTTGATTTAACCCCAAAAATATAAGAAATTGGTTTTTTCGTAAAGGACTAAACACCGGTACAATAAAACTCATTAGTACATTGTACATAAGGACGAGAGATTAAATTTGAAACATGACACATAAATTTCAGTCTTAACTATAAGAATCTCATTGCCAACATGAGAATCACATGGTGTTCTAATTTGCATCATACACACACACAAAAAAAAAAACAAACAAAAAAAAACAAACAAAAAACCAAAATTGAGTTTTGGAGCAATTTATTAAACTTAGCCTACTCAACTTTGCTTGCTACAAGTTAACTTATTACAGTATTTTAAGTCTATTATTGTCCATGGCAGGTTGATGGTTATATTATTCCAGCCAATTTCATCAATCACATACATAGATTCCTTCAGGAGGAAACAACTAATAATTTTGAATTAAAAGGATAAAGAAACCCATATTCACAACGAAAAATGTTCAAGAAATAAAGGCAATCCTCCTTGGACAATAATACGATTCTTTGTATGTCCGCGGTTGAAACTACTTTATCTGATGATCTCTCTATAAAAAAAGAGGGGGAAATATAATCGCACCAAAAGTACTTTAAATTGAATTTGATTGCAAACAAAAGATAAATAAAAGAAAATAAGAAAATTCTCTTAGTTTTTTTTTTTGTTTTTTGAGGGGAAAAGAAATTTCATTAATTGAAAGCCATACGACACTTACAAGAAGGATTGAATTCAACTAGAAAATAGATTTAAAATATCAGAATACATTCGAATGAAAAAGCTATGTAGCACTAGAGATTCAACAATTCCGATCGGCTTCCATTTAATCGCTGTTTTCCACATTACAGCCTCTTCGCAAAAGACTCTGCTATAGCTTTGAATGCTCCAATCCGACATCGTAGACCACCTCTTGATAGAATAGATCCGCCAAAGTACCATACGAACAACAAAACAAAAAAACTAACAATACTCTCAAAAAGTGAGAGACAGCTGAACCCAATGAATGGGACAAACTAACTCTCACAGATGGAGAGACTGATATTATTCGACATACTAAAACTAACAAACAGAACAAAACAATGAAACAAAAAGAATTGGGGCTTACCATTAGCAAAGAATTGCTAATGGCAGCCCCTAAACCAAAAAGCGGCTAGGGTTTTTTTGGGAGGAAGAAGAGAGAGAAAAATGAGAAGGGAAAAATTCTCTTAGTTAACGAAACGGTGTGGTGCAGATAATTTAAAAAAATGTGAGACAAAGTGAAGTACAGAATGCAAAATGGAACGGAACGGAACGGATTGGAACAAAATGAAACAGAACGAAATGCAATATGAAACGAGGAAAAGAACACGGCCTATTAAGTCATCACTATAATCTTCACCAATACGAATTCTACGTCGACATGTACCCTACCATGCAAACTCGACCACCACCATCATCACGTACGACATGACCTTCACCATCAGTATAAAATAAGGTCTCAGTCTTGGCGTGGTCACTGAATTTGTGTCGTATTAATTCGTACATATAATTTTGCCTCTGAAAGTGAAGAGTCTCAAAACTATGCATGTGGCCGGGCTTTTGCAAGTTAAGATAATGTAATCAATTATTCAACGACAACACATTAGACATACAAGTCCCTTCAAATCAAAACAATGTCAAAATAAATAAAGGGATCAAATGGGTCCATATTCATGCATGTCCATTATGTCAAGTTTATGGTACGGTGCTGTCTTTTGAGTCCAAAATCTGGATCATCCTCTCTCCAATTCATTTGGTGAGGGAGGGGCAGCATGTGGTGAAGTCACAACAACAACAATTAGACCTAACCAAGCAAAAAGGCAAAAACAATCTTATGTAAGATATTTTTACAATGATAATGGTTATATTTATATGTATAGTTGATTTTTGATTGGGTTAGACCGCGTACTTTATCATCAAAGGTGGTGGTTTAATGGTTTTAAGTTTACTCCGAAGTGATTTTGTAAGGAAAGGTCATGATTGTTCGATTCCTCATCTCCTATGTCTTTTGTCTACTGGCTTCTAGATAGAAACTATACTAGCTCATTGATATCACGTTGACGGGGCGGCCAATGTTTGCAATATTGTTTCGTTAGTCTGATATGTTTGTTGTTGGATACGAGACTTCGAAAATAATGTAGAGGGAAGTGTCTCGATCACCATTCATTTAGGGGGAAAAAAAAAGAGCGTGTACTTTGTGGCAATCGTATTTATTTTAGAGGGATGCTACGCAATTTGCAAAACCACCCCCAATTAACATAGGACACATAAGCTCTTATTGTAAAAGAAAAAAATCAGAGAAAGAAAATTATCTCCCATTACAAGTACTTACGTATCCTGTTTTAATTGGAAGTGCAAATTACAGCCTCAGGGTGAAGCTACACATAACATCCTTTTTATTTTATTTTTATGCAAATGGAATAAAAACAGACAAGTTGGACCCCCAAGTCCCTAATTTGCTAATGCAGCCGTAAGTCTATACATTTGACTGCAGTAACCACGGACTTTCAGCCGATTTATTACACCCAATCACATGCTCATCATCATCGTAATGGAATAATGGACTTCAGAAGAATGAGAGTGGATTCTGACTCAGCAAAACACACATACTTCATACTTGGCTTGGCAGCTTGGGTGCACAACAAAAGAGCTTCAATAACGCCCATTGATTATGCATTTTATGTGGAATTTATGATCTACAGAACAAAGTGACATCAAATTATGAACTAGGTAGACAAAAATAATATTATCCAAAAATTCTGTCTTACTATTAGTTTGTTGTGGTTTGATATATAATCTATTGAGCCAAACTTTACTAAATTAAACTTAATAGTAATATGTGAGAAAATAGTAGATCACTCTACTATAGTGAACCGCACCAACTCTAAAAAAATTAATAAGTGAAAAAGAACACTATTCGTGAATAGTAATATGTGAGAAAATAGTAAATCACTCTACTGTAGTGAACCGCACCAACTCTAAAAAAACTAATAAAAGAAAAAAAACACTATTCGTGGACGATCTTTCTTCGATCCTTGTACATTATTCTTATATCAACTACTCAAATGTCACTATTAAAGGAATTGAAAAATATCCTTTTGGAATGGACTAAAAAGGAAAATGGAATAAGGGGGCATTTGTTTTGGGGTAATCTGGAAAGGAAAGGAAATGAAGAACCTTAATTCCCTTTGTGGATGTTTGGTTTGAAAACACGCGAATTCCATTCCTCAATTTTCGTTTTCCATTTACCCACTTTTGGGTTATTCTCATTACCCTCTCCCCCTTGGGTTTTGGATTCCCTCATCATCAGTCATCTGCTATGCTGCCTCTGCCCACCTGATCTCTTCCCAAATGCGTTGATTTGTGTTTTGTACTTCTACAATACCAATCTTTGCTATTTTAGAATAGAGAGGGGGAGAGAGAAAGAGAGTAAAATTTAAATGGAGGGCAAGAATTTTTTTTTTTACAGTAGTGAGAAGAGGAGAGAGAAAAGGTAGTAGGCACTAGTAGACGTGTTAATTGGGTCGGGTTCGGGTCAGGTCATGTCGGGTTAGGATTATTAGCGGGTCGGGTCATTTTGGGTTCGGGTTGAGAAATACTTGACCCTGACCCAGTGTTGTCGGGTTCGGGTCGACCCACCGGGTCGGGTTACCCAATTTTTTTTTATTTTATTCGTCAATTATATAGTCAACTTATGTTTTCAAACGACATTTTTGTACACATATACTCTAATTTATAACTTGTTTTAACTACATACGTATTTATTCAGGTTTTGGAATGTATATATACACCTATATGATTTTTTTTTATATATTATTCAATTATTCGATAAGTTGTACAATATAATTCCGTCAATTTGAGGGTAGTTAAGAGCAAACTTTCTCATTTTGAGAGAATAAAGGTGTAGAGAAAAAGTTACTGAAACACAAAAAAAAGTTTTATATGCTTTTTTAGGATAACTTAGTTGAACTTTTTATTTATAATTACAAATTGTTCTATTTTTCGGGTCAAACGGGTCGACCCACTAACGGATCGGGTTTTGACCCAAAAACACCGGGTTAATCGGGTTCTGGTCAAACCGGGTTTAGGGTCGGAAAATCAGTGTCAGGACCCTGAAAAAACGGGTCGGGTCGGGTCGGGAATTGACAGGTCTAGACACTAGGCATTAATTACTGGAGTTAACACCAACATCAAGGACTAAACTCTTGGATAGTTTGGCCTTTGAGGACTGAAGTTTTTTCTTTTGGCTTTTTAGGACTCTATAACCGTAAATGTAACGGAGATTGAGATTAGAATTATGAATGTGATAAAATAAAGAGAAACTAAATGTATCATCACGTTTTTTTTCTTTTCTCCAATCTGTGTTCATGTAAATGACAATTTTGCCCTCATTTAGTGTTCACCTTCTCTAACCCATCACCTTCATCCTCCAGCCATCATTATTTCTCTCTCCTGCAATTCCCCAACACCGCCATGAACACAATACTACCGTGGCCAAAGAATCCAATACCAACATAATAATCAAACTTATTTCCAAAAAAAAAATTGTTGAAATATAGCCAAATTATTTGACCTCTTAAACCCCCCCACAGCACCACCTCCACCAACTCACCAAGTGCCACCATCCCCTTGTCTCTCGCCTCCATGCCAACCTCCATCAACACCCCTACATCTATGGTGGCAACCCCAATTAAAGCTACCAATTTGGATCAAAATCTTCAATCAAGTCACCTACTTTTCCCATCGTTACTTTACTTCATCCCCTTCATCTATTTTGGACAATCAATATCTACTAAAACAAGTAGCACTTCGGCAAGTCAATTGAAATTGAAGGGTGTGAGATACAATCGCGGACTTGGTGAGAATTCCTTTGAGGAGGAAAGAGAATTTGGGTTTGAGTTTGGGTGGAGATGGTGTAATTTGGTCAATTTGATATGACATTGGGGAAGATTAGAGCGGAAAATATGAAGTGGGCACTCAGAAAATTGAGGGAAATTGGACTTGTAGACTTACAGTAAAAGGATGGTATAGATGGAGAGAGAGAAAATGAAGTTCAGTTAAAAGAGTGAGCGTCAGAGTCATGACTCTGGGTTGAGGTTTTATTCTTTTTCACAGAAACAATTTTGTGTTGTGTGACGCAGGGGAAGAGCAACTAGAGAAGGGTATTTTGGGGCTTAGGTAAAATAAATACACAGCACATGGAGCAGAGTTCATTGTTTTACTGCCCCATCAGCAAAATAGCCAACGTTTATTTCTCTGTTACGGTTTCTATTACAGAGTCCTTAAAAGTCAAAGAAAAAAACTTCAGTCCTCAAAGGCCAAATTACCCAAAAATTCAGTCCTCAACATTGGTGTTAACTCTTAATTAGTGTGCTCTATTGATGTTTTCAATTACTTTTTCCAAACTTTTTGCCCCCTTCTTTCATTTGTACGTCTATGTTGTTTTCTTTTCTTTTTTTTTCTTTTTTGCTTTTTTTAAGTTGTGGAGTACTACATTTCATTTTTTTGTTGGATGGAGTTCAGGATTTTTTTTTTTTTTTTGACAAAGAGAGTTCAGGATTTGATAATAGTGCTTTTGTTTCTTTTTGATAATAGTGCTTTTGTTTCTTCTCAAAAAAAATAATAATAATTTACTTCTTTATTTTTTTGGGGTTTAATTGAGGTAAAGTGATATATTACCATATATATATTTAATCAGCTACATCATCACAATGCATTTTCTTTTTTCTGTAAACTCATTACATAAATAATATGGTAGAATAATTAATTAGGTATTTTAACTATTGTAGTAAGAATGAAAAAGAAATAGGAGTAAGTCTATCTCACCAAGGAAAAAAGGGGATTGATTCCCTATCAATGAACCAAACATCAACAAAGGTCAAAGGGAATAGTATTCTCTTTTTTGAGTGAACCAAACAAAAAGGGTAATTAAGTTCATTCCTTTCCTTTCCCCTACTTTTCTTTATTGATTCTTTTCCCTTTCCTAATAATGAACCAAATGCCCCCTAAATGATAAAGAAAGAAGGTAGTAGCTGATTAGTGGCAAAATGGGGCGCTTAAGTAGACAATATTTGTCCAAAATATAAGTCCAATTAGTTTAGTTTGCTTTGCTTTTATCCAAAAAAGGAATGTCATGATGTTGCTACTATTGATTATGTACCACATAACACAAGTGATCTTGCAGAATGATCTCTCTCACATAAGAATCACATTGCGTTATAATTTGCTTCACAAAAACGTCATGATATTGGTAATGCCGAACCACTCACACCAACCACTTATTGGTAATGGTCATGACATAGCTACTATTGATTATGTACACCACATGTACAAGTGATCTTGCAGAATGATCTGTCGCATAAGAATCACATTGCGTTGTAATTTGATTCACGAAAATGCCAAAAATTCAGTTCTAGAGCAGTTCACAATTACCTTGCTATTTTGGCAAGTCAACTGTCTACAGCAGCTTTGATTATTCGAGTTAATTTCATCAACACAAGCTCAACGATATATAAACTTCCATTTCCATTCACATTACATTACTACAAGCAGTTCTGCATTGGTCTAACCATGTATTTAATTATCAACACCTCACATTACATTACTGACAAAGCATTAAACGGTATATAATATAATGAGTAAACCATTAACAAAGGCCAGCTGGTTATCTGTGTTAACACGAGTCTTCACTGGCAGTTTGTGTCATAACCTGCAAGCCCAAGCAACTCTGGACCTTCAATTCGAGGGTTGTTTTCGAAGCTGCAAACAGAAATGGTGACACCAAATGAGTCAAGAATGACATAGATTTCCTTTAAACAAGATAAGTATTGCCTCAACTTAATCTGATCTGTATGGTAATTAGTAATGATGGCCCTACAACCAAAGAGCACTGTAATCGTATCAGAGATCCGAGAAGTGCACTGGCCCAACCCTTACACACGCCACTCCCCAAACTAGGTAGTCCTAACTAGGCAAACTATGATCCTAAATTAAACGACAATGCTCAAGACAACAAGAAACACAACAGGAATAACAAGAACCTAACTGCTAAACGAAAGAGGACTACACACAGTATACTGTAAGTACAGCTTCTGCAGAAGGACTTCCACGAACATCGTATCTAATCAATCACAGGTTTTAAACGAGTCAATCTCGTAGATAGCATGAACCACTTGCAGAACTACAGAAACACCATCATTTATTAACACGGGAAACGCAATATAATCAGCCAATTTTTAATGCAACCACGGGAAGCACACTAAAGCAGTACAAAAGCCACACGCCAAACCCTGATCTAACAATCTCAAAAGAGACTATGCCACCGCACCTGGAAATGAACAGGACGAAATTGATGCAGAGAGGTAGCTCAAGGAGGGAGGATTTCCGATCAAACAACTCAAATGCACTAAAGCGGCAAAACTAACTGGCTACGGACAAAACTAAAGCAACGCTGATCAATGTCCAATAGAAACAGGGGTCAGTAATCTTCCTCTCCAACAACAATCCAATAGGGATCTTTCCGAGGGCAAGGCCTAGGGAGGTCTAGATGCACGGAGCCTTACCTCTAAATAGTAGAGAAGCTTCCCCTCAAAAAAAAAATAGTAGAGAAGCTTTTGTGAGAAACCCTCCACAAGAAAGACAGAGAAATCCAAACAAGCCACATGAGAGAAGTGGGGTTGATACCAGAAACATACAGAGAGCTGTTGTTGAAAAATAAAGAACCAGGAACCGGGTGAGTGGTTGTTCTAGAGAGAAAAGCTCCTCCCGTCTCTAGGTTTTCAAGAATCAAGTAGATGGCATTCAGCAAAAAATTGAATGACTACAAACCATGATTCATGAAGACATATTGTGAGCGCATTTCAATGTGCTCCAAATATGTGAGACAATCCCATCAGATTCCAAGAATGCATTACATTAAGCAAAAATGAACACAAAAAGGACAAACAATTATCAAGGGAGGGTTCATAGTTAGCTATCTAAGCTACAAGCTAGCACCCAACATTCAATTACACTGATTTAAATCACAGATAGAACCTTCACATCACCATTTTATGCACATGATTGTGTATGGTTAGATACTCAGATCTCCATAAACGCAGGTTATAGCCTATAGGCGACTCACAAAGGATTAAACCGGAAACATCTATATCCGGAATCATACTAGATCGAAAAGAAGATTAAATAAGGTTATACCAGAGCACTCTGGTTTCACAGTCGGAACAATGTTGCTTGTTCCATTTTTTACTGGGGCCCGTATCTCAGAATAGTAGCTGATGTTAACGATTTGCAAGGCACACAATTAGAGATTCCAAAGCATAGCGAAATGTAATCACAATTGCAATAAGGAAAATTGTATAACATGCAAACACGTCAAATATGGTGCGCACAATGGTGATATACAATTGAATTTTCTCAAAACATTAAAAGTATCACATTTAAAGCTAAAAAGAGAATAATTATGAAGAAAAAAAGAAATTTTGGGGGCAAGAAGAAAAAAAAATTAAAAAGGTAGGCAGAAAAAGAAAAAAAAAGAAAAAGAAGGCAAATATAGTTTATTTTTCGAAACAATAAAAGAGAAGAGTATTATATGGCAGAAGGACAGGCAGAAAAATGAAAAAAAGACAGGCAGCTTTATTCTTTTCTCGAGGGAGGAGGGGGGAAGAGAAATAGTTGAAAAGAGGCAACATAATGGGTGAATCCCAACACAGGATATGGGAGACAACTGGCCAGGCTGAGCTACAAACAATAATCTATTATTTACAAAACAAAATGCCCATTTCCAATGAGATCAAAAAGATTTACTACTCTTTGGCTTTGGAATATAATGGACTAAATTAAAATGGTTTATCAAACTGTCTGCAGTTGTTTTTTATCGTAAAATTGCAGATGGTCATCCCACATCTGATCAAGGTCAACCGCAAACAGCCACTCTATAATTACACAGGTAAGGCTGCGTACAACCAACACCGCCTGTCCCCTACCCGGCCTGTGCGGGAACCTCTTTGGAGGCACTAAGGTAAAGTTGATCATGTAGATTATACTTGGTGTATGTTCCCATACTTGAAACATATTTGTCAAATGAAATCCCAATCAATAACAGATTTCAGACATACATAGTCCTTCAAAGTAGGTTATAGCAAATGACCATACAACCTATCAAGTAACAAAGCAACAACAAAAAACAAAACATTGAAGTAGTAGAAGAAAATGAGACAGGGCTAAATTAATCCAGTAGCATCCCCAAGACATAAACAGTGTAAGCATGACAGAAAAAGCAAATCAGATGAAGATAAACATACAAAAAGAGCAGAAAGAGAAGCACTTACTTCTCCAGAGGGATGTGCTCAAAAGGTCCTGATGTAGGAATAGTTCCACATATATTGTTGTTAGAAATATCCCTGAAAAAGAACGTAAGGCTATCAACTGATTAACATATCAATTATGTGAACGCAAAGTGGCAAAGCCTCGGCCAAGTATACTTACAGAACTTTCAAGCTAGAGATTTTAGTTAGCTGCCTTGGGATTGGACCTGTTAATTTGTTATTGTTGAGTCGCCTGCAGAAGCAAATGAACATTATTATTCAACATGAAGATATGGATGCATCTAAGCACTAATGAATGATTGTGCATACAGGTTTCACGGATACTTTAGATGAAACCAGAAACAAGAGAAAAACCAAATAAGTAAATGTAAGACTTACAAGAACACAAGGGACTTCAACTTTCCGAGCTCTGAAGGAATGGCCCCTGATATATTGTTTTCATACAAATCCAAGCTAATTAGATTCTTCAGATTTCCAAGCTCAGCTGGAATAGTGCCTTCAATTTTGTTCTTGTACAACTCCCTGAATCAACACATGGAGGGTGACTTTGTAAACTGAAGTTCTAATGTTTCAATGCACCAAGTCAACCAAACCCAGGAAAGATGGAAACTTACAGATACTGGAGATGTTCAAGCTTTCCAAGATCAGGTACTAGATGACCAGAGAGGTTTGAATTGCCAAGATCTCTGCATATATGTACCATAACAGAGGTTATGTTAATGTATTGCTGATAGCCTTCAGAACAACTACTCCCAAAAAGTGGAAGCCACATAGGCAACATCAAAGAAGATACGTTAGAAAAAAGATGTTTGCTAGATTTTGTTGGGTCAACATAGATACCTAAACCACATTTCTCACTTTAGGTGTCATGTCAAACCTCAGCACATATGAGCAACCATCAAGACTGAGCACAGATAGTCACATACTCAGACATGCATGCACTAGTAAAAGGATTAGTGAATTACAGCAATTTATATTTATATACTCTTTTCCACACAAAAAAATACTAACAATAAACTGGGGAATATTTGGGTAATGATTTATAAGATAAACGTTTAATTAAACAAAAACCTTTCAAAAATGTCAATTGGAAGGTTTCCTGTCCTTAAATAGAGATCTTCGAAAGATTTTCGCTCATAGTAAAGATTCTTGTTTGCAGGGTTTTTCGGCCAAGAAAAGCTGGGGTTAAATATTAGATGATCTGAGAGTTGAAAGTTAGCTGCAGCCGTAAGAATTGTTGAAGTGGTCAGGGAGAGTTGGACCATTGGTTGTTGGGAGGCTGGTTTTTCCATAATCCAATCCAAAACACATTATTGTGAGCAAAAGAAAACTCTTATCATTTTTAGTTGTAGAGGAAACTATTGCACGCATGAATGATCTGTCCTGAACAGTGGCTCCGTAATCGCAGCACAACTTCCACTTATGAAGAACAAGGGGAAATTGCACATGCACCAAGCCTCAAATTTTTTTAGAGACAGCAGACCCACGGCTTGCTGTCATGAAGTGGTATGGAAAGAGGTGCAAAGCTGGCTTGCCATAGAAAACTCATGGGTAGGAGTTTGTTAAGAGAAAAAAGATTCAACGTTTATCCTACTTGTGGCATCTATAATGCAACGGATGAAGACCGTAATCACATTTTTTTTTCCAGTGTATACTATCTGCAGCTGTTTGGCGGAGGAACTTGTGTTGGTGGGAACTAAAAGGAAACGAGTTGTGCTCTTGTTGTTACTATGTATGAAGTGTGGCTGGTCCTGGAAAGAACCTACGTACTTTCCAGTATAGGATGCAAAAAGTAAATAGTGCAGTGACCAGTGAGGCAAATTCAGATGTATGTATTCGGCTTAAAGATTTGAAAAAAGAAAAGGCAGAGGATGTGCTATTTGGGATGTGACCTGCACTGTTGATGTAGGCAGTACTAGATTGTGGGTATTTCTCAATGGAAAGCTCCACCCTTTTCCCAACAAATAAAAAAAGAGACATGTTTGCCTTAAGTTAACTGTGATGTCAAAATCACGAGAACTTTGTATAATAATCTTTTTGACACCAAATGTCACTGTTAAACTGGTCAACTTGGGACAGAACACTATGAGATGAAGGTACATGCTTCCTTCTTCACCAACTACCCCTCCCCAATCCTCCACCACCCCATCCAGATACATTGGAATGGAACATTACCAGCTGTTGAGTGTAAACCTTAATGCCCCTACGTCCACAATGAAAACCGCCAGTAACCAATTCCCACCGTCCAATTGCTCGCCCTGAGTTTATCACTTTCACACCAAAAGACCAAATATGCAGGTCAGGGAGATGAGTAAGAGACACTTGATGACTGAGAGAGGACCAACTCCACCCAATCATCAACTGCCAGCCCATGACATCACTCACATCACCAAACACCAACCATCAAAACTTCGATGGTAAACACTTCCACTCCCTATCTCCTCATGAATCTCTCAACCGCTTACTAAGGGTAGTGGTGATAGAATATGATAGTTCATTGTTGCCGTGCATTATTTAGGAACCATTTGGACCATGACACTAAGAAGCCGATGCCAGTCATGCCACAGTTCAATAATATAGTGTTTATATCAGCTGCTTGCACTGCACTCAGGAATCGCAGATGAAAAAGGAAGAAGGGGAGGGTTGGAATATCTTAGAAAGTAAGTATTTTCTCTTCCCCTCAATTTTCAATAGCCAATACACTATTTAGTATAGATGTAATAAGCATTCCAAACCAGGATAAAATATCCTAACCAAACATGTTATTGCAGTATCCTACTTACAAAGTAGGTTTTCTAAAGTTCACTACTGTTTAAGATAATTTTTCCTTGTTCAAAACTTCAAACAGATTGTAATAGTCACTATTTAGTACCTCTAACTTGACACCACTAAAAGGTCATCTTTACAGAGATATAAAGATTTTGCTCCCGACTACAAGCATCATCCTTCACTAAATGCAGAATCATCCATTTTGCTTGTCTCTTTACAGTTAACAGACATTTTTCAATTTTCAGCACCCAATTAGTGTTTTCATGGGTGCAAAACTATTCACAACTAAATATTAGCTAATAATTCTAACGTTTCTTTCATCTAGTCCCAAGACTTTACAGTGGTTAAGGGGGCAAGGAGTAACACTGTAACAGATACAAAGGTCAAACTTCAGCACAAAAATGAAATTGATGAGCAAACACCTTGAATTTAATAAAATGATCAAGCCACTGCAATTAAGGAAATCCTCTTTCTTGGTAATCACTTTAGAGGATGAAACTTGTGTGCAGAAGGAATAGTACAGTAACTAACAATAAACTCAGGCCAAAGTGATGCCAAAAGCCTCTATTCGTATTTCGCTTCATAAGGTCCCAAAAGTGGGAATCCCAAAAAAGCACAATTATTGGAATACAGACACTGGAACCTCGCACTTAACCCACCCTGATTCACTTTAACAAACTTATCACATATGTTTTAGAACTCTAAGAACAGTGTTAATTCTTCACCAATATCACTTTATCGCATACAAGATAGAACAGAAACAGCCAGCAATTCCACTTTTAAAATTCTCATGCAAGAGACCAAATAGACAAGAAGTTCACCCACAAATCATCCAGCAAAATATTTTTTTAATTTAAAGGTTAGCTTATCTACTAGTCTAACTTAACCAAAATCACACTTACACCACCTGCAAAACTGTGCACACAGTCAACACACTCCCTAAACACAAATAAGTATGCAAATTTCCAAAAAAAAATAAAAAAATCAACACAAAATTAGCATCACCAGAAACCATTTCCAGCTGGTCAATTAGTCTGAATCCATCAAATCCCCAAACTCATACCACTCTTGAAGCAAGAATAGTTCTCCAAATCAAACTAATTCAGACAACACCCATATAGAGTGTCACCCACAAAACATCACCCAACATAATCACAAACAAATTAAACAAAAACCCAACTCAAAATCATTGCAACATAGACAAATCAAACTAAATTAAGGCAGCAGGACACCCATATTGAGTTTCACCCACAAAAATATCATCCAACCATAAAACAATTAAACAAAAACCCAACTCAAGATCATCACATAAATGAGCTAAATTCAGACAAATTAAGCAAAATCAAAAGAGAGAGATAGAAAAATTACACTCTGGTGACATGATTATCAGCGTTGCAAGTGATATGAAACCAGGTACAAGGGCTAACAAGATTAGGATCCCAGCTCTCCAAAACATTATCTGGATCAGATAAGCTCTTTCTAAGTGCATAAAGTGCATCTCCTTCAGAATTAGCAGATACCCACTTCACCATAACCATCAACAAACAAACCCATATCATCAAAAACCAAGATAAAGATGTTGGACTTGTACCCACCATCTTCATCACCCCCAACTTTCCTAATTAGGGTTTGTTTTTGCTCTTCTCTGCAGAACACACAGAATAAAATGGAGGAAAAAGAGAGAATGGAAGAGAATTTACAGAGACTTTTAAAATACTGGGAATTTCTTCTTTTTTTTCTACTTTAATAATAACTGAGGTTTGAACTAATGGAAGAATATCGGTTTTGGGAATGGGAGAGGAAAAAAGGAGGAATCTTTTTTCTTTAATGGTGTTTTTTTCTTATTCTTTTTTGGTGAAATGAAATGATAATGAGAGGAGAGGAGAGGAAAGGTAAAACGCGTGCGTGTGAAGTGGGATGATGAAGTGACGGTGGGTGTGTGTGGTGATGGTGGGGATGAAGTTGGGTATGAAGGAGCAGTTGTTTGACTTGAGGGAGTTGATTGTTGATGATAATGATGAGTGTAACGTAAAGAACGTACAAGATTGATTGAATAATACATACAAAGGTTGGAACTTTGAATTCATTAATGGTTAGTGGACTTGGAATATGAAGAAGACAAATTGGAAGGAAAATTTTGACCCAGTCGCACATGTGAGACATGTTAGTCAAGACGACTCAAGAGTCAAGAGGTACTATTACAGTTTTACTTCGAAGGTTTTCTTTTGTTATTTTTCAAGAGAGTTTTTTTTTTTTAAGGTGAGGAGGGTTATTTCCGGTCTGATCCATTTTGAGATAAAGGTTCGAGAGCAAATAGTGAGGTATTTGGAGGGAAGAGGGATAAAGAGTAAGGAAAATTCTAAATGTCTCATAGTGGGATTCGAATCCTGGTGGTGAGAAAACACCACAAGGTTAGAGTATCACTAGACCAATTAGTGTTGATATTTTTGAGAGAAATCTAACTAGTTGAGTATGAGAGCTTAATTGGTAGAATTTTTCACGCCTTATATTTTGAGGTTGGGGGTTTAATTTTAAGGCTCGTCCGAATATCTTTAGTTTCGTGATGATTAAGCCATTAAAGTTGCTAATGTAGTCATTGCCCTTGGGGGCACTATATAGAGATCACCTTTATTGCCTATTAACAAAAAAGAAAATAAAAAAAAAAAACTAAAGTGGAGAAAGATTAGGGAATCACACATACCCTTCTCTTAAATAAGTCGTCTCTACCCTTAAACAAGTTTTTGGGTTTTGCATTAGTCCACTGAAAGAAGGGACCTCAATTGATAAAACTCTCATGACTCCAACCTCAAATTTGAGGGTTTGAAATTCAATGCCCTCAAACTTATACTTAAGGGAGGTATGTGTTGTAATGTGTGTTCTATCACTTCACGCCCTTTCACCCATGTATTCGCCTAAGAGCACGACTTTCTTGACAATTCAAAAAAAAAAAAAAAAAAAAAAAAAAAATTAGAGCAGAGGACATAACTTGTTGCCATCTGGGCTGAGCGGAAGTACTGGACACCTATACCGGACTTGAAACTTTTTTTTAAATCCAACAGTTCTGAAATCAGTTTAACACATTAATTTTAAATCCCTAAACATGAATTTGTTGTACCAAGCTACCAATTGGATCTAATTTTGACTTCTTTAGCACAATCTAGTAACTGGTAAAAGTCAAAGATGTGAAATCATTTTTGAGACAATTATAGAAATTCGAATGTGTTTGTAAGTGTTATTTTAAATTTGTTGTATTTTTGAAAAGTTTATTTTTATACAAAAATTTCTATAAGACGTTTTTTTCGCAATTTTTGATGAGACAGGATCACTTTTCAATGAAATAAGGGTCACTACTCACCATAAGTGACCCCTTTATTACGAAATAGTGATCCCATTTTTTTGTGCGTCACACAACTTGCTGTCATTTTCATTGGTATAATATAATATTATCATAACTTTGCAAATTTATTCAATGTAAAAAAAAAATAACAAAATTAGATTTAAGAAGGGAAGTGGGTATGGAGAAGCGGGTGGGTATCTAACGATCCAATTCGAATTACAAAATCAAAAATCAAATTCCCAAAATTTATGAAAAAACATGGATTTATAAAATATGAACCAAGCACAATTCTGGATACTGAATATCCAAGTCCAGCCCGGTCATGCTTGCCCATTGCCACCTTAGAACGGTAAATGAGACATAAAATGGCAACCAAAAATCTCAAATTTCCATTCCCACTTCCCAATCACCAACATTTTGAGCACACTGACTAACCTTGATGACGATGATATCGTTATGGAACCACAGTTTGCAGGAAAGTAAGGCGGGAATCCGAAACCCATCAAAATTAGCAGCAAAGAGTAGTTCCATCAGTGCACCAATCATCATCAACTGGTATAATTCTCATTATGTAGCGAAGTGGGAGGTTGATTGCATAGTAAACTTGTTGCTTATCGAATAATCTCAAGGTCTCTCGATCTCTGTAAGTACATGCAATTTCAGAACTTGGGTTTTGTCAAATAATGTCAAAAGAACCTACTTTTCTGCAAGTTTTTAGTTTTAATTTGAATGTAGCCTTGTTGATTTCAAAATGTGCAATGCCCTTTTCATACACTGTTAGAATAAGCTGGTTTTACATCATGTTTAGGGTTCTATCCTCTTGGGCCTTAAGCTAATTGGGTGGAGGTTAGGTCAATAATCTTGTACTCTATCTAGATTAATAATTGAAATTGAATGTTATGTCAGCATTGTAATGAAAACTTTTGGTGTGCCCAGTTCAATTTTTGGCCTAATGATTTGAAGTTTTGGTTTATGTTTCTAATTTGTGCTTGATTATTCCTTGTTTACTGGATAGCTGTAGTAGTAAGAGGAGGGTTATCTAGTAATGTATTGTAATGTAGAGGGCTTGGGTAATTAGCATAGTGGTGTACCTCCCACTGGCACTCGTCCTCACGCCACAAGAAAACTAGGTTCGAGACCCATTTCTCCCAATAGGAGTGACGTTCTTTCTATTCGGAACAAAACTGTACTGTAGAGTTTCGGGGAAATGGGGGATTTTTGTGGAAGGGCCAAAAATTAGAAGTTGTTAGAACAGAATAATAACAGTCACTATGTACTCAGCAATACAATTGTTATCACTCCAACAATCGCGAAGGAAATACATATAACATTATCAAAAAAAAGTAGATGCGGATATAGCTAATAGCTTAGTTGGTAAAGGTCTCTAAGGGTTCGTACAAGAAATCTACTATTAAAACTTCTATGGATTGACCTTTATGACTTCGTTACAACAAGAAAAGAAGTAAATACTACGATACCAAGTGACACAATACTTTTTTCGATTGAAACCTCTACCACACTCTGCGTACTTCTATACCTACGAGCAGCGAGTGTTGTAGCCTACAACACTCGCTGCACGCTACAAATGCTCAACAAGTTGGGAACTTGGAACAATCTCCAGCTCAAACCATGCGTGAAACCAACACCTAATTGTCTTTGTGAATGCACTGTAGCACAAAACAGGTTTCACATTTGGTAGGTGCAGGTTATCATATTTCTTCGTCGACTTGGAATAGGGCTGCTGAAATTTCAGATACCGAAGTTTTATATCATCGTGGGAATAAAGCAAGTAAAATGTGCAGCAAACAAGTAGTGGAGAAGAGAGAGAAATTTGATGAGTATTCGGTGTATTCCTCATCATTCAAAATGTTGGAGATCACTTATAGCATGCTTCTCATGTTTTTGTTGATTAATTATGATTTCCCAGAGGTCTAGTAAAACCAGAAATCATTCAAACTACAATATGCATAATCTGCACAATAATGTGACAAGCATTTGATATAGTCCAGTAGTACAAATTAATAACATCATTGCAACTACAATATGATCATTTTCCTCCATATTTTGACAGACATTTTCAATTCACAGTAACATGCAACGCTGAGATTGTAACTTTGGATATATGATGTGTTTTGGCTCAGAATATATTCTTTTCTTCTAGTTAAATGAGAATGAAACATTTTCTTGAGCTGAAAGGTGAACGACTTTCAGGAAATAAATGGAGCATCCTTTGACACCCCAACTTTCTTTCGTCACCAATGTAATCCAGTAGCTCTATTTACTTGGGCTTCACAACCTTTCTTCTCCTTACAATATTCACATTTTTTATCAACCAAAGTCTAATAAGAACAGACGTTTGAAATACTAGAAAATGCAAAATTCCGCCATCTTAGCCGTTGGTGGGGATTGTGTGAGGGAAGCAAAAAGAGAGCCCCTTTGTTAAAGACTTAATCAAATCTAATAACAGATTACCTAACTTCCATCCTCTTCTCATTTAAATGTTTGAATCCCTTCATGCTCTCTTTGTCACATCTTAACCATTTCTAAACTACTTTAGCCATTAGTTTGTTTACATGCCTCTATTCTTTTCTTTTCTTTTCTTGTTTTTGTATTTTTTTTTTTTCGTTCAGGAAGTGATTAGCTAAGGTTTTAAACCCACTCATTTTCTCCCACCAACTTTTTTCCCCCTTTCCCCACCTTCCTTTGTTTGTTTACCTTTTCTACTTCTAACTCTCTTCAACTTTTCCCTCATCGCCGATGGGGGCTTTGCTCCAAAATTTCTTCTCCATTGCTCCTAAAGGGCTAGAATCATCCTGTAAGCATCAAAGATGCTCGTCAAGGTACAAGAAACTGGGTTATGTGCATTGTCACAGTGGAAGCAATGTGACAAAGACAGACAAATTTGCTTCTGTTTTGCCCGAGAGATCGATGGTGATGAATACAGGTCATGGTGCAGCTATAATGGATTCAAGTAGCAGCTTGGTTCTGAGCCGAAATGGGAAGAAATCCGCTGAGCTCGTGGTCAAGGATCTGGTGCCTTATAATGGGTCACCCAGTGCGTCTTTAGTTCAAGTTCCAGAGGGAATTGGGATTGTCAAGTTCCTTAGAGGGAAGAGTTTCTTTGTAACTGGCGCAACTGGGTTTTTGGCTAAAGGTGCCTGACTGTTATTTTCTTGTAATCCTTTTAATAATTTCAAGTTGGATGATGACCACATAGAGACATTACTATGTTATTCACGTCTTCCGTTGGTCAAAATGTGCATGCAGTTCTAATAGAAAAGCTCTTAAGGACAGTGCCTGATGTGGGGAAGATTTATGTCCTGATCAAGGCCAAGGACAGGGAAGCTGCGTTGAAGAGACTGAAAAATGAGGTATTTATTATTTCTTTAAGTATTAACTTTCAAAGTTGACTTATTTGGAGTGTGGATTATGCTTATTTAGGATTTGGATTTTGTTATTTAGATCATAAATACAGAGATTTTCAAGTGCCTCCAACAAATCCATGGAAAATCATATGAAGCCTTCATGCTAAGTAAGCTAATTCCAGTGGCTGGAAATGCTTGTGATTCTAACCTTGGGCTAGATGAAAATTCAACCAGTATGATTGCTGAAGATGTGGATATTATTGTGAACTCTGCTGCCAATACAAACTTTCACGAAAGGTCACGTCTCTTTCTCTGAATTTTTATCTTGTTCTCTATTTTAGGCTCCTAGCATATTCGGCTATGTTTGTATCCGTCATCATCCTTCTTTAATAACTTGGATAAATCATAATCATATAACACTAGGATTCTCATGTTACACCAGGTATGACATTGCTCTTGACATTAACACAGAGGGGCCTGGTCGGGTTATGGCCTTTGCAAAAACGTGCAAGAATATTAAACTCTTTCTGCAAGTATCCACTGGTAAGATGGTGATCTCAACTTGCCTATGTTTATCCCATGATTGGAACACATGTTTAATGAAAAACAAGCTATATTTGAATCATAATTCTAAAATGCAGCTTATGTGAATGGACAAAGGCAAGGCAGAATCATGGAGAGACCCTTCAGGAAAGGAGACAGCATTGCCAGGGAAAATCTTGTAAATGGAAATCTGCCAAGTCAGATTCCTCTGTTGGATGTTGCAAATGAGCTTAATCTAGCTAAGAAATTAGCTGAAGCTTATCAAGAGAATAAAGAGGCCCAAAAGATGAAGGAGTTTGGATTAGAGAGGTAATTATTTCCCTTAATAAGTCAAACCAGTTAATTCAACTAGGTCCAAAATATAGCAAATACTGCCATTTAGATGAACATACGTGTATATTTGATTGAATTTAGGGCACGAGAGTATGGATGGCAAGATACTTATGTATTCACAAAGGCCATGGGAGAGATGCTGCTTGGTAGTATGAGAGGAGATTTCCCAGTAGTCAT
Organism: Tetragonia tetragonoides; assembly: GCA_038025085.1. Lineage (NCBI taxonomy): Eukaryota > Viridiplantae > Streptophyta > Magnoliopsida > Caryophyllales > Aizoaceae > Tetragonia > Tetragonia tetragonoides. The sequence continues at coordinate 39,158,894 of CM076152.1, forward strand.
CCTTCGCCCTAGCGTAATAGAAAGCACTTGCAGAGATCCATTCCCTGGATGGATTGAAGGAATTAGGTAATAACTTGCTATTAAGTCTGCTTGATGAATTCATATAATTTTCTCCATCTTCTTATTCATTCGAATATCTATATTTTTTTTTTCCAGGATGATGGATCCAGTAGTTACTCTCTATGGAAAAGGACAGCTGTCTGGTTTTCCAGTGGATCCAAATCGGGTGATTGACGTTGTAAGAAGCTCTACCTATCAGACACTGGTTTTTGTTTAAGTCATGCAATATGCATCAAAGCAAAATCAATATAAAAAGTAGTCACTTGCTCTTACATAAGTAGAAATTAGGACAGTTTGTACAAGAAAAACACCTCCCATCTTAATGTAGCCCAGCACAAGCCTGATATATGTGAATAGTGAAAAGTCTAACATTTACAGTTTGAAAGAGTGTATACAAAGAAGTTGAGTATCTCGAAAACCCTTCTGCAATTAAGGTTACCCCTACCAACCCTTTAGTGGATCTCTACAACATTGACCATAAGTAATCCTTCAGCCTAGTGAGTCCATCCAAAACAGTTACTGACCTTTCAAAGACCCTTCTATATTGAGGGTTTTCCCTAGTCAATAGTGTTGACAGAACCATTAACTCCTTTAGGCCAATTTCTATGCATAGCCCTTGACATTACAAATAAATTTCAAAGTCAAATAGTTAACTCTTTAATTTGTTTCACAGGTTCCAGCTGATATGGTGGTCAATGCAACTTTGGCAGCTATAGCTAAGCATGGAATGGCTGGGAACCCAGAGATAAGCATATACCAAGTAGCCTCATCAGCTGTTAATCCATTGGTGTATAGAGAACTAGGTGATTTAATTCACCAACACTTCACAAAATGGCCATGCCAAGATGCAGAGGGAAGACCTATTCGAGTCGAGCCCTTCAGGTTCTATGGATCAATGGATGAATTTTCATCTCATTTATGGAGAGAGATGCCCTCGTCTAGTGGAAAATATTCGAGGAAAATCGAACATATTTGCAGGAAAGCTGAACACCTTGCCAGTGTATATGAACCATACAGTTTCTATGGTGGAAGGTGAGTTGCCCGAAATTGAGACCTAATTTTTCACTACTGCTATGTTTCTCTTTCACTTAAAAACTACTTTACCAAACCAAATTCTTGTTTGACCGTGAACTTTCTGGTCTGCATTTTAACCAATATATTTTTTCTGACTATGTATTAGTTGGAACTTCTTACCTTCAATGTACATGATGATAACAGTTGCTTTCGTTCTTCATTTATCAGTCATTCACTTCTTATGATTAAAAGTAGTCCACTTTTTGTTACAGTGTATGTTTTTTATAAGGAGAGTTTTCGAAATACTAATATGGATAGAATGAAACCTTCTTCCAAGAACCATGTGGACTTCGATATATTGGAACCTTTTTCCTGCGATGTTCTGGAATTCTATCAAGAAAGTTACACTGAAAAATTGTGTTTAATTACTGACTCCACAAAATTGCTCAAAATATATGCAGGTTTGATAATGGCAGCACAAGTTCATTGATGGACAGCATGTCAGAAGAGGAGAGATCGACATTCTATTTTGATGTTGGGAGCATAGATTGGAAAGATTACATATGCAATGTTCATATTCCGGGACTAAGAAAGCATGTCATGAAGGAAAGAAGGCAGAGCAGCTAACTAGTATCTTTATTTTATCAACCCTCTAATTGTCCCATCAAAGGGTTTGTCAATCAAATCCTTAATCATCCCCTGTTAATCTTCAAAAATAAAAGCTAAGCTTCGGTTTTTATGTTTATTTTTCATGCCATTTGTAAGTTTTACTCCCTCGATTGAGGAAACAAGGCAGATGAAAAGAAAGATGCTGCCTTGAATATACATAATGTATGTACTATTTCACTTAGCTTGAAATGTTAAGCTCTTTCGGAAAGTGGTTTACTAATTTCTAGCATTTTATTCTGGGACAACATTATTATGTGCTCCAACGTTGCCAAGTGATTGTATGTATTTTGAAACTCTGGATTGGTATACCCCCTAAATTTTGTACGTTGAAGTTTATACAAAGGGCAGAAAGGTAGTATGTATGGAATAACACTTGACTAGTAAACTATGAAGTGCATTAAACTTCAAAGAAATCACATTTCATAAGTTGTTAGACAATGTGATATTTGAATAACACTTGTTTTCGCTTGTTTTATCCATGAACAAGCGCACTTGTTCTCATGACTCATGAGTGTATTTGGTTCAGTACAATCCTAAAGGAGGCGTTTGGTATGTGGAAGTTTTAAAGGGAAAAATTTAAAATCTCTCAAACTTTACACCTTAATACACACTAATATTTTACTTTAGTATCTCATACCACGCTTTATACAATTATTTCACTTTAAATACAACAATTTTCTTATGAATCAGCCTTATACATAAATGAGAATATGAGTTCATCTCATATGGGTTTTTGTACCTATAATAAAAACAAAAAAAAAAACTTTTAATTTTTATAATTATTGTGAGGCTTTTTTCTTCTACTTTTCTTCTCTTTGGATCCAAATAAGAAATATATCCATTCTCCCAAATTGTTATTCTATATGGAACTTAGATTTTTATTTTTAATTTGAATAATTAGCCACAAACAATATTCAATTTTTGCCCCTTCTATCAAAAAAAAAAAAAAAAAATTCAATTTTTGCCCCTACTAATCCTATCCAACATTTTTAGTTGTAGACCGGATAACGGAACTTTTTTTTAAAAAAAAAGAGAAGATTAGTAATAAACAAAAACAATTATCTCCCTGAAAATATAAATTACCAAGTAGTAAGTGGTAACGCCCCAGATTCTTCATCTGAGAAGAACAGCAAGATGATACCCAAATCATTAACGATGATAATCATAAATTCCCTCAAAAGAACAATAATCTCCAGCCTAAGAATCCGAAAACCAGTTGTTAAATCAGAAGAAAAATGTTTCAGTTCCGCCATTTTCAACTCTGCACCAAAGGAGAAGGTGGATTGTGTGGTAATTGGTGCTGGGGTTGTGGGTATCGCCATTGCTAGAGAGCTTGCTTTGAAGTGCAGAGAAGTTTTGGTAATTGAATCTGCTTCAACTTTTGGCACTGGCACAAGTTCTCGCAATAGTGAGGTTATTCATGGTGGCATTTATTATCCTCCAAACTCCCTTAAGGTCTCTCTTTTTCTCTAGCTGTATCTCTCTCTTTGGATTAAGGGTTTTGCCCTTTTGGGGTTGTTTGTTTGCAGTGTTTGGGTTATTTATTTATAGAATTTATCAATAGTAGTATTTGAATGTGTTAGTTATGATTCGGTAATTTGAAGGTTTATACAATGAGACCTGTCACTGTGAAATATGATTTCTGGGTGTCCCTTTGAGAATTTGGTGATAAAGATGCAATTTTTGGAAGTGGGGTTTGATGATTTACTACTGTTGAGTGGAATTAGATGGAGGAGAGGTGAATAGTTGTGACTCTGGTGAGTGAGTATTTTCAGTTGTAGCCTGTAGGGTATCATGAGCTGTATCAAAGCAAATGAATTGAACTTGTAATTCCGTAACGGTGGTCTTTTGGCTCTGTAATTTTGCTGCTAATGAACTATTTTTTGTAGGAAGTTGGGTTTGTTGATTTACTGTAGCAGAGTAGAATCAGATAGGTAAAGATGAATAGGTGTCTTTGTCAAAAAAAAAAAAATGAATAGGTGTGAGTAAGTAGTCCCTATGTTGCACGGAAACGGACATGGATATCCTGGAAACGCGGGAAATGTGAATGTCATGCCAATTTCTTCTAACATCCAGTGAAACAGGATGTGTCTGTTCCTGAAACGGATACATGACCAATTGACCATCCCTAGAGTGTCCGTGCATCAAAAGGTGTGTCTTATCCATGCCCTTTTTGGAGAAAGGATGAGCTTGTCCAGATTCAGGCCTATCGAAATTTCGATATGCTTGATTGCCACCAAGACAATCTTGCTAATCAGTAATGTAATATCATTCAACATGATGGAGTTTCAGTTTGTGCTTGTGTGTTTCACATTATGTTTGAGCTTACATATGTATGGTTCAGGATTACTTAATCAAATTCTTGCAAAATGGAACTTGGGAAATAAATATCCGTTGCCGGGTGTGCGTCTGAAAATATTCCAACATATGTGAATAATTTTGCAGACAAAATTTTGTGTCAAAGGAAGAGAAATTATGTACAAATACTGTTCTGAGCGTGAGGTGCCTCACAAGCAGATTGGTAAGCTTATTGTTGCCACTTGAGAATTGGGGATCCCGAAATTGAATGAACTCTTGATCCGTGGGACAGAAAATGGCGTTGATGGCCTGAGGTTGGTGGAAGCCTCTGAAGCCATGAGGATGGAACCAAAACTGCAATGTGTGAAAGCCCTACTTTCACCTGTTTCAGGGATTGTCGATACTCATTCTCTTATGATCTCGTTATTGGTATGTTTTTCCATCTTTCTTCTTGCTTAGAAAAGTGGGCATACCAATTTTCTTCCATGTAATACCTTTGGAGTAATGATTGAATATTGACAGGGATGTCACCACAATTTGAGTTCAGGGAGAAGCTGAAAACAATGGAGCAATAATTTCCTACAACACCACTGTCCTTGGGGGTTACATAAAAGGAAACCACATTGAACTTCTTGTGACAGGAAGCCAGAATCTAGATAATGGGAATGATGGGGATGCGTTGGATGCTGAGCTTACACTTCCTCCTAAAGTTGTAATCAATTCTGCGGGCTTGGCTGCAGTGGCCCTTGCAAGGAGATTGGTTGGCCTCGACAATTTAACCACTCCTGCGGCCTACTATGCTCGTGGTCATTATTTTTCTCTATCGAAGACAAAGGCACCCCCTTTCAAGCATTTGATATATCCAATACCTGAAGATGGTGGGCTTGGGGTGCATGTAACACTAGACTTACATGGTCAGGTCAAATTTGGGCCTGATGTAGAATGGATTGGTGGTGAGGATGATATTGCAAGTTTCTTGAATAGGTATGTTTATTTGTCCTTTCTGTGGCATACGAAAAAATTGCTGCTCGTATTTTACCTGTTTTTCTTATTCCATATGTGCTCTGCCTTAACTCGAATTAGGAAGGAAGAAACAGCCCTTTCTAGTGTCTGCCTAGAGTTTTATGTCTTTATGTGCCCACCTGTTGCTGGGTCGACACTGGATGCCGTTGTGAACTTGTGATGTAATTTGGTTCTGTATACTGCTTGTCCATTCCACCCCAAACTTCTGAAGCAGGTCAAATTCTTATGTATATTGGTAGTGACTAGTAACTAAACTTCTATTGGACTTGTCATTTAGATTACCTAAGTCCATAGCATGTTCGATAGGCTCCCCCCCCCCCCCGCCCCCTAATATGACGGATAGTTTCCTTTCGAAAATGTATACGACATCAGGCAGAATCAGCAATCAGTCAAGCACTGTGCTGCTGAACTAAGGAGAGATTCTAAACATACTCCTAGTAAACAAGCATACTATCCCCCGATGTTGAACGCTTTTGGAGCAATATGTAGAAGCCAATTGCCATAGTGATCAGATGATCATATGTTTCATATATATTTTTCAGGTCAACTTATCATGTAAATTGGCTTTATCCCTTTTGATTTTTAGAATCCATAGTGTGTTCATTAGGCTTCCTTTTTCCTTATTAAGGATAGTTTTTTGAAATACCACATCAAGCAGCTGCATTTCTGATTTCAACCTAAAAGGTATGCAATGTGCTGCTGTAAATGCAGAGAAATTCCAAACACATACTAAAACCAGACCAATTGAGGGTCATATTCAGACATGGAACACTTTGACTTTTGAGGAGCAACATTTAGACAGCCAATTGTCTGTTTGGGACTGAAGGTGCTGAGAATGACAGATGCAACAACCTTAATGAAATCTTCTTTTCTTCCAGGTTTGATTATTCTGTATCTCCTGAACGCGCAGAAAGATTTTATCCAGAGATAAGGAAGTACTATCCTGATTTGAAGGATGGTTCTCTGGAGCCAGGTTATGCTGGGATACGGCCAAAACTTTCTGGTCCCGGGAAGGCCCCTTCTGATTTTGTAATACAGGTTAGCTTACACTTAACTCCTGTCGGATTCAGATCAAAGTATAACCTCCAATGCCTGTATACTCTCTATGTTTTCTGAAACTCCTAATACTATTTGCATAAATAAGAGGGAAGATGTTCATGGAATTCCTGGCCTGGTGAACCTTTTTGGTATTGAATCACCTGGTTTGACTGCTAGCATGGCTGTGGCAGAACACGCGACTTTGAGAGCTCTTCATGTGATGTAAAAATAACGTTCCATATAGATTCAGGTTCGTCTTTGACATTATCAAGTTTACCTAGTGCTAACCAAAGATGATCATCCGTTCATCCCTCTGACCATTTTACCCTTTTGTACACCAGATATAGAAGATGTGAACAGGTTCTGGCAAAGTCGAGTCTGTTGGCTTGATTGTGCTGCACAAGTTCATCCAAGTTCATGAGGGGCATTATCAGTTCATAGCCCATAACATTTTGTAGATTACATACTTATACACAGGAATGTGCTATCTATCGATACACTCCATTTTCCTGTCTTGTATCGTTGTACGAATACAGAAGGAATGTCCTTATGTGCTTATAGAAGGAACTTTAGATAATGAATTTGCATTATATATTACTCTTCCTGCTGTGTTTGGTGCAGGAGACTGCACAGTTTGCTATAGAATATTGGTTGACTATGTGTGTAATACAGCTTTGATCTCTGTTAGTAGTACGGATGAACCAACTATGTGTGGCCCATTGGGTCCATGACCTGTCTGAAATGGGCTATTGAGAAGCCTGCATCTAACCATCGACTCATTGGTGCAGATACTGAATGTTATGGAGAACTAGGACTTTACCCGTGCTACGCACGGGCGACCCATTTATCACTATTTTTTTATGTTCATTCAAAATTATACATAAGTACATAAAGAATAATGAAAAATAAAAATTGGTCGAAATGTTACACACACCATTCACCATTCTCCGACTAAAGAATAAAATAATATCTATCACTTGTCAGTTAACTTGCAATTGTACATCATATAGTATAACTTGATATATTGTAACTTCAAATGTGACTCATCTAATTATATTTTAAGCATCTCCTTACAAAATTTTTGTCTAACCAGTGTTTAAACCTTCATTTAAAACATAATTAAATATTTAATGCTTGTCATATTAACGATGAATATGCTCACAAATAATAGCCAATTTTCATATAGTCTACGCTTATACAAACTGATATAATTATCGTTATTAAACAACCATCAGACTGTCCCTTAATGTGTATTTCAGTATTTGGAATCTAAAAGTTAAAAGATTTACCTTATTTCAATTTGAAAAAAAAATATAGACAACTCACTATCTAAATTGTACGTTACCTGCGCTTATACCCTCAACTATATAATCCTTATTATATTATGTGGATCTATTCCCCCAAATATTCATCATCTGATCTATACTCAATAAAAGTTTTTATTGTTTTTAAAACTGGACACTAAGGAAATAAATAGGCTATATCAATTACTATAGGATGTTGACAACTATTTATTGACCAAAATAAAAATAAAAAGAGAAAAATAATTAATTTTCAATAAAATTGTGACACTTGTGACGTTACTTGTGATATTACCCATAAAACTATATACCTACTTACACTTATTCCACAAATATCAGTCACATGTTAATTGTTACATAATCTACGGTTATCTCCGTAAATATTAGTCAAATATCACCTATCATGTAATACCTACAATTATATTACAACTTGAAAATGATGACTATATATGTAACCATGGTCACACATGCATTTATCCCGATAAAATTAGGCAAATGAATATTAGTGACATGTTTGTTGTCACATGACCTACGCTTATCGCCACAAATATTAGTCAATACCTACCCTGTAATACCCATAATATATAACTTATTAAAAGTAATGACTTTATACGTAACCCTTATCATATTACACTCACTTATCCCATAAAATATATTGTCACGTCAAAATACTCTTTTTTTTCCCAATTATAAAATTCAATAAAAGTGGTGACATTAAGTGCTTTTATGCTCATAAATATAAAAATTAATAAAAAGTGATTTTAAAAATAGTCAAATATTAAATAGGAACTTTTATTATTGCATTTATTACATAAACTTAATGATCACCATTAAAACTATAATGACAAAAAAAAAAAATAAAAAGAAAAAATATAAGCCAATAAGAATGTGGCACATGTCACATAACCGGCGCTTTTACCCATATATATATATATTAGATTAGATGAGTTGATGTTGAACTAATGTGACCTGGGTGTTACTGTTGGACGAGCTAAAAGAGGTAAGCACTCTATTATGTCCTCATCATATTGACACTAGATTATATTGATTCTCTCTCTCATGCTGCACGTTGAACATACCTACCGTTGTGAGCACATTATGACAACATCACATTTTTATAAACCCCAAAAGATGGCAATTAACATGATGCTTGTGTTCCCCCAAATGACCTGTGGTGGGGAAGTGTTCACTATCCAGACTCTCAGCACTCACTAAACAAATAGCTTGTGCATGAACGATCTCGGTTGCAAGCGATTTCGCGGTTGGAGACCCCCTATTTTAATGCTCCCTATGTTCGATTTTCTATTTTTATTTGTTTAGGGGGATATGTTAGTTTAAAAACTTACGAAGATTCGAATTTTGACAAAGTTTGAGTAGGTTAATATGCTTCGCTTACATTAACCTTATAGCAGTCCCCTTTATATAGGGAAGCAACAGTAGGTTACAAAGATTGCTCTCCAAGCTACAATCTACAGTATATATGGTTACAATATATTCAAGATATATTTATTTACATAAATATATCCTAATACTCCCCCTCAAGTTGGAGCATGTAAGGAACAAATGCCCAACTTGCGTAATAGGAACTCGAATTGTTGTCGCCCAAGTGCTTTTGTGAATATATCAGCGAGTTGAAGATGAGTACGGATATGGGCCGTAGAGATGGAGCTATCTAGTAATCGTTCTCCCACAAAGTGGCAATCTATTTCGATATGCTTCGTCCGTTCATGAAAGACTGGATTTGAAGCAATATGGAAGAGCAGCTTGGTTATCACAGAAAAGGCGCATAGGTTGGCGATGAGAAACACCTAAGGATGCAAGGAAAGATCGCAACAATAATAATTCTGAAGTAGTATTGGCCATTGCTCGATACTCGGCTTCTGCTGTAGATCGGAAAACCGTGGACTGCTTCTTGGTCTTCCAAGAGATAGGAGAAGAACCAAGAAGAATAAAATAGCCTGTCAAAGACCTCCATGTTAAAGGACAACTTGCCCAATCTGAATCACAGTACCCATAGAGCTGCAGATTGCTATGCGAACTTAATAAAAGACCTTGACCAGGTGCACCCTTAAGATATCGAAGAACCCTAAGAACAGCCTCGTAGTGGGCAACCTTGGGTTGTGAAAGTAAATGAACTGCATAACTGAGCTCGGGACGAGTAATAGTGAGGTACACAAGACGGCCAATAAGACGACGATATCGTCCCGGATCATCATAGTTTGGGCCAGAAGCCAACGCTAATTTGTGGTTTTGTTCCACGGGGAAGTCTGCAGGTTTACACCCCAATAACCCAACATCCGACAAAATATCCAAAGCATACTGGCGTTGGCATAAAAAGAGACCATTAGGACCACGAGCTACTTCAATTCCGAGAAAATATTTTAAGGGACCCAAGTCCTTTATATGAAACCGAGCATCTAAAAATTTCTTGACTTGTTGACAAGCTTTTGTGTTGTTTCCAGCCAAGACGATATCATCAACATAGACAAGAAGGGCAAGAAACGTGTCACCTTGTCGGAGTGTGAAGAGAGTATAATCGGCTCGAGATTGCTGGAATCCAAAAGGGCAGAACTGAGCTTAGCAAACCAGTTGCGGGGAGATTGTCGTAGACCGTATAAGGACTTACGGAGCGGACACACTTTATTTTGTTGCAGGCTAGAAAAACCCGGAGGAAGTTTCATATAAACTTCCTCTGCAAGATCACCATGGAGAAAAGCGTTGTTGACATCTAGTTGATGGAGTTCCCAATTTTTAGTAGCTGCAACTGTTAGGAAGGTACGAACACTCACCATTTTGGCTACAGGAGCGAAGATTTCATTATAGTCAACACCTTCAACTTGATTACTACCATCAATAACAAGACGTGCCTTAAAGCGCTCAATAGTCCCATCCGAATTATATTTTATTCGGTACAACCACTTACTAGGAATAGCTCGTTTCCCGGGCGGAAGTGTTTGGATAGTCCAAGTTTGATTATCCATCAAAGCATTTATTTCTTTAGCCATAGCTTCTCGCCAACGGGGATCTGCCACAACCTCCTTATAGTTGCGTGGCTCAAGACCTGTGGTAACTGCAGCCAAAAAAAAATTTGTGTGCAGGGGAAAATTTATCACAAGTGACATAATTAACTATGGGATACGGAGTACCTGAGTGTTCCGATGACTGAAGGCATTGCGAAGAAGGGGTATTAATTTGAGCCGCATGACAAACATAATTCTTTAAATGTGCTGGAGGTTGCTTCACTCTATGACCTCTTCCGAGTTGTACTGCCTCATTTCTCCCTCCATCCTCCAAATTCAAATTAAGTGGAGAGCTCCCCCTGTCACTAGTAGCAGCGGAATGGTATGGTGGTGTGTCTATAAGTGGCGAGGGATTATCATGTGACAAAGTGGATGGGGTATTATGCTTGTGACTAGAGCTAGATTCGGAAAAGACAGGAAGTAAAGATAAACTCTGACTTGCTGGATGGCCCATGCGCTTGTGCCCGGTGTTAGCTGAGATGCCTCCAGTACTGCAAGAGCATGGCTCAGGCCGGCTTTGTAGACGTATACCCCTTGACGCAGCTCCCCCAGTCCCCAGTCCAATCAGAACTCTCGAAGAGGGGTCCTGTATCACACATAATTGATCAGTAAATTTGAGTGCGTAATGGTCCGAAAGTACCATCGTCCAGCCCCCATAAGGAACTGGTAAAGCAGTGACAGAGCATTGATCTTTACACGGGCATGTCGGAATCGTGGTAGCTGCACCCAAAGAGGAATGTATTAGGACGTGATGAAGAACAAAGAGGAGAAGAAATGGGAGATTGGAGAATCTGAAAACGAGCCCCCACAAAGGAGCAAAACGACGTTTGTCCCTTTGGTACCAACGTTGGAGAACCAATTTGTGGCCCCAACCCCTAATTTTTTAAGGCAAATGAAAATCTCAAACCAAATCCATACACTGTGTGTCTGTGTCTATGACCAATAAAGTATACGTGGACTAAATAAAATGTACAGTATAATAAATTAATAATCCTTGCTTATATAAGAAAACAAGCATTATTCATATTTATCTTGTTTATACATAAGTTTAAGATAAATCTCATTTTATTTTGGGTACATCAAAATTATAATTTAACAATAAGTTTTGTGTGAGGCCAATGTACAAAGAAATGGGGTCACTATTTAGAGATGTAGGGGTCACTTATAGTGAGTAGTGACTCATGTTTCATTGAAAAGTGACAATATCTCACCAAAAGTTACGGAAAGATCGTTTTATAAAAGTTTTTGTGATAAACTAAACAGTTAAAAACGATTTTCATTCTACATTATGTGAGATCAGTACTCTTTATAAGAAATCATTTGCATAATCAATTATGTTTTGTCACTATATATTGTTCCTTTGAACCATTGATTATTATAGAGGTCTTATGTTTGATAATGATTATCCACATTTTTATAAATAGTAAAGAGTAAATTTACATTGATTTAGGTTATTTGACATGTAATTTTGAATTTATGATTAAGTAATCGATTATAGACCATGTGTGATAAAAGAAAAAGTAATCATATATAGATTTTAGTTTATGAAATCCAAATTAAAACCATTAAAACTAAGTAAATAACTACAAAGTTAATGACTGAGCATTAATTTGTAATAGTCATGCCTTAATTATTTATCATGAAACAATAAAGGAAAAGAAAATTTTTAATGTCTAAAAAGTAGCTAAGACCGTCTGAAACTTGGCAGCATATTAGTTCTCATGTTCACTTCTCTTTTCCTTGATGTATAAAAGTGTTATAGTGAATTTTGTGCCTATCATGGAAACTAATGTATAGTTTCATATTTTTCATTTGTTATTGATCTTAAAAACTTGAACATTGTTAACGTTTCCTGATTCAAAAACTTTAAGCCCAAGAAAACTCTGATTAAAAAACATCTTCTCTTTATATGACGATAAGTGCTTCCATGTCAACATACTTAGAAAGTAAAACCTCCATTTACATTAATCTTCAAATATCAAGATGACCTAATGAAATCTAAAAAGAATAGGTTAAATAAAAATGCCACCCATTGAAGCCACCAAAAGAAAAGAAAGGGAAAGAAACCTGAAAAATGCAAGTTAAACTAGAAACACAGTACCAAGTGAAACGTGTAAATGGCCCGTCGTCTTTCTCACGCTATTTAGCTGGGGGTTGAATACCACTTTTCTTCTTTCCAGAAACCGGACCCTCTTTTTCCATTCTTTTCTCCCCCATTTTCTCTCTCCTCTTTCTCTTTCGCAATTAGCAAAACACACAAAATCCAAACTTGCTGAAACACCCAAAACCTCTGCCACAAAAACCATCACCAATCCCCTTTTTTGTTTTTTCTTTCTTTTTAATTTTCATTTCAAATATACCCAGTTCTTAATTTTACCTGCCCTTTTCATTTTCCCGTTTCTCTCTTCAAAATTTACATTGAAAGCTCCCTGCTTTATTTTTGATTTTTTTGATTGGATTTCTCTTCTGGGTTTTTGATTATATCCGTTTTTTGAAGTGGGTTTTTGTTTTTACATGAAGTTGAAGTGCCAAGTTTTGACCTTTTTTCTCTCTCCATCTTTTTGGGATATGGTGAATCTAGTGTTCGATTGAAATCTTCTGTCAAAAGGGGTTTCAATGATTGTAGTTAGCTGATTAATTGTTGCAAAATAGAGAAGCCCAGTTTGTCAATTTCACTTGTTCATCAGTTCCCAACAAATTCAAATCTCGATTTGTCTTCATCGTAAGCTCTCTAACTCTCTCTTTCTCTCTATGTTTATGTTTTATTCATTTACTGCTATCTGAAATGTTTCATGTTTCAAAAAATTGAATTAATTGCATTTAGGTTATGGGACTTTTTGGGACTTTTTAACAACCACAATATTGTTTTTGCCATTTGGGTTAGTAGAAAACTGGAAATGTGTTGGGTTTCAAGTTGAAATTTTGTAGCCGTTGCATCTGTGTAGTGTGTAAATTTGTACAGTAAATACTTTCTGGGATGAGTCTTTTTGTGAAGACTGATGGTTCTAATTTGATAAAATGCTTTTAGAGATGAATAGATAGAGATAACTTTTTTACCTGGCTCCCAATGGAAAGACTTGGAAGTTACCATGACTAATTATTCTTAGCATATAAACTGTGTTGTTAATAGGGTTCCACAATAATCAACACTTGTTTAAAGATTCAATGTCTTGTGTGGGAGTTGATAGTTAAGAGTTTCGATAGTTTGATTGTACTTGCCTTGTATTCTTATTCTCTCCTGTTTGGAAGTAATAGAGGGAGAAAAGTTTGGCAACATGTAATGTGGCCTTGCAATGTGAAGGCCGAAAGGCGTGTGCTTGCTGATATTAAAAAGTAAGACCTTTGGGCTTTGTGTGTTAGGGTTCTGAGTTTGAATTTTGATGTGGGTGATTGGTGATTATGTAATAGGCGCATAGTGAATGATACCCGGTACGTTATTACCCTAGCTGTATTTGGCTAGTAGCTACCCTTAACCTATGAGAATTCTACTTGGTTTAAGTTGTGAAATGAGTGGATGAGTTTAAGTTGAAGATTGAAACTTTTTGGTACCAACTTTCCTTATTTTCTTAGATTATTATGAGATTTCTTTTGTTGGTGCTAAGGATGCGTACTTTTTTACGCCCCCTACCTTGTCTAGAGCGGGAATACTCTGGATACTTCTGTTATTATGAAATGCAAAGTCTCTTTGTCCGACATCTAATGTCATTTTGTCTGTCACTATTGAAGTTGGTCCTTATATACATGAAATATGAGGTTGATGAGTTTTAGAGGTTGCCTTAATGCATCGCAAAAGATTAATGCCTTTTTCCTCTTCCATTTGTTTGGTTATTGCAGTCATTTAAACATGTACCATGCTAAAAAGTTTTCAACAGTGAGCTTGGTGCCACATAAAACGCAAGGCAGCGAGCCTGTTGGAAATGCTGGAGGCATGGGAAGTTCAGCTGTTAAAAATTCACCTCCTCCTGGTCCTGGGGGAAATGGGAAGCAGCGGTTAAGATGGACTGAAGAACTTCACAACCGCTTCGTGGATGCCATCACACAGCTCGGTGGACCAGATAGTGGGTATTTTCTTTTCAGCTATAATATCATGTGTTGCGACTTGTGAGCTAGTGTACGGGGCCCTTTTAGTAATAAGTTACAAGAATTATCGCTCCAACTCAACAGTAGGGGTTTCTATCTCTAGAGTTTTCACTGCATGTGAGGAGTTATGCTAGATGCACATATTTGTCTAAACTCTGGTGGACATCTGTTACAAAGTTGCAACCACATTTAACATTTTTGTTTGGTCTTTCTCATTGCTGTTGGTTCCTGGCAGTTAATTTCCGGGTCTATGGATTAGTCGGGCATATTATCTAAATAAAATAAAAAAAGAAATAGTCAGGTATGGTTTGACTTCGTAATTCACAAGTGCTTGCAGAACAAGTTTGAAGTTTCCTCTGCAGCTGAGGACATTCTGATATTGTAGTTATTAGATGACAGCTTAGGTTTTGATTAGATGCAGGGTCTTGGAGGTTTGTGTTGGTGTGTGCCTAATTAGACATATAGGTCAATGCGTGTGTGAATAGGCGGTTGTTCACTCTTTTGTTCTAAATACATAACTCCTTGATTTTCCTACCAAATCTTTGCCTAATTTACTTTTTAAAGTAATAGTTTACTCATCAATTGCTCATCTAATACCTAGCATGTTTCTTAAACAAGATCCCATACATGAACAAGCATTAAAAGTGGAGTGCAGGAAGTATAATAATGCTCTAAAAGAGTACACAAGTGTTGGAGAAGGTGCTCACGAATTGGATACTGTACTTCCGTATAGACGTATCTTGAGCTTCATGTTTACTAAACCCATTTCCCAACTGCGATTTATACCCACGCCCACGGTGCGGTGGGATTGACTGATGGACCCAACTCTTACTTATCCCCACTACTTACCTTATTGGCATTGGCACTCGTCAAAGCTACCTGAAATTGGCCTTGAAGCTCCCGCTTACTTTTTTATACCAGTGTTGGTGACTGGAGATAACTCTCTTCAATCATTCTTGGGGCTATGAAGCAGTGTTTCTCTTCTATGTTTCCTAACCTGCCAGGCTGGTTCGGCCTGTTTCCTAGTTGTTAGGCCTCTTCACCAGTTTTCTGCAATTCTTAATCCACACTAGGTCAATTACTGTGGACTTGACAATTCTGATTTAAAAGGGGTTGTCTGGTTTGGTACTTGCATACATTACACCTGGGGTTGTCTGGTTTGGTACTTGCATACATTACACCTGGGGTTGTCTGGTTGAGTACTTGTAACCGTTACACCTAACCAACCTTTTCCGTGAAGACATATTGAATCACATGACCAAGGGAAAATGTGAACTGCTTGGACATGAAACTGATGAAAGTCGAGCTCTATAACAGTGTGTTCAGAGATAGGCATTCGAGTTGATGGAATTTCATGCATCATACTAGCATCAAGTTCTAACCTGGTTTGGCATATAAATCTAGTGACCACTTGCTGAAGTCATTTTTCCCCAAGAGCAACGCTAAATTTGAAGAAATATTCGTAATAAATCCATCCTTGGAGGAGCATCTGCTTTCTTTTTTACTTTTCCATCTCTATCATTGTAGTGGATTTTTTATGATGAAGTATAGAGTTAATACATATACTATACTGTATGTCTCTTATTGTGCTGGTGGGACATTACATGGTATTTAACAATGAATTAGAAGATTTACTCTTAGCATTCATAATCTCTTGACTATCTTTGATTTTGAGGCTCACTTGTATTTTTGTTCGTTTTGTACTCTTGTGTCATATGAAAAGGTATCTTATTTGGTAGGGTGGCCTATTTTTTAGCTTCCTTATGGCCTATGGACTAGAGAAAGTAAGGCGTTTAGGAGAAACCAAGTTATTCATGTAAGGCGGAACTGGGCTATTTTGTAATTTGTAGGTGGACACTGGGCAGTTGTCATCCCAGGCTGTGATTTCTACTGATTTAACACAATCTCATTCTTATAAGAAAAAAGTATCATATTTGGTAGGTTGAGGCCAAGAGGACACTCCGTCGCTTATCATATTTTATCAAAAGTGTTGTATACTTGTATATCTGAAGATAATGGTTAGATTTCTTTGATGAGTTTTATATTTGCGTTTCCTTACAGTGTGGATTTCATGCTTGCAGTAAATGAATAACCCTTCAATATGAAATTGTCTGCTGTAGGGGCTATAAATAGGCCTTGTTTGATAGTTCGCTGATCGATTTAGGGGCTAAGTTAGTGGGTTGGAGTGAATTGGCTGATCAATAAGCTATTTACCAAATAGTAGTGTAGAGGTTTTGACCTTATCAAACCTCTATTACCATCCCAGTGGCCCATTCCACTGAAAGCTCATTCATGCTGTCTTTACTAAGCAAGTCCTTAGTCCATGATACTCTTTATCATATTTGTAGGTTTTTCAAAGATATAGCTTCTGAATAATATGTATGCATGTATAGTGAAATCATACTTGACATTGTGACTCTCTTGATAATTCATAATTTCATATAAACCTTGAAAACTTGCCTTTTACGAATAAATGCATCAGGATTTCATTATTAATTGTGATTTGTAGGGGCAACACCAAAAGGAGTTTTAAGAGTTATGGGTGTACCTGGACTTACCATCTACCATGTAAAAAGTCATTTACAGGTTGGCAATCCTTATTAACGATGTCTATCCTTGGTCTATTACTTGAATTTGATATTTTGCTTTCAGGGATCCACTCTCAAGTAGTCTACGCTACTTTAATGTTCTGTTCATTGTATCCAGTTTTCATTCATTGCCCTAAATCTTGTTAAATTTTCATTTTGCAGAAGTACCGCCTTGCCAAGTACCTGCCGGATTCGCCTAGTGATGGTAATGATACCTATTAGTAACTTTAATTGTTATGATGTAATAAATGCGTTTGTTGCATGTTCAAGGTGTTTAAAGTGAAGGACTGTTCTTGATTTGATAGGTTCCAAGGATGAGAAGAAAGGTACTCTAGATGGCAACAGTAACCTGGATTCTTCCCAGTGAGTGCCTTCTAAACGGAACCCCTCTTGCATTGACCATATCTTTGACACTCCTTACACTTTTAGAATACACCAGATGCGTTAGGCAATGATGCGCTTTCATTTATAACTTCTACTTGTTTTCAGGGGATTACAGATTAACGAGGCCCTTAGGATGCAAATGGAGGTTCAGAAACGTCTTCATGAGCAACTCGAGGTTTGTTCATATGCTGTCACCTGCCTTTGCTTATTGGGGAAATAGGATGCCTTATGTGGTTATCTTCTGAGCACTTGTGTGATCAAGTTCAAAAGTGTACAAATTGTACTTGGGTTGGACTATGAATGTAGCTTATGAACAGCATATTTGCTGCGCAGATCAGAAGATAATGTTAAAACATAGGTTGGTGAGATCCGTTTTCTGAAAAATTGTTGTATTTATGTGAAGGTACAAAGGCAGCTGCAAATGAGGATTGAAGCTCAGGGAAAGTATCTGCAGAAGATCATAGAGGAACAGCAAAAGTTGGGTAGTGTTTTAAGGGCTTCTGACACGCCACCATCAACTGAAGACAAAGAAGACGAGAAAGAAAAGCCATCAGAATCGCAGACGGGATCAGAAGCTTCTCCAAGCTCTACATCACCTCGTAAAAAGCAGAAGGTGGATGATTCATCGACAACTAGTGTTGATCCTGCGCCCGGGTCTTCAGAGAAAAACCAAAAACAGGCTTTCATCGATCAGTGGGACCGAAACCTATATGGAAGTGCTGCTGGGTTTGGGCTCGACTTGGAAACGGAGTTCAGAAAGCAGGAATATGGCGGGTCTGAGGAGAGAATTTCCTCGCAACTGGATGTCGCAGGTAGCTCCAAGTAGGTTTAGAATAAGAATACATTTAGCAACTTAGCTTATGATCCTCAAACGTCTTCGGTCAATGTGGCTGTAGCATGAAAACCTTCCTTTTTTTTGGCCCCAGTGATTAGCATGAAAACCTGTTTTGTAAATAACACACATTGTAACACACTGTAATTTATTTGTAGTCAATTTGATGTACATTATTATTACACCTTTGAGGCTGAATGTCCTGCCTATCTTGCAGGATAGGATTATTTGTCCTAGCTTACAAGAGGAAAAATGGTTAGGTTCATAAAAAGAGCCGTATTTGCCTATTTGGCAGGTGTACTTGTGGCCAATCTAATTATGGGATTTGCATTTTAGAATCTTAAACAATGTCATTGTCGTGTTGCAGAACTTTCATAGCTATGAAATAAATAATAAAATAGTTAAAATGAGACTTAAAAATTAAACAAGTAAACTGGGAAATTGTCATATTTGATCAGGTAAGTTTTTATTACTTTATTGAATGATAACTTGGCAAAGTGAAATATTCACTAGATGCCAATTGCCAGCTACATTGATGTTGAAAGTTTTCAACTAAACTATAAGGATATGGATAAACCTAAAATACAATTATAATTTCATTTTATAGTTCCTTCAAGGAGGGGGAAAAAATGAAGTTGAACTTCAGAGTTTCTTCAAAATCTTTTGAAAGGTGAATAACTATATATAGCACAAGAATAGCATTCTACAAGACCTTTTTTATTTTTATTTTTTCCGCTAATAACGTAGTTGCATTTTACAAGTGAATGGGACTCATGGGGCCAAGATAATCTCTAACTTCTCTCACACACACTCTTTACCTCTCTATTTCTACCTTGACTAATCTTCATGAGAGCTAATTTGACCGTCGGAGGGGATTCCTCATCCACCCCCAATGCTAGTTTGTCTTGTCTTGCATTTTTTTTTTCTTTTGATAATTAGGCTATTTTATTAATGAGCAAAGAGCTTGCTCACAAAACACAAGAACACCCAAGGTATCTTGTATGAATACATCAAAGCAAAACAAATTAAGATGATCAATTTTCTAACCATAGCACCTCATTCTCTTTCAGGACCATGCAATCTATGTCCCTTCCTTGCTTGCTCCCAACTTCGCCATGTAATCTGCGGTTGGAACATATTTAGAGTAAGTGATTAGTATCTCTCATGTCTAGCCATGTGTCAGTGATAGTTATAACTAAATGTTTATGGGAGTGACATTTGTCATTAATAAGCATTTGTGTAACCACCAATAACCACCCATATTATCTATTATAAATAGGCATATGGGGTGAGAGATAAAGAGGAGGAGAATGAGATTTCTCCTTGGATAAGAAGAGAGAATTCTCTTTTTGGTCTAGGTTAGTCATGAATGAATGAGATTTGATCTCTTTTCTTGATGGAACACCATGGACATTAGAGATGATGGTTTATCATCTTGATTAAGACAAATATCAACAACGCAGACGTATTAGTGGAGTATGATTGTAGAGCGAACAATGTACTCTGTGACTTCTTTGTATCTCAGAAGTTGTTTCGTGTAACCCAGTCGTTCCTAGATAGTCGAAACTAAACTTTCAGGAAAGTGTACTTGTACATGCCTAGAAGCCATATCCAAGTTCCTCTATTTTATTCATATCCAATAAATTTTGTACTAACATCTGCTATATCTTTTGCCTTCCAGGGTGTGTGCTTAAATTCCACTGTATGATCAGGACTTTCAGTAGGTTGTGCAATTTATTCCACATGAAACGCATAATCCATGGACACTCCCCTTTGTTTTGCACCCATGTAAGTGTATTTTGTGAATCAGACTCCACTATCATTTTCATGTTCATCGTTGTCTTGCAGGTTTGTTCGAGACTAGTCTGCCTTGTCTTGCAAGTTTATACAAGACCTACCCAGGATGATAGAAGGACAACTATTCTAAAATACATACCCCCGAAACAACAAAATTGGTGTGAGACATACATAGTAGTGAAGGAAATAGCCCCCATTTTTTGAAATGTTAAAACTTTGAAGTGATTATTGCATAGAGCTATCAATCCGAATCCAGGCCTTGGTATAAGGTCTCATATAGTCATATTTAATTTTGCTCAGGATTAATCATATGCATTTCTTCACCTAATTATAAACACCAAAATAAGAGAATAATACAACTACTCCTATGATGCAAAACCAAGACTTAACCTGATGTTTAGCATTTCACCAAAATGTTAGGTTTCTCTGCATCCTGATCAAAATGTCAAGAACCATATTCTGCAAGCCATCCCTCTATTGTATTTGTAAAATGTTTCAACTTTCAATTTGGCCACTAGAAAGAATTCTCTTAAAACATTCACGAAATAAACCAACAAAGAAACATGAAATGCTCTATAAATAAATAAAGTTGATACTACAAGAAGAAAAAGCTCTAGGGTCAGTAGAGAGAGAGAGGGCCAAAATAGGGAAGATTCAAGGACACTAGACATTGATGTCTAAAATGTGAGATGTTATGATCTTTTGGATATTTTTATTCATTATAATTATTAATTTTTCTAATAATGTGTCAAAAAGCACATTGTTAGGAAAATAATATTTAATAAATATATTTTATTGACATTGACATAAAATTTAAGGTACAATAAATGCACTTTAAAACCATACAAAGTTACTATAATCACATTGAAACTCACAATTTTCAATTCTACAAATATCAAAACTGAAACTAAACAACTCCACTGTCCAGGCATGTGCGATGCGCTAATTGTTAATTCTATGATTAATATTATTTTAAGTTTTTCTCACTCGTACAAAGATATGTTAATTATTTTAGGGGGTTGCTATACGTAAATCGCAAATTACTAAACGTAAATCCCCACTTTCCACAATACCCCTAAATAATTTTCAGCCCTTTCTCTCTCTTCCTTCCTTTTCTCTCAACCAATTTTCACTCCCTCTCTGTCATTCATCTATTCTCCCCTAACATCACCACTCACGAAACAAATTTCTTCAACCCAGACTGCAGATCTGTGGTGGTTCTCAATGGTCTCAGTTACCTGCAAACATGTAGTATATGTATAGTTATACATGTCATCCAATGAGGCGGCGCCACCTCTACACTCTCAAATCCCACAACTTCGGCTCAGCCATGGTGGCCGGAAAATGCCAGTAATAGGCTTAGGCACGGCCGTGGACCCACCAGTGTCACCGGAAACCACCAAATCAGCCGTGCTAACAGCCATTGAAGTGGGCTACCGACACTTTGACACGGCCCATAAGTATAAGTCTGAAGAGCCCATTGGTGAGGCCCTACAAGAGGCTCTAAATCTGGGCCTGATCCAGTCCAGAGAAGAAATCTTCATCACTTCAAAGCTATGGTGTGGTGATGCTCATCCTCACCTTGTTGTTCCTGGTCTCAAAAAGACCCTTAGGTAACACAAAAATGGGTTCTTTTTTGTTATTCTTGAGGTATTATTTTTGTGGGTTTTGTCGAAGATGAAGGCGGAGCAACCAACCAAGAGCTCGACACCTCTTCGGAAGCCTCGCGCAGCCTCCCACCCAGCCGAGCCCAGCCTCCGCCACCCACAAACCCTAACTCAACTATTAAAAAAATCAACTTTAGTAGAAATTGAAAATTAAATGGTCATTATTACTTGAACATCTCATTGTTCTGGGTGATAATTGTTTTTCCGATGATTCATCCTTCATGCTGATATGATTTTTCAACTTTGCAATGAACAAAGCAAAAGAGGTTAGAGAGGAAAAGGAGTAGGGAGGAGAAATTGTATTTCTAAGTAAAAGGGTGTTTTGGGAAATACCGTGACAAATTGATTTGCGTTTAGTAATTTTAGATTTACGTTAAGCAGTTCCGTTATTTTATAACAATTGACGGAGTGTTATTGTCGGGTACTAAAACACTACAGACATACTGCTAACTAATATTGAAAGGCTCAATCCTTTTATATTTCGATAAATGAGTGTAAATCACTAGGCAATAACATTGCCATATTCAAATATTTTTCATATGGTATTTCAAGTGACCCCCGTCTCACCTAAAATTACAAAAATATCGTCTTATATAAATTTTTGTGATGATGTTTTTAATCAGGAAATTAGTAGATTTATTTATTAAATGATTTTTTAAGTAGCACAACCATAATTCTTTGCCACCTTTGATCTAATGTCTTGAATTTGCTTTGACAATTAAGGAAGTGACCCAAATTGGTCATTGGCAATTTGGCATCTATGTTGCATTTTGCAATTTCTTCTAGGCGACTAGTAGGAGTAAGACTGTGTACATTTGGACCTCATCACACCCCAAGCGGGATACTTATTGGGTTGTTGTTGTTGCATTTTGCAATTTCAAAGTTACAATATCATAAACCAAGTTACTCACTACCAAAATTCACAAATTTTGTGGGTGTGTCACAGTTATCTCACAGCCTTACCCACAAAGTTCAAACCGTAGAAATGTGACAAAAATGGCATAATTTCCTCTCTTAGGTGCCTGTGAGCTGTAGCGTCAGAGTACTGTTTTAGCATCCACTACTGTGAAACAATTAACAGAGCGCCAATTTCACTTCCCCTCCCACTACACTCCAAGGCAAGCTTTTTTTTTTTTTTCCACTCAGTCTGTCACACTCCCTCTCTTTAAAAGGGTAAGATCAAAGATAAACCTTGACCATTTTTGAATCATACCAAAAACCAAAGGGTTTTGTAGGTTTTACTCTCTCTCTTTCTTCCTTTTGCCTTTGTTTTTTCCTACATTTTATGTCGTTAATTAAATCTTCTACTATCTTTTTATTATTGTTACTTAGTTTTGTTAGATACATTTTGATGATCTTTTGACAAAAAATACATAAACTTGCAGGAAATTTGGTGGTCTTTGCTCAATCTTCATTATTGTGATCATCAGCTAGCTATTTCATAAGAAAGGTAAAAACTTGGAAAACCCTCTTCATTTTTCTCTCTGTTTTTGTTGGCTTTTTATCTGCTCTGTTTCACCTATGATTTGCCCACAATGTTGGTACTTTTCTCTTAAAATGTCCAAGCTCATGCATGGGTTCTTTGTTTCCCCTCATATATTTTTGTTACTAAAAAAAGTAAGTGGGTTTTGTGTTTCACCTAAGAAAAAAAGGGTTTTGTTTGACAAACATGAATTTTGCTCTTGAAATTCCCTTTCTATGATTTATGTATGTTTTGTTTGCACTTGCTTTGTTCTTGTCTTTTTTTTTTCCTTTCATTTGTAATCTGACCTTCTTTGCAGTTGTTTGGATGTGGGTTTCTTCTGTTTTGTTATGCTGCTAGTGAAACCTTTCAAATATAGAAATTTCGATTTATCTTGCTTAGGTTGGGCTTTTTCTTTTCTTTTTGTTGTTTTCCCCTTATTTTAACGAAATACTGTTTTTTTAATAATGACTTTTGGAAACTGGGCCTCTCGGATCTGTTATTATGTCCATTGGGACCAGATCCAAACCCGGCCAATTAGCATTTGGAAATACTGTATGTTAGTATGCTATTGAGTTCAGGTCTATGGTGGATGGTTAAAGTCTGAACATAAGAAAAAAAAACAGTTTATTGATTATTTTTTGGTGGTGGTAAACTGGTAATGGTAGTGGGGTAGGGGTTGGAGGGGAGGGAAGGGGGGTTGATTATGCTCTACTAGACACCATTTGCCCCCATTCTTGTATTATGTTTGTAAATGTTAGATAAATTAAATACTGCTAGTGTTTGTAATCATATTAACACGTGACAAGCATCTACATGTGTATCACTATAAGAAGTATCAGTGTATGTCATATTTGTGGGAGATAATGTGCTAGAGTCTAATGACGATCCGAATCCTTATAGTGTTCGAGCCAAGGCCAGAGATGGGTTAATGCTTGGATGTTATTATGGTCACTGTCTGTGATTTATTTCACTTCCATGACCTGAAAATAATTTTACTTCCTGCCACAAATGGAGGTCACATAACATTTAGTCTACCTTTTTGATGTGTATGGCTTGTACTTGACAAGATGATGTGGGGCTTTCCTCTACCAATTAGTGACATAGTTTGGACATTAAATCAACACCCAATAACTAGGCAATTCAAAATCATGGCACAATTAGATATAGTGGTCGAGGCCATTTATGCTGCGTGTACTTAACTGCATGTTTTATGTAGGTTCACTGTGATAGATGAATGATATATGATAAACATGTGATGCATAAAGATATGACTCTTAAAAGTTATTAGCTAACTGATCCTGATCTGCAGGTGTTACTACTTACTGGGCTGAAGAATTATGGATCCTCCTGGAAGGGTTCCTATGGCAAGGCCTGGATATGGAAAAAAAGGACAGCAAATCCGTCTATGTAGCAACCACTTTAAAGTTAACATGTCTAATACTGATGGCCACTTCTTCCAGTATTCTGTATGTCTTGTTATCTTTATTACTAATCATTATTACAATATAAGTTGTAAAGAATGCAACACTAACAAATTTTCCCTTTTTTTCCGCTCTCGAAAAATTAAGGTTGCCCTCTACTATGAAGATGGAAAACCTGTTGAAATGAAGGGCATTGGAAGGAAAGTAATGGATAAAATCCATGAGACATACGACTCTGAGTTGGATCATAAGGAGTTTGCTTATGATGGTGAGAAAACCTTGTTCACAGTGGGTGCCCTCCCAAGAAATAAGCTGGAATTCACTGTTGTCCTCGATAAGGTTTCAGCTGATAGGTAACTAGTTGTGCTTCATTCAAGTAATGCAACTACTTGTCACCATTCCTTATGTGATTAAATGCTGACTTTTATAATGTGGAACATTCGTTATTGCAGGACTGATGGTAAAAGGAGCCCGGATGGAAATGGAAGTCCTACTGAAAATGATAGGAAACGGAGAAAGCGAGTATCTCAGACTAAGAGTTTTAGAGTTGAGATCAGCTTTGCGACCAAAATCCCCATGAGGGTGATCAGTGATGCTCTTCGTGGTAAAGAATCTGAGGAATTCCTCGAAGCCATCAGGGTACTTGACGTAGTACTGAGACAACATGCTGCAAAACAGTAAGCTTACATAGCCTCTTCACTGTTTCTTCCCCATCCCCACCCCCAACTAGGGATGTTGTAATTAATATGTATGTGTGACATTGGTCTCAACTTTCTGTATAGGGGTTGCCTTCTTGTGAGACAATCGTTCTTTCATGATGACAAAAGGAATTGCACTGATCTTGGAGGGGGTGTCCTTCGTTGCAGAGGCTTCCATTCAAGTTTTCGCGCTACTCAAAATGGATTGTCTTTAAACATGGGTGACTCTCCTTTTTTCCTTCACGGTTAAAGATCTGTGTTTTTTCAGTTGCACGACATTCTTAGTGCTTGTGCCTTCTTTGTCATGTGGACAGATGGGACTCTTACTACAATCGTTCAGCCTGGGCCTCTGCTTGATTTTCTTATAGCAAATCAGAATGTGAAAGATTATCATTCGCTTGATTGGGCAAAGGTACAAAGAACTTTTGTCACAGGCCAATGACTCGAGATAACTTTTTCATTTAAGATATTCAGATAGCTCATCTTGTCGTATTGCTTCCTGTGTAGGCTAAACGGACACTGAAGAATTTAAGGATAAGAGCTGCACCCTCTAATACTGAATGGAAAATCTGTGGGCTGAGTGATGATATTTGCGGAAGGCAGAGGTGAGAATAGATATACTACTGCTAGAGTAGTCTTTGATGTACCAATCTTCTCTATTTAATACCCATCCCTGTATTAATGTGAAATTTGTTTGTGTTATGTCAACCATAAGGTTCTTGTTGAGGAGGAGGGGTGAAGGCGATGGAGATGAGTCTAAGGAGATTGATATGACAGTTTATGACTATTTTCGTGACCATCGCAACATAAAGCTTAGCTACTCAGGAGACTTGCCTTGCATTAATGTTGGAAAACCAAAGAGGCCAACATACATACCCATCGAGGTGATACACTTGTAACTTCTGTTTATTTTTTTTTTCTTTCTTTGCTTTGTTTTTGTACTTGAATTCTGACTGCAACTTAACCTTTTTTGTCTATTCTTGTGTAGCTATGTCACCTGCTTCCTTTACAAAGATACACAAAAGCACTAACTGTTCATCAGAGATCTTCATTTGTGGAAAAATCAAGGCAGAAACCACAAGATAAGATGAGGATTCTCACTGAAGTATGCCCTTGCAACATTAGGCTTCAACTATAATCATTCATAGTTGAAAATTTTCTCATTCTCTCATCTCTTGGAACATTTTGTTTAATTTGAATTCTTTGCTTCGTTAGACTATGAGGAGCAATGACTATGCTGCTGAACCAATTATGCGCACCTGTGGAATTTCAATTCATAATGATTTTACTCAAATTGAAGGGCGTGTTTTAGCAGCTCCCAAGGTATTGTGTTCTCACTAGCTCCCCCTCCCCTACCAAGAAAGAGGTTGACTACTTATCCTTGTGGATTCTTACAGTTAAAGTTTGGAGATGGTGAAGAATTTCCTAGGAATGGTCGCTGGAACATCAGTCGGAAGGTAAAAACACATCTGTCAATTCCTCAATTCATGCTTACCTCTGCCTTCTGCATATATCATCACTAGCTGACCCACAGATTAATGTGGTTATTACATTTGCTACATAGACACTAGCTGAGCCCGCCAGAGTTGGGGATTGGGTAGTGGTGAACTTCTCTGCACGATGTGACATACGCAAGCTTTGCAGTGATCTGGAATGAGTTGGAAAAATGAAGGGAATAGTAAGTTATTTAGATGACATCTGCGTCTCTATTCACATTATCTTTACGACTATAGTAGTGGCATTATCAGCTAACGCTGTTTCCCTCTTTTGCTCTTATCTTTTCAAGTCTTTCGGATCCCCAGAGCTTACTGTTGAGGAGAACAATCAGGATAGACGAGCACCACCTCCTGTTCGAGTTGATAGAATGGTTGAACAATTGAAGTCAAGGATGAAAGGGCCTCCACGCTTCTTTCTTTGCATCCTAGCTGATAGGAAGAATTCTGAAGTCTATGGTCAGACTATTTTGTTGCTCCTACATCTTGCATGCTGTTTTTACAATTTCACGTCAAATATTGAATGAATAAACATAATCCTTACAGGTCCATGGAAAAAGAAGGCCCTTTCTGACATTGGAGTTTATACTCAATGCCTCGCTCCTATGAGAGTAAATGAGATGTATCTTACAAATCTACTACTGAAGATAAATGCAAAAGTAAGAGGAAAGAAAATAACTTTCAACAATATACTTTCAGCTGCATTATCTCAACTAATAGTTTATGCCTCCTTGCAGCTTGTGGATTAAATTTCTTGCTTGCTGTAGAGCGTAACATTCCAGTGTTTCCGAACAAGCCCACATTAATTTTTGGAATGGATGTCTCTCATGGCTCCCCTGGCCAGTCTGGAGTGCCGTCTATTGCTGCTGTAACATTCTCTATCTAGCTTGCTCTTTCAAACATTTGCTCTTTAATCTGCGGTATCATGTGTTTTCAATTTTGAAACTTTACAGGTTGTGAGTTCTCGATGTTGGCCATCAATATACCGCTACAGGGCGTCTGTTAGGTCTCAGTCATCAAAGGTTGAAATGATAGACTCCCTCTTTAAGCCCTTACCTGGAAACAAAGATGGAGGCATGATCAGGTGATTTTTCTCCCCTTTCGTCCCTTTGTGAATAACACATCCTTTAATCATATTCTAGAAAAGAAATTTACTTGTGAGTTGGGTTGTACACTGTTAATGGCTGCTTTATATTGTTGCTAACGATTAATGTGGTAACATAGATAATACCTATTGATACCTGCTTTCCTTATATGGAGCTTCTGGAGGACTTCTATTGCAGTTCGGGCAACCGAAAACCTGAGCAGATTATTATATTCAGGTATGACTCATTTTATCTCTTCAGATGTTTTCTTTGCCTTCTTTAAACTGAAAAATCTGATATCCAGAAGTTTTCTGAAAATGCCATTTCTGGTTCACTAATCGATAGTCTGATCTCTAATGTGTCATCATGTGAAACTATAATGGTACAAGCTGTTTTGTTATAATTTTCTCTTTATTTTTTGTTGGATGAAAGTGGAGCTATTTGAGGAGTTTCAAAACATGAATAAACCACAAGGTTGGTAAATGAATGCACCTAAATGAAACCAGAAGTGAAGCTCACTGATTAAATTATTCTCCCCTGCTGTTTCTGTCTGCTAGCTAGTACGATTTAGAAACTTACGTTGTTTGAAATTTATCTTTATCTGACGGATAGTGCACGTCTCATTGTCTTGTTTGGATACTAATTATGTAATATTTATGCATGATTAGGGATGGAGTGAGCGAATCACAATTCAAACAGGTCTTGAATATAGAGTTTGAGCAGATCCTTCAGGTTATCATCCAACAAAGGCACAAACAGAAAGGTCATGTATATTTTGATTTTGTTTTCCTGAATATTAAGGTTAACAAGATTCTTGATCGTGAACTACAGGCATGCAAACTACTTGATGAAAGCTGGTCTCCCAAGTTCACTATAATCATCGCACAAAAAAATCACCATACTAAATTCTTCCAGGCTGGAAGCCCTGAAAATGTCCCTCCTGGTTAGCAAATCTCATACACTTGTTGAGAAGGGTTAAGATTACAAGATCAAGATACCTGCATAATGTCTTACTGGTTTAAAAATATTGATCGCTTTTATTTGCAGGAACTGTCGTCGACAACAAAGTTTGCCACCCTTTGTACTACGATTTCTATATGTGTGCACAAGCGGGAATGATAGTAAGTCAAAATTATTTGAAAAATCTATGTCTTGAACTTTGAGTTTCTCATTGGCTTTGCTACATTATGTCACAAGGAAAGGTTGATTACACAACTTTCCCGTTTTGTAGTCTCATTTTCCCATTTCTTCTGATGTGGAACAACTCACATTTGCGCATCCTTAACACCTTAACTTTACAATGTCAGACACATAGGCACTTCGAATGGACATGGATATTCGGATATGAATTGCAATTTTCAGATTAATAATTGGAAACCCAGGAAAAAATGACGTAAAAAAACATGTTGATTGTTGACTATCAATAAATCTTAGTTTTAGTCTTTTAGATATAAAAACTAGCAAGTTTCAGCCATCTATATTCCATATTTTTGATTTCTGTTCACATCACACTTTCTTTTGGGTTAAATTTTGCAGGGGACTACCAGGCCAACTCACTATCATGTGCTTCTTGATGAGATTGGCTTTTCACCTGATGAGCTTCAAGAATTGGTTCATTCTCTGTCTTATGTGTAAGATGCTGTTTGATATCTCATGTTTCTTTTGTTAAAAAAATTCTATAAAGAAAGAACAAGCATACTGCAAGTCTGCAACGACTAACCAAGAACATATAATCAATAATTTGCAGGTATCAGAGGAGCACAACAGCTATATCTATAGGTAAGTCTTATTTCTATTCTCTACTTAAATATAAGCTTGTTTTTAAAATGCAAACTTGCCGTTATTTGCCTTGACTGTAATTTTCTTGCAGTTGCTCCAGTTCGATATGCTCACCTAGCAGCCTCACAAGTTTCACAGTTCCTGAAGTACGAGGATCTCTCAGAGACTTCATCAGGTCATGGAAGCATGACTTCGGTTGGAAACCCTCCCGTGCCTGATCTCCCCAAGCTGAAAGACAGAGTGAGCAGCTCCATGTTCTTTTGCTGATAAATCTGAGTTTGATCGAGAAAGGGAACCAAAGACAATAGCTCGTTAATTATAGTGTCTTTAAGATTAACATACTGATGTTATGCAATTGGGCATAAGATTGTTTCACACTCCACATGTTACGATTGCTCACCTCTTTTGACCATTTTTGCTGGTTATTGCCATTCCATGGATCGACTGTCCTGATTTCTCCATGCATGTGTGTTGGACATGAAGAGCACATTTGAATCTTTTGCTGCTTGGTCAAAAATGATCAGTGTTTCAAAAAGTGGTTGATCTTATTCTTACCTAGATTTGGAAAGTTAATACCCTTCTAAAGATTGAATCTTTGATATGGATTTCTTGGTATGATGAATTTGCTCATAATCATACCCCTGTTAGAGGATTGCTACTAAAAAATCTGTGCCCTATTCTCAATTATTGTGTGATGAACTTAGAAGATTGGTTCTCAATTAACCTCATTTCGCAGTACCATTATAAACATTTGTATTGGCCTACCCTTTTTTCTTGGAGTTCGAACATTTCAAAGAAAAGGAAGGACGTCATATTCAGATACTCATGTAACATTTCAAAAATCAAAGACCAAGTCTTCGAGTTTGAGCACACATTTTCTGAAAATAATCTAAGGGGCAGCAAAGGTGAAACTTTCCAGTACTAAAGTTGTCTTATGATAAGAGTTGTCCTCATTAGCAATTGTGAATGATCAATTTGTGGAAACAATGATTTGCTCACAGATATACCAGACATTTATCATAGTTTCGAGAGCCTCCATGTGGTTCACTCGTCCATAAAGAGAAACGACTATAAAAAAATTTGGTGTACAAGCTTTGCTATGTTCTATGTGCATGGAGAAAATGAGTGAATAGATGTATATAAAAGAAACCAGAAATGAAGCTCACACACAAAGTACTGCTTATTGCTGTTATCTACATCCACTAAAGATTTTCCATATACACTCCTTCACTTCGTTGCCCACCAAAATTACTCCGAAGTTAACTAGCAGTGTAACACTATTCAGACACTAGGAGTACACGCAACCTCGGAGAACACAAAGTTCATTTCAAGCACACCAACAACAGCCAACATGCAAACGTAACCAGTTAGATACTAGAGCGTCTCTATTTAGCAATAGAGGGGGAAAAAAAAAGAGGAACAAGGTAATGAACTCTGAAGATTCTTTCCCACTTTGGAACTCTCGTACAATTGAGTTTGGGACTTAAAAATGTACATACACAGAATACTCACATGAGGGGGAAAGAAAAAAGAAAAAGAAGCTAAGAAAATCTGCAACAGTTGCAGATTTGGAGAAACGACAGATTTATGGGGAAAGGGTGGGGGAGAAGAGTTACAAAGGAAACCTTCCGATGTCCATGATGTAGACGGTCAGGGAATAACAGTTAGCTTGTACCACATTAAAAGTCATGCGTTCTTCCACAGCTTTGCTTGGCACCCAACAGCTGCTCAATGAACATCTCTAGAAAGGTGCTGAGCTTGTTCGACGGAGCTGGTACTTGGGCTGAGGAGGGGGAACACTTGGCAAGGCCTTCTCCACCTCCTGTCAGTAAATCATAATACAGGGGAAAAGGGAAAGGGAGGATCAGAGGTGTTCCACGCCCAAAACTTGTAACTAGAAATGAAAAAATAACAGATCAGAAACTGAAACATGTGTATGCATTTGGAAAGCATCTTTGACAGCTCATTTAAGGCAACCATACAACTTGTTCATGAAACTATGAAAGTCATCTGGCTACACAAGCAACAGGGCAGTTCATTCAGTATGCAGTCATCAACGATTATGTATGATAGCGTATTTAGTATCTGTAACCATCTAATATGAAATGAACTTGGTACATGCAGGACTTCACATTCTCAAGACGCTTGCTGACGCCTTATGGTGTAGCCTTGGAGGGCAACAGCCAGCAGTTTGAAACATGGATATGCTTAAATGAGAGGCGCCTGGGAAATGGATAACGGTACAGTAGGCCAACCATAATCAGAAAACCTAACATCAAAACCTTAGCACTAAACCATAAGTAAATCACAAGTTACAAGTAGAATGATGCGAGGCAGTACCAAGGCAGAATATGGTACACAAAGATTGGGATAAGCACTACAAGTTACAAAACTGAACTCTGCCTCTCGCCCACTCCTGCATATTGGCCATTTCTAGCAGAAGCCAGAATGAAGAGATCAACTCCGCCACTCCTGCATATACTACTTGTCTACTACTGACGACAATATTCAACCATACCCACTTAAACGAGCACTTTCTCCTGCACAACTGCGATGGTTAAAATGCCACGACACCACCATATCCGCATGTCTCGTCCAAGCAATCTCCCTACTTTCACCCAACCAAAACTGAGATACCCAATAGAAGGGGGAAAGGAGGGGGGGGGGGGACTGGGTAGAGACGAAGAATCAGGGACAGGAGAGAGTATTGAGCCATTGGCTAAAAATGAACGTCATCTAGAATTGTCAGCTCCCTCAAGGCAATCCAACAAATTACTTACACTGAATGACACAATAATGAGTGGGACATCCCTAGAAGCCAATATACAGGGAAAAAAAAAATACTCAAATCAAAAGTATGTTGTTTTGGCAACATTCTTAAAATAGAGAGAGCAAAAGCATACCATCAAAGCCGAAGCAGACAAGTGTCAAGCAAATAGTTTGAAATGCTAACAGATATTGTTTGCTTCATCCTTCATAGGTAGTCATCAGGGTTCACCATAAACATTGATTAAAGATGCCAATCACAAACAGTGTGGCATTTAGTCTGTTTGCATACCTGATTCGGATCCAAGTAATCAAATTTATCCTTCCAATGCCTAGAAAGAATAGAGGATGCAACTAGTTCTAAGGTTCGACAAGGAAGTTACCCAGCCATCCTAGCAACTAAGAACACATTCTAACGCAGAAGTGTTTGGTTATCCTCTTATCTGTTCTCACTTCTCCCTAAACAACCCCAACTGACGATTTCAGCTGTCAACTACATCCCATTAAGCATGACTACAACAACTAGCTTTGCATGAGGAAACTATACAACAGCATTACGGATATCATGATACAAAATAATCCTACAAACAAACTATAAAAGGGGAATGAGCTTAATGGAAACACACCATCACAAGAAAAATTAAGCACCAACCTACAAAAGTTAGCATTTTCAAATTGAAAAAGTCACATGCATGAATGAGCACTAGAATTGTGAAGCAGAGCAAGATGCAAAGACCATACCCTCATTCTCCTTAGTCTTTCGTTTTCCTCTTCTAACCGGGAGACCTTGTTTTCCAACTCATGTGTATAAGCCTGTCCAACACAAACCACAGTTTAACTTCGATGACCAGAAAGAAAGAGAAAACCCATTGACTATCAAATGGAGTACAAAACAAATTACAGAATCCGAATCAACCTGTTTCCTAGCTCGTGAACGTGCAGCAGATTCCCTGTTCTTAATCATTCTTTTCTGCCTCCTCTCAACAGTTTTCTCAACCACATCCCCAGGAGCAAGCCTTTTTCGGCCAGCCGCCTGTGTATCAGACAAAGCGCCCATCAAAGGCGAAGTCGACACCACCATTTGGGCCTCAGAATAAGCTGAATCCGGTATAGCTCCTCCACTGACAGACATAGGCTGTGGCTGGCCATGGTGGCCCGGCATAAACATAGTCATCATATTGTGCTGCTGTTGCTGGGGAACCAGCTGATATTGCATCCACTGGGCATGTTGCGGAACATTCGGGTGCCGTCCAGCATTTGGGTCCACACCTTCCAAGTTATTTTGTCCAGCATTGCTATTATCATTGCCATTTCCACCAGACGCATCAAGAGCAACCCCAGCCTGAACCAAGAAATCCTCCAATGTCATCTCACCAAGAGTATTTTGCCTGTCTGGATTCTGCTCCTCACTACTTGTCTCCTTTCCCTGTTGAATCTCTTTCCAAACCTCATCAACTGTCTTTTTGCTTAGATCCCTAGACAACGAAAAGCTCGACTGCCTGTTAAGAGAAGATCCTGAAGCCCCCTGGCCAACATTTTGAGCACCATTATCAACATTACTAGTCCCCACAGTCTGGTTAGCTTCCACTGTCCACACATTCCTTAGAAGCTCATCAAGATTCATGCTGCTTAAGGGTTTTCCCAAATTTCCCAACTGGTTTTGGACTTCATCAAGGGTAAGGCTATACAAAGAGCCTTGCCTAGACAAAGATGGAGGTTTTGGTACAGAAGCATCACCAACACCTCCTTGAGATCCCATTGTTTGAGTACCCATTCAAATCACCCAGCTCATATATATAACTTAACCATCAATCAATTCCACCCCAAAAAAACACCTCAATCTTCAATCTCAAACCAAACTCAAATTTCTCAATCCCAAATCTTTTATTTGGTGCTATTTTAGGGCAATGCAAGAAAAACCCTTTATTACAAAACAGAACTTTTACTCCAAAACAATGAGAACTCAACAGGATAGGCCTTGTAAACAACACATGCAAGCCAGAATAGCTGCACCCCTGTAAAGGAAACACTCATTAAGCATTGAATCATTGTCAGAGATGAAGGGAATAGGGTTTTAGAGGGAGAAACAGAGAGAAAGAGAGTTTTGAGTTATTGGGGAAAAAGAGGAACCCAAAATCTTATTTCTTTCATTGTTAACAACAAATCCCAAATCATTAAATTCGCTACTGAGACAACAAAAATGGAATCAAACTTAATAATTTAACAAAAAAATCAAAGATGACCCAGTCAACAGGGGGAAAAAAACATAATCTGATAGAGATATATAGAGAAAGAAAGATTACCTACCAAAAATATTATTAGTCTCAGACTCTCAGCTGAATCACAGTCAGGCCCTTGAAGCTAACAATATAATTTTCTCAGTACAAAGTTGGAGAAGACAGTACACATATTATAAAAATAAAAAATAAAAAAAGAAACAAAAATGGCCCAGAAATGGTGCTGCAAAAACCAGAGGAAAATCTAGCTTTATATCCCAACAAATTAATTGTGTCAAAAGAAAAAACAATCCATTAAAATGAAAGAGACCCTACATTCTGTCTATAAAAATGAAGAAGAAGAACAAAAGGAGGATGAGAAAATCCAGAAAATTAACATATTCATATTGGTAACAAAGAATTAATAATCAAGGAAAATAAATTATCAGAAGCAGAAGAAAACAAAACAAAGAAAGAAAACAAAACAAAAGGAGGAGATTTTAGAGTGTCGAGTGAAAAGTGTTCCTGGGTGGGGTTCGGCCGGGTTGAGGGGTGTACAACAGAAAGAGAGTGGGTGAGTGAGATCTGATAATTGTAAAGAAAAATACAACAAATTAATTACTGTAATAAGCTCCTATCCAAATTATAAAAATTAAAAAAAACAAATTAAAAAAAAGTAAGAATTTTCACTTGAAAAAATCCAAATTAAAACTTAAGAGTGTTCTTTAAAGTTTATAGTAAGGTCAATGCAAATTCATTTTAGTGGTATTTCGGTTAATTGAGTGGCGTTCAATTTATTTAGTTCAAAGTTATATGTTTTCGCTTATATATTACTATTTAATTTACTTTTATATAGAATTATTACTATTCACATAGACTTCCTCAAGTATTATGTTAGATAATAATTATGTCACTAAACTTAACCCAACAAAATAAATTGATTTTAAAATAAAGGTGTATTCTTTTCAGTGAACTGAACTCCACTAAATTGAACAAAATTTTATTAAACTGAATTGAACTAAATATTAATTTGAGAGGTAAAAAAATAGACCATTAAATTAAACTCTATTAAACTTAACACACGGTCGATTAGCCTAAGCACATTGGAAAATAGAGCACTTAATCAGGAAAAGATATGCTTACAAACAATCAAAACAGAAATGGAAAAAGGTGTCTTGGGGGTGGAGAGTCTGGGGACCCCTTAATACTCCTCATTGCTCCCATACGTTTTCTCCGTTTAAATGTGGGTCCTAATATTTATTAGAGTAAGTTTTGTGTGAGACTAATTCGAAAAAAAATAGGATCACTTTTTAAAATAATAGGGGCTATTTAGAGCTGGTAAAAATTGACCCGATCTGATGACCGACGCGAATTCCACCTGTCACAGACCCGACCGAAACCTAATCCGAAAAGATTCAAGATCGAAATGACCTGACATGTTTGGACCCGAGACCGAAATGACCTGACTCGAACCCAAATATTGTGAGACAACTTTTATCAAACCTGTTAAGTAACTCGAAGCAGAACCCGTATTTAACCCGATCCATATTTAACCCGACCCGTATTTGACCCGATCTGATCAACTCGTTTGCCACTTATTTTATTAAAAAGTGTCCCTTATCTCACCAAAAATTACAAAATGACCGTCTTATGGAGGTTTTGTAAATTTAGTGTTATTTTTTATTTTGGTACTATTATGTAAATATATTTGGACTTTCTCAGGTATTGCTTTTCGATTTTGGGGTTTCAGATGCTTCACCTTTTTACTTTGCCACACTTTTTTGTTTAAAGAAATTAAGAAATTTCCAAAACTCATTTTCTCTCTCTCTCCTCCACACGCATCCCGATGTGCGTGGAAAGAGAAAGTAGCTACTCGCTCTATGGCACTGACAAATGTTGCGCATACTCGAATCAGTTGAATCAGTATGAGAATTTATCCAGTGTGCCATCTGGATACTATACACTGTACACCCCCACCTGAAACTCTAAAACTCTTGCTTATGGGCTTCAGCAGGCCCTGTGTGTCACAGTATGAGTATGTGACCAACTCACTATAAAACTCAATCAAGCCCACTAATTTGGCTCAGTCAAGCCATACCATTGCATATTTGTGTGTTGTGTCAAGACGTGGTAAACGGGTCGGCCGGATCCGTATTTGGTTTGATCCGGGTCAATTCGGGTTATTAACGGGTCAGATTATGCTGGGTCAAAATTTTCGTGTCATTATCGATTTCGGGATACCCAACAAGTTTGACAAATGTTGTCTCACAAATTTGAAGTTCGGGGTCCGGTCATTCCGGTTTCGAGTCAAAACCGGTCGGGTCATTTCGAGTTTAGACATTTTCGAATCTGGTTCGGTCGGTCTGTAGCGGGTAGGGTCAGTTTTTGCCAGCTCTAAATTGCATCGACTAGCAATAAGAAATGCGAAATTCCTGGTTTTATTTCATTTTCTTTTTTCTTTTAAAGAACACTTCATATAAAACTACCTAATTATCGAAGATAGTTCTTAAATCTCCTAGACATTGGTTATGGAGGGTTTTTTTCGCGAATTTTATGTTTATGTGATACTTTTAGAATAATGATAAGTCAATAGATTTACGTTTTGTAGAAAATTGCGTAATTAGGAACTATTTGTACAAATATGGATAAAGAGCATGCTTATGACCTATGTTTTGTTGATTTCTCTTGTATGAAGAAGGGTGAGGAGGAGGGTAGGAATTCGTTAAATAAAATGAAAATTTCTAAAAAAAACACGTGACTATATATATATATATATATATATATATATATATATATATAT
Source organism: Tetragonia tetragonoides (assembly GCA_038025085.1). Lineage (NCBI taxonomy): Eukaryota > Viridiplantae > Streptophyta > Magnoliopsida > Caryophyllales > Aizoaceae > Tetragonia > Tetragonia tetragonoides. Next base: position 39,196,388 of record CM076152.1, read on the forward strand.
ATATATATATATATATATATATATATATATATATATATATAGATAGATAGATATCGTACACATATCAAATATATGAAAACTTAAGTAGACAAATGACAGACAAAAGTATTATATCATGTTCAGTCTTAAACACGCTCAGCATATCCGTTATTCAAATGCACATGTACACATGCGTTAAAATATGAGACTCAACTTTTAATGAAAGTTGCAATCAGAATTTGATATTCCGTACAGACTAATGAACCTACAATAATACCAAGTTGCCAATATGACCCGCGAATCTATAGTACACATTCCAAGACACAAAGTTGAAAGAAAATTACCAATGCTCACATACACCATTGCTCAATGAATTTCCATATTGAGATATAAGCAAGGGAACAAGTTACTCCAAGCACTATATACATGCTCAATGATGTGCCTCTTCTAATTAATTTTGATTTCAACAAAACACCCACTAAGAAAGGATGACATGCACGTGCTATGTGCCCTAATCACCTTTTGATTTCTGAGCTTTGCGCCGTCTCATGCCATGGGACTATAGGAAATTCCCAAAAGTGTTCTCTAACTTTTTAAAAAAAATATATTAATATTGCTAACCTCGTACGACCTTGTTACTTGATTAGTTGCCAAAGTTAAAGCTTTGCATGCTCTTACACATTTTAAGCACATATAACATTTCTTAAGCAAAAAAAAATCCAATTTCAGCTTTTTCTGATATGACTCTTCATGGGTTATGGAACCTTTGTCCCAACCAAATGTCACCCACAAATTTTGGAGCAATAACCTATTGAGATTATGTTTTCACACAAGTACTTGCATAGGACCACTCTTGGAAGTTTACCAAAAAGTTGTCTAGGTAATCTAACATACTGAAATGATTCGAAGTGGCTCTCAAACAAAGAGTCGTGGGTATAAGCTCAACAAGTTATTATTTGTTTTGATGTAGAGTTTATTAAGAAAGATATACATATCTGACTTATGACATGAAGTGAATAGTTATTCCGTACACAATCATGGTTTGATAAGTTATCAAACATGTAAATGTAAAGATATAAATCCTTTGAAAACTCAATCTGCGCCCACTAGCACTGTAGCATATCTCGAACAACCAACCTACAGTCAAATTGGCCAATCAACATGATTTTTGTTATTATTTGTTTTGATGTAGAGTTTGTTAAGAAAGATATACATATCTGACTTGTTATATGAAAGTGAATAGTTACTACGTACACAATCATGGTTTGATGAGTTAGCAAACATGCAAATGTAAAGATATAAATCCTTTGGAAACTCAAACTGCGCCCACTAGCACTGTAGCACATCTCGAGCAACCAACCTGCAGTCAAATTGGCCAATCAACATGGTTTCTTTAAAAACTAATAAAAAAATACCTTTTTTTTTGGCAAAAAACATGGTCCGGAACAATCTCATGGCAATACAGAGTGTCTTTCATATCATTTTAGTTGACATCTTTAACTCTTGTTTAACATTCTAATTGATTTGCGGTGACTTTTCATCCCATTTTGGTATTATTGTTTTTGGGTGAAACTTTTTGATGAATATAGTTAGCGCTTGTAGAAGTAGATGTATTTAGATACAAAAATTCAAATAAAGTTCTAAGAAAAAAGAGGGTAAAACTAGCCAAAAAGAAAATAAACAAACTACCCCCCCATGCCCCCTTATAGATAGAGTGATTTTCTTAAGACAATAATTATTGCTTTTAGGGCAAATGCCTCGTATATACCAGCCTTCGAATGAGTAATTATTACCTAAACAAAATCATTAAGATTCTGTCCCGAAAGATACAACATCACTCCACATCCACGACACTCGTAAGTGCGTTGAAGAGCTGTGATATCTACTTCAACATCAAATTCCAAACGATTAACTTGTAACACAGACATGTTGGCTAGTCCACTACCTCTTCCACAGGAAAGGATGCACCACCCCAAACTCAAGCCTAATTGCAAGCACCAATACCCGTGACCCAAGATCGAGCTTTTCATCCAACATGACCAAATGTCTCCAAATCATCATTACTCGTGTACCCAAGGAACTCAACCAAAGCATTGTATAGTTGTATCAAAGGAGGAAGTTGACAATGAGGAATTAACATCAAATTCAACAAGAACGACATTGGTTGAGAAAAACAGTTATAAAACGTACTGCGAAAGTACAAGCAATCACTGTCATGGTGTGGTGTTTGGATCCTCTACTGTTTTATTTCTCTGCTGTCCTTTCTTCTCTCTATCTCTCTCCTCAATTTGTTTAAATTAAAAAAATCCACCTCCTCCATCTAAGGGCCCAAAACCCATCCCCTCCAATCCAAAGGTGAAGAGTTGAAGGATAGCACTCTACTGTTCTTTTTAGAACAGCAGAGGATCCTGACTCCATGGTGTGTTGTGAAATTTCCTTTCATGCCTCAACTGTTTTCATGGTGCTCCGGTGTCGTGTCATGTCAGAGCGAGAATTAACATGTTCAACTTCCGGCCTGTCATATTACTTCCAACTCCAAATCAACTTCCTTCACGAACATTACTCTCCTACCTCGTCTACAGAACATGATTGATTTAATCAGGTAATTAGCAATGACACTAGACAATCACTGCCGAATTTTTTGTTTTTCCTTCCTTTTGCAACTTCTGGTGAAAATATTAATCCAATAATGATCTGAGCCATTCAGTTAATACAAAAACAAAACCCAGAACAACATTGATACAAGATATTGAAGAGCCCCAAAGGCACAGATGACAGATGAGTACACAAATTTTGGCAACTTAGCCTGAATATACGACGGCATCTGCTCTTGATTTGCAGCGTACCCTGAACATACGACCACATCACTCACCATTCCCTACTAATTCTAATCGAGTAACTAAATGAAAGCATTTGCCATTCAAGCCAGCTTAATTCCATACTGACATATGGTCCATAATTAAAGACCTTATCTGTGCAACCCCTTCGCTTAAAGAAGGGATACAAGGCAAACCCATTTGTACAACATTAACACATAATGACAGTTGCCAACTTGCCATCACCATTCGACAAGGCCACTCGCCAGCATTTGACACATTCTCAAGCTTACTCTTCAAGTCAGCATCTGAATGCATTGCCGTGCCAAGCACATGAAACAATTCCCATAACTTCCCAAAATGCATTAGCAGTGAAAAGAACAGTGATTTAACCACATATCACAATGACAGTATATCGAATTTCGACAAATAAAGCAAAGCAAGAACGCCAGTTTGAGAAGCAAAGCAGGAAAGCCAGTTTGAGAAGCAAATGCAAATGGTTCGACAAGAGAAGCATAGATATTTACTACAAAGATACAAAAGCTGAACAAAAAAAATTTCAATCAGGATAGAATGCACATTGTTAAAGGGAACAACGGATCAAACATAACGATAACAAGGCACATTGAATGTGAAGGTGCATTCAAAAACTAGACTCATGATAAAGGGACACTCATGATAAAGGGAAGTATGGCATGCTATCGATTTAAGTACAACTTGCCCTAAACGCTATTTTTAAAAATTGAGCACACCACAATAACCAGTAATCAAGTATATGAAGGACCCCCTAAAACACAGAATACATCCGTCCCTAGAAGATGGGTGAAGCAATTCCTCAATTTCAAGCCTTGCACACTCCTAGAAGGCAGATTTGACTACAGTTTTTTTTTTCCCTCCTAAAGCTTTTAAAAAGATGACCCCAGATTTTAGTCCGAAACAAAAGAGAAAGCAGTGACCTTTTCTTCTTTGAAAGGGGGGGGGGGGGAAATCATGACATGACAATAAGGTTCATTTCAAAGTGTTTCCCCCACCAAAATAAAAGAATAAAAACTGGCTTCCCTGTGATGTGAGGGCATCTAATATGTCATATACCTCCAACCCTAGAAACAAAAGTCAAGGTAAAGCATAAAGCTCAAACATGGAGGAAAAATATATGTGAGATATATCTTCGTACAGTGTGGATGGCTAGATGCATAAGCACCAGCCGTCTAGAATAAAGCCCCCTAGTTCACCTCAAGGATGGTAAAAGAATATAAAAGCCCCAGTCATATACAGTGAAGACTTGTACATTTCTAGTTGGGCATGCACATACTCAACCTAAAAAGGGAACCACTTATGCAAAAAATAGGTCTTCACAAGAAAAGTGATCCAGGAATGCATGAGGCCAATGTCCTCCTGAATATGATAAAGGCCAAACACCGATCTACCAAAATGTGTACAATCCAATTACAAGGACCAACTAATTACCTTCAGCCGACATATATGAACATACCAGTCTGCAAGAGATCCAGTGCTTCAAATGACATGAGCTCTTCGTAGACATACTTTTACAAAATGCAGATGCCTTTCTTCATGCATTTCATTTTGTTTAAACGGTAAATAGCAGAAAATTTTCATTGCAAGAAAACAGAAAGCCGGTAGAACGATCATTGATTTCAAAAGGTAAAATGATGTTTGTTCTAATGTTCTTTTACATCCTAGGCTCCCATCAACCTTGATCCACGAACCCAAATGGAACGATAGGATGGGAGGATGGAACACAGGGAGAACAAGAAACAAAAGAACAGAAAACAGTGCAAAAAATACTAAATGCTACTGAACAGGAAAGACGAACAATTTCCAAATTCATCTTTCATCATCATGAAAAGGATGCAAATTGGTTGTAAAGTTTTTAGGTCATTTTAAAACTATGAGCAAATCAAAAGCCATTTCAAAATTCATTCAGCATCCACTGATGGAACAGTTTACAGTATCCTCCTGCAATAAAAAAACCACCTGCACTGACAGATAAGGTAAGATATATACATGACACCAGTTAAGGTTCAATAGACAGCTAGCAAATAGCTGGGCATAATAAACAAACAAGAAAGCCAAGAATACGAAAAACTGAAGATGCCTCAGAAGTAGAAATAGGTAACCAAGGTTCAAGACCACTCTTAGTAAAACATATAGAGAACCATTTTAGAAGTTACACAACCATCTGAAATTGGAAAAAGTATTCAATGTCTCCTTGGAGCTTTAAAGACAGAGTGGACCTTAAAATATTACAAGAGTTTGAAAAGGAGCATAAGGTAAACAGAGGATAAAAGAAGAGATGGAAAATAGCAATGCCATTTGTTTGTTCAAAGACTGCAGTCTTTCTAGTAGGAAACAGAAAGTTGATCATAAATATTATAAAGATCTTGTTTGCATAGCTCCAGAAACTTCAGAACAATCACCAGGCCAGTACTAAAAGACTGAAGCACCTATTAGGATCTGCACAATGAATAAGTAAAGCATAAAAACCAATTTCGTAAAATTTCAATGCTGCAGAGTTAAAAATGCTTGCAAATGGATGGGAAATCTTTCAAATCGTTAACATTTAGAATCAGAACTTCAAAGCAGTCTATAGATACAAGTACATGCATCCATTAATAACGGAAAAAGCAACTTCCACCAGAACGGCTACCTGAAAATTCATTAACTTCAATAAGAGGAACCCTACTAGATACGGAATTTTTTTCAAAAGTTATATATCTACAATATTACTCATGCTTTAAAACGAAACATCCCACCCCTGTACATCAAGAACCTTTTAAAACAACAGAGTTAGTGAAGCAATGATGACTCACAAGCACCATTCCTACTTCCAAATCCCCTACAATTTTATTGGCCTAGTGCTTTCATCATCACTAAGCAAAGAACTCCCACGTGACACTTATAGGATGAAATCTTTCAAAAAAAACACTTGCAAGTTGCAAACATATTGACAAAAACCAAGTGTGCTACAAAAACTGTAATATCAAATAGTTCAACTTGGGCTTAAACTATGTAAAAACAGCTGAAACCAAGCAGATACATCATACATAGCTATACTTCAACCAAAAGCACAAGAACTCCTCAAACCAATCTTGGCATATATCACTCGCACTAAAAACATGTGATTCGAAAAAATCACTAAGTTGATTGCTTCCAAATACTTGCATTTTTATTCCATTCATAACCAAAATTCTAATAAAAATAACTAAATTCCAAGAGGATTGCCACCTAGTAGTGAATAAACCCAAGTCACACCTAACACTAAGGAAAACACAATTATTGCTAAGGAAAACACAATTATTGCTAAACATCATCCTACAATAAGTTCAGTTCTAGGAATGTTATACCTGCGGAGAACCTCAATGGTTACCGTATGGCTGCACACCACCCATATGACCATGCTGTGACCTCCCAGTCCCTCCTTGCCCCATCTGCTGATTTGGGTACGCAGCCTGCAACCCACCTTGAGTACCATAACCACCCAAAACACCCCCTGGATTAATCCCAGGTCCCGGAACACCCGGATTACCATACCCACCTTGCATATGTGCACCACCTCCAACACCTGGCGCTCCAATCCCACCTCCTAAACTCCCCAACAAATTATTCAACCCCAAACCCGCCCCCTGACTCGCCAACAAAGCCGTCAACGCTTGCCCAAGAGCCGGAGTCAACTGACCAGCACCCGCCCCTTGATTAAAGGGAACACCCACACCTGCGACGGATTGTCCCATCAATCCGGCCCCAGTAGCTGGCGGTCCTCCTATCGCCCCTGCCAAATTCGGGTTATTATCATTCCTCCCATACTGCTGCCCATGCCCATGCCCCCTAGGCTGAACCATCATCTGTTGTCCCTGTTTCCCGGGTTTCGGCCCATCAATCGCTTTCTGACAATGCAAAATATGTCCCTCAAACTGCTTATGAGGTTCCTCTAATGCTCTCTTAGCACTCTCAACACTCCTATAAACAAACAAACAAAACCCTTTCGGTCTCCCCGTTTGCTTATCCAACCCTAATGGCCCTTCCTCTATCTCCCCATATTTCGCAAACAAAGCCGTCACCTTCCCTGGATCCAAATCCGGTGACACATTACTCACATAAATCTTCCTCTGCGTATACTCCGACTGCGGCGTCAACGGTGCTACAGCCGTCCCTGCCGTTCCCGTCCCTGACTGTCCTGGTACCGGCCCCACAGCAGCCAATTGACAAGCAGTCATCCGATTCCCAATCTTCTTCTGAGGCTCTTTCAAAGCTTTCCTCGCCCCGTTCCTCGTCTTAAACAGTATAAACCCGTACCCTTTCGACTTCCCGGAGATCTTATCAGTAACAGCTTTACAATCCTCAATCTCGCCGTATTGCGAAAACGCGCTTCGTAAAGTATCTGCTGTTGTATCCCATCCTAATCCATGAACGAAGATCTTGCGGTGAACTGTATCCTCGTTTGCTACCTTTTTTATCCATTGTACAACGTCCTTGTGTGATTCTGCTGCTTTGGATAATATTCCGATTAATTGATCTTTGCTGAATGGTTCTAATAAAGTCAAGATCGGCTCTTCGTCATCTGATTCAACGACGTCGTTTTGTTGTTCCTCTTCATCTTCCTCATCATCATCATCTTCTTCATAATCATCATCTTCTTCGATTTCTTCTTCCTGTTCTTCTTCTTCAATCTCTTCTTCAACTTCTTCTTCAACTTCAGCTTCTTCTACTGGTTGTTCTTCTTTAATTTGTTGTTGTTCTGGTTCCTGTTGTTGTTGTTGTTGTTGTTCATCTTCTTCTTGTTTCTTCTTTTGTTGTTTCTTTTGTTGTTGTTGAGTATTACTAGCGGAAGTTTCTGAGGTTTTCGAATTGAACTTTCGTTTCTTAGCCATGACTGTATGTGAGGTGAAGGTCTGTGGGAGTTAGGGTTTTGGAGAGTGAGTGATCGAGGTTGAAGATTGGGGATTAGGGTTTGGATGATGGGGAATCCCCTTTTTGTAGGAGAGAGAAAAATATGCGAGGGGGACTGGATTTGAGGAGAGAGACTGTGAGAGAGAGAGAGAGAGAGAGAGAGAGAGAGAGAGAGAGGGGATTAGGTAGGTAGCCAGTAAGGTGCACGTTGGGCCTCTTTTCTCTTTTATCGAGCTGGGCTGGTCATTCACATTACTAGATTGGAGTATTGGACCTCAGTCTTTAACTAGACATGTTCGCTATTGAACACGAGAGTTCGAATATAAGGTAGCGGAAATATATTGGTTGTCATTCATTTGTACCCTCTTTTTAGACATGATAAACAGAAAAGTCAAGTCGACTCTGATTTGGGTAAATTTGGATTCCGATTATCAACAGGTCGGGTTATTATTTGATTGGGTCGAGTTCTGTCAGTTATCGGGGCTGGATAAAATTTACCTTGTAGAATCATAGGTCAGGTGGAGTTCGGGTATGATTTTGACAGGTCGATGATTAGATCCGACCAGATTTTGACAGGTTTAAGTGACGTGTAATTCATATGTTGAATAATTGGAAATGACCATTTTGCCCCAGATCCTGACATGGACTCGTCATGATCAGTTCTTTGTACTCGAGACGAGAGTTGTAAAATATGTGATGAGTTAGGTTATTCTAGACTAGAGTCATCTTTAAACGTCAGATATGCATGTAATTTTCTTATTTCATTATATGTAATCGTCAGAAGGGAGTTGTCTTATAAAGAAGTTAGCTATCAATGGTTGTAACGGATAAATTGTGCTACATCAACCATCACCTCAATCAAACTACAAACCATGAGGTTGCTGCTGCTGGTACCTGTGGCAATACACCCTGGGTCGGAGCATGGAAATAGTACAATGCAGCATACAAAGGCGTCATTGAATATGGGCATATTGACTCCCAACTTCAGTAACGACAATATAGAAGAGTTTCACAGAGGGGAAAGATCGACAATGTCCGAAATCTAGTTCTGGTTCACATTCAACATGAATTCATCACTAATAAACCAGAACCGAACAATCCAGATGTTATTATTTCAAGCTTCGCTATTCAGTCATCCCCTTTAGTTTTCCACCAGCATTCATCTTAGCCTGCGGGCCAGGTCATTTGGCGTCCTCCAAGAAGGTGCACATGGATGTGATACACAGATTGGCCTAATTAAGGACAGCATTACCGCATGTTAGACCATAAAATATGTTTGAAGTTTGTTATTCCAAATCAGTTAACTTACATCCCAGTGGCCCGTCATTGATCACAATCCTAAAGCCATCATCAAGGCCTTCCTGCTTTGCTACAAGCTTCGCAGTGTAAAGAAGGCGGCCAAGGATCTCAAAATGCCTTTCTTCAGCCTGCATTAGGTACAACGATAATCATATTGAGAAAGGAAGGGGGTTGGATCATCAAAGTTATGGATGAAGGGATGCAAGTACCCTCTCTTCCCGTATAACTGTCCTCGCACCCCAAGCAAGGTTTAGAAGAAAGGATAGTGAAATGACATGTTTCATACAATTGTAAGAACTTTTCTTGTCAATTCAAACCACAAGAACTTCACAAGCTAAGTTACCACCTTGTTCAAACAGTAGCTGCTCCAAGCCACACACAGATACAATTATCAGATATCACACAGTTTGATATTCAGTGAGTTTTGATTACTGCACTTTTGCTAATCCCCAAAATTACAAAATATATGAAAAGGGGAAAAGGGGAGAAGGGAACGAAAGAAAGAGGAAATAACTTGACTTGGGGTGCTTCAAAAATGATACTCTGGCAGTCTAGCTAATAGTCAAGGAGCCAAGGTTGAGGATGAAGAAAGCTAATGTCCCAGTTCATAAATGAAATAAATGAAGTGTAATTTGATTTGGGATGCCCTGAGTTGGTTGTCCAATGCATCAGTTTTATAGGTAGACCAAAATGGATGAAGTTTTTAAGTCTTTGCCATCCTTTATATTCCATTGCATTGCATTTAGTAGACGAAGCCACGACAAAGGCGTGCAAGCCTAGATAATCTGCAGAATTTGCAGGAAGACCTTTCACAAAATTGTGACAGAAAAAAAATAATCGGCCGAAATTCTAAGATCACGATGGGAGCATACAGCTGCTTATCCTTGTTCTTAGCTGATCTCTATGCCCAAATACCTTGAAATGTCTCCTGTGCAAAGTTCTTAGTGATGTGATGTTCAAGGAGTAGCATGCAATGATCAACAATGATATAAATCCTAAGCTTTCGCATTAAAAAGAAGATGGATGTGGAAACATCTTCATATTACAAATAGAGAGAACAAGGACTCAGAGGAGAAAACTGATCTGGAACTTCCTTTTTTTCAAGATTTGCGTATAAACAGCATTTCCTATCCCCCCCCCCTCCTTCCCCAGACACCTTTTTCCTGGCCCAACTGTTACTACCCCCCATATTTCCATCACCACAAGGAAAATATGGGACTATGGGAGTCCCAAGGCTTGAACTTTTTTTTTAGATAAAAGAAATCTACATTAATAAAGCTGTGGATACAGCAAAGGAGAAGAAGATGTCCTCACTTTCAGGTGAGCTCCTCCACCTGCTATCATGTGGTTCTCTACGAAATGGAGATCCCACGACTTATTCTCTAACTTAAAAAACACACACTCGACCCTCATGCCAGTGTGAAAGAGTGAAAGCTGATACAGATGTGGGAGTCTCTCACAAAAAAGGCCTTTCCACTTGTCATATGTCCTCCCAGAACCTTATCCGACCTCAATTCCCCAATTTTAAAGCAATCTGAGGCAGGAACAAAGCAGACACCTGGGAAGGCTTGAATTTGGGACCTCAAGTTTAGAAAGTGGTTGGATAACGATTGAGAACTTGCCTCTTGGTTTGTCCAGTCTTTCTTTACTTCTACAACAATGTCCTAGTGATGTTCCCCTTTGGTAATCAAGTCCTCTTTTCATTAACTGACATAACTGTTTTTCTCACTAAAACATGTATTTGCAGAAAATACATTCAGCAAAAAACAGAAGGCATTTCTTACAAAGTACAAGCACCATTATGTGGATATAGCTGAGCTCTTTGGAATTCAGTGGGCCTCTCCACTATAATCAAGAAATGCTTATATAAGTTGATGTGTATATATTTTTCTAATGGGGCAAAACTGATTCACTACACTCTGGCTTTAGAGTATAATGAACTAACAATATTTGACTGCTTATGCATTGTGCATAGTTGTTTACACAAGGATAAGGTTGCTTACACCTAACCCCCCCTCCCCTCTTTATCCCTCCTGGACAGTAGGGGTAGCCTCTATGTAGGCACTAGGCAATGTTGGTGTAAACGCAACCAAATCAAATGAACAGTTTAAGCTTGGACACTGAGAAGTAGAGAGTCATTTTTAGTAAGTTCAGTGGGTCAAAATAGTAGTAAGTTCAGTGGGACAAAATAAATCCTAATATTTTCAATCTAGATGCAACTTGCCTATTGTTAACGTTTTCCCCTTTCCTATACCAGCCTCAACAAAGGAGAAAAGTGAATAATTCAATAACTTGTAGTTGCCTTCATGTTTAGCGAACTGTAACAGTGGAACCTGTACAGACTTTCTGATTGCACTTAGAATATTTTGGCCAATGGCCATGGATAATACCTATTATAAGGGGGTCATGAATAACCACTTGAAAGCATATGGCACCAGAAGATATTATTTTCAACTAAAAGGGAGCAAATTGGAATCCTATTAACAAGGTTATCACAACAGAGAATCGGGAGTTCATATGGAGACAGAAACACAGAACAGTGACAAATCATCATCCAGAAACATATGGAATATACATTATGAATATCCACCACTTCAACTGAAAGTGATCAAGCAGCTACGGATATTCATAATTTCATATTGCAGAAAAGAGCAGGCACACTGAATAATTATAATAGTAGGTTGACAACAAGGAACTGTATTACTGATAATTACCTTAGAGACTCCAGTTAAACCATCCTTCACCTTGGGGATGATCAAGATGTGTGTTGGAGCTTGTGGGTTTATGTCCCTAAAAGCAAGAACCTAGTTGAAAGCAATCTAAAAGTCAGAAACAGCTTACACATGGGTACAGTGCAGAGACGCAAATTTAGCTAAAAAAGTTAGAATGACTAACAGCTTACACATGAGCAGTAACTGAAAAAAAGCTAAGCATACATATAGTGGTCATGAATAAATTTATAAAATCAAGGCCATTACAGATGCAATCAGGACACTTAAAAGTATACCGCAAACCAAGGCATGTACTAAACAGGATAAGATGTCTGTACTTCACAAAACAAAATATTTCTATTGAAAACAGAAGCCACTGTCTAAAGTTAGATCTATGTAGCAGCGTCTCTTTTCCCCTGGCCTCTCCATCGCTCAGGGTTTCAATTCCGTTGGAAACCTCCTCTCAATGTCTACTACTGACGAAGGCGAGAACTCCACAGTTGGAATATGTTGCTCTTGACGTTGTTTTACACATTCATCTATTCCGCCATATTGGCAACCCTGTCAATGTCCAAGATTGAATGGAAATCCCATATTTTAAGTGCAGAGGCTAAATCAAATGAGTACCTTCTTAAGGTTTTAGAGACTATAAGTTGCCTATTTTCACTGCATCATGTCATCATCGCAAAACATGCTATCGTTCACATATGGCATATGGGCACTCAATAATTTGCTTTTTCCCTCTTTTTTTTTTTTGTTGCAATCATGCATCACACGGGCACTAACGTAGTTGTACCCATAAGATTTGTAAATTAAGAAGACCATCAATTTTACTCATACATCATAGTCTCAACATACAAAGCTTCTGAACATCCAGTTTCATCAGATATCAAATAAAGATGCATGATAACTGATAAGGCAAGTATAATGATTGAGTACCTCGTCCTTCACAAAAAAAAAAATTAGTACCTTGTCATCCTCATAAACGACATTTGCAGGAATTTCCTTGTTGATAATCTTGTCAAATCTGCACAACAAAGCAAATTGCTAACCTTAGATCATTTATAAATAGAAGAGGAAGACCAAAAGGCAAATGTGAGGATGCAAATAATTGACTTCCTTTCTTCCTTTCCTGATAATTCAACTTAAAGAGAGGGGTTAAACTCATCAACAAATCACCCGACAATGCAAGATATTCATTTTTAGCTCAAGCCAACTAAGTCGCGGTTGCCAATTGGTTCTTATGCAGATGAATCCTAATCATGAGGGGCAACTCACTTCGTTCCTAGTCATAAAACATAACTATCAGGGTGTTATAAGACCTAAAAGTAGTCCGTTTGCTTCATCTTTTGTAGTAAGGAAAAATGATGGGAACCAGTCACTGTGTGTTGACTACCAAACATGGAAAAGAGCCACCATAAAAGGTCAATTCCCAATCCCCCATATTAAAGTACCTTTGGAAGACTCCATGGAACCAAGTTCTCCTCTAAAATGAGTTGAGGTCAGCTTATTACCAAATTAGAGTGTATGATTACAAATATGTAAAGACTTCTTTCAAACACATGTTATGCCCGTTAAGAAGCTAACCTCCACGGCCCCTGCAACCTTCCAAAGCTTGATTAACAGTCAATACAATTAACACGAGGAAGTTTGTTTTAGAGTTTTTTAGTGATGTAAAGTCCAAGCTGGGAAGAGCATTTGCATCATTTACAGCTAGTGCTACAGGCTTCAAAGGATCATTCTTTATTTGCGCAACTTAAAATCTAGTGTCAATTACGATGGTTGTGGGTTAAAGGAGGGTGTTATGATTAAGCATTGATTGTATTGGTTTATTCTTCTAGGCTGGGTTCTGGTTGGATATTGGATTGGTATGGGGAAGTTCCTCTCCTTGTTGACGACCCTAATTGAAAAGACCCAAGCTATCCTAAGCCGGCCTCAACCTGCAAATTTAAAACAAATTTAAAGCAGCTCAGGTGATTTCTTGGTCTTACAGGCTACTATAGGAGGTTTGTGCAATCATATGGCACCAATGCCAAGCCTCTCACTCAATTGTTGAAAACGGATGCTTTTGACTGTAGGAAGTAAAACGCCCATTGCCTTTGAAACCTTAAAAATGCCATGGCCACACCAACCAGTCTAAGACTTAGCTGACTTCATAAAGACTTTCGTAGTTGTAACTGATGTTATTCTACAGGGGGGCAGTGCTTATACAAAATTGCCACCCTATGGCTTTATCCCATTTTAGCAAAGCCCTATCTCCAAAGAACTTAGTCCTTTCCAGCTATGCAAAGGAACTTTTAGTAGTTTTAGCCATCATTTTGTTGCCACTAAGTGGACTACCTACAAAATACCAATTCATAAACAAACTGACCAAGAAAGGCTCAAACACTTGCTCACCAATGAACCCTGTACCTTATTTCAGAAAAATGAATTTGTGCACTGTCAAAATGCAAGTCAAAAACTATGGCTTAGTTAGGTCCGCTTCATTCCTTACCCATATTGGGATCCAATTGGGAAGACATCTCCATGGACTTTATTCAGGGTCTTCTTAAGTCCAGTCACTCCAATGGTAAAGAGGTTATTTTGGTAGTGGTGGATAGGCTAACAAAGTATGCTCACTTCCTCCTTTACAGCTGATTCAGTAGCTTAGCTCATCATGGAGAACATTCTTAAGTTGCATGCATGCCCAAGAGTATCATTTCAGATAGGGATAAGATCTTCAAAAGCACATTGGCGGGAACTTTTTGTAATCCAAGAGGCTAGGAAGATTCCTGAGGCTATACTGGACAATAAGATGGTTAAATATCAGAAAGGTGAGCAAGTTCATTGGCTGGTTAATCGACAAGGTAAGCCTGTGGAAGACTCTACATGGAAGATGGCAGAATGCATTGAGAACGAATTTCCTACTTTTGATCCCTGGGGACAACAATCCTCTCAAGAGGAATGCATTGACACAAGTAATGTTCAAATGACTATGATGCAGGCTGCTACAGCCAGGGGAAATGGCCTGCGGAACACCAGAACACCTTATGGCGCAGCCAACTACCGCAGAGCATATCCCAGCTGGAGAATCTAAGGAATAATCTTCTAGAAGGAAATAACACATCTAGTGCAATTTCCTTTACCCATTCTGTTTTCGTCAGCAAATTGCATTTTCCCTTTTTTTATTTTATATGTGCAGCTGTAACAATCACTTTGGGCATTCAGAAATATACACTCTCCTTCCATGTCTCACATTCTCTCTCGATACTAAATTCTTTTCCCTTGCTTAAATCTCAATTCGAACCGGGAATTGTTTTCGAGAATCCAATCTACTGAGATGTTCTCTTGACATTTCTCTGACAATCCCTCATTACTTTAGTAGTCTTGATTATCATTTGTGTTATTAGTTAAACATTAACCGCTAAATTCATCGCATTGCTTCCTGTTGCTTGAATTGATGAAAGTACAAACAATTAAAAAAAAAGGTAAAACAATTACAAAATAAACAAAACTCTAAGCACCAAAATGACGAACAATCACTCAAACAATACAATTAATATCCTAATATCACTTCGCTTCAATTTCACAAATTCAGTACCAAAAATCCCAATTCACTGAAAATTGTAACTATCTTAGGGTTTTATGATTGAAGCATAAACGAAACAATAACCATAAGCTGTAACTACAGAAACACGAAAAAAATGGAAGGCGAAGAGAGAGAAAGTCGAATGGACTTACATGGTGGGAGAATCAGTGGGAGTTGAAGCAGCAGCAAGGGCAGCTTCTTGTTCGGAAGCCATTGAAGAAGGTTTTTTTGAGGTCAAAATATGTGAAGCTATTACCTCTATACGGCTATTGCTTGTGTTTTGAGATTTTATTATACTATCACTTCCATCGCTCATTGCGTTATTTTGCAGTTTTTTATCGCCTCCTTGGGGATACATGTCAAAATTTCATCCAACCCGAAAATTAATTCGAAATTTTTTTTTTTTTTAAACATGAATAGGTTAGGAAAGTCACTAAAAAAAAAAGGTTAACATTAGCAAAGTACGGCAAAACGATGGATCATAAGCACCCTTCAACTTCAAGTACACAATAAGTAAGTAGGTTAAAGTCACTAAGACAAATAATTAGCATTAGCAAAGTAAATCGATGCATTACAAGCACCCCCTCCAGTTTCAAATACTATAAATAGCGTAGGAATGGAAATGAAAGCAAAGGATTCAAGTCAAGTAAGTATCAATTTGTCAAGATCCCATCTCCACTTTGCTAAACACAAAATCGGACATCAATTATGAACAACAACGCAAAGATTAAAGAGTATGAGTACTAAAGACTTTACTTTTTCTATGAATTTTTGAATGAATAAGGGGTCATATTTCAGAAACTAGTATTATCATACTCCATACATTTCTTACAAATAACTTATTATTAATAACTTATCATTGGTAAAGTATTTTTCTAGGGTCTTGGTCTAGACATATTTTAAAACGATTTCACAAGTATACAGTGTTCCATGTAACATAATCATATTTAAAGTGGAAAGTCACATTAGAAATTAAAGTAAAAGAAATTGTTTAAAGGAGAGTGAGGAAAGCATAGTGCAAATCTTCATTATGAAACCGTGGCACACTGCCAATAGTCCCAACCAAAGTAATGAATGTAATGAACCAATAAAATAAACAAAATTGAAGCTCCATTTCCAACAATTAAATCCACATCGTAAATTGATCAGCTTTGGAGGTTTTAGTTTGGGTTCTTATCAAAATTGAAAAACTTGGATAAACTTTAGTTGTTTTAGATCCCCACTGCTTATCCAACCCGTGAATTGTATACTTTCGTATACAAAATTTGGAGGGTCACACACACTACATCATTAATAACGCACGCGAGTTACACGTGAGCTCTTCCCTTTCTTCTTATATGGTACATGGAGCTATGTACACATGTGTACATATAAAAATTTACCATGCTTATCGTTGTTAGTTGTTGACTTGTTGTTTATCGTTGTTGCTAGGCTAGTGCTCTGCTAATTAATGTCCACGTACTGTTTTTGTTATTTATGGTGTACCCAATTTATGAATGTCTATGTTATATTAGGTTAAATTTGATTTTATTCGAATATTTACATTTATGTTTTGAATTTTAGATTGTCTATATAAGGATTCGACTATGCACTCCAACTAAAGAATACACTGTCCAAATTGATATGGGAAGTAATGTATCATGGGTTGTTTGCAATGAGTGCAATAGTTGTCTCGAGACCAATTCAATTAAAGTTAGTAACTTATTTTTCCATTACTTATGATCTTCGTCTTTACGTTGTATGCTTTTTGGAAATTTGAAGAACTAGATAAGGATTTTTAGTCATCATGTAGTTCTAATAGACTTTTTACAAGGTGTTCATCTTAATGTCTTTAACCATCAAGATCATCAACAACATCCATACTGTCTTACTCAATTAAGCAGCGTAGGCAAGATGCCAATGCCTTGCGTGACAATTCCAGCAATTTCGCCTACCAGATTCAGTACGGAGACGTCAGTACTACACAAGGTTATTATGTCTCAGACCTTTTGAACCTCAAAACTATTGCTAGGAAAACTCATAACAACATTTCGGCCAAAGTTATCTTTGGGTGAGTATCATGAGCTATGATCAAAACTTCAATATTTCCCCTAATTTTTCTTGACTAGTTAACAAATAAACGAGTTTATGAAATTTAAGAAGTGTATGTGTTCACATTCAATTCGATCTAGTACATCACTAAATTGTATAACATGCTGCTATGGGATGCCAAATTTGTGGTGCAGTTGTAGTGTGTTTAGAACTAGATTGTTGTTGGACTCGTATCGAGCAGTTGACGAGATCTTGGGGCTTGGTCCGGAGTCTATTGTCATACAACTATCATTACAAGGGATCATACATGCAGTATTTTCACATTGTTTGAGGGTGGATGAAAATGGCGGGGGAACATTGGGAGCATTATTTCAGAGCCTGGTTTGGTTTACATTTCTCTTGTGCCATCACATTATGTTTCTTTTCTTCTTTGAAGTACTCATAAATGATTCATGTGGACTTAAAAAAATACTCGTATATTTCTGACTCTAAGAATGAGGTTGTTATCGTTTAACTCGCAGGCTTGGCTACTATTTAAATCTGCAAGCGGTGTATAAACTAGGACGTACAGTTAATATAGATTGTATTATACAAGAATTCGATTAGGCACGCCAGCAAAAGAATACATTATCCAAATTGATACATGAAGTAATGTCTCGTGGGTTGATTGCAGCGAGTGCAATAGTTGTCTCGAGACTAGTTCAACTAAAGTTAGTTTTTTCTAATCGAGATCATTTGTGTTGTGTTTTTATTGATGGTTTTGAGCTACGTAAATCACATACAGTAGACATTAAATATATGTGTAATGAATGTGTAATATATGTATAATAAGGTTTTTTAATCATCATGTACGTATTAGTTCTAGTAATTGACTTTTTATAGGGTGTTCATCTTAATGTCTTTAACCCGTCAAGGTCATCAACAGCTTCCATACTCTCTTATTCATCTAAGCAGTGTAGGCAAGATGCCAATGCCTTCAGTGATAATTCCAGCAGTGCGCCTACTAGATTCAATACGGAGATGGCAGTGATACACAAGGTTATTATGTCTCGGACCTTTTGAATCTCAAAACTACAATTGCTGGAAATACTCATAACAACATTTCGGCGAAAGTTATCTTTAGGTAAGTATCATTTCATGGGCCACTATGTGATTAAAACTTCAATATTGAGTTTATGAAATTTAAGAAATGTATTCACTAAATCGTACTATAACATATTGTTATGGGACGCCAATCAATTTGTTGTGCGTGCAGTTGTAGTGTGTCTAGAAGTGGATTGCTACTCGACTCGTATCGAGCAGTTGACGGGATATTGGGGTTTGGTCCTCAGTCGGTTGTCGTCCAACTGTCATTGCAATGGATCATGCCTGCAGTATTTTCACATTGCTTGAGGCCGGGCAGACGATAATGGCGGGGGAACATTAGTTTTTGGGAGCATTATTTCAGATTCTAATCTGGTTTACACTTCTATTGTGTCATCACAGTATGTTACTTTCTTTTCTTATTTAAAGTACTAAGAAATTATTTATGTGACCGGACCTAGAAATTATTCCCTCTATTTGTTGTTCTTCTTTTCATTTGACTTAAAAATTACGCGTAGTATATTTCTGATCACCCTGAGAATGAACTTGCAGGCTGGGTTACTATTTAAATCTTGTTGAGGTAACGCCCCAAATACCAAATAATATTTAGTTGTGTTTTATTTTATTTTAGTTTTGTAAAGAAAATAAAATAGAACAAAAAGAAAAAAAGAAAAAAAAAAGAAGGAAGTTAAAAAGTTGGGAAAACAAAAAGGCTTAAGCCTTTTGGTTTTCTTTAGTTGATGATTGGGAAACAAAAGGTCTTAGCCTTTTGGTCTTCTTTAGTTGTTGATGATTGAATATAAAAGGGGCAAGCCCTTTGTTTTTGAAATGGCCGAGTGATTGAGTTTGGTAGTAAAAGGAAGCCCAAACAAAACGAAAGAAGGGAGAGCCAAGTGAGTGAGAGACAAACAAAGTGTGAGAGAAATTGAGTATTTCTCCAAAGAGGTTTGTTCCAGTTCACGGTTGATTCGGTTTGTTCGGGTGAAGGTAATCGCAGTATTCGGATCGGTCATCGACAGGTATTTGTGGGTGTATCTTTGGTTTTGTGGGAGTACCAAATTGAGTTAGAGTTTGTCAATTTGTACTAGTACCAAAGATAGATAGTCTACTTGTTGATTGATCTTGTGATTGTTGCCGATTGTACTCTTGATAATTATAGTGGATTATTGTTTAGTGCGTGGAGATCCGCACCGTGGTTTTTCCCCTAATTGAGAGGGGTTTTCCACGTAAAATTGTTTGTGTTGTTTTTTGGGTTCTTGCACTTTATTTTTCCGTTTATCTGTTGTTGTGATTGTGGGTAAATACCGTAGTTTTCCCCAACAGTGGTATCAGAGCCAGGTTGTAGGATCGGTGGTGGGAAAATTACTGTATTTGTTGAAGGAGGAATTATTTTGTGCAAGTAACATGTCTGGTAGTGTGCCCAAATTTGAAATCCCTTTGTTTGATGGTAAAATTAATTTTACTGTGTGGAAGAGTACGGTTGAGGATTTGTTGGTTCAACAAAATTTAGATGAGGCTTTAGATGAGACAAAGCCTAGTGGGGTGACCGATGCCCAATGGACATCAAAGAAGAAGAAAGCTGTCAGTACTATTAGATTAGCTATGGCTCCGGAGATCAAGTATAATTACTTGACTGAGACAGATCCAAAGAAGTTGTTGGATAAGCTCCAGAGTGTATATGCATCAAAGTCACTGACTAACAAGCTTTGTTTGAGATATGAGTTGTACCAGCTAAAGATGGAGCAAGGTACAGCGTTGCAGGACCACATTAACAGTTTTAACCAGCTAGTATGTCAGTTGAGAAATGCAGATGAGAAGATCTCCGATCAAGAGGAGGCATTGTTATTGTTGGCTTCACTACCCAAGTCCTACAGGCCAATTGTGCAGACATTACTTGTAGGGAGGACAGAGATTACACTAGATGAAGCAATGACAGTGTTGAGAGAGAATGATCGGATGATGTTGCAGGTTGATGGTGTATCTCCTAGTGATGGAGGAGATAGAGTACTAGCTGCGGAGGTGTCCGAGAGAGGGAGGAATCATGAGAGAAGAGGTGGTGGCCCGAGAAGTAGGTCGAAGTCGCGCGCGAGAGACTTTAGTAACATAGAGTGTTACTATTGTGGTGAGAAGGGTCATATTCAGAGTCGTTGCCCAAAGATGAGAGATGATTTGAAGAGTTTCAAGCAGCTGCAAGAGAAGATGGGTAAGACCAAAATTGATGATGATAGAGGTTCCTCTAATGTAATTATGTCTTGTGATGGTAATAAGGAGTTGTTCTTGGCTAGTAACGATGAGGGGAAGGAAAGCCAAGAGAGTTGGGTGTTGGACTCCGGCGCTTCGGTTCACATTTGTAGAGACCATGCTATGTTTGATACTTTGTGCCAAGATGGAGAGTATGGTGACATCAACATGGGGAGTGGTAAGTTGAAGGTGAAAGGGATGGGTAGCATCCGAATTGAGCTCCATGGTGGTGTGACTAGAACTTTCCACAATGTGAGGTATGTACCCGATGCTCGTGTTAACGTGATTTCGTTGGGTGAGTTGACATCGCAAGGGTGTAGATACATTGGTACGGGAAGATGGTGCAAAGTGTATCGTGGTGCTACTTTGATTGTGCAAGGGAGGAAGGCGGAGAACAACTTGTGCTATGTTGAGGGTCATTGCGTAGGGAGGAGCAAGACCGTGAAGAAGAAGGTCTGTTTTTCGGACAAGGTGGAAGTATTTGGTGATTTGGGTCGAGGGAGGATTTGTTGAGGTAACGCCCCAAATACCAAATAATATTTAGTTGTGTTTTATTTTATTTTAGTTTTGTAAAGAAAATAAAATAGAACAAAAAGAAAAAAAGAAAAAAAAAAGAAGGAAGTTAAAAAGTTGGGAAAACAAAAAGGCTTAAGCCTTTTGGTTTTCTTTAGTTGATGATTGGGAAACAAAAGGTCTTAGCCTTTTGGTCTTCTTTAGTTGTTGATGATTGAATATAAAAGGGGCAAGCCCTTTGTTTTTGAAATGGCCGAGTGATTGAGTTTGGTAGTAAAAGGAAGCCCAAACAAAACGAAAGAAGGGAGAGCCAAGTGAGTGAGAGACAAACAAAGTGTGAGAGAAATTGAGTATTTCTCCAAAGAGGTTTGTTCCAGTTCACGGTTGATTCGGTTTGTTCGGGTGAAGGTAATCGCAGTATTCGGATCGGTCATCGACAGGTATTTGTGGGTGTATCTTTGGTTTTGTGGGAGTACCAAATTGAGTTAGAGTTTGTCAATTTGTACTAGTACCAAAGATAGATAGTCTACTTGTTGATTGATCTTGTGATTGTTGCCGATTGTACTCTTGATAATTATAGTGGATTATTGTTTAGTGCGTGGAGATCCGCACCGTGGTTTTTCCCCTAATTGAGAGGGGTTTTCCACGTAAAATTGTTTGTGTTGTTTTTTGGGTTCTTGCACTTTATTTTTCCGTTTATCTGTTGTTGTGATTGTGGGTAAATACCGTAGTTTTCCCCAACAAATCTGGAGAGTATAGCTGTCGATGGAAGAAAATTAGTCATTAATCCTTCCATATTTACTAATTCCGCCAAATCTGGAACCATTATTGAATCGAGAACGTCCTTGTCTTATCATCCAGAAAAAGTTTTTCATCCTTTTGTTAAAGTAGTATGTTTCGTTATTAGTATTGTTGTTTTTGTCTTGGTAATTACTGCATCATAATATAGAAGAGACATTATGTTGTTTCATTCAAATTGCTAGATTATTTCACGTCACTTAATTTTCATAAAAGCGACTTCTAAGTCACTTTTCATAAAAGCGACTTTCTATGTAGTGACTTTGTAGCTATGTTTTATAGTAGTTCACTTATTTTTCTACAACGTGATTGATAATGTAAAATGAGTAATTGTTTAATTTTTGTAGATTTCAGCTGTTGTTGCAACTAAATCTGTTTGTGATCTTGATTTTGAAGTAGAGTATTGTTATTTGATAACATCCAGGTCAAATAATTTTGTTGTATATAATTAATCATTTCAGCTAACTATAGCTACCATGCATTTGCGTTTTCCCCATTATAAACTTCAACCCTTATTACCTCATCTTTTCTTTCCTATGCAGTGTTAATGATGTATTTCCCCTAGTCACCTTCAATCTTGCTGGAGATGTATCAATGGTCCTTAACCCACGAGATTACCTAATGGAGACTAACTCCACTATAAGTTCTGCTAGTAATTGATTGTATGTTTTTATTTATTTATTTTACTTCAGCTTAGTTTGGGAATGATCCTTCAATATATGTGAGCATGATACGATCCATTTTTAAGGTATGGGACTTGAGCCCCACATTGGTCTTATGGAGAATTGATGTGGGGTACGTTTATATAGACTTATGGGTTCTCTTACCATTTGCGCTAGCTTTTGTGGTTGGGCACTCCCATAAGTTTGTATCAAAGCATTTAATCACCATTTGGTAGCCATTATTACTTCTCAGTTAATTAGTTTTACACCTACTTTCTCGCCTCATTTATAATATCAATCCAAACTACATATGTTTGACCATACCAGTCAATTTGATATGACCCGACCTAAACCATATGCCACTGCGTCCAATTCGTGATCCATCGACAAAACAATTCTATACAGGATAAGATGGACCGTACCATAATTCGGTCCATAGAGCAAAACTATATCGCTAAAGTTGTGAATTAGTCCATTTATAAAGTGATAATGGATGCAATCATGATTTACGCTAATTTTTTTTGGTAACAATGATTTACGCTAATTTGACCTAATATTAATTACATTGTTAGCATATATAAGTAATTAGTTAGTTTATTAAATTTGTACAAATTTTAAAAAAAACCATAGTAAAAATGTATTTATCGACTTTGAGAAGTAAAATTAGTCCAGTCCAAGGCCGGCCCAACATATTTTGTTGTCCATACTGGACCAAACCAATCCATTATTCGTCCAGTCCAAGATTTAATAGAAGAAAAAAGCTTACAAGGACTTCATTTTGTTCCACGGTCCACGCGGTCGGACAACCCTACACATTTAACATCATGATGTATTGATGTTCAAAGTTTACAAGGAAATATTCCCACCAAAAGAAAAATTACAAGGAAATATATCAACCATAGAAGAAAACATATCAACACTCATATCAAATAATGTTTACAAGGAAGTATATCAATGTATATAATTACAAGGAAGTATATATCAATGTATATAATGTTTACAAGGAAGTATATCAATGTATATAGGGAAATAAATCAACACAAAACTCATTTGAATATATCACCAAGATAAATAAAAAGGCCAAAAAAAAAAAAAAAGAACAAGAATAATATCTTGTTTCTTACCCAAAAGGTCTAGGAAAAATTTCTTGAATTGGGAAACGCTTATTTATTGAAGTTTGTTCAATATATACACCTAAAATAAATTCGTTTGGAGAAGTAAATGCCATCCATTACTCAAATATCTATATATAAGAAGGATAAATCTTTAACAAAGTCATTCTATCTCATTAAACTTGACCTTGTTTCACGGGAAGTTGATTATCAATCATCTTAAAGCTTGTTTTTTTCTCCATAATGGATGCGAAGACATCATTTGTGCCTTTCTTTTTGGTGATGCTAATTCTTTTTTCTTATGATGAGTAATCTTGATTCTTGTTATAAAAGTTTTCATGTTTAGCATTAATAAAGAATAGTATTTGAATTACCTTTACAGACCACAAAGACATGTGAAAAGTTGCACGTGTCGGAAAAACTATTACCATTTTTATATACCCATACATAAATATATACATATGATAAGGTTAATATATACGGTAGTAGATTTGTCAATCTTCTGCTTACTTTTCTTATAAATATTCTACACATGCATATTAATCAAAAAGTAAAATAAGTTTCATAAGTTTTTAAGTAGGAATACTCCAGTTTCATATGGAGGAGTGTTTCGAAGGATAACTTAGCCACTAACTAGTTGTTGTATACCTTGTGCGGTGCACAAACTCGTAATCATATTATGAAAAAGTAGTAAAATGTTACTTTTAGAAAAATATTAAAAACATGATGACAAAAATATTAACGCTCTTTTAATCATAAACTGATCAATTAAGCATGCATATAAATATTTGATCCAAAAAAGACATTCATATATTATAAATTGAATTATTTGTGTTCATCCTAATTCGGCGGTTTTTGATTGATTTAACATATTTATCTCAAATAATAGTCATGTGACGTATTTGATGTTCAAATAAATTTATTGTTAACCTACGTCACACAAATTAAGGGGTCGAAGTCTACATGGTACGACTGATTTGCAAGTTGGCAAAATTTCTCATTTTAGGTGTATGTCCCATGTAGTATAAGACAAAAATCTATTAGTATATCATGAAAATATATTGTAAAGTGAATGATCTTAAAATAGTAACAAAAATTCATAAATAATGGATGATGATGAAAATTTACTCTTACATTTTTATAATTATTATAATTATAATTATTTATGTCCAAAATGGTGTATTAGAGACGGTGAAAAAGTGAGTACAAATAAGATTAAAATGGGAAGGGGGGAATATCACTCAAAGCTAATTACTACAAGCAAATAAAGCGCCTAGGTACGTATTCTTTATTTCACTTGGCCATATACCATGTAATTTGCCTTAAGAGGTTTATACACTTTTGTTACGTGAAGTCCACTTTGTCCGAGCTTACTTGTACCACAACACCAATGATGAAAAAAGGCCATCAACATAGAGTTTGGTGGAAAACATACAGATTAGAAAAAGAAAGACGATGTTGCATTTGCAGCACAATTAATCGATCTATTCATAAGAGTTCACAGTGATCATCAAGTGATTAACATTCTATCACCATTTGTTTTACATAGGTCGCATAAGTCCTCAGTTAAGCATTGCACTTTCCTGTTAAGGAATCATTCCATTGTCTCAAGTCTCTCTAAGAAAGCTAACGGCATATGCTAACTACTACAATTTCAGGCATTAGACACGCTTATTTAGACACACTTTCAAAACCGTGGAAAAAAAAAAGGCAGCGGAGTCTACCACGCTTTTAGCCGTGGTTGTAAAAATATGGGCCTTTCCACGCTACTAAGCGTGGCAAAAACATTTTACAATTCAGAAATTTTTATTTGGGGCCTGCGGTTTTAGGGTACCAATGTGTAGACATTGCTCAAATTAAAACAGTGCAACACCATCTTCGATCTCATCGCCTCCATCATCGATCACATCGCCTTCAACCATCATCATCTCACGCTTCCATGCTCTCTCTCACCTCTTCACCCCCTCAACTACTACTAAATAAATTCATCATCCTCTTTAATTAATGGTTAATGATTTTCGGCTTTACATTGCCGATATGTTTTTGCTTGTTTGTTCATGAACTTTTTGGTTGAATTCGTTCCTCTTGATGGCGTTTTGGGTCGATCGAGGCTTATATGCACAGCAAGAAAGTAGATCTACAAGCGATTTTTGTCGAAGGTGCTCGAGTTCGTGAATTTTGTTCTGAATTTTTTTCTAGGTTTCTTCTCCCAAGCATAAAACTGGTACTGTTTTTTTATTTGCATAATTTTGATTTTGGTTTTGTAAATGTAGAAATTGTCTCTTCAATTTTGGTTTAGATCTGTTTAGTTTTTTAGTTAATTGTCGAACAGATCGAAGGAAGCATCAATGTTGTAAGAAGACTTAAGTTTTCAATTTCTTAAGCTTGTTTTGGGTTTCTAATTACAATCATTGTTTGATTCAATTTCTGGAACCTTTTAATTTTTTTTTCTGTAAAGGTTGCTCGTAAATCTTCCCTACCACTGGAGGAGTCAAGAAACCCTACCATTACCGTCCAATTTGCAGCCAAGGAGGTGGGATTTCGTTTATGACAGCATTTATAAATTTGTCTCCTCCTCTGAATTTCTCTTTCGTTTATGTAGAAAATGAAGTTTATCAAGAAGACTAGCTAGGATTTGATGAGCGAGGATGCTTGGCAGTTGGTACTGAGGTATTTCCCTCGTGTTTATTTTTCTGTCTATTTATTTCAAAAGCCTGTTTTCTTTAGTTAATTTGGGGGTTTCTTAGATTCTACCTATAATTTTCCTTCCTTAAAATGTTACTGAATTTCATTGCAAGTTCTGTTTTGGGCATTTCTGCGTATGCAATACAGGTTTAGAATTATGGATATGAAATCAAGGGTGTCTCTGTTATCCAGTTGAAGTTGGGTCTAATTACTGTTTTGGTTGTCACTTTGGCTATTACTGAACCAAATGGATATATATGAGTGCAGGTTAATATTGGATTGTTATACTTGTTCTGCTTTTTTTGCAATCCAACTAATGACATGAGTTTACATCAGGGAGTCCTCGACTGAAGGGAGATGGCAAAGAGAATGATGACGATGATTTAGAAAATGAATTTTAGTATACTAGAGGAACTAGCAAGCATAAAAGGCAAGGATATGATGTAGACCTCTCTTCATCATCTAGCTAGGCATGAATCTCAGCGGATCGTGTTCTTACAAATGCCCAATCGGTAGGTGAGGATTGAGGAATGTATTTAGTTTCTTGTCCATTCTTTTGTGATTGCTAATTTTTGCTTAATCACCTTTAGATGTATGATTTCTCTTTAGGAAATCTGCTTGTGTGTTCAGTCTTCTGGCCAAGACTTCCTCTGATTGAGAAATAATGCGCTACTATGTCTGGTTTTGGGCTTCACACGAGATGTTTTATAAAAATTGAATGTTGTTTAAGAATATGAATCTTGACTTGAGACATGTGCTTCTTAGATTAAGTGATAGCATTGATACGAGCTGAGCTACCTTTGCTCAGTCTAGGTTAAGGAGTTTTTTCAGGTTGTTAGTTTAGTTCAATGTTGGTTTAGTTGCTGATAAAATCATAAAAATGTTGTGTTCTGCTTCTTAGATAGAAACCAATTTTCTGACGATGTCAAGCAGAGGTATACATAGGTTCTGTAAGCAAAAATGCAGTGGTGTTTATTTTTTTATAGCTTCTTCTTCATTACACATTGTGCCTGTAATTATGGTGGTAAGTTTGCAGTTAATTTCCCCTCTTAACAATTGAGAAGTTATACAAGCAGTAGAAGTAGCGGAAGTAGTATAGTATTTAGTTTTGTAGCAATATTATGCTTATTTATCTTTGCGTTTTTTAGCTAGTGAAACTATATGTACATGGATACCAAACTCTGCATGGTAAGTCAAAGTTTGGATCTTCTATTATCCATCTCTCTCTTTGCCAAACTCTTCAAACCTCAAAAGCCCTCCTTATTTACAAAGTAAAAGTGGAAATTGGACCTCTGCTGTACCGGAGAGGATCCATACCCAGCTTAGTCCATCCATCATTAACTGGAGCATGGAAGATGCAAAGGCCCACCTTTGAAAATACATTGTAGTACTTTTCTTTTAGCATTTGTAAGCTTATTGCTCCCTATTTCTGTGGGCTTTTTTTTTTTGGGTCTACGACTCTTGTCCTGTGCTCAAAGTTGCCCAAATTTGGCCTGTGGGTTTGGTTTGGTTTGGTTTCAGTTGTGTTATGTGGATTTGGTTTGGTTTAGTTGTGCCCTGTGAGCTTATTGCTTCCTATTTTTTTATTTTTTTTTGGTTCTAAGACTCTTGTCCTGTGCTCAAAGTTGTCTAAATTTGCAAATTGGGATTGTTGGTTTTGTTTGGAATCAGTTGTGTTCTGTGAGTTTGGCTTGGTTTTGTTGTGTTCTGTGAGCCTATTGTCTGTCTTTTTTCTTTTTGGGTCTACGACTCTTGTCTTGTGCTCAAAGTTGTCGAAATTTGCAAATTCGGCATGTCAGTTTGGTTTGGTTTGGTTTCAGTTGTGTTCTGTGGGTTTGGTTTGGTTTCGTTGTGTTCTAGTGAGCTTATTGCTCCCTGTTTTTTTTTTTGGGGGGTCTACGACTCTAGTTCTGTGCTCAAAGTTATCAAATTTTGCACTTGGCCTGTGGGTTTGCTTTGGTTAGTTTCAGTTCTCATGATAATCTCTTTGCTAAGCTTATGAGGTTGTGGATGCTTGGGAGAAATGAAGAGTGTATTGTGTGCATATTTTTGTTTTATCTGCAAAGTAGAATCAGGCTTTTGTGTAGAATCAGGCTTTTGTGTAGAATCAGGCTTTGGTGTTGATTCAAACAAATGTTTGCATTCTGTTTTTGTTATTTTTGTATTATAAATATCTTACCATTATTTTTTACATGGGACTCATAGGCCTCTCGAAACATTTCAAGTCGTGGAAATGGAAGTCAAGATGACAGTTCTGGCCGAAGATCAATTGCTCAACATTGAAGCCTAAGAAGATTAATTGCTCTGTCTTCAGCTTGTTGTCTCAGTTTACGTTTCTTTAGTTGTTTTCTATTGAATACTGTCATGACTTAAGTTTTTTTTAGTACTTGTTTTCCAAACGCTGACAAGATGACGTTTCTTTATTGACATAATAGAGATTTTTATATGCATTTATGGTGTCTTGATCAAACAACCATATATATACACATTACGGACTTATGGTAGCTACGTGTACTACCGTAATGTTAAATTATTTTTTCCGTTTTATTTTTGAATATAATTTGTCACAACTCCTCCCAAAAAAAAGTCACGGTGAAAAGCGTGGCAAAGTCTTCCCGGGAAATTATTTTACCGCTCAAAACCATTAAAATATATTTCCCGCTTAAAATTGCAGGAAAGATTTCTGCACATATTATTACGCTGGTAAGCGTGGCAAACTTGAATGTATCCGCGGAAAAAACCGTGGAAACAAGCGTGGTAAAAATTCCACCCAGTTTTTTGCCACGCTTTTTCCAACCGTGGCAAAATGTTTTTGCCACGCTTAGTAGCGTGGAAAGGCCCGCATTGTCACGCTTAGTAGCGTGGAAAGGCGATCTGATGGACTCACATCCGTACAAAGTCATACCACCAACTGCCAAACTAACATCTTATACTTTTTTCTGATAAAAAATACTCAGGTAATATCAATTACACACTTGCGAAAACCGAAGTACCTAATCGTGGACCTGCCTGCCTTCCACTGACTGATTGTAATTCAGAAAATTGTGGGAAGAGATGTAACCCAGGTCGTGGAATATGCCAAGGGAAGGCTACGTGTTGTTGTTTCGCAATGCATAATTAGAGACAATTGAAGATCTCTTAAAAAAAAAGATGTTTTACACATTAAAGATCGTGCAATATTACAAATATAATCTATTTATTTTTATTTATTATTTGTTTATGAAACGACAACAATGACGACATAGTTATGAGAAAACATTAGATCTCAATTAATAAAGCAGAAGTTTGACAATGCGGAATGTGTAGAATGAACGTATGCAGTGGACGGTGCTTGTAACTTGAGTAATGTTCTAAATTTATGATAGGTTGTATTAATTTAATGGGCTTGGATAAGGCCTATGGATAAGTAGAGCAACAACACATACAATTCAAGTGAGGGTCTATCATAAAATCAATTGGTAGAATGAGGGAGTAACGCAACCCCTTTGACTTATATGTTGGTGCTTCTTCCTCAAATACTCCGACGTGGAACTCTAGTCCTCACTATTATCTAACACTCCCGCGAATGCCTCTTTTCGGCCTGAAGTGTGGATTGAATTACCCAAAAATGATCATCTAGAATTGACAGATAGGCTCTGTATCATGAAAACATAACTAATTAGGATAGAGATTTTGACAGAACAAATGATTCTTGACTATCTTCGCAAAATTAAAATATATACAACTCTTACATAGCTTCTCCAATAATCTAGATATTCTAGAGTAAACTACATATTAAACATGTGATAAATATGTAATTAATATTTACATAATATGTCAACACTCCACCTCCTCGAAGCATGAAGGTTACAAGTGCCCAACTTGCATAGGAGACACTAAAACCTGTTGTTTTCCAAGGGCAGTGGTAAAAATATCAGCAACTTGTAGAGCGGAGTACATGCGAGGTAGAGATAAAGTCCTTCTGAATATTCTCACGAGCATAATGACAATCAATTTCAATGCTGAAAATAGTCCCCAAAGAGGTTAGAAGTAAAAGATTTAATTTGGTGCTTTTACTTTTGGCCACCTTGAGGGGTTTTTCAGTTTCTAAGAAGCTGAATTTGGTGGTGGATGGGGGATAATGTAAGGAAAATGAGGAAAATAAGCTGAAATTTGAATAAACTTGGCCATCGTCCAGTCCATGGTCTATACATTTGTTTGATAAAACGGTTAATAACCTGGTCCAATACTGGATAGCACATGGACCACACAATCTGGTCCATGTACTGAAATTATATTATCATAGTAGTGAATTAGTCCAACTAAGGGGGTGCGCTTGAGTGGTATAACCAAGGTTGAGGGTTCGAATTTCGCATTGGGCATGGATCAATTTTAAATTACTTGGCCAGTTGTCCCACCCTTTGAGATGCCTACCGGCCAATGCGTGGAATATTCATTATTGTCGATCGTGAATACCCTTGATGTGAACCAAAAACAAAGTAGTGAATTATTCCATAATTATAAACTAATAGTGTATTTAATCATGATTTATGCTACTTTTATTTATTTATTTGGTCCAAAGGTTCAACCTAGTCCATTTGGACAAGGACTGATCTGTTCGCACCCAGTTGGCTTATAAAGAGGTAAAGTGCTCCAACAAATGATGGTTACATTGCTAAGATTCGAATTTTCAATTTTATAAGAGTGACTAACTACTCACACCACTTGTTGGTATGATTTATGCCACTTGACCTAATTTAAATTAGATTTTTAGCATTTATAAGTAATTAGTTTATTGATTTTGAACAAATTTTAAGAAAAAAGGGTGGGAAAAAGATATTTATGGACTTTGCTAAGTAAAATTGGTATGGTGCAAGGTTGATCCAACGATTTTTGTTGTCTAGACCATACCAGACCAATTGATTCTTAATCCAATGCAAGATGCTAAAACAATTCAACTTTTGTTCCACAGTCGCGCGGTGAACAACCCTACATGCTACATATTAGCATTATGATGTTAAATGTTTACAAGGCAATATATCAACCAGACAAGAAAACATATATATCAACGCTCATACCAAATAATGTTTACAAGGAAGTATATCAATGTATATAGGGAAATACATCAACACAAATAAAACTCATATGAATATATCAGCAATATAAAACAAGATTAATTTCTGGCTTCTTACCCCAAAAGGTCTAGGAAACATTTTTTGAAGAGGGTTGCTAAACGTAAATCCAAAATTACTAAACGTAAACCTCCTTTTCCCAAAGTACCACTAACACTTTCCCAACCCCTTTCTCCCTCCTCCTTTCTCTCTCTACCTCCCTTTCTTTGTTTTGCCGTGAAAACTGAAAACCATAAAAATCTGTAACTGGAGCTTGCTAGAGACCCACCATCAATCACCCATACACCCAACTACCTCTACCTGGACCCGGTCAGATGCTCACCCCCACCGCTCGCCGGCCAATCCCTAACCTCCATCGATTGCTGAACCTTGCCTCACTTTCTATCCTCATCTCTGTGTGCTCAGCCCGACCAACCACCACCCAACCAAGCCCCGGTGAAACCAATCGTCACCCAGCAAAACCCGTCGAAACCTTCGCCACCGACCTGCCACCATAAACTCTAACTCACGTGTGTGTGTGTATATATATATATATATATATATATATATATATATATATATATATATATATATATATATATATATACTTTTTCTAATGGAACTCAAATAATTGTGTGATTTCCTCAAATATACATCATTCACAAACTAATTCCCAAATTAGCTTCGGTTCAAAACTATTTCCCCACATATACACCACGTAGGATCGGACTGTGGCCTGGAAGCGATTTTTTTTTTTTTTTTTTTTTTTTTATAGCGAAAGGCAAAGCCGCTGTGGCCCACAGCGGCTTTGCCTTTCGCTATAAAAAAAAAATTTAAATTCGCTTCCAGGCCACAGTCCGATCACTAATTTTTTTTTTTTAGTGAAAGGCAAAGCCGCTGTGGGCCACAGCTGCTTAAGTAAGCCACTGTGGGCCACAGCGGCTTTGCCTTTCGCTATAAAAAAAAATTAAATTCGCTTCCAGGCCACAGTCCGATCACTAATTTTCTTTTTTTAGCGAAAGGCAAAGCTGCTGTGGGCCACAGCTGCTTAAGTAAGCCGCTGTGGGCCACAGTTGCTTTGCCTTTCGCTATAAAAAAAAAAAATTAAATTCGCTTCCAGGCCACAGTCCGATCCTACGTGGTGTATATGTGGGAAAATAGTTTTGAACCGAAACTAATTTGGGAATTAGTTTGTGAATGATGTATATTTGAGGAAATCAAAAAGTACAAATTAGTAGAAGCTAATAAATTACAAGTGTAATTGTTACATGAATAACATTTTATTCACCTATCAATCATGTTAATTTAATTGAGTTGTTCATTGGGTGAACCGTGAAGGACATTAGAAATCAAAGTGGGGGAGGAGGAAGAAAATGTGAGAGGATTGTGTTTCAAGTAAAAGGGTGTGTTGGGAAATATTGTAACAAAAATATTTATATTTAGTAATTTTAGATTTACGTTAAGCAATTCCGTATTTGAATAGGAAATCGCTTACTTAATGGAGTTTGTTCAATGTATACACCTAAATAAATCCGCTTGGAGAAGTGAAATATATATAAGAAGGAGAATCCTTAACAACGTCCTTACCTATTAAACCTGACATTGTTCCAAAGGACGTTGATTATCAATCATCTTAAAGCCTTTTCTACTTCCATAATCTGCAAAGACATCATTTGTGCCTCTCTTTTTGGTGATGCTAGTTCTTGTTTCTTATGGTGAGTAATCTTGATTCTTGTTTCAATTGAATCATAAAAGTGTTCATGTTTAGCATTAATAAAGAATATTATTTCAATTACTTGTACAGACTACATCTCATAAAAAGTGAACCCCTTATTTCTAAGCAAGTTATTTCATTTTTCTGTGAGTTGATCTTACACAAGACTTACTCATTCGAGACTTTTAAAGTTATTCAACTTAGTTTTATTCGGAAAAAAGCCTAGCACTTGATACAAAATTAGGACAACTTTGGTTCGACATATACTCATGAATCATGATGCGATAATATCCTCATGGGACATGATTCATGAGCTTGGGGCTTGACAATGTTTAGAGATTTATTTTTTTGCTTCATTGTAGTACTAAGCTTAATGTGTTGTTGGGCTGGTTTTGTTCTCTTCAAGTTGAATGACTGACCTGGGTTCAAATCGAAGGATAGTCGTTGATTTAATTTTCACGCTTTTTTCCTTCTCTTTTTTCCCATTTCTCAACACATTTTCATTTTTTTTTCTTTTTCTTCTTCTTCTCATTTTCCTTCTTTCACTGGCCATAATCAGTGACACAGTGACCAATTTCATCGCATACATTTCTCAGGTAAGAGTGTAATGTGTAATACAGTAATCTCCATCTCCAAAAAAAAAAAAAACTATTTCAATTATTTCAATTATACTGCTTTCAAGCCAAAACAACACTTCTGTTATGTTGAATTAAACCCTTGTTTAGAATTTTGAGTAATTGTGTTGAATCATGTTCGTCCACCGAAATTACAAACTTAATCACAATTTTCCATGCATTAGTTCCAATATAATAGAAAATACACGAACTGGGTATTTCACTTTTTGCTGTAATTCAAATTGGTATAAGTTCCTTTCTTTGTTATTACAATTTTCTGAGATGGGTATTTTGAGTGTTTTTTCAGGGCCAATGTCTGCCATTCTCATTCCAGTGAGATTTTGTCAAAACCCCATCAGAACCCGGTTGTCATCATGTTGTTATGGGCCTCCTTTTCGTGGGTTTATACCGGGTTTGACCCGGTTATCCGGTTGCCAGCGTTCGGGTCTGACCCGTATAGCTGCACATTCAACCTCATCAAACCCTTCAATGGGTTCTGAAAAGGAAGCTGCTCTTGCTGCTGCTTCTACTTCAATACCCCCGGATTCTCCAACCATGTAAGTGCAATCTTTCTCTCTCTTTGGTTGGTGTTGATTGGCTTTCAATAAGGTATATGGTGTTCATTTCAATGTATATATTGAGGTGCTGTGAAATGTGGAAATGTGTCTTATCTATTTGAAATTGTATATGGATATTGGATGGAAAAGTGTTGTTGTAATCCTTGTAATTGATGAATTGATTGCTATAAGTGAGGAATATCCGAATTTGGTACTCATTTTAATGGACATATTGAGGTTCTACGAAATTTGGAAATGGGTCTTGAATATGTATTTGCAATTGTATATGGCAATTAGAAAGGAAACCTTTTTGTTGCAGCCGATGAATCGATGACAAATTTACTGTGAATGCAGCATATGGGAAGGTCACTGATTTAGTCCTGACAAGTACACAGAGAGCTAAGTTGAATAGCAAATGAATTTTGGCATGCAAATATCATATTTAACCTTATAGGAATTGGTAATGTTCATACATAAGTTTTCAGTGGGATAGATTCTCCGCACACAAGACCTACTGTTAAGTAAATACATCTTTAAGGAGATACACAGTGAATTTTAAGATAGCTAAATTGGCAGATTGGGCACTATTAAGTTATTGAGCATGCTATATTCATGCAAGGGTTTTGAAGTTGTATTTCCCTGATTGTAGTTTTGCTCTTTGGCTTTTAGATCTCCCAGCAGGCTGTCAGTGTATGTTCTGATTGTTTTGAGCAGAAAATAGATGGCTT
Organism: Tetragonia tetragonoides; assembly: GCA_038025085.1. NCBI lineage: Eukaryota > Viridiplantae > Streptophyta > Magnoliopsida > Caryophyllales > Aizoaceae > Tetragonia > Tetragonia tetragonoides. Next base: position 39,231,497 of record CM076152.1, read on the forward strand.
GAGGCTGCTTAATTTTCTCTATACGTTGACGCCTGGCTTTAGTCTATTTGTAAGGTGTGGAAGGCAGAGCTTCAAGAAACTCCATGACTACATTTTTGAGTTGTGGGTTTTCAATTTTTCTTTTGGGAGGAGGGCTACTAAAGAGTGGTGTGTTTTACTTTACCAATTAAATCAAATAAAATTTCCAGAAAGAAACTGCTGTAAGAAAGAGTAAGACCCCAGCTTCCTATTTGCGGTCATCTCCATAGGAATCAGCAGCACACTTTTGATTATCTCCCCAACGCGGCCACGCCCCACCTGAGATTGTGGGATTGTCTTCCCCTTGAAAACTGTTTGATATCTGCATGTCCACCCATGGTAGAAAATGGCCCCAAAATCTGCAATAAACACATCTTTGATTTCCTTCTTGATGCTGTCCAGCTATCACAAAACTCCAGCTATAGGTCTGAATGTAATGTGCAATTGGTTAAGTACAGGTCCATTATAACCTTGATCCAGTTGCAATCAAAAAATATGTCCCTAAGACCAGAGAGTTGATATTCACACATATTGCAGCTCTAGTTAACATTGGTGATGTATAGATGTTGTTTGAGATGAATATCAGCACAAATTCATAGAAAGAGGGAAGAACAAGAGAGAGAAATCTTAGAGAGAGAAAGTGATTGTGAGAAGAATGATTTCTCATTAACTGAATGAATGAATTACAGCTGAATCTATGAACTATATAGTACAAGCTTGATCTCTAGGAAAGAAAGGAAGAGGCGCCAGCTAGGCGCCAACTCTAACTAACTGGCTACTGTTGTAACAAACTATCTAGGACTCTAACAAACTCTTATGCCGAGCTGTACAATAATTAGATGCTGTAATAATTAATCATAGTAATTCCAACACCCCCCCTCAAGTAGGAGAGGATGACACTCCTAACTTGCTGAGCAGATAATGGTGTTGGCGCCCTGGTAAGCTTTTGGTGAACAAATCAGCCAACTGTTCATCTGTTCTGACATGATGTAAGCTTATTAACCCTGCTTGTAATTGTTCTCGTACATAATGGCAATCCAATTCTATGTGTTTAGTGCGCTCATGGAAAACAGGGTTTTTGGCAATGTAAATAGCTGCCTGGCTATAACATTTAAGGGTTATAGGAACAATGTCAGGAACAGTTAATTCACCAAGTAATCTGGATAGCCATGCTAGTTCTGATGTAATTGTTCTTATGCTCCTGTATTCAGCTTCTGCACTAGACAAAGAAACTGTAGCTTGCTTTTTAGATTTCCATGAGATTGGACTCCCTCCAAGCATGACAAAATAACCACTTATGGATCTTCTTGATTGTGGACATGCTGCCCAGTCTGAATCACAGTAGGCTAGGAGCTTGTAATCATCTTTGGGGTTCATGAACAGGCCCTGACCAGGATCCCTTCTAAGGTACTTTAGGACATGAAGAGCAGCATCCATGTGAGGTTGTTTAGGGTTCTGCATGAATTGGCTTAGGTATTGAATTGCAAAGCTAAGATCAGGCCTTGTGTGTGTGAGGAAATTAAGTTTACCAACCATAGGGTTCCCTTCATCCAATTTCAACTTAATGTTGGTTTCCAAAGGGCATATGGCTGTAGGCCCAGAGGAACAATCAAATTCTTTCAGCAACTCATGAACAAACTTCCTTTGAGTCAGAATAACTCCACCATTATTATGCAGAACCTCAATTCCCAGAAAATAGTTCAAGTAACCTAAGTCCTTGATTTTGAAGGTATTGTCTAAAAATAGCTTTAAATCTGCAATTTCCTCCTCATTGTCCCCTGTGATGAGGACATCATCAACATACACAGCAATGAAGACTGTAGAACCAACCATCTTTTTGTGAAACTAAGAATGATCATTTTGAGACATTTGATAACCCCTGGATTTGAGAGAGTCTGATAACTTCCCATACCATTGCCTGGATGCCTGCTTGAGGCCATAAAGGGATTTCTTGAGTTTGCACACTTGGTTGGGGTTAGAAAGCACCAAGCCAGGGGGTGGCTTCATGTAGATCTCCTCATGGAGGTCTCCATGCAAGAAGGCATTATTAACATCAAGTTGGTGCATGTGCCAACCTTTCTTGACTGCAATTGCAATCAAAGCTCTGATTGTAGTCATCATAACCACTGGAGAAAAAGTTTCAGTGTAGTCTATGCCTTCTACTTGAGTGAAACCTCTGACAACTAGCCTAGCCTTGTACCTCTCAATGGTACCATCAGCCTTAAGCTTGATTTTATAAACCCATTTGCAGCTAATAGGTTTCTTGCCTTTGGGGAGATCAGTGATGACCCAAGTCTCATTAGCATCAAGAGCTGCAAACTCTTTAGACATTGCTTCCTGCCATGAAGGGTTAGTGACAACATTTTCAAAACAAGTAGGTTCATCTATTTGCAAAACTGTGTTCAACAAATGCTGACTAGTAGAAGAGAGGGAGCTAAAACAGACATGTTGAGGGAGGTTGATTGAAGAAGTGATGGTGTGAGGACAGGAAGAAGGGTCTGACTCAGAAGAAGTGGAAACATGACTATAAACACTGCTGCAGACATAGTCCTGCAGATAAGAAGGAGGACCAGTAGACCTGTGGGATCTTCTGACTTCAGGTGAAGAGTGAGGCTGAGCATGAGTAGGTGAGGGAGATGTGTGTGGAGGAGGATCTTGAGGATCAGATAGAAGAGTGGGATCATAAGTGTGGAGATGAGGCAAGGTCTGAAATGGAAAGAAAGAATGAGAAGTATCTGAATGAGGTGTTGGTGATTGAAATGGGAATATATCTTCATGGAAAATAACATCTCTGGATATCTGAATTGTTTTTGTATCAAGGTTATAAAGCTTATAAGCTTTCTTCCCATAAGGGTAACCCAGGAAAATGCATGAGGAAGCTCTAGGCTTGAACTTGTCCCTGCCCCTCTTGAGTGTAGAAGCATAACATAAGCACCCAAAGCTCCTTAGGCGAGTGTAGGAGGATTTAGAGCCAGTGAGAAGTTCATATGGGGTTTTTCCATGTAATAATTTGGTAGGGAATCTGTTGATAAGATATGTAGCTGTAAGGATACAATCACCCCAAAATCTCACAGGTAAATTTGATTGGAACATGAGGGGAAAATGTAATTTGTCATCACTGACATTACAACAATCAGGAATAGGGGATTTGTTGATAAAAGAAGGGGATATATCAACATTATTTTCTAAAACAGGAGATCCAGCAGTAGGAACATGGGAAGGGGAAGATGGCTGCATTTTGAACAGAAACAGACCAGCATGAGCATTTCCAAACTCAATGAGAGAATGAGCATCACCAAGATCCTGAGGCCTCTTCATTGAAGGGCCCTGCAGGAATAAAAGAAAGCATTGAAGCTCAGTAAATAAAGCATAACAATGTATTTGTCTGCATAATCTGCCAATAGAGAGCAAATTATATATGAATTGAGGCACATAAAAGACATTTTTAAGAGAAATGGTGTCTGTGATCTGAACTGTGCCAATTTGTGTGACAGCTACAATTTGTTTATTGGGGAGAGTGATGTGGTGAGGCTTGTTTAGATATGTGGTGTTAGAAAAGAGTGACAGATCATGGCACATATGATCAGAGGCTCCAGTGTCTAGGATCCAAGTATAATCAGCAGAAGCAGAACAACAAACATTGCAAATACATGAACCTGAAAAGTTTTGAGAAATGCCAGAAACCTTACCAGCATAGTTGACAAAGGAATTAATGTGAGAAGTAGAAGATCCAGAATCCTGAGTGCTTTTGAGACAGTTTCCAGCACCTATTAGAGTCTTGTTCAATAAAGCAAGCAAGCTGCTGCAATCTTCTTGTGACAAGCCAGGAATACTAGAACCAGTCCTAGCCAAGCTGATATTGGCCTTGTCAGTTGAATAACATTGCTCATCACCACTGTCTCCCTTGCTTTTAGTGAATTTGAAATCCTTTGGAAACCCTACAAGCCTATAGCATTTGCTTGCAACATGACCTGTCTTCTTGCAGTGAGTACAGACAAGAGTTTTTCTGCTTTCAAATTTTCCTTTGTGATTGTTCTGTGATGAATTGTGATGCTGATTAGCATACATAGCAGCTGACTCTGAGACAAATTGAGTTGTTGAGTGAATTCCTCTTTGATTCTCATCTTGAATCAAGAGAGCATAAGCCTGACCTAAACTAGGTAGAGGCTTCATCATAAGAATATTGCCCCTAATGTTGTCATAGAGTGGATTTAGTCCCATGAGGAATAGAACTAGCTTCTGATCTTGCTCATGCTTGGTGATTGCCTCTACAGCTCCACAAGTACAGGTTGGGACAGGTCAAAGCACTCAATTCATCCCAATTTCTCTTCATCCTGGTGAAATAAGATGCAATATCACTGGTACCTTGACCAGTATCATTATGATACTTTTCTGTAATTGATACAACTTGGCGCCACTAGCTTGACCAAACCTGTCCTCCAGCTCAGTCCAAATCTGATGAGCAGAGCTACAATACAGTACACTTTCTGCTATATCACTAGACAGAACATTTAGAATCCAGGAAGTCACCATGTCATTGCAGCGCTGCCATAGATTAAAGTTTTCTTCAGTTGCAGCAGGCCTGACTACTTGTCCAGTAACCATTCCTAGCTTGTTCTTAGCAGAAAGACCAATGGACATTGCCTTTTTCCATGGTCCAAAACTTGATCCATCAAATGGCTTAGCCACCAGTAGTATCCCAGGATTTGTAGAATCAATTGCTTAGCCATCAAATGTCGTGCAAATATAGAGGATTTGTAGAATCAATTGGAGCCATTGATCAGAGGTGAAGTATGAATTAGCGAAAAATAATGGCGCGAACAGGAATGAATTTTTGATTGAAAAATTGCGGAAATAAAAGTGATGATGAATGTGTGATTTTATAAACGAAAAAATCACGATCAATAAAATTTTGAAGGATCTCTGAATCTATTTGATGAGCAAGAACAATTGATGAATCAAATCAATTTGTTCGAAAGAAGAAATGAATTGTGATGTGAATTTCTTCGAGATTAAACTCAAAGAATTGATTTAGCAAGATCGATTGATGAAACAAATCAATCGATCGAAATGTGAAATGATCTGAGAAAAAGATTCAGAGATTGAATTTGAGCTGATTTTAGAGCATAACCTGCTTTGATACCATGTTGTTTGAGATGAATATCAGCACAAATTCATAGAAAGAGGGAAGAACAAGAGAGAGAAATCTTAGAGAGAGAAAGTGATTGTGAGAAGAATGATTTCTCATTAACTGAATGAATGAATTACAGCTGAATCTATGAACTATATAGTACAAGCTTGATCTCTAGGAAAGAAAGGAAGAGGCGCCAGCTAGGCGCCAACTCTAACTAACTGGCTACTGTTGTAACGAACTATCTAGGACTCTAACAGACTCTAACAAACTCTTATGCTGAGCTGTACAATAATTAGATGCTGTAATAATTAATGATAGTAATTCCAACAATAGATGCTGAAGTCTCTAATCTTCACTGTCAGTCTGCCATTTGCTGAAATCCATATCATGTAGAGGGATGTGAATTGTCCCCAAACCCATTTAGTCTCCTATGCACTGGACAGTTACCCAACAGGGCTTGATAGCAACTGCGAGTACTAAGCTCCCAACTGCCAGTACCATATGCTTTTCTTTACTGCTCGTGCTCTTCATTGCAATCTAATTAATCCTTGCTTCCCTTGTTGTTCTTGATCTCAATCTTTTGACAATCCTCACAAAATCCTAAGATCCTCTTTAGCTTCTCCTTCAGTGATTAAACTCTTACCAAATGCCAAAAACTTGACCATTTTAACACTTTCTTTTCTTTTCATGTTACTGCTTGCTTTACCCACTAATCAATCATTGGCAATGGCATTCTAGATCATAAAAATTAGTCCAGGACCGAGCATCAATAAACTGTCATTAACCCACCTGAACATTATGCACTGGTTGTTGCTATGATGAAGAGCCCTCCTAAATCCAAGTTTTCCATGCCTATTACCTGTCCTATGGGGACATAATTGCGATATTAAATTTTGGCTATTAAATTATAAATAGATATGTAAATTCAGGGGCATCAGGGCATTCAATGGGAGTTCAATAGCAATTGAATAGTTAGAGTAACATTTCTACTGAGCGACGGTACAGTGACATTCCTACTGTTGGCCTAGCGCAACGGCTATGCCTCGTCTCCGGTAAGCCGATGGTTGAACTGCCATGGGCTTCTTAGCCTTCTTGTACTGATGGCAGTAAGATCTAAGAGGGATCTTCATGGCTAGTGTGAGAGAGGTGAAGGCCCTGTGCTTTAATGGCTGAAGAGGACAGGGATATTGATAGCCACTCATGTGACGCTTTGGGTTTGTTTTTTTCTTCTTGTCATTTCAGGAGATGTTAGTGGTCTAGACGACAGATTTTGTTTGTTGGACCTTGTCATTGTGGCTTCTTAATGTGAATATAGTTCTTTATTTATATGTGTCTTTTCGTTTATTATTGATCTAATGCCTTAATTTGATTTACTTATTGATGTAGATTTGACAAGATTATCAATAAGGAAATTCCGGCTAATGTGGTCTATGAGGATGAGAAGGTACTGATAACTATTAGAGCACATGAATATCTCTTAGCTATTGTGGCACCTTTCTTTGAACTAAGACGAATCTTGATGTTTAGAATTTATGAATTGACAGACATTGTGCTTTATTCGATCTTTGACAAACCTTGAGTTATCATACTTCCTTTGATCTAGAAAGAAACAAAGATGTACCATGTTTAAGTAACATTATTTTCACTTAAATCACGTGTTTTCCCTAAATTGCGCACTTATCTTTTATGGTCCCCTTTCATTCAAAATTATACCCAAGTTTGGTGCAATTATGATTTTGATAAAGCAAGGGTAGTACAAAAAAGAAATTTGGTTACTCATCTTAGAGAGTATGCATTCATTTGTGAGATGCCAAAATTGAAAAGTGGATGGAGGGGGTATTTGCAATGATCATAAGCATGTATTTCCCATTTAACCTGGAATTTTCGGTACCTCTGAAATATTACAAAAATGTCGAGGTTCGTTGCTGTACTTTCAGTAAACTACAAGGCGTCACCATGAATTCTTTGTGTTTTTGTGTTTATCTCTCAAACTTTTGTTGCCAAATGCCAAAATTAAATCAAGTTTACATGATACATTATCATTTCAGAATGTCAAATTTCTGATGACGAATTCATGTGTCTAATACTTTACTAATGTTTGGGGTACCTTGCTGAAGATCTACCAAATTTCTTTTGCTGTGGGATTAATACTCCTTTGAACTGTTCTTGTTTCCCCTGCTGCAATTATTTTTACTATCTGTGTTCTTAAATTGTTGTTGTTTGTACAAAGATTGGCTAAGTGTGATATTGAACTTTGACCATTGGTTATATCCCCTTCAATTTCATCCATTGGATTCTAGATTTTTTTTGATACCCTACAATGAAATGAGCAGATTTGTTTTAGACGCAGCCAAGCTTCCTTTTACCTTACTTCTCTCTCTTCGTATTCAAGTGGGGTTCAGTGTCACCGCTTTTAATTCCTTCATATTGACGTCAAAAGTTTTGATATTCTGCTATTAATTGTAATAGTATCGAAAATTGACCTTTCTTTATACCCCCTTCCTTTTCATCCATTGGCTTCTACTATTTCTTTATTGCATTTTTGGTTGATTTCTTAATAACCTGCAATGAAATAAGCATATTGTTTTTAGACGCAGTCAAGATTGCTCTGACCTACTTCTCTTATTCAAGTGGGGTTGAATGTCACTACTTTTAGCTCTGTTCAGCTTGATAGAAGTTTTGATTTTATGCTATTAGCCTATTAGTCATAAGCTTCTTTTTTATTTGCATGTAATTTTCTTTTGTATTTTTTATTGAGTTTACAGATTTCGTGTACTTTTGGCTTCCATATCTTCATTTGTACTGCACTTCTAGCCGTGGGATTTCACCTTTAATATTTTTCTTTTTGTGGATCTTAATAGAGCTGTATGTAAATTAATGCACCCTTCTTTTCATGAATGTGCTGTTTCTTTGTTATTTTGGAAGGCTTATCAGCTTACATGTTTGTTTAACTTCTACATTGTTTTGAAGTAGGTTTTTACTATTAGGAGATGGAAATATGTGCTAGTGTTGTGCCAGCTTTGTGTGTCTGCAGTGTGCAAACTTGTGTATGTTTCTGGTCCTGACTTCTGAATTGTTTCAACTAGGTTCTTGCTTTTAGGGACATAAATCCACAAGCTCCAACACACATCTTGATCATCCCCAAGGTTAAGGATGGCTTAAGTGGACTCTCCAAGGTATTCATAGCTCCTTCCCTCCACAATAATTTGCTTGATGTGGCTGGCTTCCTGTGTAATATACATATTATTTTGATGATGAAGTGCTTTGTTGGATGATCATGTATCTGGTTTCTTATCAGTATTTCTATAACTTTGACAATCTGTTTGAGTCATGAAGTCTATGCGTCATTGCTTGGTTCATGATGGAGTTTTCATTTTTCTTTTGAAGATGTTTTTTTCCTTCTTTCTTTTCATTTACTTTTTGGACCTGGCTACCTTTTAATTGAAAGGCCTTGATATTAGGGTTCCATGGGTTTTCATCTGCTTATAGAACAATGTTTCTGTATGAACTTTGATACTTGAGATAATTATGTCCTTGGGGTTGGTAATCAAAATGTTACCATAGGGATACAAGCGAATTTGTGTCCACTTTTACTGTATACATAATATGATACAAGTTCTAACCTTATGAAACTTACAAAGAGCTCCCTCTGATTGGGAATTGGGGGAACTTACATCTTCGTTTAGTATTCTGGACACCATTCAGCTTGTTGCCACTGGCGACTCTCGGTCTGGACTGAATACCCTCAGGGGTATTCTCTTGCATATCCTCCTTACAACATCTTAGCCTTCCTTCACATTACCCCCCCTTTCCCAATGGCCAATTTTATTTGGAAGATGAAGGATCCCCTCAAGGTGTGTGGTTTTGTATGGACCATGACACTTGGTTTTATTTATTAGATAAGAAAAAGAAAGACGAGTAAAACATTGAAGAGAATCGAACGTGAGACTTGGATTTTATCAGCGCCTCCCCAATGAGCCGGCCAGTTGATGAAATGGACCATGACATTAGGTAAGGTGAACACTCATGATATGGTTCAGCGGAGGAGGCTTGGCTGGTCTATTGTGTGAAGTGTGCGTGCTATCTGCTATGTCACCGTGATAGCAAGACGTGTGTGCATTTGTTCTTGTATTGTGACTTTGTTCGTAGTTTATGGGGGAGACTTTTTGGAGTTCAGTTTACCCTCCTACTTATATTCAGCACTTCCAGACTCGTTATCCGGATCTGGGTGGTAGTAAGGAGAACTAGATCTTAAGGAGGTGTGCTTTCCTAGGTATTTTCTGGTTTACTTGTTGGAACGGAATGTTAGGATTTCCTCTGGGGTCCCTAAGCCGCTTGGGTTTGTTTGGTATCAGGTTGTGTACTTGGCTTCTTTATAGGCTGAAGTGGCGGTTGCTTTTAGGGGGGTGCCCTCACTGACGTTCAACGTCACTGGGGCGATTTGTAGCGAATTACATTTTTGACGACTCCTTGACCTATATCTTTGTTATTGTTTTATTCTCTTGTTCAATAAAAAATTTCCTTTGCTTTGAAGGAGTGTGATAAGGATTTAGTACTCTCAATGGGCGGGGCAAGCCTTTTTGTATTTGTAAAGATGCTTGTGTAATAAGGCAAAATGCTCGAATTACTGGAGTGCTCAAGAAATTTTCATGTAGTTAGTGCTGGCGCTAGTTTGAGTCAAAGTTGGAATAGTAAAGTCGGTTTACTGTGCCTCATAGATGTCTGGATTTCAAGCACAAGTCTTTATCCTATTTCAGTTGTCTTGCTTTGAGAAGCAATAATTATTCTTTTTTTTTCTGTGCTAGCTGTAAGAAGTTCTAGACGTAGTAAAAAGCCATGTACACCAAGGTTCTTGCTGGATTAAAGCACTTGGTGGTAAAGAGGATGTGATGATTGTGGATGAGATCTGAATTGTCTTATGGTTTCTCTTAAATATGAGCATATCTCCCTTATAATGCAGGCTGAGGAAAGGCATTATGATATCCTTGGCCGACTTCTGTACACTGCAAAACTTGTTGCAAAACAAGAAGGCCTACAAGATGGCTTCAGGATTGTCATAAACGATGGGCCAGCAGGATGTAAGCACTTTGGTTGAAATTGAGTTGATGAATGAATGTGTTTAAGCTTTCTATCCCCCAACTTACTACAATGTTTTCTTTTAATTAGGTCAATCTGTTTATCACATCCATGTTCACTTGCTTGGGGGACGCCAAATGGAGTGGCCCGCTGGCTAAAAGAAGTTAGATTACGAGTTGGTCGGATTTCCATGGTACCTGGTCCACCCCTTTCTTGTAAAGTAACCTATATGTGATGTTAGAAATATTTCCATCCAGGTTATTACGAACCAATGACATGTAAAAAATACCTATTGGTTCTGTTATCATGAAGCAAAATTGGGTTCTGTGACAGTTTGAGATATTTATCCTTTCGCGAATATGATATGCAGTTTTGATCTCCAGTCTGTTATGTCTAGACCTGGGCAACGGGCTGGGTCGGGTCGGGTCAGCTCATTTAATAAATACAGTGTATCCCCTTCAACTGGGGGTTGGAATTTCAGGTGGTTGCCGCGAGTAAACCGCTTGTGTGTTTGATGAGTTGAATAATGTTTGGTTGGTGGGTGGGATGGACATAAGCACTGACTTGTGGCTTTGTTGGAAGGCTCTTTTCTTTTCCACTGTGGCCACTTGCTGGGTTCATCCCATCGACTACTGGGTGGGTCTCTCATCGATTGCTGGGTGGGTCTCTGTTAAGTACGCTGAAGGTGAATAGCGAGTGGTGGTGGGAGTGGTGCGCTGGCTGGGCCGTGGTCAGGATATGGTGGTCAAGACATGGTGGATGTAGGATGGTGCGTGGGAAATGAATCAAACAGAGAAGGGAGAACAGTAAGAATTTTGAACACAAGTGGCCGTATTCGCTCCAAGGGCGCGCAGACTGGGCCTGGTCCAGCCAATGGCTGAACATAGGTCTAGCCAATAAGAATTGGACACCTTTGGTCCCCTTCTCTCTCTCTCTCAGTCTTAACACAAAAAGAAAGAAAAACACACCATACTCCCTCTAGATCGAGCAAGAAAGAATTATATAATTGATCGACAAACTTTTGCGAAGAACTAAACGGAACTTAGGAGAATTTCCAACCCATTGAGATTAGGGATGACAATCGCCATTTTATCCAATAAGTATCCACCCGACTCGACCCGATCCATTATAAGTGTATATGGATGAATATAGATGAATGAATACTTAATCGGAACTGCTTAACGTAAATCTTAAATTAGTCAACGTAAATTTTTTTATCGCAATACTTTCCAAATTAACCTTTTCATTTGCAAACTTCCCACATCTTTATTGTTTTTCCTTCGAGAAATGTCTTGTATATAATTCTAATCAACATGGATGATTCATTTGATCAATACCAATTTTTGGATGAAATTAATGATAGTATTGGTAGTTAACTAATTAATTGATAAAAGAAACAAACAGAATTGATAGGAAAAAGAACAAAAAAAGAAAATCAGAAAAAGGAGTCGCAAGCCTTCATCGTCGTCAGTACGACCCCCCACCCCACCCCGCCGGTGAACCAGTCTCGGCCCCACCCAGCCGGCGAACCAGTCCCCCAACCCCGCAGGCGAACCAATCCTCCAGACCACCGTCGCCGTCGGACAACCCCACTGGTGGCTGTTTCAATCTCGAAACTTATTCCCCAATGATTATTATTCTCTATATTTGCACCGTTAAGTATGAGTTTTTGATGAAAATTCATGCCCATAATCTTCAAATTCTTGTTCTTGGATTAGTGGTGTGCTAAGAGGTAGAATTGATGATGGCAAATCTTGTTTGTCCATTTCGCTTTCTGGGTTTTGCTCGCCAGTGTGAGACGTTCTGATGACGAGCCACCAACACCCTACTAATCAGGCGAGCATAAAACTTTGGGGCAAAGCATCAACAGTAAAGGCGAGCACCGACAATACATGCGAGCGATTTGTGGGATAGATGCACGAGTTGATTAGGTTGAAGATTGCTTTGTTTTCTGTGAGAGGAGAGAGAAAGGAGCAGGGAGGAGTGGAAAAGGTAAGAAAACTATTAGGGGCATTATTGGAAAAAAAATTACATTGAGTAATTTGCGATTTACGTCGAGCAAAGTTGCGATAGTCCAAGTACCATTATCCTCCAAGGCCTTAATTTTCTCTTATATAGCTTTCTTCCACCTATCATCTTTCAAGGCCTCCTTAAAGGATCGAGGTTCATCTCCTATAATTACAGGTGAAAGAAACTTGCGATATGGCATAGAAAAATTGTCACAATTAATATAGTGTGCTATAGGAAAAGGAGTATCTGAGGTATGCTGCGGAGGGGAAGTAGCAGTGTTCGATGGACTCTCTTTAACAATATTGTGAGTAACAAAATCCCTTCGGAGTATTGAAGGGGTTTTAGTGCGCATTCCACGACCCAAAGCTTCTTCGAAACCCTGATCATTTAAGCTTGCCTGTTCTTCAGTTTGGTCAGACCCAGTATTGAAAGTGGCAGAGGAGTTAGGTTCATTGGCAACAATAGAGGCATCAAAATAATCCGCAAAGTCCAAATCAATATCCATATCCATGTTAAAGTGATATGTTGGTCTAATATTGCTAGCTTCCGTCTCAACAAAGGGAAAAATCTCTTCAAATATTTTCACATCCCTTGACACAAAAAAATCATGTTTATCAAGATCATAGAGCCTCCATCCCTTTTGACCAAAAAGGTACCCAACAAAGATACATTTACGGCTACGACTTGCAAATTTATCCCCCTTTGTCTTTTGGTTGTGGGCAAAACACAAAGATCCAAACACCCGAATAACATCATAAGATGGAGAATACCCAAACAATTTTTCAAAAGGAGTGAGATTGTTAAGGACGGTGGAATGAGTTCTATTGATTAAATGGGCAGCGGTTAAGACACTCTCCCCCCAAAAATAGATTGGCAAATTGGCTTGGAAGTGCAATGCGCGGGCAATATTTAGGATGTGTTTGTATGTGTTTTCTTTCAACTCTCCCATTTTGTTGTGGAGTTCCAGTGCATGAGGTTTGAAATAAGATACCACAAGCAGTAAAATAATCAAGCAAACATCGGAACTCCGTTCCATTATCACTCCGACCAATTTTTATGGTTTGAGAAAATTGTCGCTCAACCATACAACAAGGACATAAACTTAGAAAAGACCCCTGTTTTATCATCCATCAAATAAACCCACACAGCCCGGGAAAAATCATCCTGAATAGTCAAAAAATATTTAGCACCACAAGAAGATGTATGACGATAGCCACCCCACAAATAAATATGAATTAGTTCTAAAATTCGACTAGCTTTATTGTCACTCAAAGGAAATTTGTCTCTGGGATGTTTAGCTCGAAAACACGCTTCACAAGCTTTATTCAAACTACCTTTAGAATTACAAACTGGAGGAAGCAATTTTACTATTTTTTTCGAAGGATGCCCCTTCCTAGCATGCTAAAGAGCCAAAGAAGAAGTGTCCGCGTTCATTGTGACTGCCTACACTGTATGTGGTCCCTTGAAGTGGTAGACTCCATCTTGCTTACTTCCTGTTCCAATCAGCTTCCTTGTTTGGTCCTGTATAGCACACATATATCGATTAAAAATGACAATACTATCGAAATCATCACACAATTGTGAAACGGACAATAAGTTGCAATTTAAGAGAGGGACATAAGAACATGAGTGAGAGTCATAGCATCCGACAATCGCACTGAGCCCTTCTTTGTTGCAACCACTTTCTTGCCATCAGGAAGACCAACGAGACATAAGATGTCTTTCACATCGAATAATAGAGAAAGATTACCAGTAACATGATTAGATGCACCTGTATCAATAATGCAAGAATGACCATTAATCTTACCACTCAAACGATTATCAGAAACAGTCATATTACCAAAGACACTTGCAAGCGCCTTCCACTGATCAGCGGAAAATACTTGAGCAGATGATGCTCCAATAGGTTCAGAAACAATTGCGGCATTGGCACGGACCCCCCGACCATGTCCTGTCGCAAGGGAAGGAGCAGAGGTTGTTGATTTTTGGGTACGACCAATCATCAGTTTGGTCATACTTGATCCGCTGTCAAACTTCACACGATCCTCCCACCATTCTGGATATCCATGAATTTCGAAGCAATTAGTTACTTCGTGCCATGTCTTCTTACAATAGGTACAAGAGAGATGAGATTTATTAAGTTTCTCTATTTTGCCTCGGCCGCGCCCACTAGTTCGCACAGCAAATCCAACAATGTCGGATTTCTCCTTGGGCAGATCCGAAGATGTTCTGACTCGTTCATCTTAAAATAACTAGGTGGTAGGCACGATTGAGAGAGGGCAGGGGGTTTTGAGCAACAATATTTGATCGCAAAGGACCATAAGATGGGGTATATAAACCCATCGGAAATTCATGAAGCATGTCCTTTGCACGACGATGCTCATGTTCAAGGCATGCTGTACACTTTGTACAGCAAGAACAAGTGATCAAGGGTTCATGGTTATGCAATTCCTCCCATAAAGCTGTGAGTTTTCCATAGTAGGAAGCAACCGACATGGATTTGGTTTGCTTACAGTCAGAGATAGCCTCCTTTAATTGTTGTATGCGTGGTCCATTCGTAAGAGTGAATCGCTCCTTAAGCGTCTCCCACAAACGCCTGACGTCTTTATACTTGGACAAGGTACTCTTCACTTCTGTTGTGATGGTATTCATAATCCAGGATACCAACATGGCATGGATTGTATTCCAATCATCTTGTGTGCAAGGAGGAGTTGGAGACACAATGTACCATCTAAAAATCCGAACTTTCTTCGAGCCTGAAGGGCCCTCTCAATCTCACCAACCCAATCATCATAATTTTCGCCATTAAATCTGGCTGCAGTGATAAAATCACCAGGTCGATCTTGAGGACCTAGGAAATAAGGGGATTTTTTGTCGATTTTATTTGGTGGTGGATTACCTTCCACGACCATTGTTTAGGGTTTTGAGTTTTGGTTTAAGGTTTGTTTATGGATCTTTCACGCTTTGATACCATGACAAGTTTGAGGCAGAAAAGATTGATTTCTGTATTGATCTGTACGCAATATATATGCAGCCCTAGTATCTATACAAATCTTCTGTTATAGGAAACAATCCTAAACAATATCAAACTCTAATATAACCTGCCATAAATAGGCGTAACATAATATTACAAAGGTCATGCCTGAAATCTCGGAGATCTCGTAACACTTTATTTTTTGTTTGAATGCTCCAAAAGACTCTTAATTAATACTACTCCCTCCGTTTACAATATAAGACATATATTGACTTTATTTTTATTTTACAATATAAGTCATATTTTGACTTTTAACACTTTTCAATGAGTATTTATTGCTAATTTTTCAACTTTACCCTTTCATTTTCATGTCAATAACTTTTTTCTCTCTCTAATATCGCATTTAATGTTTAAGGAGTGTTTAGTCTTTTTACCATCTCTTTTTCTTGAATTCACAATTTCTTAATTTGTGTGCGAAGTCAAAAAATGACTTATATTATAAAACAGAGGAGTATTTAAGAGTATTATTTGCATACCAAACCCCAACCTCCAAAAGAAAAAAAAACCAACAGCCCCAAACCCAATAAAATATCGTAAATGTTCTTCTTCTGTTGAAATCAAAGACTTCTTCTTTTGTTGTAGGAACACAATCGATGATTTTGAGTTCATGATGAATTCAGTTGGGAAAATTTTAACTTCCTTGATAAGGTAACCGGCAACAAATTACCTATATTGCTCACTGTTTCAGATTCTGTCCGAAATGTGGTTGGAGGTGGCCAACCCCAAGGATTTTCTGGTCCAACTGCGGCTACAGACGCTCTAAACCATTGGAGAAATCTATTGGAGATGATGGTTCCTCAATCATCATATTTTGGCAGTGTGTTTAAGGACAATTATTCAGTTGATGAGCTAATTGATTGAAAGTTAGGGTACCTCGATCGCATGCTAAACAATGTCCATTCCGTTGGAGTAACTAACCAGCTGCATTATACACACCTTGTCACCTGCATTGAAAGTCAAACTGTCAAAAACACCGCTGGAAATCATCTTTTCATGTATTGATTGTGAAAAAGTTGTTGATTAGAACATCATGTTGTTTGAATTTTGCTTTGGTGGTTAGACATTTTAATTGATGCATTTGTTGCTCAGTACAATGACATTTCAGTATAGAATTATGGATGACATTAATATAGATATACATATCTAAAATACCTAAAGGGGTGGTTGATCTTGACTTATTTGAACCACATCAGGTGGTTGAACTTATATTGAATGTTGATTTTTGCTAGTACTTGAACAAGTTCTTACATAGGCACGAGGCTTTCAATATATGGTCTTGCTTAGTAGAGATTTGAAAACGATAAAAAATTACAATTTTATTGATAAGCAAGCAAAATTACAATTTCATTGATAAGCAAGCAAGGAATAGATTATTCGAAACTAGATCTGAGGTTGGATGTCCATAACCTGTTATAACCTAACAAAATCTAATCTAACTTAACAGAACTGAGTAACCAATAAACTCCACTACACACGCCTTGAAACCCCATTGAAGACTAAGAGATCAAAACACTAGTGTAAGTCGTCTTTTTCATATAATTTGATACCTATTTGTAACATTCCGTAAATTTTATATTTTTAAATAATTTATTTATGGGATTATTTATATTGGTAACATATTTATTGATTTTTGATTATTAGTTTTAAAGAAAAAAAATCGGATTTTAATTTTAAATAAATTAAAAATCAGTTTTTAAGTGGTTTAATGAGTTTCAAATTGTGTTTTCGTTAAAAATTAGAGATTGACTTAACTTCCTAGTGTTTCTCTGTACGTTTCTCCCCTCTCTGCTTAATATCTCGTTTTAAAAAAAAAAAGAAGTCTGTTTCCACTTCTTCTCTTTCACAATCCCCAATGCTCTCACCCTCTTACCAACGGGCTCACAAGATCACGATTCTTCAAACACCATCACCACCATTAAATTCGACCATCACCATTTCACCACTCTCCCTCTTCTTGTCTAAACTGTACTATTGCCATTGCTAGTTTCCTAATGGGGGTCGAAACTTTACTGCTTTTTCTCTCTCTCCTCTGTATTGCGTTTCATGTTTTGGGCGAATTGATGTTGCTCCGCCTTGCCTCGTGACTGAGTGGTGTTGTTGTTGCTGTCCAGACCACCGTCAGGTGGGTTTTGGCCAACAAGCCCGCCCGCCCATGAAGTAGCCACGACCATTTTCTCTCTCCTTGCTGGTTTGTGACGAAAACCCTAAGCCCTTGATTTTAGGTTTTGAATTCTGTTTTGATTTTTGATGTGGTAAATCTGATTTGATTGTTTATATGTGCTCAGTGATTGATTGAAGTGTTTGGCTTGCATAATTGCTTGGGTTCGATTGACAGATAACCGACTTTCTATTCGATTGGACATGATGTTCTTGTTCTTTCCTACGTGAAAATCATGATTAATATGTGAATTGATATGTGTTTCATTCTGAAATTTTAATTATCAAGGTGCTTGAGTTTGAATGATTGAATGATTGAATGATTGAATTTGTGTGGATTATTTGGTGAATGAAATCCTGTTTCGCACCTTCATGCTTCAATTCGATTGTTTTAAGTTTGGATTCTGAAGATGGTCAAAACATGAAAGTTGTAGCCCCCGTTATAACGTTTCCAAAGGTTTTTGAAATAACCTCGATACGACGTCTAACGAGTGAGATATGGCCAAAATACAGAACTGCCATAATAATTACCCGAAAACAGAGAATTTAACCATTTAAGCTCTTGTACCCAAATTGATGCTTGAATTACATGGCTTTTGAGAAAACTTGTGTAAGTGTATAGTTGCCTATGATCTTGGATATGTATTAGTTATATTATGGTGGGATATAATCATGTGATATGTGCAAGAGTTTGTGATAATTACTACTAAGACTTTAGATGAGTTTGTAGTATGTTTGTAGTCCTCTAGATATGATTTATGCTCATGTAAATCTTGTTTATAGCTGCTGATTTTATTGTATAAAGTATGTGTAACACCCCGAATTTCCGTCCAATTTAAAATCATTTAAAATCACGAGTTGCAGCGAAAAAACTTTGGAAATCCGAAGCGTTACCGCCGTATTTAATGTTCAAATCAAATACAAGGCTAGAAAGAAAAACAAGTGTTAGAAACCTTAACTCAACATACTAGATAATTAAATATTAACTATCTCCCAACTAACTTAAAACAATTAGTCCAAATGAAATAAAAGTATTAAACTTATTAATTCTCATGCAAGAGAATTAATCTCATTACAATAATAAAATCCCAATAATACCAATGTTCCAAACTAAACAATAAGTAAATGTTTTTAGAAGATATACTATCTTCTTTGTACGCCTCCTCTCTACCTCTACTCTTGGAGCTAATATCCTGTCAATCTACTCCCCCATATAGACAAATTCCATATAGGTTCATCATAAGCCCACAATTGAAGAGAAATGGACAACAAACACAAGTAAAAAGAACAACAACTAATCAACGATGCTGAGTAATTCATAACCACATAATCCATCTCAATCTCCAAAATTAAGTTCACATGCTTAATCAATAAACAACAATAATCATGCTTTAAGAAAAGGAAGACAACATGCTTTAACTTAAAGACACAATAATCACCAAATAATAAATCTCATTATTTATTATTATCCTTTAGCCAAGTTCGTTAGAGAGAAGAGAATCGCAAGAATTGTCAAACCAACCGCAGTCGATTCAATAGGATCTTAGTCTCGTGCACAGTGGCAAAAGAGGGATCAACCGTCCCGGAGTATAGATGACTCCCGAAGTACTTCTAGATGTTCCTAAGTATGCATACCCTCTCTCAACCCTTAGGTTTACAAGAAGAACTGTTTCGGAGAACCACTCGCCCAATCATCATATATGGATGCAAGATTTCCAAACATTGAGGCCATAACCAATGGAACCACTCAACGCTACAAGTGACAAATTCTCATTCGCATCCTTTGGTGGATCTCTCACACAAAGAAGTCTTAACTCTCAATTCAATTTAATATGGTGATCACATAACAAGTAATACACATAATCTTGGCACTCAAGTAACCCAATATGGTTACAATTTCCGATGGCATTTTACATGAAAGGGGCATCTAGGCCTTAATTCAAAACCACCTAATCAATAGTCAAGTTCATATTAACTTATTGAAGTAACATGCTTCTAACATGATTCCACATGCTTACTAACATGATACAAAATAGCAATTTCGAGCTATATCCAATTGAACAATTATTAACATAATTTTCGTTCAATAATCAATAATAAAACATGCATCTCCTCACATAAATATTAATCAAGTAGACATTGCTACACCAGTGAATTTCCAACATTATACATGCATTCACTATCATATAATTCTATACGAATCATCACAAGGAAATAAACATCAATTATCCCTTCTCAAATATTCACAAGTCCAAATATGAATTCACACTCCTAATTCAATACTAGACAATGAATACAAATCCCAACCAATATGAATTATGACAAAGAGGTTACATAATTCATAGAGACATGAATTACCTTTCAAATAGGCAATCACGACAATCAAATAACGTAAGCTCCTTACGTTTAAGCGCGGTCAACGGGTCCTAACAAATCCACAATGTAACAATAGTCAATACCTTGACTTCTAAACCACTTTATTAAACTTTAAAGATGATTTAGTACCCTTAATTTAATTAATTAAGTTGCTGGAAATTTCAGTTACTCATGCATGCTCAAAGTTTCCAAAAACGAATTTGCATTAACAAAATAGGAAACTTTCCAAAACCCTAAACAAGTCAACTAGTCAAAACAAGTCAACACCCAAATCTCATCACCATCACCACCACCAGCGGGCCCCACCACCAGCAGACCCGCTGGTGGTTGACCTGCTGGCCGTGCAGCCCGCGGCAGGCACGGTCGTGTCTTCTTTTTTTTTTTTTTTTTTTTTTTTGTTAATCAAATTTAACAAACCCTAATCTAATCAAATCCATAATATAATAAATTTCCAGATTTAATTAGATTACAAAGATCTAACCTTTTTCATTCAAACTTGATTCAATTCAATAAAAACCACAACCAAAAACCCTAATCATGATTCTATCATGCAAAATTAAATAGAATCTAACAAACCCTAGATAAAACTTAAATTAGGGTTTATCATACAAAACTAGGGTTCATGAAAACATACTTGAATTGAATCAAAAAGCTTTTAATAATCAAAAGAAATCAATTTAGCATACTTACTTGAAAATTCAAGGAATTAAAACTGAGCAAGATGGATTGTGAAAAGTGATGAACTTTCTCCTTCTTTTTGCTCTAGGAATTTCGGCCGTGTGTAGGGAAGAGAGAGAGACGTGAGTTTTTTTTTTGTTTGGTAAAGACTCGGTTATGTGAGGAAGTTGAGTATATTTAGGAACCCCCAAATCTACTCCTTCTTTACTAAACTGTTTCTTTCCTAAAAACTCTCCTTAATTCCCTCCCCTTACTAAATATTTAGGAAACCAAATTTTGAAAATAAAATCAGCAAAATTGATCCCTATTTTCGGCTAGGGTGACCGAAAATAAGGCCCATTGGTGCCTTATAATTTTCGGCCACTTCCGAAAATTATAGAGCCCAATCCCTTTTATTTATTTTGGCCCAAATATAATTTAATTAGGTCCAAAACTAAAACCCAATATTAATTAGGCACTCAAAACATTTATGATCCCAATTAAATATTTTTAAATACGAAATTGCATTTTCTCTTTAAGTAATTATTATTCTAAAATGAATAAAAATTACGGGGTATTACAGTATGTATTTGCAATGTAAAAGATTGATCTATTGGGTGTATTATAAATCGTGGAAAAGCTTGATTAGTTGCAGACTATTTTGGCATTAAATGTCTATTGTTTGAGCTCGTTTATGGAACTTGCAAGTGGTGGAATGATATGTTAGATATGCTGAAAATATGATTTGCGTGACATGGATTGGTTAATTCAGAGAATTATGGCTCATGTATTCATGAGCTAGATGTTGATTAATACTGATACATGTGCGTATTGTTTTGTATGGGTGCTTTTATGAGAATTGTTGGAAAGACTATTTGAGGTTATCTGGCTGTGAACTTATGAGGAATGAATTCGAATTGATTATTGATATTGTGGTGGATAGTATGCCTTGGATTGTTTGATTGGTTGTTGAAATAAGATGAATTGGTGATATGACATTGAATTGGATTTGTGATGACTCATTGGTGTATACACTTGAATTCTCTTAAGATATTAATACTTAAACTTGAACAATTCAGGGCAAGATAGCTTTTGGGTAGGATCCCCCGAATGCGATGAACATAGGGCGAGCTTCTGAGAGCAGATTTGTGGAGCAGGTCTTCCACAAACCCTCTTATGAGATGTGATTACTCATGAACTTGGGGTAATCCTTTTGATTATGAATATTTTGATTACTCATGAACTTGGGGTAATCAGTCTTCTCCTAGCCATGAACCACTATGGCAGGCTACGGCCTTGAAAACCCCATAGGGCTAGGAGGGTGTGCACACTAGGGACTTGGCCATTTGATTTGATTTGATTTGTTGTCAGGCTGCGGTCTTGAATGTTGAGATTGATGAACTTGCGATCTCTTGCCGTTCTCTTCCCTTTAAAAAGTAAAATGATGGATTGAAACTCTAAAAGCTATGAAAAGTATGAATTGTTACGCATATGAGATTCGTGTATGTTTTTACAAGGAAGTGAGCTTTGAATGAAATTGTTGAATGAGATAAGAAAGTGAACTTGTGTATTTTGCGTGCTTGAGAATTAGAGTGACTGACTTACGTGATTAACTGGTTATTATGTCGTATGACCTAAGTCTTATATGAAGTTGATCCATTGACATGTTTTATGGTTATAATCAAAAAGATATTATGTTTATTATCTCGATAGAATGCTTTGGTTACTCAGCTTTGCTGATTGGATGTTTTTCTTTTTTATGTGTATGTGTTGTCTAATTACTTATGGTGGGCCTATGATGAACCTTTGCGGTTAACTGCAACTGTGGGAGTAGATTGGAGAATGCTTTACAAGTTGTTTGTTGCGAAGATCTCGTTTGCTAGATGGACCAGTTATTCAAGATGTCAAGAAGTTTGATCATTGTTGTCGTTTATTGTCAGTTGTTGTAATTAGTAAATCGTTATAGTTTATTTGGTTGGTTGGATTTGTAAGGTTTACTTTGCACTCATTCTATGAGTGAGTGTGACAGTGATGCTCCGGATTTAGTTAGAAGTCTTCCGCTGTGAAGTTTGGTTTTGTTTTATTTTCTATTTAAACAGGTTTTTAAATGGTCGATAACTTGGGATGTCTATTTACAAAGAAAACTCTACCCGATTTTCGGCGTGAGTTTATTTATTTTTATTTATTTATTATTTAGAAAATCCGGGGTGTTACACTATTAAACCAATGTAATTATTAATTATGATTTCAATTAATTTTTCAGGGTTTTCGATATTCACAATTATGAACGAAATTAATTTTGCCCCAAATTTGATCCCGCACTTGTTTGCCAAGAATGAGTGTTGAGGTGTAACATTTTGGTTCATGTGTAATGTACTTTGCAGCTAATGAAGATATGAGTAGATTCGTAAACAATTTTATTTATCACCGTTGAGAGTTGCTCGCTATTTCAAAGGTGTTGGTGTTCGAGTACAAAGTCACGGTATCATAGTCATCAGATATGTCATGCAAGCGCCGCAGAATCGATGAACACATAACCTATCTGGTTTTCAGTAATAATTGGGGTACACGCCACACGGTTCTGCCGTTGGAAGATTTCCGGTAGAGCCAATTGCGGATATGTATGCACCGAAGTTTAAAAATTAAGTTGATTTGATGGATTTTCTTAACACACAAGGTAATTGAATTTTTTATTTTTTTGAGTGAAATTGAAATGTTTTCATTAGTTATCTTTCTTTGCTTATTTGATAATTAACTTTTAACATTTAATACAGAAAATGACAACATCAAATAGTAGAGATTTGAAAACGATCAAACACGAAAAGATTAACTTGTTTTTAGGGTTTGAATACAGAGTTAGGCTTCTTTTGCGATGAAACACTGTGAAGTGGCTGAGGAGGGGTCTGATCAATAGGAGGGGCGGATCAAGAGACGTGCCTACAAATTCAAAACAAAGCCCACAGGGTTTGTAGTAATTTTATCTAAACAATCGTCACTATGAGGAATAACAAATGGATCCATGAAAAACCTAGATCTAATACAAAAGACGGAAGAAAAGGAGAGAGAATCGTTGTTGAAAGCTGGATAATAATAGATGGACGCGTATCCTACATTTTTAAAGTGTCATATTGTCATGTCTGTATTGGTGTCCGTATCCATTTCAGTGTTGGTATCCATGCTTTCTAGGTTTAAGGACTTGTCGTACTGTTTTTCAGATTTTGACTTTGAATTGGCGTTGCCATGTGCATGTAGTGTAGTTATTTAATTGTTGTATTTACATAATTTATCATCAGTGTCGAGGTAACCAAACTTTCTATGATTAATATCGTCCACCGAGTAAACGATAATATCCAAAATGTGATGGTCTGTTGTTTAAACCCCCGAGTATATGAATGGTCACCTCCAACCACTGACACGTAGACCTGGTAATACCGACCCGATCCCGATAACCCGATCCGAATAACCTGACCCATGACCCGATTCAACCCGAGTAGCAAGATCTAAAATTGAACCGAAAATCCGAAACAACCCGATCTAAACCGAACAGACCTGAAATTAGCAGACCCGTATCCGAATCTGATCCAAACCGAATAATCCGAAGAAACCCGAACCGAACACAACCCGAAATTTATGACCCAAACCAACCCGAACCCGAACCCGAACCCAAACTGATAATATATTTATTTATTAATTTTTATTTATTTATTTGTTAGTGTTTTAAAAATAGTAAAATTAAAATCTATTAAAACATTGTGATTACACTCATATTAAAATATCTATTTATATAATCAATTTATATATTTGTGGCCCTATAATAGTTACTGTTACAAAAATTGCAACGCAATTGATTACATCTCCTTAACTCTGTTACACTTACTCCAATAAAAATTGTAGTCACTCCAAAATATTAGTCCCTCCGTCCCAATTTAATTTTCCACTTTGAAATATGTGACTCACAACATTGTGACGAGATATTGATTGAAACGACGTGCAATCATTCTGATGTTGACTTGACTTGTACCCGAACTCAAAATATGGTAATGCAATCGGGGAAAACTGTACTAAACCCGAACTTGAAAAAAAAGTGTGTCTGAAATCTGTCCTACCCATATTTGACCCGAAACAACATGGCCCGAACCCAAATATACCTGGACCGAACCGACCCGAACCGACTCGAACCCGAACCGAGTATAGTGCGTGATAACCCAATTCAACCCGAGCCGATATGGCCCGAACCGGATTGACCCGACCCGCAACCGAAAACAACATAAACCGAATCAACCCGAGCCCAAATATACCCGACCCGAACCCGAACCGAAAATAGAGATAACCCTAATCAAACCGAACCGAAAAGACTCGACCCGAACCCGACCCAAATGACCCGTTTGCCAGATCTGTGACAGGTAGCATTTCTCCTATTTTTTTTATGAATGAAGCCGAAATTCTTTTAATTGAATTCAATTTCGTTTTAAGAATTATAGATTTATCATTTACTAAGGTGCGTGTAAATGGATACAATTGCTTGTAAACAACCAAACTTTTTTGTTGGCTAAAAGTAGCCCACGGGCTCAAGCAGAAGAGAATACCCTTCCGGTAAAGGAAGATAGATGATTTTTTATTTTCCCTACCTAGATGAGAATTTGAACCCTGGGTCATAAGAGTGAGACACTTACTACTTGTACTCCCACATCATCCTCAAACAACCAAATCATTTGGAAGTACAATAACAAGACAACTCGATGTACATTTTACTTACACTATCACTAAAGATCACTTAAACCTTATTTAAAGAGATAACTACACACATTACACCTCATATAAACATGTACTAGTACTTAACTTCACTCATTATCACAAAGGGGCTAAAGCTCCACATTACTCACAAAAATCACAATTAACACCCAACAAGATTGATCTATAGTACAAGTACTACAATTGACAAAATGAGTTTATGTGCTAATTTGGCCTACCTGTTCACACATCATTCCCTTCAAGCTTTTTTGCCACCTTTGGTCCCCTTATCTCAGTCTCAACAGAAAAAGAAAGAAAAGCAACAAATATATCGATGATTGCGGGATGTACATAAAAAGCCCATCTCTTTTGCAACTTTTAGCTTTACTTTGTATTATACTAATTGCGCCGTTTAAACTTCTTTTTTTTTGTTTTGTTTCTTTTTCTTCTTCACATTCTTCTGTCACTTATTCTGCTACCAAGATACTCTCTCACTCTCTTGTAACTGACTGCTCAAATCCCGATAATATATTCCTCACTGTCATCATCATCATTCATCATCTTCAATCATA
The DNA here is from genome assembly GCA_038025085.1 of Tetragonia tetragonoides. Classification (NCBI taxonomy): domain Eukaryota; kingdom Viridiplantae; phylum Streptophyta; class Magnoliopsida; order Caryophyllales; family Aizoaceae; genus Tetragonia; species Tetragonia tetragonoides. The sequence continues at coordinate 39,257,262 of CM076152.1, forward strand.
ATCCTTTACCACATTTCCAGGTACTATATATGTTGTTTTTAGTATTTTAACTAATTCATAGTACATTTCAAGTTTTAGTTTTTTTCTTCTTTTGTTATGATAAAAAGGAGTTTGGAGGAACTGGGGTTTCCTGCATTAATTGATCAACTCACTTTCGTGGGGTTGTTTATTTTCTGTTTCTCTAAGATGGGTATTTGTCTTTTTCACATAATCCATTGATTTTGATCCAAAACTCCTCATTTTTTGTTTGAAAACTATAGCTTACCTTACCTTACTGCCTGTAATAAAAACTGTGTTTGCCAACTTTTATCTGTTTATTAGGTTGTTTCAGAAATTGTGTTTTTTCTGGTGAAGGGCTGATCATAATTTTGTCTGGAAACATTTGCTGAAGAATTGTAAGTTAGTGGTTTACTCGTTTTATTTCCCTCATTATTTATTTTATTTAATTTATTCTGCTTTGGCTTAGTCCTGCAAGAGAAAATTTCTGATTGTTGCAGGCTAATTATGTGACCTAGTATACTTTCTCATATGGTCAACTTTATCTTGTTCCTATGAATGCACAGCTCAGATTATAATTGATTTATCCTTTGAAATTTAGGCTCTTTCCATGTCTTTTGATTGCAACTGTTTTGTCATTTTTATTTTTTCCCCTGCATGAATTCAACTACATTTGGTGAGGTTTTTGCTCGTTTGCTGTTTCTCTGAAAAGGGTATTTGTATCTTTGACAGAATCCATTGATTTTGATCCTGTTCTCGCATGTGTTCGTAAACTAATGCTTACATCACCTGCCAGCAGAATTGTGATTAGAGATTTGTTCTCTGACTAAGTTGTCTCAGAATTGTGTACTTCTTGGTGGAGGGGTGATCATAGTTTTGTGCGGAAACTCTTGATCGTGTGCTGAAGAATTGTGGGTAAGTCGTTTACTCGTTTCTCCCCTTTTGTTTATTTATTTTCGCTAATAGTTGTTCGGATTTTGTCTTAGTCTTGCTAGAGGAATTTGATTGATTGCAATTAAGGTGGTGCGTTTCCTTTGAAAGGAGGCTGGATAATCTTACTCCTAAGAAACTTATTATCCTACAAAACTTAGGCTCTTCACGTCTTAATCGAAACGTGTTCATGACATTCTATCGAATATGGTTGGTGAGGATTGGAACTTGTGTGGATCTGAGGGTTGTAACATCCTATTTTCAAAAGTTCCATGGTGTCCAAGTGTCATATTATATCCACACATCCAGAGGTTGCAGACAAGTCTTTTGGTTTGGAACGAGAACGAGTAGTCAAGAAACATACCTCACATGTGCTTCAGCAACTAATAATAGTTTGTTTTCCTTTCTAGCACCTTTCTTTTCTTAATTTTCAGTAATGGATGGATCTGGTGATTAGTCTTCTGTTAGTAATAATGTATCTAATCAACTTAGCTGAAATTTCCTGAACTAAGAGTAGTGAACAATCAAATATAGAATACTTTCTGATTGAAATAGTTGCACTGTGGAAAGAAGGCTTCTAGTTAGTGTTTTGTGGCATATTGTTATCTCCTTGTTCTTAGCTTAGATTCTTTTGTCAAGATTTAATGGAATTCTGAAAGTTAAAAGCATGTTTTTGTGAATTTTGGGTTAAGTATGTGAGTCATTTCTATCAGCAACAAAGCCTGTTTTATTCTCTAGTAATAAGCACTGCCAATATTTTGTGTTCTTCTTATTGATCCTTTTCCATATATCTCAGAATCATTTAACATCATTAGGCATGCTGGAAACTGCGCCTTGACACTGAATCTGTTACAAAAACTCTGGTTTACATCCTCATGCTTCAAGATTAAGGATGAAAAAACTTTTCTTTCCCAAATCTTCTTCATCACATGGAAGTGAACATCGTGAGATATCGACAGAGACAAGAGATAAGGGACATTTGGTAGATAAGAGGTGGAAGGCAGTGGGTTTTAAAAATGCGGAAAATAAGGTCCAGAATCCTCAGAGTTCCTTTCCGGTGTCTGAGAAAAAGGTTACAGAAAGGAAGACCATTTCGAGAACGAGGAGCTTAGTTATGAGGAGGAGTAGAAGTCTATCAATGTCAGCAGCTGATGGGAAAAGTAGTGTTTGTGAAGATCTGACTCAATTAGGGAATCAGAGAAAATTCCCATCAAGCAATAGAGGTGAAACAGCCACTCGGTGTGATTGTTCTGATTGGTAAGTGTTTTGGCTACTGAATTTCCTCAACAAATCACCTAGATGTTGGCTAAGACTTTATGATTCATTAATACCTTACTACACTAAACCTTTATTCAGTGGCTTTCACTAGGCTTCTACTAGGGCAGGGTTGGAGGTGGGGGATCATATACTCATCTGTATGCAAACTGACTTCTACATATACAAAGATGTTGCCTTCCTCAGACCTGTAGTTGGATATGCATTGACTCAATCCTACTTCACAACAAATGAGAAGAAAAGAACAATTATGAGGCATTTTGATTTTGTTATGTTCTTTCATTTGTTGATGGCACTTTCAGCACCATTTGAATAAGTATTTTGTTCTTGCTTCTGACTATTCCTTCCTTATATCCGATTTGCAGTCATTTTGACTTCACTGAGAAGGGGTCAAAACCTGCAAGATGTAAGGTAACTACCAGTCAACAACCTGCTGGTGATCAACTCTTATATGGTCATGCTTGTTCAGGTACATCCTATTCCTACTCAAGCTCACCACGAAGTTCATCATTTGGTTCAGCTTCAATCCCAGGTGAGGTACTAGACCTCTACATCGATGGTGAGAACCATCAACGTATGAAGTCTGGAATCAGGGCTCACCGTAATACCACTGGTTCACGCAGTCACGTGTCTGTCAAAGAGAGATCTAGCTTATCTACGTCAAGTAATTTGTTTTACCCTTCCCATGGTATCTCTAAAGACTCTTTGAGGCCTGACATACGGCATGACTCTCCAAAAAAGATGGCAAAGGATGTAGTTGAAAGGCTTTTACGGTTGGAACAATTTTGCGAGTCTAAACCAAAAAACAGCTCCCCTATTTGGCCACCGATGCCCACTATTTCACTTGACAAGCATCTGGATGGACACAATCATTCTCCAAAAGATGATACTTCTGGGAAAGGTTCTCCATGCAAAGAAGAAGACTCTTTAGGTTTTAGGAAAGGAAATGCCTTACTTGAACGAGAAAATGGGAAGTTGTTCTTGGAACAAAATAATGACACTGATTCAGCATAAGGGAGAAGATTCAAGGAAGCTAAAGAGAGGGTCATGCTACTGTCTAAGGAGCTTGCTCAAGAAAGGTATTTTCAGTCTTATGCTGGTAATGTCTCAGATTTATCTCAGAAGATTAGGAACCTACTTGAGGAGGAAAGGAACTTGGTGCTGGAACTTTGTGGTCATTTACATTTTCGAATTACTGAAAGGGCCGCTGCTAAAGAAGCAGTCTCGTTGGTGAAGGAAGAGATGAATTCTATGGTAGTGAAACTAGAGAGGGAGAAGGATGAGCTGCAATCTCGTTTGCACAAGGAGCTGGATAGAAGGACAGATGATTGGGAATTCAAGCTTCGAGAATTTCAGTCAGAAGAGCACAGGTTAAGGGATCGAGTAAGAGACCTTGCGCAGCACAATGTCTCTCTTCAAAAGGAGGTGTCTTCTTTCTACAACAAGGAAAAAGAGTATACTGATAGGCTATCACACGTGGAGGTGGACCTCAAGGAATTAAAGGAAAAAGTGGATGTAGCTAGATCAGAAAATGACGATCTGCAGAAAAAGCTGTCTGATGCTCAAGATAAGCTGAAAGTTGCTAAAGAAGTTCAATCCTGTATGGAGATAAACTACAAAGAGAAGGAGAAGGAAAACACAGCTTTCAGCAAAGTAATTGCAAGATTACAAGGGACCTGCAGTAAACAAGAAAGAACAATTGATGGATTACGTCATTGTTTAAACACGGGGATTGAGAAGCAGAAGGCTTCAGGTGAACTTGAGAACCTTGCACATAAACTGCAGATGGAGCAGTTGCGGTTGACAGGGGTTGAACAGGTTCTGAGGAGACAGTTGGAAACTTGTAATGTTGAAGCTGAGTCTCTTCGCCATGAAAATATCTATTTGTTGGAGCGCCTAAAAGCCACTGGGAAAGTGAGCGGCCCTTCAGCTCTAAAGCTGGACCAGGAGCTTGTATCCTGTGTTCAATGCCTGCAAAACAAAGGGTTGTCACTTCTGAATGACGGTATCCAGATGAACGCAAAGTTGCTTGGAATTCTTAAAAGAAAAACAGACGGGTTTGTGGAAGGACATAATCTTCTTGAATATGAAATGAAGATTCATGGGTTTAAGCAGGGTGCGGAGCAGCTAACAAGAAGTCTAGGGAAAGCTGCATCTGTGTTTACAGAGATAGATGAACCAGCAAATTACAAGTCTGACTTGTCTGTAAAAGGGAACGACAGATATCAGAATATCGGTACAAAGGTTTTAGAGGTTAGTAAGTTGTCACTTGGTTCATTTGATGTTAGTAGTAGAAGTAGAACCAATGCTGTTAAAAGTTCCATAACTCATTGTTGCTTCTGTTGCTTGTGGTGTTGTATGATTCCGAACAAAGGATGATTTGAATTATGAGCTGAAGGCAGAGATCCTAATGACGAGCATACTTAAGGAGAAATTGTATGCAAAAGAGAAGGAAGTAGAGAAGCTGCAGACTGAATTAGCTAAGGCACTAAGGAATCATGAAGTTCTTAAAAGCGAGATCCAAAATGCCTTTGATACTGTTTCTTGTGTAAATCACAAGATGAAGAATCTGGAACTTCAGGTGAGCTCAAGACACCTTAGCAAATTTTTCTTTCCTTTTGAGGGTTGTTGTGGATGGGAAATGCTGCAAATCTTCCCTGACCATAAGTTTTCTGCAGATGATTTGCATGAAGATCCTTATAATTACTCTGATTTCTTGGTGGCTCACTGATCAGCGGATATTTATTTTGTCTAAGTTATCTCTGTTTCAAAATTCACACGCAAGTATTAGACTGAAAGTATCAACCAAATCACCTATAATCCTAAATTTTCCTCTCGGTTATTCAGTTAGCATGGTAGAATAGATGCTTTATACTTAAACTGAGACTACAGCTATACAGAGAAACATTTATATGAAACGCAGTTCCGCCTTTTCTTTGTAGAGAAAGAAAGGATTTTTACTGGAAGAACGTAACTAGCAGAAAGAAACCTGATTTCGCGTATGCTATCTTGAAAATCACCCGAGCGACATACCTATTACATATTAAACTATCTGACTCAGAGTTGGTTTCTCTGTGCACATTCTGCTTTTCGTATCGGTCTTGTATTCCAGTGATCTCTAAAACAGTAGATGGCCTACAAGCTAGAAAGGCCTGATAATGTTTTACATAGAACCAACTTATTTCATTTTAACTGCATTGTACTTTCTCTTCAGTATCATAATTACCAGTGACATCAGCTGATTGATAAGTACTGTATGTACTATCCTAAATGATGGGTTTAGGAGAAATGATCAAACTCGACCTTCAAACTGTTTTCAATGAATAATCACTTTGGAGCTGAGGTGTTAAAATTTTTATGTGAGATCATTTCACTTTCGACAATATTCAAGTACTCTAATACATTACTGTCGAATCGGACCATTTAGTTATGTTTATGTTGTGAACTTCAGAATGTGAACGTTTAGTTATTACACATGCTAGTTCATGTTATCGTACGATGAGAGAGATGTTCATTATTTTCTTTTGAGCAGATGATCAAGAAGGACGGTGCCATCAATCAGCTTCAAAGTGAAGTACACTCGCATGGAGAAGAGCTTTCTGCTAGTACAGGGATTCTATCTAAAGTCACTCAAGAACGAGACTTGATGTGGGAGGAGGTGAAGCAATATAGTGAGAAAAACATGTTACTGAACCGCGAAGTCAACTCACTGAAGAAGAGGATAGAGGCCCTTGAAGAAGATACACTTCTTAAGGATGGTCAGATCTCAATTTTGAAAGACAGTATTAATAATGCTAAACATTTTGATGTTCTTTTTGGATCTGAACAGGAAGAAAGTTTCAAGCTTTGACTATGTTAACTGTAGTAAGGATGTAGTAAAGATGAATATTAGGTGGAGTGTGTATTTGGTAGTCAAAGCTTGGAAACTCTCCGAATTTTAAGTGTCCAAATGTCATATCGTATTTAGGTGTCCGAGAATCGGACAAGGGTACTTTGGGTACTTTGGGTTCGATGCGAATTTACCTCTTGTGCAAAATGTATTATGTGCATAGTCACTCATGCAAAATAATTTCAGTATGTGCCATTCTCACATGTTTTTGTACATTTTTTCCCCGCCCTTTCATTTCCCTGTTCATAGCCTGAAAGATGAACAGAAGATGTAATTTCAGTACAAATTCAATCGAGTGGCTTCGACTTTCGAGTTTGCATTATACAATTGCAAGCGGAGCACACAACTTCTGTTTCATCCTAATCAAATTTCTCCTATTCTCTTAGTCAATGATCAGTTACAAGTAAAATATGTGTTTGTGCAATCCTTATTTGCTTAGTTACACAATGTTGCCTTGTTTGGCAACCGTCTCTCATTAATGTTTCAGGCAAGTTTATTAGCTCCAATTCCCTTATGAGCTTGAACATTGATTTACCAGACCATATAAACACATGAAACAATGTCAGCTAGCTTAGTTGATAGAGGTTCGGAATTCGTACGCATCATCAACTTACGTGTTTCATTTGAACAAAAAGAGTTATGCATTAAACTCTCAACATAACCCGGGTTCGAAATTCTAATTACATTTCAGAGATGTTGAAACAAACATAGCTTAAACAAAGATTAGTGACATGAATGTTTAATCAAGTTGGTACAAAAATGGGACTATTTCTAAGGCCAAACAAGCTCACAATCAAGCCAAACATGAGGTTGATCTTCATTATCCACAGCTAAATCAGATTCCCTATGCTTATTCTGAATCATTGACACTCCATCTTTGGTAATTTCATTCTCTCTCTTATTAGCAGTGACAGCAGCAGCAACAGTTGATGAAGAGAAATAAGTGCAATCAATCTGCATATTAAGAGGGTGAAGAAACTCTGATACCAATAAAACTAGAGATGCCATCAAATTAAAATCAGCACTTTTACAGCAACAAAAGAGAGCAACTTTTCTGTAGGAAATTTTCTGTTTTCTGAAGTAAATGATGATTTGAAGGGTGTTTTTGATGATTTGAAGGGTGTTTTTGATATTTGGATGGGTGTTTTTCAGCTTAGTTTGTGGTTATATATTGTATTGGTTGATGATAAAAACCATGCAAGGGAGAACACAGTTTTTGTGACATTAATATTATGGATTGGGAAGTGTATTTAGTTTTCTTAGGCTCCAGGTTGGCGGATTCACCTGTATTTTGCCGCTGGTTTTAACTATACTAGTCCACTTCAAGGCAGATATTTCGTGGGGAAACAGCTGGCGCTTGGTCTGGCGGTGGATTTTCGTTGGACTTGATAAAACTACCCCGGCCCGATTGTCCCGAATCGAAATAACCCGACCCGGAACCCAACCCAATCTCAAAAAAAAAAGGGGTGATGAAGACTTGGCCAGAACCCAACTAGATATGTCCTATTAAAAGTTGGCAAAATCTGACCCGAATCCAATCTGTTTAAGACTCGATCGAAATCCGTCTAAAAGTGGGTCGACCTGCTAATGACCCGAACTCGAAACTACCCGACTCGAGACCCGAAATTTGTGAGACAATAACTGTGTGACCCTAAAACCCGACCAGCTAAAAACAGGACATAACCGACCTGATATCAACCCCACCTGCTCATAACCCAAACCCAATATAACAGGACTCGCACCGACCCATTTTCCAGGTCTACGTCTTTAGAAAAGCAACAAATCATTTTGACACCAAATTCAAAATGTTACCCAAATCAAATTCACCCGAACATGATCTAAAAATGAGACGAACATAGTATGAACCGTATGATTTGATCCGAGTAGACCTAAATTGAAACTAACCCAAATTGTAACTCGTTTTCTAGGTCTAGAAGAAAAAAACCAAAGACAAGCAAAAAAAAAAAAAGAAAAAAACCAAAGAAAAGAAAAGCAGTTGGTTTTTGTTTTACTTTTAGCGGGCTGTAACATTGAAAAAACCATGTGCTGGTCACCCATTGGATCCGCTGGTTTTTGTTGTGGGTTAAACTTAAAATGGTAAAAGAGCAAACTAGGTTGCTTTTCGGGATAATATAAGGGTGTTACTAAATACCGCCCCCTTTTTACTAGCTACCGCTCCCCCAATTTCCAATTTTACCCTCACCCCTTTTCCTCACTCACTCTCACTCATCCCCTCTTCCTCACTCACTCTCACTCATCCTTTCTTCCTCACTCACTCTCACTCATCCTCACCACCACACCATCACACCGGCAACCACCACCACTCACGGCACAACCACCACCGGTAAATTTTTTTTTGCGCATTTTTTTTGCACAGTCGTCTGAAATTTTCGACTCACCCTTGGGTGAGTCGTCTGCTAGAGGAACATGAACACATAGAGTGCCCTCCCGCGTCCGGTTCGCCGGCGTTGGGCGTGGCACCTGTACATACTTACAAAACGACTCTCGGCAACGGATATCTCGGCTCTCGCATCGATGAAGAACGTAGCGAAATGCGATACTTGGTGTGAATTGCAGAATCCCGTGAACCATCGAGTCTTTGAACGCAAGTTGCGCCCGAAGCCGTCAGGCCGAGGGCACGTCTGCATGGGCGTCACGCATCGCGTCTTCCCCACCCACATCGCGTGGGAGGGGAAGGAGGATGGCCTCCCGTGCCTCACCGGGCGCGGCTGGCCTAAATAGGGAGCCCACGGCGACGAGTAGCCGCGGCGATTGGTGGATTAAAACCTCACGGATCGCGCTGCGCAAGCACGTCGCCAGGGGAGCTCGAAGGACCCCGAGCGAACGCTCACAACCGTTGCGACCCCATGTCAGGCGGGGCTACCCGCTGAGTTTAAGCATATCAATAAGCGGAGGAAGAGAAACTTACAAGGATTCCCCTAGTAGCGGCGAGCGAACCGGGAAGAGCCCAGCTTTAAAATCGGGCGGCCTCGCCGTCCAAATTGTAGTCTGGAGAAGCGTCCTCTGCGGCGGACCGGGCCCAAGTCCCCTGGAAAGGGGCGCCAGAGAGGGTGAGAGCCCCGTCGTGCCCGGACCCTGTCGCACCACGAGGCGCTGTCGCCGAGTCGGGTTGTTTGGGAATGCAGCCCTAAGCGGGCGGTAAATTCCGTCCAAGGCTAAATACTGGCGAGAGACCGATAGCGAACAAGTACCGCGAGGGAAAGATGAAAAGGACTTTGAAATTTCCGACTCACCCAAGGGTGAGTCGAAAATTTCAGACGACTGTGCAAAAAAAAATTATTATTATTATTATTTATTATTATTATTATTATTATTATTATTATTTATTGTTATTATTATTATTATTATTATTTATTGTTATTATGTTTATTATACTTTTATAAGCACGATACTTTTGCATATAATAATATTAATAATAATAATAATAATAATAAATAATAATAATATTTTTTTTTTTGCACAGTCGTCTGAAATTTTCGACTCACCCTTGGGTGAGTCGTCTGCTAGAGGCGACTCACCCTTGGGTGAGTCGGAAATTTCAGACGACTCACCCAAGGGTTAGTCGTCTGATATTTCCGACTCACCCAAGGGTTAGTCGCCTCTAGCAGACGACTCACCCAAGGGTGAGTCGAAAATTTCAGACGACTGTGCAAAAAAAATGCAAAAATTTACCGGTGGTGGTTGTGCCGTGAGTGGTGGTGGTTGCCGGTGTGATGGTGTGGTGGTGAGGATGAGTGAGAGTGAGTGAGGAAGAGAGGATGAGTGAGAGTGAGTGAGAGTGAGTGAGGAAAAGGGGGGAGGGTAAAATTGAAAATTGGGGGGGCGGTAGCTAGTAAAAAGGGGCGGTATTTAGCAATTCACTAATATAAACAGCAACTTGACGGGACCCAATAAGAATACGACTTTCTCCTAACAAAGTGGCTTCTTTCATTACTCTTTCTTGTTTTTTTGGGCCGACGTTTTTCTTCCACAACTTGGCCCACTTTTTTAATTGCCCCATGAAAGTCCTAAGACTGCCCTTTTTAAGCAACTTTATCCAAGTGATTACTCCATAGTCCATAAGATATTTTTGACTACATAATTGCTAGTAAATGCTTACTAGTTTACTCCATTTGTATGGCAAGTAGGTGGATTACTAATTTAACTAGTGAAGGATGAGTGTGGTCGGGGTTTAAATCCTCATGTATCCGGATGTTATTAAAGATGATTTTTATTGTCCGATATAGGTGCATGTAATTTGTGGGTTACTAGTTTAAATGAAAAAAATTGAGTTCTGTCCATCATGTTGCAAAGTTCAAAAAAATACTAAGCAATAACCTTTTCAACTTTGTTAAAAATCTAGGGTAAAATCACTCTAAAATGTTTGCCACAAAATTCCTTAGATAACAACAAAAAAGAATCAATTAAAGAAAGATTTTACGCATGATGTTTCTCACTATTGAAGCAAAACCTACCATTTTTAGATAACATCCGAAAACATGAACCTCAAAAATCAAATCGTAGTAAAAGTCTATCAAACTTTTTTATTGACTTGATGTACATCTAACATCACATTTCACGTACAGTAACTAGGTTGTCGTGTTTTTGGCAAATTTGCATGTTTTTTTTCCAATACACTACCAATCATCAATTTAAAACAAAACAAAACAAAAGGCAACCCAAATTGGAGGGACAAGACAACAATCATAAATCATAATGGGGCAAAGTTGGATGGTTACAATCACATTATCCACTACTATTTGCACACCATGGTCCATGATGGACAATAAAAATTGCCATGCTTTTGAATGAGTGCTTGTCCTCTCTAGTATATGTGCTTTTACCATTTTCAACCTATTCTAGAGAAATTATTAAGCTTAGAGTACCTCTTAGAGGTGTCCAACCATGTTCTATGCATCTTTTCTCCAATTGGTGGAAAAGTACAAAAAATTAATTAATTGGCAATTCAAACCCAACCATGTTTTCTTGTTATTAATAATAACCTTTGTGGCCTTTGCAATCATGATGATGGTTTATTTATTTATTTATTTATTTATTTGATTATTTAACTTCAAAGTTCTTGGCAACAGACAAAGGTGATCTTTTATTATTCATCAAATTGTTAATTATGCTTATGAAGTGGTTAACCACGGACTAAACTTATCACCACCTGAAATGATGGCATCTTTCTGCGCTTCCATGCCCTTTCACGTACTTTATGTTCTCTTGTCTTAGATTTGGCTTTCCCTTTTCTTTACTTTTCTTTTGATTTTAATTATTTCGGTTGCCACAAAAACTTCTATAAGTCATGTATAAAACCGTCCCATAGTGGAACGAGATAACTTTTATGAAAGATAAGGGTGACTATTTATCCACAAGTCAACCTTATTTTCACCTAAACCATTCCTTCAGAGGTGTATCTAGCCCGAGGCACAGGTGTCCTGGGCACCCAGTGTTTTTGGAAATTTCTAAAATACCTTATTGTTTTGGAATTTTTTTGAAAATTATTACTAAAATACCCTAATAATTTAGTTTTGTCACCTGTATTAAATAATAAGTTAATTTTGACACCCATATAATTAGTTTCCTAGATCCGCCACTGCAGTTCTTAATGATTTTCCTAAGACTTAGTGAATGCACTTATGAAATTAGTCAAGCATAACTAGTTAAACACAAAATCGAAATTTCAAACACCTCCAAAATATGTAATCTCAACAAAATGGTCATTATCAAGAAACTTAAGCACAAGTTCTTAGCTATCTCATTCATACAACCTTACAAAAATCAGTGTCAATTCTTAATCAATGGACAAAAGAAATGCAAACAAAATACCACAAAATCCCAATTTGAGGAACAGAGCCAAGAAGACAACAAAACACTCAGAAATAGAAAAAAAAATACACTACTCTAGTATTATTATCCATGAGGATAGAACGAACATGGGAGATAATAATGCAAAACACAAACACAAACACAATTACACAAACACATCTTTATACATAACATACACAGCCAATACTTAGCCCCTTTTTTCCCCTTCATGTTGCAAAAGGCTTAGGCAAAAGATTAGACCGTGACTTTGCTACCACAAGGCCTGGCTTGCTGTTGCCACTCATCCCATTCCCACTAACATGGGTTGCCCCTCCTGACTGACCTTGAGCCTGCTGTTGTGCCCTACCACCCACATGCCTAGCCGGGATCGGCGGGCCCCCCTCGGCCAGGCATTTTATTGGCCCGGGACCCACGCTTACCGCCTTCTCACATCGACAGCTCAACAACCCTCCTCCACCACCATTCCCATTCCCACTCACTTTCCTCCTACCCCCACCACCACTCCCCACTACGGCCGCCATTTCATGATCCCCCGGCCCACCATTCCTCTCCGCCGCCTCCCTCTTCATGGCGGCGTACCCCATTTCGGAGGCGGAGGTAGAAAAATTAGTCAAACTAGCCCGGTCAAACCCCTCAGCCGTGGTGACACTCCAATCAATGCTAACCTCACTAGGAGCATAACATTCAGTTGCAGCCACTGAGGGTGTCATAGGCTCATCATTATGAACATCATCCAAACTATTCCTACGTAACGGTGTCGTTTTTACCACCAAATCTTTAGTGCCACAAACCATACCAAATCTCTTGATATTATTAGCAGCATTGAAACTGGCGGTTACACCCTCGTCCATTGAATCACGATGAGGGTAAGTTGTCGTCGAAAAGCTCTCAATCTCGAACAAATCTGAGCTTCCATCACTTACATTCTCTTCTTCGTAGCTCATCCTCCTCGATCTTGGGCTCGAGTGACTTCTTGGCTGGAACACTTCTAGTGAGTCCCTTTGTGGGTCTTGTTGGGGGTCCTGTGTTATGACATTGAACATCTTTTTCACTCCTACTGGCTGATTTTCTAAGATGGGGAAACTGAACCCATTGCTATTGATAGCAGCTTTAACAGCTTTAACATCACTACTTGTAGTTTTAGTAGTAGTAGTAGTAGCCATAGTACCATTAGCATGATTATCAGGATACAACTTCAGGGCACCGACGTCTTTAGGACTCGAGCCCAACGACGAAAACCCATTAGGCTTCTCGTTGTTGTTGTTGATGTGATCGAACTTCCTTCCCATGAGATTCGGACCCAAGACATTCCTATTGCTAGATTCTTGGAGGCCAATTGGCAATGGCATGGATGGCCCTGATATTTTGGGACTATTTTGCCTAGTGGAGTAAAATGAAGAAGAATTGGTACCATTAGAGGAAGTGCTCCTCCTAAGATCAACCATCCTTGGGGTCTTATTAGCATCAATCCTTTCTTCGACTTGGACTGATTTCTTCCCCGAACAAGGACATTTTCGACGAGGGATTAGCCACTTTTTGCTAATCCTCGGCCATCTGGTGGTGGTGGTGGTGCTAGTACTAGTACTATTATTATTAGCACTACTATTAGGAGAAAGATTCTTGATCATGCTAATGCCTACGGAGCCAGGCTGGTTTGCGAGCAAACCCGTCTGGCTATTCCAGCTAGCCTCCGAAGAGGCAGTGGGTGTGGCGTGGAATGATCTTGCTCGGTAGTTGCTGTTATTGTCTACTGATGACCCTGTTGACAGCCTGCCCATCGACGAGAGGTCTAGGACTTTCGATGAGCCATGCTGCATACTTGTACGAAGGTTTTGGTCATGATCATCATCGAGGGCACTGAAATACTTGGCTGCATCAAAAATGCTGATTTGTTCAGAGTACCCTGCTTTGTGCTGAGGATTATTATTATGCTGTTGGTGATCATTGTTGTTGTGATGATGGTTAGGTGGAAGGTAAGAATTGAAGGATACATCACGTTTAGGTGTGAATTGGGCTCGAACGATCGAGGGTTCTATGACATTGAACATAATTGGCTTATGGCTTTGATGTTTATGAATGTGATCAAGTTGATCCATTAGATTCTTCTTTGGTGGTTAGGGAAATAATGGAAGGTACTTTCACAGTTTTCTCTGCATGAGCTCTCAAAATGGGTTATATATATAAGTATGGTGATAATTCAAGGGTGATCAATAATTTTATCAAGAAGGCAACAAACGAACTACAACGAGATTCTAGGACCTATATGTTCACCAAAAGGGCAACGAGGAGAAATGGAAGTAACAAGTAATGTGAATTTGGAGTTTAGAATCTTATATATGGGTCTCTTTGGTTGGGAAATCCTATCTAATCCCTTTATGTTTTTAAGAGAATATAGTACTATATCACTCCAACCATAAGGGTAAGAGTCGCATATATCTAAATCTAAACGGTAACTTTTTTGACTCGATAGAGTAACTATGTTGTAAGACACAGATGAAATCCCCTCCAAGCTCCAACTGATTAATTTGGTGTAGTATTTGGTCGGTGTAGTAACTCACAGAACATATGAAAAACTTTTTATTTTGGTCGTTATGAGTTATTACACCAAATACTACACGTTTCGTTTCATAGATAATTTATGAAAAGTAGTGATACACAACAGGACACCCTGCAGGTTAGGGTTGGCCTTACAATTAATGAATTTGGACAAGGACAATTGGGACAAAGGTTGAAATGTTTGTCAAGATGATGTGTTAATGAGCTAACAGTGATAGGAATGACAGTTTACACCAATCATGTTGTAGCTCCATATACATTGTGAGAGGCTGAGATTATATTATGACTAGCTAGTTGATTGAAAATCATCTTTCAATATTAAAAATCTGGTCTAATAAAGTTCTCATGGATGGCCCCCCATATATATTGCCCATAGTGTTAGCATTGATTCATGATGTAGATGTGAACTGTGAAGTTAGGTGCATAACTAATGAATCTAGTTATTGATTTCTCCCACATTTTGCCTGTAAGCCTGTGTAACAACAGTAAGAACAGGAGTTTGTAACTAGTTGGAGTTTCTCCTAGTCAGAGTCGTATCGAATCTAGTTTTGGAGTTTTATGTAGTTCTTGTCGCGGTTTTAGTCGAGTAATTATGATGCTCTAGTGACTAAATGTTTTTTTCCCGGATTGGCTCAATAATACAACATGCATTTATCAAAACAGCAGTGACAACAGGAGGTATAACTTGAAATAAAGCAAAGGAATATTTCTGTGGATTAATGATGCGGCTTCACTGACCTCTGGATTGCAAGGTATTGATGTCGGCAATCAGCACAAATCTGCAAAAAAATTTTGGTAACTTTAATCCGCACATTTTTTTGATAATTTGTACATCTCATAAAAGCGGATATAAAGTCAAAACATTGATATACATATAAGGTACTACACCAAAACAAAGCTCAAAATGCTTATAAGAGCTAAAACTTGACAAGCATAAATAGTACGCCGTACACCAATAAGAGTCAAAACTCAATACATTCGTAGGAGTTAACGCCCAATACGCTCACGAGCAACACAACTTAACACCTATAAAAACAATAACTCAAGATATCCTAAATAAGATAGAGTAGTTACAATTTGGTGCCACATAAAATAAATTCATCCTTTTTTTATTGGCAAAAGATCAATTCCCAAATGTCTTATTGATAACAGATTTTGAATCAGGAGTATTACATAACCATTATATACTTCATTAATTAAATTGTCAAACTTTTCGTTATTAATTGTCAAGTGGTCACAACCATTTTTGTATTTCGATTGAGACATCCTACATAGGGATGGCAATGGGGTGGGGCGGTAGTGGATATAGATAGATTCATTCCTATATCCACCTGGATATTTCGATTCCGCCACCCGCCCCATCCCCACCACGGGTTGGAGATTCCAAATCCACCCCCGCCCCACTTACCCGGCGGGTATCCACCTCTGCTCCATTTATTGAGAGGGTATCCACATCCGCTTTATATAGACCTGTAAAACGGGTCGACCCAGCGGGTTACGAGTCGGGTCACTTCGGGTTCGGGTCGGGTCAGTTACGGGTTGGTTTTTGGGTCGAAATCAATTTTTGGTTCATTTTACCAGGTTGTGAACGGGTTCGGGTCGAGAATGTTTTGTCAGGACCCTAAGTAAACGGGTCGGTTCGGGTTTTCGGGTCGGGTCAGCTTTTTACAGCTCTAGCTTTATACCCACCCGAAAAGAAACGAAGCCCACATCGGGATCTACATCAAATTCACCCAAGATAATTTGCAAGGAAAAATTTAAGCTTTTTGATAAGCAATAGCAGTATACAATTTTATATATTTGGTAAAATAAGATTTTATATATTTATGTTCTGCATTTTTTATTTTTATGTGGATATGAGGCGGGGCAGATGAGTATAAGGCGGGGCGGGTAAGCGGGTATAAGGTGGGACGGGGCTCCAACGGGTATCCACTGGGGGAAGAAGGCAAACCACCTCCGCTCCATCCCCACGGCGGTTTTGCTTTATCAAAACCACACCCGCCCCATCCCCACCTAGCACTCCCCCATCCCCGCCCCAACTAGGACGAATGTGGGGCGGTATCCACCTGTATTCGCCCCACTACAACAACAACAACAACCCAGTAAATATCCCACCTAGGGCGGAGTCTGGGGAGGTCCAGATGTATTCGCCCCACTATCATTCCTAAATTCCTACCGTATGAATTTGGCTTTCATAAATAGAGCTTTTTCTTCTTTTTTGGGCTACAGAGAGGCTAACTCCCTCTTCATTACTAACTACAAAAGAGAAGGTAATATAGTTTTTAATTTATATCAGGAAAATCCACCGTCAACTCAAGTAACTATTTAATTTCCCCGCGCTCAGGTAATGGAGACTTTGCACAAACTAGGTACAAACCCGAACTCGGATTTGGAATGCCACTAGGAGAAAGTGTTCACCGTTTCTTGGCCGGAAAATAAATAAGGTCATTTTATCAGAAAATGAACTCTGACCCATTTTCAGTTTAAAGATCTCTTTGATAATTTCTTGAATAGTGAATTTGTTGGGAGGCATATACCATTTGATGGAGGGTACCATGCTTTCATGAGACACTTAAATATGATGAACGTGACATTTACATGCGAAAAGGTCGCTGCTTTTGCTCCACTCGGCACCCCTTTAATTATTGTTTTTTGGTGAAAGTCATCTACCTTTATTAAGTAAACGTCATTTTTCCCCTAAAAAAAAGAGTAAACGTCGTTTTTGTTGTTATTTATACCAGCACTTTTACAATGATTAATTTAAAAGCAGCGCTAAAAGCTAGAGACGTACGGGTGTGTTCATTTGCACTTACTAGTGGTCGTTTGGTTGAATGTGAAAAGTTGTACTTTCAATGTTTTCTTTTGTTAACCAAACAACCTCTTAGTAATTGATTCAGTTTAATTTAGTGATCTATTTTTTCTTTTTTGAGAAGACAGTGATCTATTTTTCAATTGTTCCTAGTTTTATTTTTTCCATTTTTTTTGTGGTAATTAACTAAGGTTAGATATGTGTGTATAAAATTAGCCTGGTTGGTGCCTTCCTCACCTCTCAAGTCTCAACTCTCAACTCTCAACTCTCAAGTCTCAAGTCTCAAGGAATCTTTTGTCATTTCACTTGTACCAGCTCAAGCCTTCAAGCAACCCGCCATCCCCAAAAAGGAAAAAAGGACCTGGGAATTAGAAAAAAGTATATAAGTGTGCCTCCTTTTTAGTATGTTTCTTTTTAACTTATTACCTTTGCATATGTGTAGGGTCTTCAATATTCATTAAAAAGAACAAACAAGAGGCTAATAATGTGATTTATGTGAATGAACTTGTGGAATGGGATTCTTTCCCAATCCATTCTAAGACGTACTATTATCCTTGAGGTAAGAAGACGGAGCAGCGGTCACACTATTTGCATCTTTGATTTTCATGCCTCACGATTTTGTTTAAGGTCACCTCTATAGCCAAGCATGATATCAACATGGCGTCATGCTCGTTTGAGGCGCCTCACGTTGAGGCCGCTTTTGTGAACTTTGTATCCCTTAAGATAAAAAAAAATTAAACTTGTAAATCAGGATCTCGTTTTACAAAAATTTGTATTAGACCGATTTAGTGTAAGTATTACCTTTTAGTGAATCGGGACCGTCATTCATAATACATAAGTGACCCCTACATTTCTAATAGTAAACCTATTTTATTATGAGTTGGTCTCAGATAAACTTGCTCAAATTGAGGCATATTACTAGGGGGAAGAGACATAATTTGGATGGTGTGCCTAATAAGTACATGTACGAAGGTGGACAATAATTTGAGCTATCATCATCAAGTACTGTAACTTCCTATTCCACAACCACCCAAGAAATTGGTAGGCATTACAAATTTACAATAGTGAGCAAGATTGTACCCAGTTCAGACAATGGTAGACATTCAATTCCACACTAGTACATACTTGGCTTCCTTCGGCACAATTCACAAAAGGAGAGAGTAAAAAGGGAGAAAAACTAAGGATTTCTTTTCTCGTTTGCGTGTATTGGGCTCCGATCTTGAGTGGTGTGTCCTTAAGTGTGTTTGAGCTTGTTTAGGCTTTATCGGTGTATTTCTAAGGATGTATTGAGCTCCGGCGTAGGGGTGTTTGTTGAGTGTTTGGCTCCTCTGGTGCATTGAGCTTTTGATCATCTTGAGTGCTTTTTAATGAAATAAAGTCTACTTATCGGGATAAAAAGGAAAAATTGCGGAGAAACCTCTATTAAAATCAACATTTTGTGAAAAAACATTTATTATACATATTTTTGCACCGAAACACCTAATAAAAACAGAATCCTTAAGTATTATTAACTCCTTAAGTGATTTTCGCATAATAATTATTCTCATATTATCTTTGTCCCAAGTTGTTAACAACGTAAATTCGAATTTTGTACTATTATATACAACAAATTAAAAAGAAATTTAAGTTACAAAATAAAGTTTCTCTATCCCTAAATTAAAATGTGAGCTACATTTTGTGGTTATTCGATATGAGTCAAGGGTAAAACGGAAACAAAAGATTGTAGGTTGACCAAAAACAGACTTAAGGCGGTAATACTTGGGGGTTTTGTTTTTATTAGGTGTTTCTGTGGAAAAAAAAAATTTATAATAGGTGTTTCTTCACAAATTGTTGATTTTATTAGGTGTTTCTTTGCAAATTTTCCCCAAAAAAATGAGCAACGGTGTGTTTAGTTCATCTTCATCATCTAGTTTTGAATTCAAATTCATTTCAACAACTTACATTTTCTCTCCTGTAACACTAGTTCAGTTGAAAAGAACACTAACCTAATACTACGAAACCCGATAATCCGATGTTGAAATCCCTCCCCCTTGATGTTATAACATTATACAGATGAATGGAAGTAAGTAGGAAGGAGCAATAATTCGGAAATTGAGGAAGGGCATGGTACATGTGGTGTCTACTATCCGATTTCCATTTGGGGTGACAAGTCATGTAGGTAATGAGGCAGGCAAATCTAGAATTTGATAATGAGGGGCAGAACCCAAACAATAAAGATAAGCGAATGAACTGGGAGAGTAAGGGCTGAGGGTCCATTACCTTTGACAATCCAATCCAATTAGGAATGCAACAAAAATATTTGTGCAAATTTGTGGCCACCATTTGCTTGACACTCTTTGATTTTCTTTTTGTTTTTTCTGTGATTGTAAAATCGTCAAAATAAGCTGCAAGCCTGGAACTTTGTCCTAATATCCTCCAAATATGAATGATCAAACTTCTCCAATTTTTTCCACGTTCTTTGATCAATTATTAAAAGCTGTAAGAAGCCAAAAGATGAACTCATAAATTATCTACATTGCAAAAAATAATTACTTACAACATTTAGAAAACATATTTCACCAAAGAAAACAATAACGGAACATATTGAACAAGTATTTCTCAATAAATTGCTGCAAGGACCTGGAAATGGAAAATATTGAGCACTTTTTTTTTCTTTTTTTTTTTGTATGAAGGCGGGGGCCGAATGAGCCTCCGAGCCTCCCTGCTTTAAAGTCGTTACAAGGGGAGGGAGGGAGTTACTAGTTAGCAGGGGAGGGGAGGATGACGTGGGAGCTCAAGTGGTAAGTGCTCTCCCCTTACAACCCAGTGGTTAGGGGTTCGAATCCTCATGTAGGAAGAATAAAAAAAATCTCCTCTACCTTTCTTTGTAGGGAGGGTCTCCTCCTCTACTTGAGCCCGTCGGCCCATCAAAGATGGGTTGGCTTGCCCGGCGCGTGTGGTTTGCGGGCTATTGCATGCGTCCTTGTAGCAAAAAAAAAAAAAAGTTAGCAGAGGAGGGGGGTAGATGATGATTCGATCCCGGGGCAGTGCCATTGCGCTGGAACCACACACCTTTACGTATCACATTTTAGCTTAACAACACATCATACAAAATCTGCAAGCCAGTGGTTTATTTGACATCAGTTTCTTAGAATACTTCTAAGGCGCCTTACAAATACATCCTTAGACCTTAGCAATTCAAACTCCACATGCTTTGCACCTAACATGATGGTCCTGAAAGAAAATCAAATTTCCCACTTTGGTAACAACCCCACCTCAGTAATCTCATGTTCATCAAATCCTGTAGCAATCAGGTCATTGTCAGAGTGGATCAACTTAAGTTTGACCACCACTTCAGTTCAGGCCCATCTAAAGAATGAATCTATAAACAAAAGTTACATCGCCTGATAAATGACCTTCAATGGTTCTTAACTTCACAGGGGGTCGAGTGTACAGTATATGCAACCTTACTCTTAAGAAAACAGAGAGGTTGTTTGCGTTTGACCCTCGATTCAGAGGGCAACGACCATCGGCAACTTGGCCATGCACGTCAATGACCAAACTCGGCTCAGGAAAGATCCAACAAACCGAACTTTGATTTGAGACTTTTGAGTCTGCTTTTTGTATTCGTAATATGCCCAAGCAGCCTAATATAGAGCTGAAAACAAGCTTGTATGTTGGAAGACTTGCAACGTATCACCAAGTACATCAAACTAGCCTCTCATCCAGGCACTACGTCCTCCGCCAGATTCTCTAAAAGCCATTCTTACTCTTTACACATAAGGTGGAGTCATGGAGAGTGGAGACCATAACTTTAGAAAACAATCCCTTACAGACTCCTGTACTCTAATGCACATCTAAGTCTTAACTGTCAGATGCTAACAAATTTCTCTGCTACTGTACTATGGTAGGCGGGTATACAGAACCGAAAGTTCATCCATTCCATGCCATTCTGTTTCTGATGGAGCCAAATTCAGTACTTTTTGGCTTTGAAATAATGGATTGAATCAAAGTGGCTCACCATGTCTGCACTTTTATTTATTGTGAAGTAATATAAGGGCCAAAAGAAAACAACCTCTCTATTTTCACAAGGTTAAGGCTGCGTAGACCCCCCCATTCAGGCCTTGTTCAGTATAATTTACAAGTCTAGGCAATTATCGACTCCATATGGCTTGGAGAGTGCAAGGTAGCTGGGTAGGTTGCCGTACTCCTACTCGTAACACGTGGGGTGGTTTGTTCCTAAAGTGCTTGCCTACTTGGTAAATGCCTTCAAAGGATTCCTGGGTCAAAGAGCTATACTAATATCAGACAGGAACCATTTCGGACAAAAGGGAAGAAAAAAACAGCTGCAACCTTTGTCTGCATGGAAATTTTCAGGGGCCTCATATCCTGCACACAATTTCACTTCATGACCAACTTGGATACAGTGTTTACTGGTCACAGGGATAACGATTAAGCTGCCACAGATACAGCTTCCTAAATCTAAGCTACTAACTGTGATTGCAATCTTGATGTCACTTCCAAGTTTAAGGCTCAGAAAACTCTCTTTTATATTCTTTCCTATCTAGAGATGGTACCACCGCTCAGTTTTGTCAGAGTGGCAAGCAAAGCAATACTCAGAGTCGTGACAGCAAACCGTCCGCATCCTGTTCCTTCATGTAAATAAGATTCGACATGCCTTTATGCCTTCAATTATAGGCCATGTTGTTTTACCCAACCTCTACAAAGACATGAAAGTTCCATCCAAGCACAACAAGATGTGTCCTCCCCCCCCCCCACCCCACCCCCACCCCACCCCCACCCCCTAGAAAAAAAAGAAAAAAGAAACAAAAAATATCCAATTTCATAAAAGCAGAATAAGGTGTTGTAATGTGACAAGAATATAACCAATACTTTCTCTTATCTAAAGATATACTTTATGATCACAACTTACCTGCTCGTAAATTTCTCTGCACTGTTCGCTTTTCCCCATGTAGCGGGCGTCTATGTAGTCATTTAGCTTACCAAACCTTGGCATTCATGGGTGTAAAACTGTTTGGCCCCAGCGTCAAGACTCAAATCACCCTTAGCATGCCTCAAGACCTCATTGCCACATGATAAGCACTATAAGCAACAGTCTTGCCAACTATGGCTAAATATGCACTTCAATATACCCCGCTTGCCATACCATCAGAGCACAATCTGCCGTCTTTCATGGAATCCAGGACAAGAATAAAGTTATAAGAGGTAGCATCGTCTCGATCTTTCTTCCACTTATACTAACCCTAACTCTTTCTGTGCCATACTTTCAGAATGTTCACAGTCTAACCGGCTCCCTTGTTAGTGCCGCACCTTCTACACCGAAATTCTGACTGGAGAATCAAGCCTCTCTTGTTCCTTAGTCTCTCGATTATCGCAACTGGGGCCATTTTTAGCACATCCAGAACTATTTCATCTTCCACCCTTACCAATTAAGTCCGTCACAACAGCTCATTACCCTGGATACAGAAGCATACTCTCTTTGGGAATTCATTTTTCTTCACCCAAACAATGCACCATTCACCATCTGCTACATTAATTACCTTCGTGTAACAGTAAATGTATTTTATAGCTGAGATACTTGTTGAATCATTTACAGAAAGATAGTCTAAGCTCTTTCCTCCTGTGCAAGTGGGCGTGACTCTGTGAGTTGGTGATATTTTCGTTCTTTTCTTCTTATAATATAATAAATAAATAAATAAAGGATAAAAGCATATATGCAGAAAAAATCATTCAGCACCATATCTCGCTCGGTAAATCTAACTAAGAATGGACAGAGAAGAGGTCACACTGATGCAGAGAATCAGAAGGATGAGGTCTTTAATATGATGTATGAAGAAGCGAGAAACATTTATTTGCACAACATAAAAGTCAACACAAATTTAAAATAAAATACTTTAAAAAAAAAACAACATACAAGTCACAGACTATTTGTAAAAATAATCACATGAGCTTTTTATAACATAACTCTACCAGCTTGCTATATCCTTGCAATATGAATTCCAAACTAAATATATAAGCAAGTCCATCAGCGTAGCCAGAACGTCAGAAAAAGAAACCACTAGACCACTTCCTGAAGCATTTAAAAGCACCAATATGAAATAGCATTACAAACCAAAAACTTCAAAGTCAATTTGAGAATCAAATATATTTCCAATAGAAGAAATGAGATCACATATGATACAACTATTTGTAAAAATTTCACTGTATTTATATTTCAATAGTATAATGTAAGTTTACAGAACTAATCCTTGCGACAGCTGATTAAAGGGTGGAAATCAGAACATACCACGCCAAGCTGCAGGTCGATCCATACATCATAATCTGTGATAGCCAACCATTCTTAGAGGCATGTTAATAAACCCTTATCCTTTTCCCATCTACATGCTAGACGGGACATCCTAGCTGACACAGCTTCTGGTTAAAAAGAAGGCAAAATATTCCGATAATGTAAGGCAGGCAGGCAGGCAGGCAGACTAGAAGTATATACAGCAACAATTTTTCTTCAGATGTTTCTCTGGTTGCTAAGCTGAATTCCAATTACAGAACAGGATGATACACCCAGAAACTCGTCTTAGCCATCAACACTTGATGTCCTACCAATGGAGTTTAAAACTGGCTGATTGCATAAGCGGGTGAGCAAAGTAAGCGCCCAGGGTGACAGCAGTAATCGCCAAATATGGCAACCTAACAAACTCTTTGTAATAATTTCTGGGTAACTTTTGGCGACCATCAATTATAGCAGCAAAAGGAATGATACTTGTCCGGTTCTTCACAATCTTGAACGCATCTCCATATCGCAAAGCCAATCTTCTATCCCCATTCCAAGCACCAAATAAATGGTGTCCAATTAATCCAATAGAGGCGGCTACAGCGACAGTGTTACCAATCCAAACTGTGTGAGCCAGACACCAGATGACCTGTCCAACCATCTTTACAAAACTAACTAATTAGGCCTTCGTGAAAGAAAATCAGGATATGATTATTAACACCTGCATTTAAAGGGGAGGATGAAATATGTCCGGCCAGGAATGGGCCAAAATATAGAGCCAGAGATACTCATACATCTATGAAAAAAGACGTACTCCCTCCATCCCTAAATGAAGGTCCAAAGTTGATTTAGTGCCTTATTGGCCTAGCTCCTCCCAGCTTCAACTTCTTCCTCTCACATTCCTCTTTCTACACCTCCTCTTCCTGCACTTTAGCCTCCACCTTGAAGTTGAAATAGGCCTAGAAGTAGAAGCGGCCTGTTTCAACTTGGCGATGGAGTTGGAAGTGGAGGAAGAGGGGTTGGGGGAGGAGGAATGTGAGAGGGGAAGTTGAAGTTGAGAAAAGTTAGGCCAAACGTGTTCTTAGTTACACATACTAAGAAATAAGGGGTTGCGCAATCAAAACTAAGAGAACAAGTAGATAATTGTGAGATTAAATGCGTAATAGGACAATTGATTTGAGACTAAAAAACCAACATTGAGTCTTCAATTTGGGATGAAAGGAGTAATTTTAACCGTAAAACAAATTTCCCCCATAACGGAAAGTGATTCTGAAGTCTGCCTTGTGCTAATATAGGCATTAATTCAAGGAGCAGAAATGCAGAATAACAGAGTATATCAAAGACTAAGGCCAGAAATGAAAATTAAACGTAATAAACCTTCTCACGCTAATAGACAAAAATGATATATACCTGTGGATGGCGTGTGATTCTCATGATTCCTGTTTCCCACATATGTAATTTGGGCTTATCGACAGCAGCTACTTCTAACAAATTGAATGTTGAAGGGTAGAGGAAAAAGAAGGAAACTAAGTTAGATAACCACACAAGTTGATGTACTCCGGGAGCACTTTGGAGCTGCCACAGTTGTACACCATCGTATCTGTGGTTAATGAAGTAGACCTGGAAAACAGGAATCGTGAAAGGTTACAAATATCCTAGGACAATGGAAAAATCTTCAGGGTTGAAAGAATAAAGAAGACGGGGGGGCAAATACTTAGCAACAAATAATCTACCAAGCATGGGAAAACACAATCAGTAAATTTTATAGAAGTCAAATCTTACCACAGTGCTCACGGCAAGTGGAAGAGACGTCCCTGCAAAAAGAACACGGAAAGCGCGCTCTCCAATTATTTTCTCACCCACATCCCTGAAACTAGCGAGTCCACTATGAACCCCAGCAAATATGATAGTAAGGCTCAGCATTGCAAGCTGCACAAATTTTTTGGAAGATTTAAGATCTATAACTGTCAACAGTCATCCACGGTCCAACCGTCCAACTAAAGCAGCAAGCAGAACAATTAAACAATTTTTTTTTTATAAAGCAGAACAATAAAACAATTAAGCTAAGAAAAACTTTAAAGTAAAAAAATTGTTAAGCTAAACAAGTCATGAAAGGATTCTCCATTTTCTAGTGGACAAAGATCTCAGACACCAGGAGCTAGTCATGTAGCAATGTCTGCATTGATCAAAAAATTTCAAAACGTTATTTCTAAGCTAGTATAAGAAATTCATCCTGCATATGTAGAGCTCTAACTAGGAGAAATGGGAGGGGTCCTTCAAAAAATTCAGGCATAATTAAAATTAGTTGGTGAGTATGATTCAAACTCCTTTCCATTCTTTACATAGCCACCAAGTTGACTGAATCACAGTGGCAATTCCTAATAGAATAACATCACTCTCTTTTTAGGTACATTCATAAAACACACCACATCATTATAAGGACAATTCCTTCACTATCATTGCCTGACTAAAAGGCACCAACTTTTCTGCTTCTCTAGCATCACACAATATGAGTCTATGATACTAACTAAAGAGATCATTTCCATCAAAATCAAACAAGTTCATGGAGGCCTTTCTATAGCTGGTTTGACGAGAAACTACATAGTGAAAATATTTTCCAATACACTGCACAATTCATGTCATTACTCTCCAATCACGACTCTCCTATTAATCTAGATGTGATCTACCACAACGCTAACTCCAATACATTTCCAACAGATTCAACCTGTATATGTGAGAACTTCACGCTGAACTTATCATCCTAGCTACAGCAGGTCAGCAGCCTATACAAACACCTTGACTTCCCCCAGCCAGCCACGGCCGCTAGTGGCCAGCTACCAGTGCCACACTAGGAGTTATTTGTTGATTTGTTGTTGGCTTGTTAGCAATCTAAGGGAATACCCTATTAACAACTATACCCAATTCCCAGTTCCTAAATCATTGAAAAACCCTTTTTGTTGAACTAGACTTTAAGTAAACCCTGGTGACTTTCACTTAAGTAGACCTCGGTTACTCCATCAGGCATTAATTTTTATTTTTATTGGGTATTAATGAGTCAAACTATAAATTTAATAAATTAACTAACTGAACTACAAATTCTAGTGGCTTACATTCCCCTCAAATCTGCCTTATAGCCATCCATAACATTCAATTAAGGCAAAGTTGAAAAAGATAGTGTCTTGCAACCAAAAATTAAGATAAGTGCAATTCCCAACCCCAATTCCAATATCAAACACAAGCATCAAATACACAAAATGAATAATTCACCACATTAGAAAATACAAAATTAACAAAATTGCAGAGAGGGTCAATAAATAGATAAAAAGTTCAATTTCATGTACCTCAGGACTTTGAGAAATGTTCTCAACAGCATCGATATAATATTTCCCAAAACCAGTCGAATTATCAATCCAAAGATAATTAAGCGCAAACAACACGGTCCCTAAAATCACAGTAAAATAAACCCAAGAAGACAATTTCTGGCCACTTAATTCAAAAACAGCTGAATCTTCACCAACAAGAGAATCCTCATCATTCGAAATTTCATTAGAATCCCCGAGAGAAGTTCCGGCGATCAATCTCCGGCGAAGTTGAACTGATTTTGGAGGGAATTGACTCAATTGAGCGAAGCTATTGAATTTCCGGTGAGCTAATTTACGAGAAATCGAGAGAGAGGAGAGAGAAAATGAGGAATTGGGGATTAGGGTTTTAGGTTTTTGACGAGGTGGGGAGATTGTGAAAGGGACTGATAACAGAAGTGACGACGCCATTGATGAAATGAAATGAGAGGGAGAGAGAGACTCAAAAGTGCTTGAGCTTTGCTCGTACAGTATCCGTTAAATGCACATTTTAGCTCCTAGTGACGTGGCAGTTATGAGCGCAACCGCATATCCATTTGATATTTTCTTACTCGAAATTGAAATTGGGATCCACCGATTTCCAATTTTTAAAATTAAAATTGAAATTTGTAGCATTGATTTCGAAATCATCCGTTCTAAATTAATTCTGATTCTGATAGTGAATACTCGAATTTTCTATTCATCCTAATAACATGTGTTGATGTGCATATACAAAAAAACTTGGGACAAATTCTAAATAATTATTTCTGAAGTGTCATAATTTAGTATAGTATAGTCTTGACAAGGTAATGGCCAATAAACACTAAAACAAGGTTGTTCTTTAGGTTTCTTACCCCTTGATGGTGAAACATCAAAATGAATGGTAGTTACAAGAATTTAGCTAGTCAAGAGTAGTTACCCCTTGATGGCTATTGTTCTTTAGGTTTCTTTCTCTTGAAAGCTCATGATGAAACATCAAAATGAACTTTTAATTTTGCTAGTTCTTTCCATTTCACGTAACTACTTTTGACTAGCTAATTTCTAAAAGATAATCTTATTTCGGACAGATATGATAACTCACGTACCATCATAAAATGAGGAGAATAAAATCACCTTCACACAAATCGCTATGAAAAAAATATAAATAATTCTCAAAACTAGTTGCTGGAGAGAAAACTAAAATAATATATTCACCCAAGAGACTTTGAGCCTTTTCACAGGCTTGAATGCAGTTAGGGTAAGAGAAGAATACACACTCTTGGGCAAGGTAACATGGACATGCAAATGCGAAAACGGAACACATGAAACGCAAATTCTGAAAAATTATAGAAGTAATATGCAATGAAGCACGAAAACGGGAACTTCAACACGGAAAACGGGAAACGAGAAATGCATTGTGAATGTCGTGTCCGTGCCTCCTTGCTCTTGGGGAATGAAAACTTTATGTTGTTGAAAATGATGCTTAGGACATGTTCTTTCAACTTGTTTCTAGTTTTGCCAAATTTTCCTCAATTTTGCTTAATTTCTCCCAGTTTGACCCAACTTTGTTCAATTTTTTCCAGTTTTAATATTTTGACATGTTAAACATAATAATTAAATATCTACTAAAAAAACATAATAATTAAATATACAATATATTATATCAAATATAAAAATAAATATATACATTGACTTTATATTTAAACATGAGTAAAAATACCTCGTTAAAATAATAATAACAATAACAATAATAATAATAATAATAATAATAATAATAATAATAATAATGGTGACAAAAATAATATTATTTATTTATCATTATTATTGTTATTATTATAATATTGATCCAAACCGACCTGCTTAAGATCCGATCGAAAATCGACTCGAACGGATCGACCTGCTAATGACCCGAACCCGAAACTACCCGACCCAAACCCGAAGTTTATGAGACAAGAGTTGTCTGACCCGAAAACCCGACCCGCTAAAGACTCGAGATGATCGACCTGATATTCACCTGACCTGGTGATGCCATGAACCCCATGTGATCCGACCCGTTTTCCAGGTCTAATCATACGACAAAATTTGGCCCGTTGGGAAACCCAATCTGAACACAACTTGCAATGATCAGAAACTAGGGATGATAGTGAGGCGAGTACAGGTAGGTTTTGCCCCGCATCCGTCCCAGTTGGGGTGAGCATGGTTTTGAAAAAGCAAAATCGTCGTGGGGATGGGGCGGTGATGGTTTGTGTTGTTCCCCAATTGGATACCCACATCATACCCACCAAAAAATAAAAAAAGTGTAGAAATTCTAAATATAAAATGTATTGACACAATTTGTTCAATAGTTTTGATGTTTGTAATAGTGAGACAAGTTTTATTGGGTTTGTTTGTTAAATATATGGTAATTATTTTTTGCGGATATCATATGGATTTAAGGTGAGTATCAGGTGGGTATGAGCCGGGTATTAAGTGGGTATAGATACCTGATAGCCGCTAGGTAATTAATTGGAGCGGGTCTGGACTGTATGATTCCCAT
Source organism: Tetragonia tetragonoides (assembly GCA_038025085.1). Classification (NCBI taxonomy): domain Eukaryota; kingdom Viridiplantae; phylum Streptophyta; class Magnoliopsida; order Caryophyllales; family Aizoaceae; genus Tetragonia; species Tetragonia tetragonoides. The sequence goes on from CM076152.1 coordinate 39,286,671, forward strand.
CTCATACCCACTTAGGTGGGGATGGTTTTGAAAATCTTACCCATCAATCCATCATGGAGATAAGACAGAGGACAAATTGACCTTAGCAATATGGGTATATATATACATACCTATATTCACCCCCGCCCGCCCCGCTGCCATCTCTATCCAAACTATCTGATTTAAATCCGAAATTTGGGAGACGAAATCTGTCCATTTCCAATGATCGACTCGAACCCAAACTGTAACAGACCCGATATAACCCGATCGATAATGACCAACCCAAGGTCCCCAATCGATAATGATCCGACCCGTTTCCGAGTTCTACGAGTCATGATATAAACATACATAATTTTGGACGTAACCGTCTCATCAGAACAACTTTCTCTCGGTAGTACTAGTACTAGAGGTACCTCACCTCACCTCACCTCACCTCACGCATTCTGCGCCACGCTACCTGACCCCCCCTTCATGGGCCCCCCTACTACTGCAAACAAAACGACGATCTTCATCTCCTCTGATGATTCTCATCCAGTTTTCTTTTTCTCTGAAACCCGTCGTATTATTATGTAGGTGATGATTTTCTGTTTTAGAGAGAGAAAATAAAAAAAAGATTCGATCTAGAGAGAGAAAACACACACCTCCATTATTCTTGCTTGTACGTACGGTCCATTTGCATTTTCTCTCTCCTATTTTAACCCTTCATCAGCGTGAACAACTACAGAAACAACTTCCCACAAAGAGAGAGAGAGAGAGAGAGAGAGAGAGAAGAAGTTAACAAGCTGGTAGTAGCAGAGAATCTGCTTTTGAGCTTTTGCTGTTCATGTAGATATAGAGAATAACAATAATAGAGCTCTTGCTTTTATCTTCGTCGTATTATTAGATTTTCCGCCATTTTCGCCCAATTGTATCGAACTATCAACCTCTTTCGTTTCAGAACAAAGGTTCGTTCCTTTTCCTTCATTTTCTCTCTCTTTATTCTCTCTCTGTCTTGCTATTGGTGTAAAGCATAATTGATAAAGAGTATATCTCTCCATTTGTCACTTTATTTGAGTTTGAGCATGTTTGAATGAAGAATTATCTTCAATATGACAGAAATTTGTAAATTAAGGTCGCAAAAAAGGTAATGTTGTTACTTACTTACTTAGTTAGTGTTTAATTATCTCCATTTGTCATTTTGTTCTTGTATTTATTATAGAATTGTGCAAAAATGGAAATTGGGGTTTTAGGGGTTTAACTCTCTTTCTGTCTTTTCTCTTTAAATTATGAGTACTTTATTCAATGTGGTTATGGACTTTTGGTAGAAGAGGTCAAGTTGCATTTATTGAAAAAACAAATTTATTTTGCTTTGCTTTGATTTGATTGGATTGTTGCGTGTTGTAATCTTTGTTTTGAGTTAAATCTACCTCGACCTCGAGCCCCTTGCTTTGTATTTTTTAATCTCTCTCCTCTTTTCGTGTGTTTGTGTAAAAGCAAACACTTTTTTTTCTCTAGGGTTCATGTTTCTCATATTCCCCACATTTCACCTTTTTGTAAAAAAAAAAAAGAACCCTTTTGAATTATGAAGCACTGATTGTTGATAAAAGTAGTAAAAAGAGTTTAATTTTTTTGGGTTTCATATTTGGCAAAAGCAGGAGGAAAAGCAGGAAAAGCCATTGATGTTTGAGGTGTTCTTCATTGGAGGAGAAGAGAAAAGTGCAGAAGTCAAAGTGAATTTAATTAATTAGTAGCACTGTTATATGCTACATTAAACTCTGGGAGTTTTGAAGAACCACAACTGGGTTTTACTCGTTTGCCGTGTGATTTCTGACCTTCATTAATTACCACCCAGTTCCAAGCTGCCTTTGATAATGACCCATTTCAGGTTCATCTCTCTCTCTGTTGTTCTATTATTTTATTTTATTTTATTTTGTGGAGTAGTAATCTAACTAAGGAGAGGTTGAACCAGCAATATTTCTAGCTGAATTTCCAAAAATCAAAATTTGAGTATTTGAGTGAGGCAGTGAGATGGGTTTATGAAAAGATATGATTGGTGGTTTTTTTTTTTTTTTTTTTTTTTTTTTGTTTTGTTTTTGATTATGGGGTTTGGTGGTCCATTAGGGACCACATTTATGGTCAAAAAACTGAAATTTTGGGAGGACTAGTCTTTTTCTACAGAATTCTGTTTTAGGAATCACTTCTTGAATTACCTCGGAGAAGGACAGAGAGAGTTGGGTTTGTTATAGCAAAAGAGGTGGCCAGTGGGCACCCCGTGATGGGTTTGAGCCTTTGAGGTGATAGTGAAAGTGGGGGCCAATTGGATCTTCTTGCTTTTGTTAATGAGTTTCAAAGGGAAATCTTAGTTTAGGAAAAGTTTTGAGCAATTATGAATATTCAAGGTTTCATTTTTGGAGCTCTTTAGAATGTCCTTGAATGAAATTTAGCAGGTTTGAGGTAATGTTGTAGAAATTTTCCCTATTCTTTTTTTAATTTTTAATCTTCTCCTTTTGTGTTGGCTTTATGTATTTACTTATTTGATGAGTAGTTAAACTATCTTCTCATATGGTTTTGACTCAAGAAAAATGTAGTGAGTGAAGATGGAGAAAAGGAGGGAAACAAGTGTAGTTGAACGTTACCAATTTTAACAGTTATTTGAAGACATTTCTCATTTTCCATCTTGTGTTTAAATTTTGATTCTTTGTATTTGCTGAGAGGGAAATAAGTGTAGCTATATTACCAAGTTAATCTGGTTTCCTCTTCTAATACTGCAGGAATTCTGGCATGAGTGCCTGAGGGAAATTCTGTGATCAACTGTGTGTTGTGTGGATTGTTCTTTGTGATATGAGCTTGAGCAGGATGTCGATGCTGAAGCTGGCAAGGGCGTTCGCTCTTGTTCTGAGCATTGCCTTATTTTGCTGTGCAACCTTCTCTTCTGCTTCCAGGGATATGGATACACTGTCTGCTATAAGAAAAGGTCTAATCCAAAGAAAAGACATGGTTCCCAGTTGGTTTTTCTCGGAGATTCCACCATGTGACTGGAGTGGTGTCGACTGTAAGGGTGCTGAAGTTCAGGGGCTTAATTTCCCCTGTCAATCGTCACCACTGGACATTCCATTTCCCAGTGGCATTGGTGATTTAAAAAGCTTGAAGTATCTCAATCTAAGCAAGTGTGGGCTTACCGGCGTTGTTCCTCAAAATATCTTGAGCCTTGAGAAGCTCGAGATCTTGGACCTGAGTGGCAATGCACTGTCTGGTACTCTGCCTTCAATGGTGGCTAACCTGAAAGATCTCAGGAAACTTGTGCTTGATGATAATAGCTTTTCCGGGTATTTGCCTTCGTCCATTGGTCTTCTCACTGAGCTTATGGAGCTTTCAGTTCATGGGAATTCTTTCTTTGGTGATCTTCCTCCACAAGTTGGAAGTCTTTCAAAATTGGAGTCTCTTGATGTTAGTATGAACTCTTTCTCTGGTGTCTTGCCTTCGACTTTGGGAGACCTGACTAGCCTCTTGTACTTTGATGCCAGTAGGAACAGATTCACTGGTCCAATCTTTCCTGGAATTGGAAATTTAATTGGGCTTCGAAAGATTGATCTCTCAGAGAACATGATCTCTGGAACCATACCGGCTGATATCGGCAAGTTGACGAGCCTTACTTCAATGAATCTGGCGGACAACAGCATCAGTGGAGTGATACCAACGTCTATTGGTAATCTCAGTGCACTTCAGACCCTTAATGTCCAGAACTGCAGACTTTCAGGTGCCATTCCTGATGAAGTGTCTAAGCTAGTCAATTTGACTTACTTGAACATAGCGCAGAACTCCTTTGAGGGAGGATTGCCTGGAAGCTTCGGCAAGTTGACAAGTTTAGCTTACCTTCTTGCTGTAAATGCTGGGTTAAGCGGGATGCTACCTGGAGAGCTGGGTAACTGCAAGAAGCTGAAAGTTTTAAGTCTTTCTTACAACTCTCTCTCAGGCCCTCTGCCGGATGGTCTTGCTGGGATGGAGTCAATTGAATCTCTATCGTTTGATTGCAACCACTTGTCAGGGCCAATTCCTAGTTGGATATCCAACTGGAAGCAGGTGGAATCTGTAATAATGACAAAGAACCTCTTGACAGGATCTGTACCGGCACTTGATATTCAGAAACTAAGGTTACTTGATCTCAGTAACAACAAGCTTTCGGGTGAGTTGCCTTCAGAAATATGCAATGCAGAGTCGTTGACTGTGTTATCGCTCTCAGAAAATAACTTCACTGGAAGCATCGAGAATACTTTCAGAAATTGTCGTAATCTGACTGATCTGGTATTGTCCGGAAACCATCTTTCTGGTGAGTTACCTGGTTACTTAGGTGATCTCCCACTCGTCTCACTGGAGGTGTCGAAGAACAGATTTTATGGAAGCATCCCTGATCAACTATGGGACTCAAAATCTCTAATGGAGATATCTCTGAGCAGGAATATGCTTTCAGGGGAGGTACCTGCAGCTGTTGCTCAAGTCAAGACATTGCGGAGACTGCAACTAGATAATAACTTCTTCAAAGGGACCATCCCAGCTTCCATTGGGGAATTGAGAAACCTGACTAATCTGTCTCTGCATGGTAACCGGTTAGAAGGAGATATCCCTCTTGGCCTTTTTAACTGCACGGGCCTTGTTTCTTTGGATCTGGGTTCTAATAGCCTTACGGGTCAAATTCCAAAATCTATTTCGAGATTGAAGCTGCTAGATAATTTGGTATTATCAAAAAACAAATTTTCTGGTCTCATTCCTGAAGAAATATGCTCTGGGTTCCAGAAGGTGGCTTTGCCAGATTCAGAGTTCACTCAGCATTATGGCATGCTTGATCTCTCCTACAATAAGTTTGAGGGTCCAATCCCAGCATCAATAAACCAGTGCCTAGTCGTTATGGAGTTGTTATTGCACAATAATGAGCTGAATGGTATTTGTCAAACTTGACCTTGCTGAATTTGTCTTCCAATCATTTAACTGGCCCAGCTATACCTGAATTTTTCTCATTGAGCAATCTTCAAGGGCTCCTTCTCTCACACAATGAGCTTACTGGCTCTATTCCTGATAACATGGCTTCAATAATGCCAAGCCTAACCGAACTTGATATATCATGGAACCAGCTCAGTGGTTCACTCTCATCATCTGTGCTTGACATTGAGAGCCTGACTTACCTGGATATCAGTGCTAATTCATTTTCAGGATCCTTCCCCTGCCACTTTGCATCTGCCAGCTCTCTTGTTTATCTAAATGCCAGCAACAACCATTTGTCCGGCCACCTTTGTGATTCCCTTTCGAACTTAACAACACTTTCGTTTCTAGATCTTCACAACAATGCTTTGACAGGAAGCCTGCCGCCCTCTATATCAAACCTTGCTGCCTTGACATACCTAGACCTTTCTGGGAACAATTTTGAGGACTTTGTTCCCTGCAATATCTGCAGCATAGAAGGTTTGTCTTTTATAAATCTCTCTGCCAACAGATTCTTGGGATTTGTCCCAGAAACATGCATCAACCATATGCCATGCTTAGCCTCTGCTCGTGCACGAGCTGTGACCCGAGCCCCTGTATGGGGTGCTATGATTGCGGTCATACTTGTTCTTCTTGTTCTAGTTATCTGTCTGGGCAGACGCTGGATATTGAGGCATGACGCAGTACGTTTAGATGGTAAAGAGGGTAGGCTTGCGACATGTGAGCAGTCTCATGAACTGATGTGTAAGAAGTCAAAAGAGCCTTTAAGCATCAACATTGCTACCTTTGAGCACTCTCTGACGCGCTTGAGCCCTACGGACATTTTATCAGCAACTGACAATTTCAGCAAGACTTATATAATAGGTGATGGTGGATTTGGTACGGTTTATAAAGCATCCCTGTCAGAGGGGAGAACAATAGCTGTCAAGCGGCTTAATGGAGGCCACTCTCATGGTGACCGAGAATTTTTAGCAGAACTGGAGACTATAGGAAAAGTTCAACATGAAAACTTGGTTCCGTTATTTGGCTATTGCGTTTTTGCTGAGGAAAGGTTCTTAGTATATGAATACATGGAGAATGGGAGCCTTGATGTGTGGTTGAGGAATCGGGCTGATGCAGTTGAAGCTCTTGATTGGCCAACCCGTTTTAAGATTTGTTTAGGGTCTGCTTGTGGTATTGCCTTTCTGCATCACGGGTTTGTGCCCCACATCATTCACAGGGACATAAAGTCCAGCAACATACTGCTGGACAGTAACTTTGAGCCCAAAGTCTCAGACTTTGGGTTGGCCAGGATAATAAGTGCATACGAGAGCCATGTTAGCACTGTTCTTGCTGGCACATTTGGGTATATACCTCCTGAATATGGGCAGTCTATGGTAGCGACAACGAAAGGCGATATCTACAGCTTCGGGGTAGTGATGCTGGAGCTGGTGACTGGGAGAGCACCAACAGGGCAGGCTGACATTGATGGTGGCAACTTGGTGGGTTGGGTTCGCGTGATGATGGCTACTGGGAGGGAAGATGAGGTGCTTGATTCTTATGTTCCCTCGATCGCACCATGGAGGCAACAGATGTTGCAGGTCCTTGGCATTGCACGAATGTGCACGAGCGACAATCCTGCAAAGCGACCTGACATGCTTGAAGTGGTGAAGCTGTTGAAGGAGATCAAAATCAAGAGCTTGGACTAATTCGCGAAAAAATCTACCATGTTCTCAGGCTGTGGAGCCCCATCTCGAAGTGTTCTGTAAGTTGGTAATTGTAATCTGAGGAGGTTTAGATTGATAGGAGCTGTAAATAAGTGAATGTAGTCTGTAGAAGTTAAAAATCAAAGAGGCTAATTGTGGGGCATTTGAATTAAATGCCCCTTCCCCTGACCAAGCAATGAAAATCCTCATCAAGTTTCTGATGAGAAAAACTGTCATACTGTCTTCTGGTTGGTTTTTCATTTTCACAGTACTGTTGATTTTCTGACACTTGGTAGTTTGAGGAATATGCAAAGATTATATCCTGCAATCAACTTCTTTTTCTGATAGGTGACAAGGTAAAAGAAATGCAGCAGAAAAAGATGATGCACTCTTACCCTTTTCTTCATGATTGGTCCTTATAAGCAGAATTTAAGAACTCACCAATCTTCTGCTCTGCCTTTCATTAACACGTAAGTTTTGCTCACCCTTTCCACTTCTTACACATCAAGATATTTCAAAGTCTCTTTCATTCTCATTTACTTGGAACTTTGCTTATGATTGACTTCACCCCTTAACATTTGTAGATGAATTTCTCTCTCTCTCTCTCTCTCTGGTGTGGTGTGTAATCACTGTGTATACCATACATTTAAGAAAGGGTATAAAGAGTTGTTGACCAAATAGCTAATTCAGGTACTTTTTATTCATAACATGAATAAAAAGGGTCAACCCTTCAAAGGTATTCGGACTCTCGTGTTCAAAAGCGAACATATCAGACTAACTGAATAGGCTAATATAGTTCTTAGAAGCCCGCAGACACAAGGCATGGGGGGATTGAGGATTCAAACTCATAACCTTGTCTTACCAAACCACTTAGGAGTAAGCTTGGAACCAATAGACCATCACCCTTGTTGGTCAACCCATAAATTATTTAGATAAAAAAGAAATACACAAAAATAGAGCCTAATGTGTGTGGAGATGGTGGCTTGGTCAACAAAACGAGTTGTTATTTCCCTTTTTCAAAAATAAACAAAAAATGAGAGGAAGAAAGTACTAGAGCTGTAGGAGTATCAATCTTGTGGGCTCAATGGCTCATTTTAACTTAGAAGACAAAGTTACTAAAAGTAAGTACCTTCAATCAGCGTTAGTTGATTGAGTTGCACAGTTCCACCAACTAATTTAACTACTCCATGATAATTCCCTCCCTCTCTCTCTCTCTCCCTCTCTCTTTGCAACTCACCAAACTCAGATGGAAACCTTACATATCCCCACGTAGCATAGATTCATGATTCTACCTTGCTAATTAAGCCTTAAAGCTGAGATTACTAGTATCATTATCTTAGCAAAATTTCAAGTTTGAGCTAGCTACTTGTTGCATATTATAAGGGAGATTTCAGATTTGCCTTCTTTCATCTTCTTAAGTGCTCTTTGATTAATTAGAGTGTGAAGATATGAAGGAACGCACTGAGAGATGGATCATTCTTCCTTTCTCCCTTGGCTGTGCTTCGAAGGCGAGTGTCGATATTGGCACCACAAATGATCCTAACAATGCAACTATAACCAGTATGACCTCTCTCTCTGTCTCTTTTTTCTCTTTATCTCGCTCCTCAAGTTATTGATTGGAATTTTGATATGGTTGTAACTTCTGAAGGTAGACAAGGAATGCAGAAAGGATCACCTATTGTAAAGAAAAGCAAGTACTCCCTTCGATTTAGTCTTCCGAAGCCTAGCATAGCTCGTGGATTTCGAAGACTGATCAGAAGTTTTAAGAGCGTCTCTCAATTGTTTGGTAAGTTAATGAACCACAACATTTTTAGATGATAAAGATTAGCTTTCCATTTTTGCAAGCATTAGCATGAATTTGATCCTTGTTGAAGGCCACAAATTGTTCACTGCCCCCATGCTTTGCCTAAGAACCTCAAAACTCAGATTGTTGCACCCAAACACCAACATTGACAATGACAAACCAGTTTGATTTCACTGTTTGTGGATTCGGGGAGGTCAAAATATACGCAACCTTATCTTTAACTAGAAAGAGTGTGTTTCTGAAATACCCATCATTCATAAACTACATTTGGTTGGGGTTCAAACAGAATCATAAGCAAGGTAGTAATAGTTATTGTTAGTGCTAGCAGAATCATAAGCATTAAGCAAGGTAGTAATAGTTATAGTACTAGCAGAATCATAAGCATTAAGCAAGGTAGTTGTAGCTTAATTTTTGAACTCCAAATAAAGCTAAAACCCGAACATGATGTAGCAGGGTGATTTTAACACCATATTTGGCCAATCAGAGCTGATGTGGTTCCATTTTATTTGGCATATATGCAACTAATAACAAGATTATAGTAGTAACAATAACATTATCAATGACGTACTGAATATGTTTGTTCCTTTTACTCCAGTTTACAAGGATAAGATGGATAAAAGAGAGATGGAAATGGAGATAGGCTACCCAACAGATGTGAAACATCTAACACACATAGGATGGGATGGTTCAACTACAATAAACAACCCTGTCAAGCACTGGGAGAATTTAACCCCTTCAGAGATCATCTCTTTCCCATCAATTTCTCTCAAGCAATTTGAACTTGCAATGGCAGCACAAGCAAATGGTAATGGAAATGAAAATGGACCATCACAGCAGCAACTTCTTCACAATTCTTCTAAGCCTAAGCTTGTTTCTTAATGCTCTCCAGTTCTCATAACAGACTAATATTTTACAAGGACCCCTTTTTTTTCAGCCTAATTTTCTTCCAATGTTAGATTAAAATGATTGGTATTGTATCTCATTGATTATTGTGACTTAAGTTTCTATGAAAAATGAAGAAAAAAAAAAGGAAATGAAAATTATGATGATTGTTGTGGTTCTTGCACTAGAATAAATTTATGTACAGGGTTTCATTTCTGCAATTTCTGGTCTCCAATTTGTCACTTTTAATTGATAGAAGCTGATTCTTCTTAGTATAAGATCTGGGTTTTTATTTTAACATAGAAACCAGCAAATACCAATATCACAAAGAACCCATCTTTTAACAAAGAAAAATCTGGGCAGAAAAAAAAGGACCCATCTTTAACAAAGAGAAATCTGGGCAACTGATAATAAAAGCAATGTAAAAACAGGGCAATGATTTGAAAAACACGCCACAAAAATTGGCAAAACCCAGCATAAACTATAAGTAACACATTAAAAAGAGAAAGATAGAAAAATGGCCATGAATGAAACTTAGAAGAAAGACACAAAGACAGAAAATGTAGGCATCACAGCGAGCACCATAGCTAAGAGAAAGAAGCAATGGGCTTTCTGGAGATTCCTCAATTACTTGTTGGTTTTCCGATCCTCAAAGTTGTAAACTTGTTAGTTTTCGTAACAAGAAACAAAGACAGAGAGCAAACCCAGAAAGCAGTTTTCAAGTCTGGGCTGCTCGGCGTCTTCAGGGGATCGGTTAGGGTTCCTCTTCCACACCTCCTGCTCATTATATAGCCTCTTGCCATCTACTTCCCCTCTTTTTCTTTTTTTTGAGGTTTTTTTTTCTTTTCTTTTCTTTAACGCTTTCTTTTCTAACCTCCTTGACATGAGATTATTGCATGGTTTAAGACTATTGGTCCACAATGAAGATGTCACTATGGCTTTCATTATGTGATAAGATATTTTTTTTTTCTCGTTTAAAGGTTGTGTGATTGTATTAAGGTAAAATTAAAAAGACAAATATACAATCTAAAGTCTGCATTTGGGTCGGAACTTCTCATAGTAAAGAACACCCTTAAAATTAGAGGAGGCCGTCCAAGCGGCAAAAGAGTGAGCTAGAATATTGTTCGTTCTAGGAATAAATATTACATTGAGATCAAAAGCCTGCATTAAAACATGAATTTCTTTCATAATCCATGGGAACGGTTTACCTCTCTTCAAATCGTCAACCACTTGCTTTGCATCACTTTGGATGGTGGTATTGTCAAAGACGTTATGGTATATTAGGTCACAGGTTTGAATGTGGCCTCCCTTGTTGTATGTAAAATTATTGTAGTGACCCTTATGTCTCCCATGGACCAAAAAAACAAAATCTAATATATATATATATATATATATATATATATATATATATATATATATATATAAAAGTGGATTATGCACGCTGCTGCATTGACATGTGGCTTGCCACATCACCATGTCCAGTCAGCATCTTATCCAAAAGTCAATGTTAGTAATGTCCCCCTAATTAATGAAATACATGCATGCACACACCATGTAATCTAATTAAATGCGGATACATGAACATAAACTTCATAAATACGGTACATGAACTTAACCTTAATTATACTAAAAGTAGGCATAATGAATTTAATAAGGGAAATAGTCACAAGTAATAATTATTTTTAAAAAAATGATAAAAATTATGTATCGGTAATATTTGTACATACATCTTAAAAATTTTAAGTGATTTCATTTCATACCTCAGCTAAATAGTAGAAAGGCAATATTGGGAAATTACATGACTACACACCATGAAGATGGAGAAATATAGTGTTCAGTAGAATGTGTGAATAATATAGTTGTAAAGATAATTCCCTTAATTAATGAAATACATGCATGCACACACCATGTAATCTAATTAAATGCGGATACATGAACATAAACTTCATAAATACGGTACATGAACTTAACCTTGATTATACTAAAACTAGACATAATGAATTTAATAAGGAAAATAGTCACAAGTAATAATTATTTTTTAAAAAAATGATGAAAATTATGTATCGGTAATATTTGTACATACATCTAAATTTTTTTAGGTGATTTCATTTCATACCCCAGCTAAATAGTAGAAAGCCAATATTGGGAAATTACATGATTACACACCATGCAGATGGAGAAATATAGTGTTCGGTAGAATGTGTAAATAATATAGTTGTAAAGATAATTAATTTTTTTTAATAATTGTTTTAATTTAAAAAAATAGAAAACTAATTGATATCTCTACATGCAAACAACAGTTGCATAATAAATGGGATGCCACATATAAAAAATTCAACATCAAATATAATGTAAACCTACTGTAGTAAAAAAGAAAAGAAAATACAATGAAAAGCAAAGATGGATAAGAACCATTTGTAGAAAGTTATGTAAATAAGTAAACACATGGGGGTATAAATATATCAATTGAATAGTATATGGTATATGGTATGTCAAGATGATAGTTATGAATCGGGCACTTAACTATTTTTTTGAATAAAAGATATGAAATTCATTTATCCCTTTGAATCAAACAACTATTTCATGTCAAATAAGCAAATTTACATTACATAGCTATAAATAAAAAACTAAAAAAAAAACATTACAAAGTACAATACAACTTTGATTTTGTGTAACTCTATATTACTTGCTATATACCTAATTGATATATCATTCTTTAATTAATAATTTAATAATAGCATTGAAAAATATATTTTCTAATGATAATTTACAAGCCCGTACATCGCACGGGGCATAGATCTAGTACAAAAGAAAGTTAAACATTTGATAGCTCATGCAGTTATGGGAAGTAGACCAAGAGGATGATTTGCTAAAGCAATGGCCCGCGGGAAATCAACCGATATGCAGCAGAAGCAAAAGCTCAATCACATTAACATTAACATTACCCGAGTGGCTCCAAAGAAACTCCCGAATAGTTAGAAAATCTCCCTAATAAAACTGTTTCATTATGAAACATCCGAAAATACCAAGTCAACCAAATGTATATATTGATGACATCTAATTTGGATCCTCATTCCTCAAGAGTTTCATCATGAATTATTTCTACAGAATCAGAAATTTACTAGGATGCTAGTTTCCAGGAAAATCAGTCCACAAAACTGATAAGATCGTCGAAATGATTCTAAAAACAAAAAATACTTGCTTTGACATCAGAGATCTTGATACTACAACACATCCTAATTCACTTTACTCCTGTCAACTTGCTTCTGTCAAAGATACATTCGAGGAATCGAGGCTAATGCTCAACCATTTGTAAACAAGTACCCAATCAGCAATCTGTAACACTGTAAACATTCTCAAAATCATGTTCTCTGTTATGGAATGTAGCCCAAATTTTCCTTTCTACCTCAGATACTGCACTACTTGACAGATCATATATACTCTGACTCCTAATGGTACTTGTCCTCTGACGTCGGTGGGGTGTTCATAGATCACCCTGTGTTATACTCGCTATATAGATATATCTTTAGCAAGCCTATCTTTGGCATCTCAAAATCAACCAAAAATATGAGCACATAAAGTACAAGTCAACCAAATTCCAGTGCGTGGTGCTTGTCCACTGACCTCAGCGAGGAGTTCATAGATCGCCCCGTCTTGCTCAAAGCAGCACTGTTGTTCAAGAAATGGACAAATCTTTAGGAAGCCTAGCTTGGCATCTTAAAAGCACCCAAAATTTTGAGTACGTAAAGAAGAGTTCTAATGCTACTAGCTAGGCAAGGTTTGGATAGTCATTTACACCCTAACACTCAAGATGTGCAAACTGATTATGAACAAACCAGCTCCTTTACAAAGGTATAAATGCAGTCGTGCGTGCTAACAGCTAAAATGGTTACAACTTTTGACACATTGCTGAGACGCGACTAAAAAGAGGAATCCGCAATACCTAAACAGGAGTCACTCATTTACTTTGAGCGCTTGCTGTCTGGGAGAAGGAAAAAACACACACACACACACACACATACAGTACACAATAGTAACACAGGTCACTAATTTGAGTAGGGATATGCATACAAAAAAATTACTTGGATCAGATGTTTATCAGTACTACTACTCATCTCTAGCAACTGAAAATAGGACACAGAGAAGATATTATTAGTACGTTGATCTTAAAATCATAGTCCTACTCGCTATGCGTCCTCTAGTCTTAGGAGTGTTAGGAGGGGAAGGTTGTACATCTAGACGATCTGGCAAACACTCGAGATGTGCAAATTGATTATGACCAAACCAGCTCCTTTACAGAGGTATATATGCAGCCGTGCTAAAATGGTTAGAAGTTTTGACACATTGCTGAGAAGCAACTAAAAAGAGGAATCTGCAATAAACAAGAGGCACCCATATACTTTGAGCGCGCTCAGAAACAAAAAAAAAAAAAAAAAAAAAAAACAACCACACACGTAAACAATAGACAATTTGATTAGGGATATGCAAGCATACAAGCATACGAGTCCAGAGGTGGATCAGTAGCACTACTCACTCATCTCTAGCAACGGAAAATAGGACACAAAGAAGATATCATTACTACGTTGATCTTAAATCTTAAAGCAACCGGCCCTGCTTCTTTTGGTCTTAGAAGGGGAAGGTTGTACAGCCAGTGTCAATTTAATAGCACTGAAGACATCAAACTCCCAAAATGTTATCTCAATCACAGCTCCCTTTGGTTAGCTTATGTTCTCACAAAACTTAGTCATATAACCATGTGTTCTAATGTAATAACGCAGGCTATGCGGCCATGAATGTTGTTTGGATGTGTGACTGCAGAAAAGGAAAATAGCATAATTTCATTGCTACCTTTACTAGGAACACCAATGAAACTTGAAAATGGACTTTATTTGCGTCGTTCGGTGTAACTCCACAAAAGCAGGCAAATTCCCCTTTATGTCTTGAATTTCTAGAGTTGTGCTCTCGACTTCAAAATCTTTTATGTAATGCCACCAGTGATTTCCGCAGAACTGCGGCTTGTCACAAGATTGGTGTTTGAATCTGTTGGACAACTTCTCACACATATGCTGAGATATGGAACACAAATTTGTTAAATGCTGCGCTTTATGATCATAAGCAATCATTGATGTACACACTTCTAATTCAGTTATAAATTATGAATAGGGGATGGCTCATTATTACCTTAATGAAATCATAACCAGCAAAAACAGTTAAGGAGGTTGGATGAGTGCTCCAAAGCAAGCCATCTACGAGAGCTGCTTGATTTTGCATGTGATAATTGTCCACAGTCAAGTCCAACTTAATGCAGTGCTATGGTGACAACACTGAAATTGCTCCCAGTTTCTCAAGGATGAATGTGGCCTTGCAATATAAGCAAATAACAAATCAAAAGATAAAACAGAAGAAAAATGATGAACATTTATTATCGGAACCAGATCGATCTTAACATAAGAGCTAAGATCAGAGCAAGTTAGTAAAGGCAAGCTAAGGCTGCAAGCTTTTGCACCCACCATCCTTGAGAAAATACTAAGCTCCAGGTACACATCTCTTCGACCGATCTGCTTGAAAAATTCCCTTAGCTGGATGAACCATCATGTATCAATTACAATATAAGAATAATGTGTTATTACAAGGTGGCAATTCAAAGAGGCTGATGAGTTAAATAAAAGCAGCTTTGGCACAATGGTTGCCATATATCTGAACCTACACAGCTTTGGACAATTGATATAAACCTCCTTCGAACGATTTCTATCCCCAAATGTTAGATACCTTAAATTTAGACAATCAACATAAATCTCCTTCAGAGTACCAGAATTACAAACATATAATTTCCTCAGATGATGATTGGCTACAGCTTTTATTCTAATAAATGTAGTACTATCAAAATCCAAATCTGCTTCCTCCAGAAGTGGAAAATTAGCTGTAAGGTCCTCAAAAAGATTATGGTGACTTAACGCGCAAAATCTCAAGGTGAGCTCTTTAATACTGCTTAATGCAGCTTGGTTGACACATACTTGACATGTCAAAAACCTGTAATCAGAACATTTGAAGCTGTTAAGTTTCGTTCCTTCAATATTCACCTTCTCAAGCTTGTCAGAATTGTCATAAGGACACGAGATGAAAGCCTTCTTTAGTTTAGGAAATTTCGATAGCTCGAGGATTTTAGTCTCAAAAGTGCATTCCTCCAACTCTAATACTTCAATCCCAGAGCACCAATGCATCAAGTAGCTTAAAGCATCCTCGTTCAAACGAACTTTTGATAGGTGAAGCTGTTGCAAAGGAGGAGAATCCGACCATAATAGTACTGTCATTTGTGTCATCCCCGACAAACAAACGATTGCTTAACATGCACCCTCGTACTGAAACTGATTGGAGCCCTCTTGTAGTGAACACGGAAAGTACGTGGCAAGTGGTAGCAAAGGTGGTGAGCAGGATTATCTCCTTTCCAGTTATGATTATAGTCCTGTGTTTGCACAAAAAGACACAACTCCTTGACATGAGCTGCTTGTCTTACGAAGTCCATCCAGTGATCAATACGAGAAAACTCCTTGAAATCATGTAAGACTACGGTTCATGCTACTTTCAGCACTGGTAACTTTTGCTGCTTGAGTGTGCTCAACAAGTGATGATCCACAACATCAATGAATTTCTCGCGAATTTCATCAATATGGGGCTCTTTTAACTGCCTTCCTTCAGGGTAAATCAGTGATTGCAATGCAAACAAGTTATGATCAAAATGCAGAATGGGGTATGAATTGCATATAATCTTCCACTTCTTGGATAAGATGCTTGTTCGAGCTGCGTGTTTCGAGGGAAGGAGAGATTGTATATGATGTATGATGTGGTCTGGCAATTGAGAGATCCTGTCTAAGTCTCTACTCATGGTGGATTTCTTGTTCTCCATGCTCATATTATTGCTGATAAGTAATAATAAAATTCATGAACAAGAACATGGGGTTATTGTCTTATAGGAACACCCTAGCTAGAATCCTAATTCCTAAGTATATTACTTTCCTAATCACCAAAAAACTCTCCTAGAAGTAAACTACTCCCTCCGTTTCTCTTTAAACTTCTTACTCGCTTTTTTGAGGTCAAAGTTTAAACTTTGACCGTGTATATATAAAAAAATCTCTATGAGTTATGATTTGAAAATATATGCATTAGATTCCTTTGAAAATGTATTTTCAAAATATCAAATTTTTATAAATTTTACTTGTATATTTTTATAGATATTAATGGTCAAAGTACCACTTTGAAGACCGTAAAAAAGCAAGTAGGAAATTTAAAGAGAAACGGAGGAAGTACTAATTTATGGAGACTTTCTCACCTTCCTAATTTACCAAATATGTATCATCCTTCTTCTTCTTCTTTTTTTTTTCCTTCTTTTGGGTGAAATCTTTTCTAGTGCTGTTCATGATTTGTGAATAGTTCATTGTTTTTACACAAAAAACTATTTTTATTGGGGCTAGTTTCCACCAAAATCAGAGAAGTTCTTGTGGTTGTACTTGGATCAAAGTTAAGTAAAAAAATAATAATCAAAATGCTTGTTGTAGTTTACTGAACAAATATCGCAAGCATTCTCTTTTTCCACAGATATTGCTAACATCAATGAAGCCAACAGCAATAACATTCTGTAAATTTAGTAGGTGTACGCCTCTTTGATAAACCAGGGTCGACTCAGCAGGTTACGGGTCGAGTCAAATCAAAATTGGGATCGTTTTGAATTTTTTTGGGTTAAATTCACTTTTAAGTTCTTTTTATCGGGTTATTAACGGGTTCGGACTGTGAAAATTGTGTCATGACCCTAAAAAAAGGTCTAGTCAAGTTTTCAGATTGAGTTAAACTTTGATAGCTCTACTCTTTGGTCATGACCATGTGCATAACACACGTGTAAATGACTTGCAAACGGAGTATAACTAGGACTATACCCGTGCTATGCACGGGCGACCCATATATCTCTATATATATGTTTGTGTTTAAATAAACTTTTAGTTTTTTAAAATTATACATAGGTATATAAAAAATAATGAAAAATAGTAATTGGTTGAAATGTTACACAAGTCATACCACTCACCATTCTTCGATTAAAAAATAAAATAATATCTATCACTTGTCAGTTAATTTGCAATTGTACATCATATAGTGTAACTTAATCAATTGTCACACCAAATGTGACTCATGTTATTATATTTTAGCATATCCTTCCAAAATTTATGTCTAACATGTGTTTATACCTTCATATAAAACGTAATTAAATATTTAATGCTTGTAATATTAACAATGATTATCCCCACAAATAATAGTCAATTTTCACATAGGCTACGCTTATACCAACGGATATAACTCTTATTATTAAACAACCATTAGTTTGGTTAGAGTGACTCTTAATGTGTATTTCAGTATTTGGAATCTAAAAGTTAAAAGACTTACCTTCTTTCAATTGGAAAAAAATAGCGACAACTCACTATCTAGAAAAGGACAAATAATATGTAATTCATCAAAATGTGACAGCTGCACGTTACCAGCGCTTTTACTCATAACTATATAACCCTTGTTATATTATATGCATCTGTTCCCCCAAATATTCCTCATCTGAGGTATACTCAATAACACTTTTTATTGTGTTGAAAACATTAAAAGTGGACATTATGGTCATTTTAGACTAATATAATTCTATCTAAAGAAAAAGAAGGAATATTAATAGGCTATAGCAATTACTGTAGGATGTTGATAACTAATTACTCACCAAAATAAAAAACAAAAGGAGAAAACTAATTAATGTCCAATCAAATTGTGACACTTGTCACGTTACTTGCTATCTTACCCAAAACTATATACGTACTTATTCCACAAATATTATCAATCAAATGTTGATTGTCACATAACCTATGGTTATCCCTGCAAATATTAGGCAAATATCACCTACCATGTAATACCCAAAAACTATATATTACTTGAAAATGATGACTTTACACGTAACCATTGTCACACATGCCCTTATCCCCTTTAAATTAGGCAAATAAATATTAGTGACATGTTTGTTGTTACATGACCTACGATTATGGCCGCAAATATTAGTTATCAGTCAAATATCACCTACCCCGTAATACCCACAATATATAACCTATTAAAAATAATGACTCTATATGTAACCCTTATCATATTACACACACTTATCCCCTAAAACATATTGTCACATCAAAATACTTTTTTTTCCACAATTATAAAACTCAATAAAAGTGGTGACATTAAGTGTTCTTATACTCATAAAAATTAAAAATAATAAAAATGATGTACAAAAACTTCTATAAGACGGGACCCAAAATAGTATTTAAATTAAAATAATCAAGTATTAAATAGGGAGTTTTATTGACCCAAAAATAAACCAAATTCATTCTACCATAAAGATAATTAAAAAAAAAATGAATAAATTAATTTCTTTTAATATTATAGTTCTACAAATTAATGCGATTAATTATTATTTTTAATATTTTATTATTATATCAATAATTACTTAAATTTATGTTAATTAACTATCTAACAATTAATAACCCCTATAAAAAAGAAAATTAAATTTTAATTAATGACTTGGGTATAAGCCAATCGGAGAGTGACACTTGTCACCTCACCAGCGCTTATACCCAAAAATCTATATATAGATTAGATGTTATGCACATGCTCATACCCGTCTCAAACATGTTCTTTTTTTAAACCGTGTAACGGATACAAAAAATGTATCATACACACATTTATTTAACTAGTCACATTTTTTAGCTAGTCATAAAACGATTAATTCATTAAGTTATCAACATCAAAATTATAGTATATTAATAACACTAGCATGTGTTCCGTGCAATACACGGCCGAAACTCTACATTTAGTTAATAGTTTAAAAAAGGAAAGATAAAAATTAATGGTCATCTTGTTGTTTTTTTCTTTCCATATGCTCATTTTTTTTCTACTTTTTTATCCTTAAGTGATTGCTATGTGGAAATTGAAGTTTTCAGAAGATGCATTTTAAAATATAAAATAGCCTGAACTAAATAGTAATACACAATAGAGTATGAAAGTTCTCAAGCTATAATTGAAGTAAAATGCGAGTGTTGATACACATTTAAGCATAGTAAGAGCTAGATAGAGCTTATCCAAAGTGGGAAAAAAACAAAAATAAATTAAATTTCGGAGCACAAACTCATTTGAGACAGAATATGCCAATATTCAAATGATTCATTTTTAACCCATATTTCACAGTTAATGTCTCCTATCTCTCGTATGAGTCATATCAAAGCCCCTGGCCTGGGACCATGCTCTAGTCACCAAGTTTTTCTCTTCAAGCTCCAAAGGGAGTTCTTGACTTGAGCTTAATATTCCCACGTTTGCATTGCAACTTCTTAGAATCTTAGCACTTGGGTTGGCAGTTAGTGTACGTTTCTCCCCATCCCAATGTCTTTTAACACCCTGGCTTTCTCATTCTATTGCATCATGTTTTGAACAAACGCAGGGCTAGTGAGTAGTGAGTGCTTTGGCCAATATATGTTATCATCTGTTGTTGCTTGTTACCCTGAGGGTGTAGCTCGGCTGCTAAGAAATCTGAGAAATATTCTGGGTGTCCCAGTTTCGAGTCCTTTCGGGGCCACTGGAGGTTTTACCGGTCGTTAACTTCAAAGCCCATGGAATTAGTCAGCAAAGCTTGGATACCATGTTATTTAAAAAAAAATGTTATCATCTGTTGTTGCTTCCTCTTAGTAGACTGAACCCTGCCCTCCATAGCTCGGAGTTGCTCCCTTGAAAACTGCTGCTGCCTTAGCTTCGCAATTTCAGCAAAATGAATACTACAGTTGAAATCCAACTAAAAACAAACCGACCGAAGAGAAGTAATCAAGTCAGATCATATCCTTAAAATTCAAAGAAGCACACCAATGAATGTGAATACTCCAATCATATGTCTCAACAAATTATAGGAGGAAATGAGGTTAAAGAGAAAGAGGAAGGATGTGATACTAAATGCCTTCTGGGTACCCGTATTTGATGACTTCCTTACTCCTGTTCCTGCACCTTTGGAGGGCCATAGATATGGTGTACCAGTAAAAAAGATGTTTTGATAATCTACATTATGAAATACGCTGGTAAAAAATTTATTCTTTCCCAGAATACACAACAATGAGTTTGAGCGTTGTAGCAAGAATCAAACCATCAACTTTCCTAAAAGACAATCTTCTCAAATAAAAAGTGCAACCCATCATTAGACCAAACTGTCACACATTTGACAACGGCCAACAATCATGAATCAGGGTAAGGAAAGGAAATTCCACATTTATGTGGGGAAGACAATGGACTTACTTGACAACATTGGTGATGTAACTAAAGGGAGTCAGAGGTAGCAGCCTCATACACCACAATACCATAGAACTCATACCAGCATCTCAGACACTTTAATTCAGATTTAGTGCATCCAAATGACAAATTGAATTCAGGAGAAATTATTACACCCAATAGGGCAGGTGAACGAAAAACCGTTCAGTACTTCCTGGATAAGCAATCTCAGTGCAATAGCAGTTCAAGTTACGAATTTGACTTATGTATAAGCAAACCACGAACCGGTACAATAGCATAACTGAAAGTGCCGTCGAACGTACAGAGGTATTACAACAAATGAAATGTAAAACAGCATGGACATCTGATTGGTTTCTACTTTTTTCTATCAATTTATACAGAAATAGTCAAAGTAACTTCTGAAAGAGTTTATGTATATAGGACTTACTCAAGCAATAATAAAAAGTCTCTTAACAACGTTCAAAGAGGATTATGCCCCCAAGGTAAACATATTAGCAGTGCACTATTATAATAAAGCAGAGAATATTATATACTTGTACCAATTCAATAAACTTTTGGAGTGCTCCTAGGAGAAGAATCAGGTGAAGAAGAGAGGCTACTAAAATTAGCAAAGGGATAAAATTCAAGCAAGACATTGAGCACATCCCCAATTGTATTGTATCTACAGTATCTCACTTCCCATTTGAACTGATCCAATGCAAACTATGTGTCAGACAATTCCATAAGACAGTGTTTAATAAAACCAAACTTTGTTTGCTAGATGTTAGACAAACAAACAAATGAAAGATTTGACAATTGTGTTACCTTGATTAGTAGGTGAAGAGAGTGATTATGAGTAAGCAGATGGTAGGCTGCAAGTGTCCAAGCCTGCATTTGAAAGAGGAAGCAAGAATCAATTGATAATATCACTGACATTATCAATAAGCAGAATAGTGTCATCATTGTAAACATCAAACATGATGTTTAAAAAGCAAAAATTGTAGAGGAAAAAAATGGCATTAGATCAAAACATGAAGAGTAAAACAAAGTTAAATAAGAAATGATTGGTACATAGTTAATCAAGGTATTACTCGTGCCTTACACTTTTAAAGCCGGCGAGTTTAAAATCTATATAATCAGTTTAAAACACAGTTTTAACATAAGGGTTTGACACCTAAGCAAATGATTTGCAAGTGCCACGTCATCCAGTTTATTCTTGAGCCTTTCAAAAAAAATAAAAAACAATAGAAGGCTCATGAAAGAAACGTCGCCCATACCAATAACCGTAAGAGAAAAAAAGGAGAGAGAGAATAAAAGCCCAAAAATCACTTCTTGAATCAACGTATCTTCCCCATTTCCACCCCCTTCATCCATTTCTCCAAAATTCCATACATAATTGCTCTCTCTCCTGTGTTCGACAGCGACACACACAAGCAATCAAGTTCTAATGACAAAAACCACCATGGAAGAAGAGAGAAGAATATGTAATGGTTAGTGCCTCCAATTAATTTCTCATTATCCCCTCAATTGATTCTTATCTGATCATGAATCCCTTGAATTTAATTTTGCAAAACTGTTTGATGCATTTCCTATGTGATGTCACTTGATTTTTAGTTGTTCTTTTTTCCTTATTTCAAGTCAGATGTTTGCCAACTTCTTCTGCTTTATACTCTATCCATTTATTCACCAAACAACATATTTGAATAAGTTGTTTCTTTCCATGAGTTCGTTTTTTAATTTCTTATTTCATTGGTCAATTTCCTCCACTGTTAATGGCAACCAAATCTGATGAGTGATGAACATTGAACTACAAACGGAGGCAATGGCAATATTCAGATTAACATCAAACCCAGATAATTTCATAACTTAAGAGGTACCCCACTTTTATTTTTTCCCCTTCTTTTCCCAATCTTCACATCATCGATAATGTATTCCTTAATTTTGATAATGTTTATTTTCCAAACGGGCCAAATTTTCCACGTTCTTTTTGTTTTCGCTTACAAATTTCAGATTGGTGAATTTTTTTTGATAATAAAACAGTTTACTTCATGTTTCCATGTATAATTACTAGGCCCAGAAATGAAAAAACTTACCAAACATATTGACCTATAAAGAAAAGAGAGGAATATGAAGAAAACTTCGCTGTTATGGATCAGTTGAATTAATGTATTAGTCATACGAAGTTGAGATTATTGTTGTACTGGATTGATCTTATGTTTGAAAAATGGAGGAAAGGACAAAAAAGGAAAGGAAATTGAAGTGCTTATACTATTTCCTAGATGTAACCTGATTGTTCTTTGTTTCAATGATGAAGGAATACACTGCTATCTGATCTGCTGTGCTCAAAATCAGGTTAATGTTTATCGCAAGTTAGCTTTGTTGCAATAACAGAAGAAACACAAGATTATTACTTCTGCAATGAACATAAATATTGATTCTATGGAGGAAACTAAACTTATGGCAGATTTTAGAAATTTCTACAATTTTCTTGCTAATTTTGAGTGCTTTTCTGGTACAATATATATTCTTTTTCTGGTTCATATTCCCTTCTGAAAATTGGTTGCTTCTGAAGACACAATCCTAATTGTTTTTCCGTGGTGATGGCTAGCCAAATTGTGGTTTTGATGGTATAGGCATATAGCTACTGAAGTTTTTGTGCTTTTTTTCCCTTCTCCTGGAAAAAATGATCAACGTTTATTTCTGCAGGATACAATTATTGGTTATTATGCCATCTTCATGGAACTCATCAAATACTTATTCCCCAACGATAGTTGGTATGTCATTCTTCCTGTCAATTACTCCCCAACTTTTAGTTTTGTTGAGGTTTCGCTTAAATTTTATATCCTTTGGTGGGTTTGTTTGTAAATGAGATTACTCTACGATGTAGGTCTGCTTATCGCATCACTTCGAGTTCCTTTTTGCCCAAATATTTTCTAAAAGTTCAATTGCCTGTTTAATTATTATTCACATATGTATTTCATGGAATTTTGCCATTATTTGAGGACTGAGTAATAGATGCAAATGCTGTATTTTCAAGTCCTAAATGCAGTATTTGTAGAATTTGGTATCATTCTTTTATCTCTGTAATGTGAGGAGCATAGGTGCTGGCATAAGGCTCATAGTAGGTTTAATAAAATTAGTTGAGTTATCATTCCTCAAGTTATGTAGACTCAATAGGAGTTGCCTCCAACTAAAGCTCCCTTTTGAATTGGTGTTCTCCGTCTCTAAACCCATGTACACTACATGACAATATTAACATGCTTGGCATCTTTACTAAACTTGAGTTATATACTTGCAAATATTTAACTCGACCATTTTTCTCCTATGGTTTTGTTCAATATACCTTCTGTTTGTGTTTCTGAGCCCAAGGACATATACCATGAGCTTATGATCATCTAGCTGCTAAAGCTCTGTGGTATGAAGGGATAAAGATCAATGAGACGGAGAGTGAAGGTGTGCATTCTAAAGTGTAAGGGTACCTTCTGTAGGCTGCAAGGTCTGGATACCTAGACCTCAGAACATGATTGGCAAAAATAAAATCAGCAGGAGGTAGCCACACTTACATCTTCTTCTTCTTCTCTTTTCTTTCCTTTCTTGAATTTGAAGTGAGAATTTTGGTGCTCCTAGATTAGTTGTGCTCTTGATGTTGGTTTGTATTCATTGTTGACATTACATTTAAGTATAAAACTTACCTTGATCGCTGATGCAAGTTCTGACCAATTTGTTAGTCCAAATGCAATGGATTTAGTTCAGCATAAAGTTCTCAAAAAAATTCTTTTGTTTTGTTTGATGCAGCCTTCCCTCTTTTGAGTGAGTTTTGACAAGCAAGGTAACCACTGACCCAATGAAAAACTTTTGACCTGTTATGAGCCTCACTTAGCATTTAGCAACCATGACTGAGATAAGACTAAACAAAGTGGAAAGTTGCTGAAAGCCTATTCATGGTTACAAGGTGGTATAGACGCAGTAATCATTTATGCTTTTCGCCATCAGAATCGAGTCCAAGAAGGTATTGGATATCTCTATGAGATAGCTCAGTTATATGTGCAGAATAGAATTTCGATTCGTCTATTGAAGTTGACATATATGTCTATTGAAGTTGACATATATAATTTTACTTTCAACAAGGATGGCTTTTATTTAAATCTGTTTATAGATGGAAAATCCACGAGTTCATCTTTATCTCTGTTTTTTCTTCTTTTTTTTGGTGACTCTCACCCTCTTCTGTTCAGATCAGGTATAATGGTTTATGTAACACTCCGAATTTTCAGTCCAATTTAAAACCATTTAAAATCACGAGTTGCAGCTGAAAAACTCTGGAAATCCGAAGCGTTACCGCCGTATTTAATGTTCCAATCAAATACAAGGCTAGAAATAAAAACAAGTGCTAGAAACCTCAACCCAACATACTAGATAATTAAATATTAACTATCTTCCAACTAACCTAAAATAATTAGTCCAAAAGAAATAAAAGTATTAAACTTATTAATTCTCATGCAGGAGAATTAATCTTCTTACAATAATAAAATCCCAATAATATCAATGTTCCAAACTAACAATAAAATAATGTTTTTAGAAGATATACTATCTTCTTCGTGCGCCTCCTCTCTAGCTCTACCCCTGGAGCTAATATCCTGTCAATCTACTCTCCCATATAGACAAATTTCATATAGGTTCATCATAGGCCCACCATTGAAAAGAAATGGACAACAAACACAAGTAAAAAGAAAAAAAACTAATCAGCGATGCTGAGTAATTCATAACCACATAATCCATCTCAATCTCCAATATTAAGTTCTCATGCCTAATCAAATAAACTATTCATGCTTTAAGAATAAAGACAACATGCTTTAAAAATAAAGACACAATAATCACCAAATAATAAATCTCAGTATTTATTAGTATCCATTAGCCAAGTTCATTAGAGAGAACAGAATCGCATGAATTGTCAAACCAACCGCAGTCGATTCAATAGGATCTTAGTCCCGTGCACAGTGGCAAAAGAGGGATCAACCGTCCCGGAGTATAGATGACTCCCGAAGTACTTCTAGATGTTCCTAAGTATGCATACCCTCTCTCAACCCTTAGGTTTACAAGAAGAACTATTCCGGAGAACCACTCGCCCAATTACTCAGTATGGATACAAGATTTCCAAGACATTGAGGCCATAACCAATGGAACCACTCAACGCTACAAGTGACAAATTCCCATTCGCATCCTTTGGTGGATCTCTCACACAAAGAAGTCTTAACTCTCAATTCAATTTAATATGGTGATCACATAACAGGTAACACACATAATCTTGGCACTCAAGTAACCCAATATGGTTACAAATTCCAATGACATTTTACATGAAAGAGCATCCAGACCTTAATTCAAAACCACCTAATCAATAGTTAAAGTTCATATTAACTTATTGAGTAACATGCTTCTAACATGAATCCACATGCTTACTAACATGATACAAAATAGCAATTCCGAGCTATATCCATTTGAACAATTATTGACATAATTTGTCGTTCAATAACCCATAATAAACATGTATCTCCTAACATGAATATTAATCAAGTAGACATTGCTACACAAGTGAATTTCCAACATTATACATGCATTCACTAATGTATAATTCTATACGAATTATCACAAGGAAATAAACATCAATTATTCCTTCTCAAATATTCACAAGTCCAAATATGAATTCACACACCTAATTCAATACTAGACAAATGAACACAAATTCCCAAGGAATATGAATTATGACAAAGAGATTACATAATTCATAGAGACATGAATTACCTTTCACAATAGGCAATCACACAAACAATAAACGTAAGCTCCTTACGTTCAAGTGCGGTCAACGGGTCCTAACAAATCCACAATGTAACAATAGTCAATACCTTGACTTCTAAACCACTTTATTAAACTTTAAAGATGATTTAGTACCCTTAATTTAATTAATTAAGTTGCTGGAATTTTCAGTTACTCATGCATGCTCAATGTTTCCAAAAACGAATTTGCATAAAAAAAATAGGAAACTTTCCAAAACCCTAAACAAGTCAACTAGTCAAAGCAAGTCAACACCCAAACCACATCACCATCACCACCCATCACCACCGCTGACCGCTGTCAGCGGCGGCTGGTGGCGCCGGGCAGTCGCCGCTGCTGGCCGCGGCCAGCAGCCCGGCGCTGCCGGTTGCTGCAGCACGGCAGGGTGCTGCCGTGTTGCACCGAACCAAATTTTTTTTTTTTTTTTTGTTAATCAATATAACAAACCCTAATCTAATTAAATCTAAAATACATAAATTTCCAGATTTAATTAAATTATAAAGATCTAACCTTTTTCATTCAAACTTGATTCAATTTAGTAAAAACCACAAATCAAACCCTAATCATGATTCTATCATGCAAATTAAATAGAATCTAACAAACCCTAGATAAAACTTAAATTAGGGTTTATCATACAAAACTAGGGTTCATGAAAACATACTTGAATTGAATCAAAACGTTTAATAATTCAAAGAAAATCAATTTAGCATACTTACTTGAAAAATTCAAGGAACTAAAACTGAGCAAGGTGGAAAGTGAAAAGTGATGAACTTCTCCTTCTTTTTGCTCTTTGGGGTTCGACCGTGAGGTGAAGAGAGAGAACGTGAGTTCTTTTTTTTTTTTTTTTTTTTTTGTGATAAAGAATCAGTTATGTGAGGAAGTTGAGTATATTTAGGAATCCCCAAATCTACTCATTCTTTACTAAACTGCTTCTTTCCTAAAAACTCTCCTTAATTCCCTCCCTTACAAAAATATTTAGGAAACTAAATTTTGAAAATAAAAATCTGAAATTGGGTGCCATATTTTCGGTCCTATGGCTGAAAATATTTGCCCAACCAGGTTACCGAAATTATGGCCCATAAATCCCTTTTTATTTATTTGGCCCAATTATAATTTAATTAGGTCCAAAACCAAAACCCAATATTGATTAGGCACTCAAAACATTTATGAGGCCAATTAATTATTTTAAATAGGAAATTGTATTTTTTATTTAAATAATTATTATTCTAAAATAAATAAAAATTACGGGATATTACAGTTTAGGTGACAGGGTCATTTTGTTTCCTAACAACAGCCATATGCCTGAATGTTGTGGAATTCATAACTTTGGTTTTATTGTGGGTCTTATTTATTAATCTTTGTCTACTAGCAATTTCATTGTACAAGAGCGTAGTCCGCGCATTTACAAGTGAATTGCACTAGAAAGAAGGCAAAATGATAGGAGAATCGTTGATATTCTTTTCTTCTGTTTTGAAGGATGATGGTCACAAGGTACTTCCTAAATGTTAAACAAATCAGGTCTGATCTTCTTACTTTTTCCTTCTTATCAATCTTCATTTGTTTTAGATTGTGAAGCTAAATAATCATAATTTATTGAGTTTACAGTGATAATTTCCAGTATGTGATTTCAACCATTTCTCAAAGTTATGAAGATTGATAAGAAATCTTTTTGTATTCTTTGACAATTGATTAATAAAAATCTTTGTTATCTAGAAAAAAATGAAGATTGATAAGAAATCCGGCACTTTGCTTTTCACTGCTGTAATATCAAGGCATTTAGTTGTTCTGTTTGGCAACTCTTTTTTTTTTTTTTTTTCTCTTTTTCTTTTGGAAAGTGTGCTTGACAACCTCCTTCAATTTCTGCCTCATGTCACTTATTACACCCTAAAATAGGAAAAGAGAAAATATCATAGTGTTAAGTTTTATCCTTAAGATAAGATAGACAAAAAATTTAAAATCAATGTTTTTCATGGTTAGGGCTCAGAACTAAGAATTATCATACAACAACAAATCATTTCTGTATATGTTAGGATAGTGAACGTCTCTCTTTTCGTACCATTGAAGTGTAACATCATATTATGTATAAATGTAAAGGTGCGAGATGGAGCATCTGACCCATACTGTTGGCAACGAGCGGGACGTGAGCACTTCAAGGGACGCTTACAAGCTGGATCCCTCCAACCCAGACTTGGATTTTATCGGGAAAACTGCAATTGCGTAGCTGCCTCCGCTTTGACTTCTCAGCCTTACAATTCCCTCTTAGAACCGGAGCTCTTACAACATGCTTAACATGTAACTCAAACTCAGACCAATCTCCTTTTATTTTTCAAGCATTATTTGTCAAATATTATGCTCTAATTTTATTTCTTATCCCATACATAGTGTACTTTCTAATTAAAATTACATACTCCTCTTAGTAACAATATGTAATTACCATTAGTAAACATTTAATTTCAATTTGAATAGAGTGTGATGTTATAAATTTGTTGGCACAAGCTTAAGGTCCCTAAACTGCAAATTTGCTAAAGGGTATGTGTTTGGTTTTTGTGCATGTGCATCAACATTGTGCGATGACCTTGAGCAGACATTAGAATGTTGAAACTATTTCGTCCCAAATCAAATTGGCATTTGAACTACACTTATTTTTTAAATTCCAAACATATGTGTACCATTTGACGGATCCTAAGATACCAAGAAACAAAACAGTTGCTACTACCTATTATGTTTAAGCTCTTCAAAAAGCAAGATGAAAATATGAAAATTTCTTTAACAATGAGTTTCAACTTCCAGGCTGAATTAGTAGAGATGATATCAGTTTCCTTCAGATTTTAATATACTTCCCAAACAAAATTAAGAGGTGATGGCTCTTTTGAAGATCATCTCGCCCCCTTGGCAAGAAAAGAGAGAGTACTTTTTTTTTTTTTTTTTTTAAAGATGATAAATAAAAAGATAATAATATTCGATATAAATATCAATTTTTAAAAGAAATATAACCCGTGCGCCGCACAGGCATGCACACTATTATTACACTATTATTTATCTATTTTTCCCACATCGGTTAGTGACTTGGTGGTGTGGCAGGTGATGTGCCATGTGGCAGGGGCTGATGTGTCAACCTCTTGTTTAATATCTGTGTTTTAAACTGATTATATAGATTTCCCTTTTTCTATTTTTTTTTTAAAAATTTAAGCCCTACTCATAATAAATAAATAATAGAGTAATAATATTTTCAAAATGTTAAAAAGAGTACTTATTTTTGGACCGACCCACATTAAATTTTTCACCAAAGTCAGAACTAACCCGCCCATAGCCATACGGGTTTAGGCCCAATTCAAGTGTGAGCCAGAATTATTCTCGGAAACGAACGAGAAACCAAAAAAAAAAAAAAAAAATCAAAACCAAAACACAAACACAAACACAAATCTGTTTTTGGGTTTTTTTCTCTCTCTTAGGGTTTTTTCTCTTTTCATCAGGCAAAAACCACACAACAGTGAACCCCAAGAGAAAAACCCTCTTTCTCTCTCTTTGCTCAATTTGATTCTCACTATTTTCTCTCACCATAACCATGGCGAATCGTAAGTTGTTGTCTTCTTCTTATTATTATTATTGTTCATGAACTGTTTTTTTTTTTTTCAATTTTATTTTATAAATTTGTTATGATGATAAGATTTGATTAATGGCGAATTTCAGCAGCACCAGTTCGATCGTTTCTTCAAGCAGCGAAGACAGAGGAAGTTGCTCTTCCTCTTCGTGTTGTTCAGATGGAGGGCCTGGTTATTTTCTCTCTCTTCTCTTATCTTACATAAATCTTTACTTTTTTGTTACGTTTTTGATTTATTTGTTCTACATTTACTGTTTTTGAACGGAATATAGCTTAATTATATTGAGAATTTGATGAGATATGGTGAGATGGGATGTGCTGAGATGGTTTTGTTGTGTTGAACAATTGTTGGGGTGTTCACATAGTTCAGTAGTTTGCTGGGAAAGAATTACTAAATTTGAATTTAACTATTTGAGTGATTAGTTTACGACAATGCAACTTAAAAGATGTTGTATAGTTTGCCTGAAGCTAATTAGGAATGCCCTAGAGGTGGGCAGGATAAGATTGAGTTTTATAGTCCCTCACAATTTTGGTTAATTAAAGCATGTCTGATTCTCTTACATAAAGCTTAGTTTTTGCTTACGTTTTCGATCGATTACCTCTAAATTTTACAGCTTTTCAAAGAAAAATTGCTTTAAGTTATCACTAGGATTTGGTGAGATGAGGTGAGCTGAGATAGTCGCATTTTGTTGAACAATGGTTGGGGTGTGGAGATAGCTTGTTGTGATGTTATGCTGATTGCTGTTTGAGAGAATTGTTAAATTTCCTAACTTTTTGGTTTTGTTTTGTTTTTTTGGGTGATTAGTTTTCCGCAATATAAATTAAAAGATATAGTATAAAACAGCTGAAGTTCCTTAGGAATGCGCTATAAAAGTGAGGAGGAGAAGTTTGATTCGTAGTCTCATATTGTTATTTAATAAAAATAAGTTTGATCGAATCTGTGTTCCGAAGCAGAAGTTTCTATTGGATATTGTGCTGTTCCTTGATTTTCTCTGACTAATTATAGTTTCAATGTTCAGTGTTAATGTTTTTGCCAATGGTGACTGCTATAGTGATTGATCTAATGTGTGTCTAGAATTTAATGTATGCCTCAAATATGTATTCAAACATTGTTTCTAAAGTAGTCTAGTACTCTAGTGTACGTGAGATTTGGCATGAAACTGAAGCTGCAAATGCTGATTTAGAGAACCTATTTAGTATGAAGTTATAGCTGCTCTCTCGTTTGTTGGATTTTAGAGTTATACATTCTTGTTGTTCTTGTTATCCTGACATTTTTTCTTTTACATGCTTTTGATTAGGCAATTCTGAAGATAATTAAACATTGCAAGGACTTTGCCCCTGCTCTGGTTACAGGGCAGCTTCTTGGCTTGGATGTTGGCAGTGTGCTTGAAGTTACAAACTGTTTTGCCTTCCCGGTATGTGAAGTGATAATAATTTTCTTTTTCTTCACTTGCTCTTTTTCTAAGCCGTCTGATTTTGCAAGTGCCTAGCGGGCTAGAATGAGGTCTTTTGCCATTGGATTCATGTCTGTTATATTAATTGTAACATATTCAGACTAGAGAAGAAGATGAAGAGCTTGAGGCAGAGGGTGCTAATTATCAACTTGAAATGATGAGATGCTTGAGAGAAGTTAATGTCGACAATAACACTGTTGGATGGTGAGCTTTTTTTAAACTGATGATATATATTTAACTGAAAGCAATCATTTATCACACCCAAACTGGTACTGCATATCTTTTCTTTTTGTTATTCTTTTTGCCCAGCAAATCAGGCTCACATTAAGATGAATGAAACACTGCAGGTACCAGTCAACTTTATTAGGGTCTTATCAAACAGTGGAACTGATTGAGACATTCATGAATTACCAGGTAATGTTCTTGGACTAATTTCAATTGGAATAATGAGTCTTTTGCTTCAGCAACAAATGACCACAATATAAAATTTCTGGTATAGATAAAGTTGGTTTATAAGTTAATACAATGCGCTACTTGTCTAGCTGTCTACCCCAAATTGATTCAGTGAAACTTCTGCCCTTACTGTCTTTTGTAATGGTTAGACATTTTCGATGCTAGTGGCAGTAAGCAATTAAGTTTTAGTCATGTATAAGTTATGTGGCAATGGCCCTAGAGTTCAATTGGTGCAAGGATATCATTTGCCAGTTGATTAATCTCAAGACTTTTGAATTTTTCACCATTCCCAAAGCAATTGCCTTCCAGCTGCAATTGCTACTGCTAAACTTTTTTTTTCCCTTCTGATTTAGGGTGTTAGTTACTACCTACTTTGACCCCTAAGAATTGGCCTTAATCCTGAAATAGCTGAGCTTCTGTTGTGCTGTTATGGTTTCATTGCTCATTTTAGCGTCATGTCAGATGCTGCAATGTCATCTGGGTTGTTTTGGTCGTATTATATATAGCTTTAAAGTTTAAACTGCTCTTTCTGATAACAATAGCATGTCATTACAGGAAAATATTAAGCGCTGTGTGTGCATTATATATGATCCGTCAAAGTCAAATCAAGGTGTCCTGGCACTGAAGGCCTTGAAGCTTTCAGATTCTTTCATGGAGCTTTATCGCAGCAACAGTTTCACCGGAGAGAAGTGTGTCCTTTTCCTTGGTAGAAATTTTTGTGATGAAATTGAATTTACTTGTTGTGTCATGTTCTGATTTTTTTTTTTTTTTGATAGGTTGAGGGAGAAGAATTTGTCATGGGTGGACATCTTTGAAGAAATACCTGTAAGTGGTCTTATTTGCTTCTCTTTATTTGCATCCTGCAGTTACTTCTTATCTTGCAGTCACTAAATGGATACTTCTGCTACACTTCTAGAGTTAAAGGAAAGGCAATGTGATATAAGAATCTGCACTTTTCGATACTGTACTGTCTTTTGGAGGCATCTCACCTATATTTACCACAACAATACCTAGTATGATCTCGCCTCAAGCAGGGTCTAAGGGGGGGGGGTTTAAGGTGGATGTCCTTATGCCTAACTAGTGAATACTTAGAAGAAAGGCCATTTTGGACAGATGTATGAAGACCTGTTTTCCCCATCCAAATCTCCTTTTTGAGAACGAATAATATAGAACTTCAAATTTAGTGTTGGAAGTAGGAAAGGGAATAATACTACATGAGCACACGATCATTCTGACACCTGCACACAATGTGGAATTTGCTGTAAAGCAAGTATTAAATTAGCATATTAGCGAACAAAATAGTAATAAAATAGCATGTTAAAGTACAGTTATATGCAATTAAGTGGGACCAATGTACGGGCAATGTTGAAAAACAAAATGACTTTTGTGTGACTCTGTATTAGAGCTATACAGATTACTGTTCAGTGTTCACTTGGGTTCTGCTGCAAATATCCTACAGCCCTTTACTTGCCTATATTCTTTGTGAACTCTAAATGGGCCACTTCCTTCGATAATTCTTAGGTCAACCTCTTATTCTTATAATATGTTTAATTGTGTTCCCTTGAACATCTGATAAGCACAGTAAGAAAATTTGCGCTGTACTTCAGCATCCAGCAATTGAAAATTGATTTGTAAGACTTTTAGCATTAATTTTGTGCTTTCCAGTTTGATGAATTGGCCTATGTATTCTCTAGGCTTGAGTGGCTTGCATGATTTTTCCTCCCTTAGATCTTTACGTTGAATCTTGTACTTGACAGATTAAAGTTTCAAACTCCCCGCTCATAAGTGCGGTTATGACAGAGCTGGAAGCTGACACACCAGTGACCCAGGTAGAGTACTATTTTTGCTTTTGCAAGAAGTGTATCTGTATTGTGGAGACATTTATCTATGGTTGCTTACCTGGGCCTTGCTTCTTTGCCAGTGTGATTATGACCGTCTGCAATTATCTACCACTCCGTTTATGGAAAGAAACTTGGAGTTTTTGATTGAGTGCATGGATGATTTGTCCATGGAACAACAAAAGGTAAGCTTTCTCTTTTCCATGAAGTTTTGTATCTGTGTTTGAGTTTTGATTATGGAGAGAGTGACTTTATATTTGTGTATGCATATGTAGTTCCAATTCTATTACCGCAACCTTTCCCGTCAACAAGGTCAGCAGCAAGCATGGCTCCAAAAGAGAAGGTAATATTTGCTTTGCTTTCTAGAGTCAACAACCTTTAGCAAAACAATAAGATGTAAGTATATTATGAAGAGATGGATGGTGGTTATTGTTGCAGCATTAGTTTAATTTCCAATTTCAAAAAAAAAAATTGTGGTAACATTGGACTGGAAATGAAGCCTGTTTTTCTTTAGGGCACTTGATATGCTGTGCTTCCTGTTGATTAAACTGCAATGCTATCTTTGGAATGAGGTCCTTACCTTCTTGATTTAGATATTAGAACTTGGTGCTCTATTATGTAGTTTTACAATTGTAATTTCTAGTCAGTGTTAATTCTTGAGCCTGAAAGGGCCTGGCTGTTTAAGCCTTGATTGACCTTGGATTTCCCTGGATATGCTCTTAAGCTGAATGTGGTAATAGTATTCAGTTATCAAAATAAAATAAATTGTGGTAGTTGTACTCATGGTTGACATCATAAGAATGGGTTGGTTTTTAGTATCATATTTAAGAGATTATTAGTTTGGCTGTACTTGCAACACTATTATGACAGAAAACCAATAATGAGTTATGAGTATTTTACTTGCTGCTGGAATGATTCTTCTATATGCATCTGTAATTTATTTCATGGAATTGTGCTTTTTAGGGCGGAGAACATGGCTCGTAAAGCTGCTGGAGAAGAGCCTTTGCCTGAGGAGGATCCGTCGAATCCTATTTTCAAGCCAATTCCTGAGCCATCACGATTGGATAGTTTCCTCATAACAAATCAGATATCTAACTACTGCAACCAAATTAATGGGTATGAACCTTAAAATTCCCTAATTTGTGTGCTGATGCTTTATTGCAATTGGGGGAAGGAGCTGAAGCCCCATGTCCATGTTCTTGTTAAAGCTTGCGAGTGTATAATATGAACGTACAGAGCTCTTGGGCTCTCCTGACAGAAACCTTTGTGCTTCTGGAGTAGGCAGAACTATGTTAAAGCTATATACTCCAGGAGGAACAAGGCTTTCTATGCACGCAATTATCAATTTGACTTGGCAGCTCTACATTTATGTTAAAAACTTGAACGCCTCGAGTACTCTGCATGAATTTTGACTTCTACTAAATTTGACTTTATTTTGGTGCTTTATATCAGGGTTGCGGGACAGAGTTTTAGTAGACTATACTTGACGAAGGCTTTGCATGAAAATTGAGCCAAAGCTTGGTGAGCCCTCTACCATTTCATCTCAGGAGCACTATTGCTTGATTTTGCCTGATCGCTTCAGAATACAATCATGGGAGTAGGTGTCAATTTGAAGGAACCAAGATTTGTAGACTTAGCTTATTTTTGTTTCACAATATTCTTCCTTGGTGTTGGTGTTGTATTTGTTTTGCATACGTTTATATTATACACTTGCACTCCAAGAATCGTTGCTCGATGTAAAAGGAGAGGAAGATTGGAGTTGATAAATGATGCTTTTGTCCAGTTGTTTCATGTAAGCAGTTGCCAAGATATGCTAATGAAAAGCAAAGTTTTGCAAATTTGGCCATATCCAGTTTCTCTTCGCAAACAAGGTGCTTTCTGTGTTAAACAACACATTTAGTTAACGTGCTTATAGAATTTAACTTCTCTAGTTTGAGCAAATGAAACATTTCAGTTGCATTATTGCACCATGCATGCCCGTTCTGAGCCCTAGTAATTTTGATGTCATGAGATCCAAGTTTCGTCAAATATATGGCCTACAACAAGTATGTTGTCATGGGTGATATTTGAGTTAAGAACGGTTGTGTTTGCTTCTTTTTCGGTGATCGAGCTCAGTTGATAGCTAGAGTACCTGCTGAAATTATTATGTCGATCACTCTCTGTAGTTCTCAATTTTTTCCGAGTAGTTACTCCATAGCTGCAAGTCTGCAACATGAATTCAACTTATGAGCTTTTAGAGTTGAGTTAAAGCTAACATGACCTGATAGGAGATTAACAGATTTTAGAAAATTTCTAGCATTATTGTAATCCTATATCAGTGAATGATGTAACACCTAATAATTTTTCGATTAGGTTTAGCGGAGATTAAGTTAGGGTTAATGCATGACCTTAAAAACGTGTTCTTTCATCAAATTTACGGCCATCAACACAAGTTTGTAAGTTTATTATATGAGCTAAACTTGGCTGGTTTGATGGATTCGAAATTCTAATGCTTTTTGAGCCAAAGTCCAGCTACATTATGATATTATCGCTAAATGCAGTGCTCAGCTTCAGCAAGTACCCTTTTTTCTTCCGAAAATCCATCTTCAGCAACTTTCTTTTTCAAAATGCTGTACTTGTTCAAACTCTGAATTCACAAATGAAAAATAAGTAATTAGGAAACATTTATTTCTGAAATTGGAAGGTTTTCCTTTCTTTTTAAATTTTTTTCTCCTTCGTATTCCCCTTGGGATAGCCAAGTTGGAGTATCTCAAATGTTGTCTGTCAGGGTAAGAGGAAACTGAGGGTGAACTGTGGTTTCTGTTCTGGATATTACAGTAACCCCATGACAGGAAGTACAACTAAGTAACAAGCAGAAAAACATACCATATGCAAATTATGTTCCAGGATGAGAAACTCATTATCACATCCTACCAAAAAAAGTTCAAAAGAAAAGCTTACAATTTTTTTCACATTATCCTACCTAATCAAAAACAATTCAATAAGCTTCCAATCTGTAGGGAACTGGGGTCTTGATGACCTGAAGTATCTGAACTACCTCAGCCATCGAAGTTCGACTCGAAGGAATCTGTGATGTACAAACCAATGCTACCTTAAGTATAGGCAGAACTTCTTCGTCGGGATACTCGCCCATGCTCTGATCAACACATTCCAACACATTCCCCTGCTCTAGTAACACCCTTACATGATCATTCAGTATTACCACATTGTCTTCCCCGTACTCGATTGGCCTCCTTCCTGTAACCATCTCAAGCACCATAACTCCGAAGGCATACACATCGCATTTCTCGTTAACTCTCAAACTCTGACAAGCCAACTCTGGGGCTGCATAGCCTGGTGCACCTTGAAATCTGTTTGCAAGTAACCTTGCTAACCCAAAGTCAGAAATCTTGGCATTGTAGTTCTCGTCTAGCAAGATGTTGCTTGGTTTCAAGTTGTAGTGTATGATTGGTGGGTGGCAAGAATGGTGCAAATGTGCTAACCCCTTTGCTGTCCCGAGCATTATCTTGTAACGAGTGGACCAAGAAAGGGGAACCATATTAGACGGCCTTTCGTGGAGCCTGAATTGGAGGCTCCCATTAGAGGCAAAATCCGAGACCAAGAGCTGTAGCTCAGGAGTCCAATAGTATCCTCTAAGAGATGCCACATGTGGGTGTGCGATTTTGCCTAAGAGTCTCACCTCCCTATCATAGTCTTCGGGGTATTGTAGGATGTTCGATGGCACAAGCTTCTTGACCGCGACATTTTTCCCTTCCACCCCTAACGACGCCTTGTAAACCGTACCAAAAGCACCCCCTCCTATCTCGAAACCCTTGCTGATCAGAGGCTCGGGACTTGTGAACAAATTCCCCGAGGACCTTGATTCGAAAAGGACTAGTCTCCCTACTGAGGGTGCCCCTGATCGAGAAGAACTCGACCAAATACTTTCCAAGGCATTGTCAATGAAGGCGAGCTTTCTCCGAGCAGAGGCATTTAGTAGGCATATGATCCCCACCCCAGCTACTATGAACACAGCTGCTAAAATTGCAATGATGGCTGAGATACTGAGGAATTTGTGTTGATCCAATCTTCTTGTGATCTCATTCCCTTGGTTGTTTCCATGCATCTGGTTGGGATATGCATTTGGGTCAAGGACTAATGGCTTTTGCACATCCATCTTGCAAGGACCTTCAATAAAGGTGAGCAAAGTCCCAAGTTTCCTTGCAATGCACTTGCATCCAAGCTTGGAAATATTCCTCCAGGAGGAAGCCTACCAGTGAGCCGATTATACGATACATTCGCTGCAAGAAGGTTTTGTAGTGTACCAAGCTCCCTAGGCATCTCCCCACTTAGCTCGTTCGACTCAAGCCTCAGAATCTCTAGCCTCTTTAGCATTGATATCGAGCTTGGGATCGGACCACTCAAGTTGTTATGAGACATGCTCCTGTATATCATGCCAAAACAACCATAAGTAAACTTTCAAACAGATCCCAAAATATAAAATTACTGTACACCAAAGATATTGTAAGTTGATTAATTAACAAAAAAAAGGCTACTTACAACAAGTGGAGTGATGAACAATTGCCAATCTCCTCAGGAATAGGACCAGTCAATGAATTTCCATCCAATTGAATGATAGACAAGCTGCTTGAAGTGTCACATAAATCACCAGGAACCATCCCATATAAGTCACTTTCTCTGAGATCCAATACAGTTAAGTTCTGAAGGTAGCCAATCTCTGGGGGTATCCTAGAATGGAGATTATTATTCTAGGACAAATTCAAGTACCTCAAGCTGGAGAAAAGTCCCAGTTCTGGTGGTATATCCCCTGTGAGATCATTCCTGGACAAATCCAGCACAAGCAAGGACTCAAACAGCCTATCTGTACCAGGTGGGACTGGACCCGAGAGCCCGTTCCCTGACAAGTTCATCTCTTCCAGGGCCATAGAGAACAGACCTTCCGGGATGCTCCCATTGAAGAGATTATCTCTAAGCTGAAGTGTTTTCAGAGCAGTACAGAAAACCATTGAAACAGGCAGATTCCCACTGAGCTTGTTGTTTGACAAACTTAGAACTTGAAGTGATTTCAGCTCACCCATTTCAATGGGTAACATTCCTCTTAATCCATTGCTTGACATATCCAAATGCTCCAAATTGGTCAAATTATCAACCCACTGAGGAAACTCACCAGATAACACATTGTTGGCTAAACTAAGGAAATTAAGAGAGC
Organism: Tetragonia tetragonoides; assembly: GCA_038025085.1. Taxonomy (NCBI): domain Eukaryota; kingdom Viridiplantae; phylum Streptophyta; class Magnoliopsida; order Caryophyllales; family Aizoaceae; genus Tetragonia; species Tetragonia tetragonoides. The sequence goes on from CM076152.1 coordinate 39,325,668, forward strand.
TTAGCATACCAAATGAAGTGGGTATCTCCCCTGTGAAGAAATTATTGCTCAGATCAACTTTGATCAAATGAGGACATAGACCAACATCAATTGGTACAGAACCTGAGAACTGGTTTTCTTGCAAATATAATTCCTTAAGGTTATGCAAGTTGTAAATACCAGTAGGGATGTTACCAGAGAGATAATTACTTGAAAGGTCTAACAATCTAAGCCTATTTAAAGACCAAATCCCACCATTATTTACAAATGGGTTACAAGAAAAATGGTTTTTTGACAGGTTTAACCCACTTAGAGTACTACATTTGGAAAGTGTACTGGGTATTGGACCCTCAAGGGAGTTTCCTGCTAAGGAAAGGTACCTTAAAGACATGAAACTCTGGAAAATGTCATCTGGCAATGGACCAGACAGCAAATTGTCAGAGAGATCAAGGTATTGTAGAGAAGAACCCATTTTAGAAAGTGAAACTGGGACTTGCCCAGAGAATTTGTTGTGGCTAAGATCAAGTGTTTCAAGGCCAGGGATATGGGCTATCTCAGGGCTTATTTCACCTGTGAGGTTGTTCTGGGATAGTGAGAGTACCTTAAGCCCCTGCAGCTTCTCCAGGCCTCTGCCCATCCGGCCCAACAAGCCCAGCCCAGTGAGAGATAGTCCCGAGACCCGGCCCGCTGGGTTACACTGGATGAATCTCCAGTTGCAAGGTGATGCATCATTTTCAGTCCATGAGCTCAATGCTGGTGGGTTTTGGAGGTCAGATTTGAAGACTATTAGGCCTAAAAGGTCGTCGTCTAGATCGACCGCATTGGCTGCTAATGAAAGAAGTAGAAGATACACAAAGATTTGAAGATTACCCATTTTTGTTTTTCTTATCAATCTAATCTTTCTGTGGTGCACAAAGCTAGGAAAACATAGCTTTGGTATACTGAAGTGAGTGAGTATACTGTTTGGTAGAACTTGAAGTTAGTTACTTGCTATGAGCTTGGTTTTGTCACACAGTTGGAAACTTTTTAACTAAAAAATTAAAGGATTTGACAAACGAGAGGAAAAAATGGGGGAAAATTTTCATCAGAGTGAGTGAATGAATGAAATCTATGGGGAGAATGTTTTGTGGCAATTATGGTGCAAAAGCTAATAGGGTGTTAAGAGAAGGACAAATCCAGCAACTGGTCCAAAAAACTGCATGTGACAGTATGCAAAAGTTAATTCACTGCATTATTATTATCAACTACTAGAAAAATGTTTTTATCTTCTCTCATGTCTAGGTATCCTCTCTGTAGATTTGTCTATTGTCAGAGTTTCTTTCTAGCCACTTTCCCTGTTTCCCACACCCTTTGCTGTTTGTGTCTACAGTAAAAAAAATAACCAAATGGTAACTTTTGGTTCTTTGTTGATGGTAAGTAACCTAGGACCTGCAGTAACAACTTGGTGGGCTATGTAGTTTCAGGATTTGTACTGTATGTCCTGTTGGAAGGAGAGATTGCAAGGAGCCAAGGACGAGCAAAATGACTGGCAATCCAGAGTCTGTATAGATCAGCTGTTTACATTCTGTGGTTACTAACGAGCGTATTGGTGGTGGCAAATCATTTCATTCTTATCATTCCCTGGACCACAAATAACATTACGTTGGATTTTTTGCGGTCTTCTAGATACTACTTTATTTGACCATGTATAACTCTTATTATTATATGAATATAAAAATTAGATTTTTTTTAAACTACTATTTAAAATGAATCTAACAAAGTATATTTATATTGTAGAACTTTATAATTTTTCATTAATAAATGGTCAAATTTTGTTAACTTTAACTCTGAAAAGTCGCAACATAAAGTTATTTGTGGTCCAGAGGAAGTCATTCTTATAGGATTCTCAAAGAATAATCTACATAAAAAGATGATAAAACGGTTTCAAAAAAAATAATGACAATAATAATAATGACGGAATAGCTCGGTTGTATGCACGCTCTACCAAGCATCATTGTCGGCAATTAAGATTTAGTCATGCATCCCTGTTTAATTTTAATATCAATTTAAAATCTAATTTATCAAATAAAGTAAGGGAATGAGTTAGGAGATGATACACAAAATGGAATAGAGAATTCTCCATAAATTGTCGGGCAATTCATAATTTTATTTATTTATTTTGAGTGGAGGACATTATTCATATAGTTTTAGTTTGGCTTTTGTTTGCCTTAAGAAGCTGATGTATGTGATGTTGAAATATGGAGCCTCAACTTCCAACATACTGTATGACATGTGACGATGTAGATATGTCTTTCACGGGTATTAATTATGTCTTTCTAAATTTCATTTAATTTGATGATAGTGATAACCTTTAATACCTTCCTACTCAATCATAGGAAATCCAGTTAATTTGTTTGTTTTCATTAGACAATTTGTCTATTATAAATTGTGCTAAGCAATATTATGACCTTATTGCGGTGTGCTTCCTGATTTGTCTAGTTTTCAATTTGATGATAGTGATAACTCTAGAAATAGATTACTGATTTTCGACCGCGGAAATGTTTCCTGATTGAGAGCTTCTTTGATTTTACATATTTACTTGATCGAAGGTATTTGGTAGCTTTTTTTCCTTCCTAAAGCTGAAGTTCTCCCAAAAACTCTCAAAAGTTGCGTGCTAAATATAGCCTTAGTAGCGCTTGATCATAGGCCTTTCCCACCAAGTAGTTCATTACTTCATTCAACATTACTGCGCTCTGCGCACACCAAATACTACTTTATTGTGGGTTTGGATCATCTAGAATTTCTTTCTTTACAATTATATTCCGTAGACTTTCATAAATTATAACTCTAATCAGAAAGGGGGAAAAAGAACTAATATCAGTGGCATGGGCATTACTAAGTTAATAACATGCATCAAGCCATATAATTAAGTACTTAGGAAGACAAATCATAAGCAATTAAATGGCTTAATAACTAAAGTTTAGGAGTATAAGAGAATAAAGAATGGTAAATGATTAGTCAAATCGTGTATGGTTACTTAAGAAGACAACATATTCCCATTAGTCATTAGAATAAACAAACCGGCCGGCCAGAGACAAATTAATGCGTTGAAGTCAGTAATAAATCGTTATTTATGCTAGAACCAAATCTTGGTTTGCACATAAATCAAAATGTTTATGATTATGAAATTAATTAACTTTCGTTGATAAAAAAAGGGTGTTACTAAATGCCGCCCCTAAATTACTAGGTACCGCCCCCCAAAATTCCAATTTTGCCCTTTTTTAATTTTTCACTCATCCTCTCCCTCTCTCCCTCTCTAACTCTCACACCACTTCTCTCCCACTCTACCACCCACTCTCATACCCAACCTTCATCAACATTCACTCAAGCAACCCGCGGATGTCTGCCGGAGATGAAGAAGTGCCGTCGACGGTGGCGGAGGTAAAATTAATTTTTTTTGCGCATTTTTTTTGCACGGTCGTCTGAGATTTTCGACTCACCCTTGGGTGAGTCGTCTGCTACAGGCGACCCACCCAAGGAGAGTCGTCTGTCGATCGCGACTCACCCTTGGGTGAGTCGTCCGCTACAGGCGACTCACCCTTGGGCGAGTCGAGATCAATAGACGACTCACCCTTGGGTTGGTCGCCTGTAGCAGACGACTCACCCAAGGGTGAGTCGAGATCGACGACCGACAGACACAAAAAAAAAATTTATTATTATTATTATTATTATTATTATTATTATTATTATTATTATTATTATTATTATTATTATTATTATTATTTATTGTTTGAATTTAAGATTAAGCTAACATTGTTTTCGTTGTTTTCGTTAGATTCCTTTGGAGCGGTTCGGTGGTGATGGTGTTGATTACAGTACGCATTTCGTCACTGATAAGTTATTTGATAGTGATACAGATGCAATTAATTGGGCAAAACAAATTGCACTTACTATCGGGTTTGAGTTGATAATTTCGTCACACAAGAAGAGTGGAAGCGTAAAATTGTTAAAATGCAATCGAGGTGAATGCTACAGAGGGGAATTAAGAGACTTAGATACTGCTGCTCGGAAGAAATCGAAAACAAAGGCTTGTAAATGTACGTTCCAGTTGAGAGCTCGGCAAGTGTATGGGTCCAGTAGTTGGATGATTGTCACATTGCCTGGGACTAGGGGTACGCACAACCATGACTTTGCTGTGTATCCTGAGGGATATCGTCAGATGAGTGGTCTTAGTCCTGGGTCAAAGAAACTCGTTCGTGACATGACTTCGGCACAAACAAAGCCATGTGCTATCTTGGCCGCGATTAAGGAAAAATTTCCCGAGGACAATGCAACTAGACGGCATGTGTACAACCACAGAGATCGTATAAGGAAACTTGATTTTGAAGAGAGAGATGTCATTGGTCAGTTTCATCATTTAGCTGTGGCGAATAAGTACGTACATTGGACAAGAGCCGACCGAGCTACTAATGAGGTAACTCACGTGTTCATGGCACACCCTACATCAATTCAGTTACTTCGGTCTTTTCGTTGGTTGATTGGCTTAGATTCCACGTACAAAACAAACAAGTATAAGATGTCGTTTGTTGAGATAGTGGGGATGACTCCAACCAATAAGAACTTCCTCATAGCTTATGCCATTATGAAGGATGAGACTCAGGCAAGCTATGCGTGGGTCTTAGATAAGTTGAGGATGCTTATTGGAAATGATGTACACCCAACAGCAATTGTGACCGATCGTGAGCTAGGGTTGATGACACCTATTAGAGAGATATTTCCCGAGAGTGCCCATTTGCTCTGTACATGGCACATTAACAAAGTCGTTGAAGACAAAGTGTACAGACTTTGTGGAAAAGATAAGGCCGTCGCGCAGAGGTTCAAGAATGGGAGGTGGAAAATTATCATGGAAGCTTCCACAGAAGCTGCGTACGATAGAGCAGTGCGTACGATGAAGGTTAGTTGGAGGACTTACCCTCACGTGATATCCTATGTAGAGGAGACCTGGCTGAGACACAAAGAGATGTTTGTGGCTGCATGGACGAATAAGGTGCTACACCTTGGCAACACTACGACTTGCAGGGTGGAGAGTGCACATGCCGCGCTAAAACAGTGGTTGAACTCCTCAACTGGAGCTTTGGACAATGTTTGGAACAAGGTCAACAAGTCAATCGAGTCACAAATAACTGAGATCAAGTACACACTTGAAGAGTGCAGAAGACGAAGAAGTGTGGTGTACTCGGGTTTCCCATTCAACTATCTGACCGGGTATGTTTCCCATTACTGCTTACAAATATTATTGGCTGAGCTGAACAGGATGAGAGAATTGAGTCACCAAGTATTTGATCGTTGCGGTTGTGTATTGAGATCCACTCATCAGATCCCGTGTGCGTGTGAGTTGAAAACGGCCACGGATACGGGCACGCCAATTAGCTTGAATAGTGTCCACAAATTTTGGCGAACACTCGTTATTAGTGATGCAGTGGAGATAGCTACGCTTGACATGACTGAGCATCCATCTGAGGACCATCGATACTTTCGGTCTCTGGTCGACGAGGTTAACTCAAGCGACCCAGCAGTTGTGCGCAACATATCTGTCCTTATGAATGAGCAGCTTCATCCTGAGGAAGCGAGTTACGTCGAGCCGGAAGCGAACACGACAGTCAGAGGTCGACCGAGAGGGAGTTCCTCTACCAGACGTGATCCTAGTTCATGGGAGTACTCCCAGAGGGGTCGTGGTTGCCCTAGGTCATCCAGTTTGAGCCGCGGGCGTGGTCGTACCTCATCCTCATTGAGTAACTTCGTAAACAGTACTGGTATGAAAACCCATAATTTATTAACATGTACATAATGTTGTTACTTTTTGATAAGTACTATTATTGACTTTCTATTATATTGTCTTGCAGCTGGACACGCAATAGATATCACTGAATTCTATCATGTTAACAAAATTCCGGGAATCATCGTACCTTTCATTGAAGGATATCTCGATGTGCTTGGGGATGGTAATTGCGGTTTCCGTGTCATTGCGGACTACATTTTCGGAGACCAAGAGCAATGGCGAGTGGCGAGAGTTTGCATTGCACACGAACTCTTAGCTAACCGAGCATTGTACGAAAACTTATACGTTGAAGGGGTCGACACTGGTTACCGCCGTATTATGTGGGACGGAGGTGCGTGTAACGATGATCACTGGATGACAGTAATTGAGGATTTGTTCCCAATTGCCAACCTCTTCAATGCAACGATTATGTTATTCGGATACGGCAGCGGAAGGGGGTTATATTCTTGTTACACAGTGCTACCGTTCCAAGCACCTTCGACTGCTACACGTCCAAGTAGGGAAATTGTCATGTGTCATTTAGGTGATTCGTATTCCCATTATATCCGTCTGGATTTAGCCTCAGATTTCCCTGTTCCTCCGATATGCGAAGTATGGTTTACTTTCCGTTCTGATAGTGTCGCTGGTTGGGAGCAAATGTATGTTACGCGAAGAGCACATTGGGATCGTTTAGCGAGGTCGACGTAATTGAATGTTTTGCGTGATTGTTATACTTATATCATTGTCACATTTTTGTGTGATTGTTATATTTTGCATGTGGAGAGTGGTCGTGATTATTGGAGGTAAATAAAACAACAAATTACAATAAAACAAAAAATGTAAATAAGAAACAACAAATTACAATAACACAAATAAATAATAACAATAACAATGAAACTCTTATAATAACAAATTCATCTAGGGTCAATACATCATTTGGCAGCCCGCCAATCTCTCATATACTCGTCCATTTGGGATCGAGTACCTTCCGCTTGCTCCGGAGGAATCAAAGTAATGGCCTGCTCATGTAAGACGGCTAGACGATTCACCCACTGCAAAAAAGTAACAATGAGTGTGAGTTCAGAGATATGTAATACGTAAAAAAAAAATATATTTTAGTTTAGTTAATCACTTACATAATCGCTGTTGGATCGTGGAGGAATCACAGGTGCTGCAGCGTCACGTATCAGCCGAGGGTGGGAGTGAAGGTAGTACCATGCGAGGTAGTCATCCGTACATGCTGTGGGATCTGACGTGGATGTCTGAAACCCATGGAGACCAAGAATGTAAAATCCCGGGAACATACGCCAAGCATCAGATGAGATCCGTTCGGGGAAGACAACCTTGTACGAACGACTGCTCCATGACCTGATCGCTTTGACTGGCCTAAAGATCGGGGTTGGGATACTCTGTACGTACCCGATTTGTCGTAAACAACGACCAGGCATGTACGGTTCGATAATATCCCGATACTGTAGCCACCCCATGAATACAGTCCTCGGTACAGATACTGCCGGGTTAGAACCGTACGGCAGCCACACCACCTACGTAGAAATGTTAAAAGTTACGGTGAAGTAAAAAAACATAGCAAACGACGAAATAAATCATGAACACCGATAACTAAATGACGTACCTCTGTCGCTCGCAGATGATCCAAGCGTCTACGTAAGGAGTCCAGTCGACCCATGTCCTTGCCCTCAGCCAGGGCACTCCATACGGACGCACGGGGAGCCTCGTCGTCCCCGACAACCATCCGCTCCCGATGAGGTCGGAAGCAGGGAAAGTACTCGTATATCCATGCCTGCAGGAGAGTTAGGCATCCGCAGATGCCCTGAGAATCCCCGCGACTAGCTATACCGAGCTGACGATATAGGAAGGCGAGGGCAGCAGATCCCCAAGAGAAGTCATGCACCGTATCGACACCGTCGTCCATCACCTCCATCACGCAGGAGGGTCTAATACGGTTACCACTCTTGTCGACAAACAAGGTGGATCCAATAAGTAACCACATCCAAGTTGTCGCCTGGATGTCATCTATTTGCTCACGGCAAAGCTCAAAAACCGACTCCGTGAGGACCGCACCGCCCTGCCAGTGGCTACACATCAGTTCTTCTGGGCTGACCCCGAGAACCTCCATGGCCGCCGTCTGCAGCTGTCCATCCCGTCCCTCATTGGAAACGAGCTCTCCGTCTACAGGAATCCGAAGAATATGCCATACATCGTGCAACATGATCGTCATCTCTCCGAACGGCATGTGGAACGAGTTCGTATCCGGCTGCCACCTTTCCACGAATGCAGATATCAGGGGGAAGTCAATATGTCTGAACATAATGTCTGCCAGGTGTGATAACCCAGTCCCCTCGATCTGGGCCCTCATCTCGGCCGACATCTCCGCTCGCCACTGACTCAGGCGCTGACAAACATTCCATCGGTTCTGACACTTCAAGAGACCCCTCATCTCTCCATTCCACATACGAGACGCTACGTGGCCCAGGAAGCTCGGTATGACGCTATCATCCGCCGGCCCACCGGGCACAGGCTCTGTAACAAGCCACGTAGTGTCGTCCTCCGCTCTAGATCGTTTGCCAGTACTGGACGACCCAGTACTAACAAACCTACCGCCTCTGCCCTTCACCACGCGCCAATCTGAGGATAATTCGACGCCAATCTGATCATCGTCTTGCTCACCGGAGTAGAACTCGCTAGTTGCGTAATCGTCTTGCTCAGCAGTCATCTCCCTCATCCGAACTGCCTCTCTCTGTCTCCGTACAGAGGCATCAATCCCGCGCGTCCTCGTGTGACGCGGTCCTGAACCAGCTAGTTCACTAAATAACCGAGGCACCGATTTACCGGCTCCTCCCATCTATCATTTCACATTTTTAATTAATTAAACAATAATCAATAATAATAATAATAATAATAATAATAATAAATAAAATTTTTTTTGTGTCGGTCGTCTGGTCTCAGACGACTCACCCAAGGGTGAGTCGTCGGCCGATCTCGACTCACCCTTGGGTGAGTCGCCTCAGACCGGCGACTCACCCAAGGGTGAGTCGTCTGCCTATCTCGACTCACCCAAGGGTGAGTCGTCTGCGACCGACGACTACCCTTGGGCGAGTCGAGATCGGCAGACGATCGACGCAAAAAAAAAAAAAAAAAAACACAACTTCAATTCATAACTTCACGATTCAATTCAAGGCAAAAAATATTCAATTCAAGGCAAAAAAAATTCAATTCAAACAAAAAAAAAAAAAAAATTTCGAAAAGTTACCCCCCCGCGCCGTCGGTCGCCGCCTCCCTCGCCGTCGAAACCTCTGCCGCCGCTGCCGCTAGCACTTGACATGGTCGTGGTGGTGGTGGTGGTGGTTGCCGGTGTGATGGTGTGGTGGTGAGGATGAGTGAGGAAGAGAGGATGAGTGAGAGTGAGTGAGGAAGAGAGGATGAGTGAGAGTGGATGAGTGAGAGTGAGTGAGGAAGAGGGGTGGGTGAGGGTAAAATTGAAAAGGGGGGGGACGGTAGCTAGTAAAAAGGGGCGGTATTTAGCAATTATTGGCAAATCCTAGATTACACCTGAAGATACTCGGTATGTAGTAAGCTAGGGTTGTGTTTAGTGACAAGAGGTTGCGTGGGACAAGCCACTCACGGTTTTCACAACATCCAAACTACATTCACGAGACTCATATCACCTTTTCTTCTCTCTCTCTCTCTCTCTCTCTCTCTCTCTCTCTCTAAATGGTAATCTTGTGATTGTTGTGAAGCTGGCTTAAAATGGTTTAAGTGGTCCTACATTATTAATTTCCATATTTGATGGTGGCTTCATGAGTTCATCTTCATAGATCATAAATCATTACATGATCCTCCTTTAGCACCGTTCGTCACCTACAACGTGTTTGGTTGTATCATACAACCTCCATTTCCGAAAAATGATAACATTTACTTTTTGAAGGTCAAACTTTACAAACTTTGACCATTGATTTCGAAAAAAATATAAGGATTTACAATGTAAAAATACTATCGTTGGATTCGTTCTAATTAGTACTTTCGGAAAATCTATTTTTTATATTTTATGTATTCATATAAACACAAATATTCATGGTCAAAGTACTGCATTGGAGACCGTGCAAAAATAAATGTTATCATTTTTCAGAAACGAAGGTAGTAATTAATATCATATGGTCGGCAATAAGTCTCTGCTGAGGCGGCCTCATGACATCATACTTTTATAAGGCGCGTCATCTTGAGTCCGCTTCATACGAGTTTTTGTGCAGCAACGGAGTCAAATTTTGTTTCAAGTGAACTCAGATCACTTTCTTATATTTCAAGCATTATGAAAAATAAATTTTACGGTAGTGTAGGACAATTCTTAAATATTACCCAAAAAGTTATTTTATAGAGGAAATTTGTAATAATAAAAATCCATGAATCCATAACCCGCAACATAAATAAACCGCTAGTGATGCTAGTGCTTATAATATTCATTATTATTTATTGCTATCAAAAAAAAAAATACTCATTATTTATTGAGATTATTTATTATTTTGTTATTGAGAGGCATTCATGGAACCACATCTTAATAAATAGAATAAACATGGATCGAATGGTCTATGTTGACCAGCCATAAACCAGATTTGATATTATTGACTATGTATGATTTGATTTGTGGAATATACCAGCTTGTAGTAATATATTTAATTATTAAAGGGTGTACGTGTTGAGACTTAATTTTGAAACCTAGCTTTGTCCATTGAAATGCTTACATACGCATCTTGATCGAGTGTTTTTAAAGACAGTGTTAAAGGAGAAAGGTGCAAGCCTATGAAAGTCTAAAAATCTATACTCATATTTTGATAGTCTGATTTTATTGGGTAGTATTTTATATATCCGGCATGTATACTACTAGCTAGCTAGTTTCTCTTGTTCTAGAAACAGTTGATCGTCTTAATACTTCTATATATATTCTTGCTTTTGACCGAAAATGTGAACTGGGAAATAAATGTTATGATTAAATTAATCTTCAATCTTCATATGCCAAAATTTTCTGAAATATTTGGTTCAAGTTACATCTTTGAAAAGTTGTATATATTCCATGGATTTGAATGACAATCGAGCTCCGAATAGCCAAAAAACGAAAGTTACAATACACGTTTTTTAGGCTGCCTGAAGACTTAGGATAAAGGTCGATATTTTCGCATCACATTGCACGGAATACTTCTAGGGGATATATAGGAGCATCCTGGGCCATTTATTGGATCCAGGGTAGGGTTGGACGGGTGTTTAAAGGAACACCAATCTAATGGCCGAAACGCCAAAATAAAGCATGGGCAAAATCGGAGTTAGGGGACACGGGTCTCCTTCCAGGGGCGTTGGGGGTCCTCTACGGTCACGATAGACCACATGTACAAGTTTGGACAAATATCACGAGCGGCCCCAGGAAACTAAAAATCTAAGGCTATAATCCACGATTTTTGGGCTTCCGGCATGCCCCGAAATAAAGGTCGATATTTTTGCACCACATTGCACGGGACACTCATAGGGGATACGAGAGGCCGCCTGGATAGGTTTTTGGGTCCGTAGTAGGTTTGGACGGGCGTTTTAGGGAACACCAATCTGAGGGCCAAAACGCCGAAAGCATGGGCGAAATCGGAGTTCGGGCAGCCAGGTGACCTTCCCGCGACATTGAATGTCCTATAGGTTCACAATAGATCCCTTATAGAAGTTTGGACAAAAATCACGACCGGCCCTCAGGAAGCCGAAAAACAAAGGCTATTATTATCCATTATTTTTGGGCTTGCAGGAGGCCCCAGAACGAAGGTAGATATTTTCGCACCACATTGCACGGGACACTCATAGGGCACATGGGAGGTCCCCAGGATAGGTTATCGGGTCCCTAGTAGGTTCTGACGGGCGTTTTACGGAACACTGATCTAAGAGCCAAAACGCCGAAAGATGGGCGAAATCGGAGTTTGGGGAGCCGGGTGACCTTCCCGCGACATCAGGGGTCCTCTAGGTTCACAATAGACCCCCTGGAAAAGTCTGGGCAAAGATCACAACTGGACCCCCGAAAGCCGAGAATTGAAGGTTATAATAATCCACGATTTTTGGGCTTCCAGGAGGCCCCGAAAATAAGGTAGATATTTTTGCACCAAATCACAGGAAACACTAATAAGGGACATGGGAGGCCCCTGGATAGGTCATCTTGTCCCTAGTAAGTTTGGACAAGCGTTTTAGGGAACACCAATCTAAGGGCCAAAATGCCGAAAGCATGGGCGAATCGGAGTATGGGAAGCCGGGTGACCTTCCCGCGACATTGCTGGTCCTATAGGTTCACGATGGACCCCTCGTAGAAGTTAGGACAAATATCACGACCGGACCCTCAGATCCTGAAAATCGAAGGCTATAATACACAGTTTTTGGGCTTTCGGGAGGCCCTGGAACGAATGTAGATATTTTTGCACCACATTACACAGGACACTCATAGGGAAAATGGGAGGCTCCCTGGATAGGTTATTTGGTCCCTAGTAGGGTTGGACGGACGTTTTAGGGAACACCAATCTAAGGGCTAAAACGCCGAAAGTATAAGCAAAATCGAAGTTCAGGATGTCGAGTGACCATCCCTGCGAAACCGGCGGGGGTCGTCTAGGTTCATGATAGCCCCCCCCCCCCCCCCCCGGGAAAAGTTTGGGCAAAAATCACAACTGGGCCCCCGGGGAAGCCGAAAATCGAATGTTATATAATCCACGGTTTTTGGGCTTCCGGGAGGCCCCGAGACGAAGGTGGATATTTTCGCAACACATCGCATGAGACACTCATACAGGATATGGGAGCCCCCCAAGATAGGTTATCGAGTCCCTAATTGGTTTGGACGAGATTGTTACGGAACACCAATCCAGGGCCAAAACGCCGATGTTATGGGCAAAATCGGAGTTCGGGGAGTCGGGTGACCTTCCCGCTACATCGGGGGTCCTCTAGGTTCACGGTAGATCCCCGAGAAAAGTTTGGCAAAAATCACAACCGGGCCCCTAGAAACCGAAAATTGAAGGCTATAACTCACGGTTTTTGGGCTTCCAGGAGGCTCCGAAACGAAGGTAGATATTTTCGCACCACATCCAATCCTTATGTTGTGCGGAGCTGAGCATCTTCTATTCGCTAGGATAAAGCCTTTCCTCTGCAGGGATCGCACGGGACACTCATAAGGAACATGGGAGGCCCCTTGGATAGGTTATCGGTCCCACGTAGGTTTGGACGGGCATTCTATGGAACACCAATCTAAGAGCCAAAACGTCGAAAGCATGGGCGAAATCGGAGTTCGGGGAGTTGGGTGACCTTCACGCGACATTGGGGGCCCTCTAGGTTTACTATAGACCCCCCCCCCCGGAAAAGTTTGGGCAAAAATCACAACCGTGCCCCCGGAAGCCGAAAATCAAAGGCTATATCCATGGTTTTTGGGCTTCCAAAAGGCCCCGAAACGAAGGTAGATATTTTCGCATCACATCGCACAGGACACTCATAGGGGACATGGGAGGCCCCCTTGGATAGGTTATCGGGTCCCTTGTAGGTTTGGACGGGCGTTGTAGGGAACACCAATCTAAGGGCCAAAGCGCCAAAAGCATGGGAGAAATCGGAGTTCGGGGAGTCGTGTGACCTTCCCGCTACATCAGGGGTCCTCTAGGTTCATGATCGGGCCCTTGGAAGCCGAAAATCACAATCGAGCCCCCGTAGAAGTTTGGACAAATATCACGAGCGGGCCCTCGGAAGCTGAAAATCGAAGGCTATAATCAACGATTTTTGGGGAAGGCGGATATTTTCGCACCACATCGCACGGGACACCTTTATGGGACATGGGAGGGATCCTAAGTCAGTTAACAGGTCACTAATAGGTTTGAACGTGCGTTTTACAGGACACCAATCTAAGCGCCGGAACGTTGAAAGCATGTGTGAAATCGGAGTTCGGGAAGGTGGATGACCTTTACAGGGCATCTGGCGTCCTCTAGGGTCATGATGGACCCCTAGGCAAAGTTTGGGCAAAAATCACAACTAGGCTCCAGGAAGTCGAAAATCGAAGGTTATAATAATCCACGATTTTTGGACTTCAGGAAAGCCACGAAACGAAGGTGAGTATTTTCACACCACATCATATGAGACACCCATAGTGGACATGAGTAGCCCGGGTCGGTTATTGGGTTCTTTGTAGGCATGGACAGTCGTTTTACGGGACACCAATCTATAGGACGGAACACCGAAAACATGAGCGAAATCAGAGTTCGGGATCCGGATGACCTTTTCGAGATACCAAGGTTCCTCTTGGGTCACGAAATCACGATAAAGGACAAATATCTTAACCGAACCCCGAAAAATCGAAAATCAAATACCATAATCATTATTGTACTTTGGATCACAATATACGGAATCAAAATTTATTAATTGTAATGTCACGTATGCTTCTTATTTTCTTGAAAGTTGAAGGCAATATATAAACATATTTCAAATTGCCGATCTAATGAAGCAACCTCGCTCATATCATGCAGTAAAGTTTCCTCCAAGGCTCCAACTAATTATACTCATGTAAGATGAATATTGACTTGATCTTGACAATGAGTTCTATAACTAGAAATTACCAAGCTTTGCTACATCTAGAATTTGTTTACTACACAAGACACAACATATTAGTGTATATTACAGTAAGCTCCAAATTGGAGAATAATGCATGACTCTGACAATATAAAGGTGCAGCTACATATGTGTAATGAAATAATGTCAATTTTTGCTACATTTGATTTGTTTGCAAAGAAAATTGCTAGCTAACTAACTGCATGCGTTTATAGGTGAATTAATATTGCATGATCTCCTAATTATTTTGTCTATCTACGAGATGGAGCTAGATCAGTGAAAAAGGGACCTACCAAATCATAATGCATTCATGTTTGTCAATGAATAGAAATATAGAATTGATGATCCAAAAAACATAACTTGTTGTGTCAGAATCCAATAACACTACCAAACAGACCTTACCTCTACTGCCAGTGCCACTGCAACTGGCCGTTCGATCACTCTTCATCATACTAATAAGCAATATTGCATACATGGCCCTCTCTTTTTTCTCTCTCTCTCTACAATCAATCCTTGTTCTTGTAATCTTGTTGGGTTGATTCATTTTGTTTGGATTTTCACGTGCTTTTGAGATGCTTTGGTCTATCTGTCAACTTATCCCTTCCAAGTTCTGGGCCAATCAACCAATTCTTTCATTTTTCCTTTTCTTGTTTCTTTGCTATGTAACACTAGTGTCTAAGTAGGCTTGATTACGAATGGTGTTTAATCTATTCACTGGGTAGTCTACCCTGATTACAAACCGATTTAGTTCATTCATAACGAACTAACATATGGCGGTCTTGATCAAGATCGAATTGATAATAGTTAGTAGTCACACACGGTGTATGTTTTTTTTTTCACTGAATTGAACTAGACTTTACTAAGCTGAATAGTCTGAATAGTATTATTTGAGAAAAAAAGTAGAATACTAAATTGAATTAAACTAATTAGGTGAAAATAACATACACGGAGATTTCATTCCTCTAAATGCAACTCTCAAGTCTTAACTAACTAACTGATCGATATTCGAAGTGGCATGAATCGAAGTATATTGTATATATAGTTGAGCCAATTTCAACTAGGTTAATAATTATAAATAATAATAATAATAATAATAATAATAATAATAATAATAATAATAATAATAATAATAATAATAATAATAATAATAATAATAATAATAATAATAATAATAATAATAATAATAATAATAATAATAAACTTGAACTTATGTGTAATATAAATAATTAAACTTGGTTGTGGACTCTGTTCCAAAAAATGTATAACTTATATATGTTTCTACCAAAAAAAAATGTACTCCCTAAACCCTATTCAAATTGTAACACCCTAAACCCTATTCAAAAATAAAAGTAGGTCTTGTATGAACTTGGTTGATTATATTAGTGAATTGCTAAATACCGCCCCTTTTTACTAGCTACCGCCCCCCCCCAATTTCCAATTTTACCCTCACCCCTTTTCCTCACTCACTCTCACTCACTCTCACTCATCCTCTCTTCCTCACTCACTCTCACTCATCCTCTCTTCCTCACTCACTCTCACTCATCCTCACCACCACACCATCACACCGGCAACCACCACCACTCACGGTACAACCACCACCGGTAAATTTTTTTTTGCGCATTTTTTTTGCACAGTCGTCCGAAATTTTCGACTCACCTAAAGGTGAGTCGCCTGTAGCAGACGACTCACCCAAGGGTGAGTCGGAAATTTCAGACGACTGTGCAAAAAAAATATTATTATTATTATTATTATTATTTATTGTTATTATTATTAATATTATTATTATTACTGATTATTGTTTAATTAATTAAAAATGTGAACTAGCTCGGCACCGATTTACCGGCTCCTCCCCTCTACCATTTCACATTTTTAATTAATTAAACAATAATCAGTAATAATAATAATAATAATAATAATAATAATAATAATAATAACAATAAATAATAATAATAATAATAATAATAAATAATAATAATAATATTTTTTTTGCACAGTCGTCTGAAATTTTTGACTCACCCTTGGGTGAGTCGTCTGCTACAGGCGACTCACCTTTAGGTGAGTCGAAAATTTCAGACGACTCACCCAAGGGTGAGTCGAAAATTTCAGACGACTGTGCAAAAAAAATGCGCAAAAAAAAATTTACCGGTGGTGGTTGTGCCGTGAGTGGTGGTGGTTGTCGGTGTGATGGTGTGGTGGTGAGGATGAGTGAGAGTGAGTGAGGAAGAGAGGATGAGTGAGAGTGAGTGAGGAAAAGGGGTGAGGGTAAAATTGAAAATTGGGGGGGCGGTAGGTAGTAATTTGGGGGCGGTATTTAGTAACACCCTTATATTATCATGTGATTCATGTCATTGAGTATTGGGATTTCTTGAGTTCATTTGAAAACTCTGGGCCTTTACATTGAATAAATTTACTACAGTAGAGTAGTTCATTTGCTCTGCCTTCACCCTATCAGCAACTCTCTTTTGTGTTTCGAGAGGGCTGGGCCATAGCCCACTAATGAGTGAGAAACTGAAAACCAGAGAGGATTGCACCCAGCCCAGCAGTATACATGACCTTCTATCAAAATGGATGAACTTTGGAGTTTCTCTTCTTCATCTCTTCTTTATTCCCAACCTCTTTTTCTCTTTACTGTGGGAAGGCAAATTAAGAGTAGAGAGTTGGAAAGTTCTAAAAACTGAAAAGTATCTCATTCTCAAGAGCAAGGAGATTAAGAGTACGAAACTTATAGAAGTCACTTTTATCAGCTTGTTTTGTGTGGACTTAGTCCACTGTGGACCAAGTAAGTTTGAGGGGTGGCTCCAGATAAAGTAAAGGGGTGGCTCCAGGTGAAGTAAGGGGTGGTGCCTAGTATAAATTTGAGGGGTGACTCTAGGTGAAATAGGGGTGGCTCCAGGTAAAGTAGAGGATGGCTCCAAATATTAGTCCACCATGGACTAAGTCCACACAAGTTTTTGCACTTTTATTAGTCATCTAATGACGTTTGCCTTGCATTTGAAAGTTTTTTTTTTTTTTTGAAGAGGCAATACGAGCCCAAAGACCCGCCTTCATGAGATCAAGGGGAGGAAAGGGACAACTCATCCTCACAACAAACCCCAACCTACTAACTAGAAACCAATTGGGCTAAAGCCCAACCGTCGAAGCACCTCCCTTATCGACCTGAGGGACACAAGACTCAAACTGCCGAGATCTATTATAGAAGGTGAAAGGATAATCGTTGAGTCAATGCCTCTTTGGTTAACCTTACATTAGAAACCAACATAGTGGAAGAAATGTTTGTGGATTTTCTTTTTGTTTTGCCTTTTGTGCAACAAAAACACAAGAATGGCCAGAATGATAATATGGGCACCCATTTCTCGGCCACAATATGAAAACTCCTTCAAAAGTCAAAACATGATGATAATTGGTACTCTCTAAGTCTATATACCCTCTTGGATTATGTTACGTCTGTATAAAAAGATTAAAAACTATGGCAAATTATTTCCCTAAAATAGGTTGTAAACGATTTTATAAATATTGGCACCTGACAATAACATTTGACGAAACGTTCCCATTTGTTGTTAGTCGAATTTGAACTAAGAGTGATAAAACAGTTCAGACGTGTAGAGTATGCTAATCTACAATAATGAGGGATGGAGACTCCATTGAAGTTTTAGCTCGCCATAAATCTAGAATTTCTTCCGTTTCTCTTTAAACTTCCTATTTGTTTTTTTGAGGTTAAACTTTAGCTGTAAATATATAAAAAGAATATCTATTAGTTATAATTTAAAGGTATAAAAAGATTCCATTTGAAATGAATTTTCTAAAAATCAAATTTTTATAAATTTTACTTATATATATTTTTATAGATACTGATGGTCAAAGTACTTCATTGGAGACCATGAAAAAACAAGTAGAAAGTTTAAAGAGAAACGGAAGAAGTAAAAGGTACAAATGGCAGGTATTATTTGCCAAAAACAAAAACACCATTTCAGATATTGAAACGGGTACAAATCCAACACGGTCAAGAAAACTAAAGCAGTGTACAGCAAGCTCAGAATTTCACACCAGAAATACAAGGATCAGAAATTCCAGAATCAAGATAGCCATGATCTTCTGTTTCCCTCAACATAAAGGAGAAAGCACTTTGAGGAAGAGGCAATTTGGGATGTCTACACATGATGTATGTTCACCGCAACCTAAATATCTGACAGCGTAACACTGTTAGCAATTTACATGTTACAAAGGCAAAACCGAAGGGATAGTGAAGCAGAAACACACTCCCGCTCACTTGAAATACGTCTACATTAGCAAAGCTTGCATCTATCGAACAACGGAAGAACCTTACTGTACAGGTCTAATGGTATACTTGCTAGTATTCTCTCACTCCGCTTTTATTCTAATGTCCCTACTTTCGGAAACCAGAACATACCTTCTTTCAACTCCTGCAAACTCATTCATGAGCAGCTTTTTGCCAATTAGACAAATGAATCAAGGTATTGGTATGTATGCCTCCTGTTATACTGTAGTAAACTCGCGTAAGTCCGGTCCCATATCCCTATGTATAAAGATTCGTCATCTGGGCTCAAAGATACCCCAGAAATCTCCCCAAAGAAATCAATCTCCTGTCGCTTCTTGTAATCCGCTTTTGTACTATACACATGCACAAAGTCGGCTGGTTCTGCAACCACCATGAACTGCCCATCTGACGAGAAACGGATGGATCGAGTCGCACCTAAGTTTCCCTTCAGAACTGCTACCGGTTCTGACAAATTTCTCACGTCCCACACTCGGCATGTCTTGTCTTGATTGCCTGTAGCAAAGACGTGACCATTTGGATGCCAAGCAGAAGCAAATGAGTAATCTCGATGACCTACAACAGATGAGACAACCTGCCAATGGCAACAAAACCAAATTGTCTGTCAAGGACAGCTAATACAAGTGCAAAGGGTACTACATATTATAGTATCAGCCTTGACATATAGGTAGCAAAATACAAGTATCAGCCTTCAACATGCTCCACAAGACCACAACCCAGAAAGAACACCCCAAAAGGAACGAAAAATTTTACAGAGAAACTTGTGAATCGAGGAAGTAAAGAACTTTGTCTTCCCCACATCAGAGCCACATTTTTCCCCAAGTCAATAGATAGATGCAAATGTCCTATGTACACAGATCTGCATACCTTTCCGCTCTGGGAATCAACTAGCAAGCCATCAACGTGATCACCTACAACAGCAATAAGCTTCCGGTCTGGGCTGATTGATGTGTGCTGCATTAAAAATTAACAGAAGAGTTACACCCAAAGAAAGGTGGGAAAAGCATAACCAAAGCACAAAGCAGCTCGGTGCAGCCCTCGTCAAATAATAAAAGGGCAAGTTACTAACATTTACTGGCCAAGGGAAACGAAAGTGACTCAGGAGCTGAAAGGTCTCCATCTCATATTGTCGTATTCCACAATCATTATTTGATGCCATGAAATGATATCCACCACTGCAAGAACAGACATCCACGTGATGAGGAGCTTACTCAAAGCAATTACTTGTGCACATTGCTAACTATCACAATAATGTTACCTCAAACCATCGTATATATCCACAGCATTAGTGATAGCATTATCATCATAAGTTGTGCGGCAACAATAGCTGATCCCATGTTTATCCAAGCGCTGTGATTTTGAGCATCACGTCAGCACAAAGATTATTACCTACTACCTAGATCCTTGTTTTCAATTATTGATTTCAAAATAAAACAAGAGGGACGCAAAAACCAAGTAGAAACTTGTACCCAAACAACAACAAGGGCAAATAATATAATGGTGTGTTTGGATATTTGAATTTGAAATGATGATTTGAGGTGAATCTGTTCTTCAATGCCTAAGATAATTGTTGGGTTGGAACTGATCCAATTCTATGGGCATTCATAAAGCCTTATTATTGGATAATTTCAAATTACACCCCTCCACCTTGGCATTTCAAAGTCTTCTTCCTCCTCCCTCTTACTTACATTTGGAGGAATTCAATTCATCAAAATGCTAGGTGTAAAGGCAATTTCTTCTATTGAAATTCAGAATTTCAATTTAAATATCCAAACACACTCTAAAGGCATTCAAGTAACATAAAAGATGAATAATTCCTAATACACTTTCATAGCTAGAGCAGCCAGTAATCATATGTGAAGAATGAATCCCAACACTCCAAAAGAACAAACCCCAACATGGAACTTGTTGGTTCTTTCTCCTCAACTTCAGATATACGGAGTTATGGACTGACTGAATTTTGAAGAGAAATTACTATTACTTTTTGGACAGGGTCATACTCAATTTTAACAGTAACCAAAACACATGTCAAGAAGTAAGTAATCATGAGTCATGAATATGGAAAAAGCACCACCATACAGAATTCAAATACATCAGAAGCCAGGAAAATTAATTACCTTGCATATTAATTCTCCTTGAAAACCCCCTGCAACCATGATTCTGTCCTTGACAGCTAATGTACTAATCTGAGTCTGCGTAAAGCCTTCCAATAAGCTTCCTTTGTGTTTCTACAGCACCAAGCAATGTTGAAAGCAACTCGGTCATACATATCAATCGGAGAAGTGAGGAAGCAAGATTTGAAAGAGAGAAACAAAAGAGCACTGTACACATCCTCAAAATGATTTACATAAAGATAATTGGACAGGAGAACTGCTCATAAGTGATTCATGTATCTTGATGGCAGTGATGATACCTCATTAGGTGCAACATGTCCTGCGAAATTGAGTACTTCTGACAAATTCCGAGACAAAGATGACCAATGCATAACTTGATAGTTTGACATGAGATAGACATCATGTTTGGAAGTAGCCCAAACAAGGTTCCTCAGCTGCACACAAGTGAGCAGAGCTATGTCAAACAAAGATCTAACAAAGGGAGAAGAAATAATAATAAAATAAAATAAAAAAACTAACACAATATTTCCCTACAGATTAACTGATAAAATTTTCTTTTCAAAGCCAAAGGCCAAACAATCCCCAAATTGTTTGGGGGGAAGGGGGGGCTAAGCAATTAGGCCAAACAATATGTATTGTCCAAAAATTCAGAGAGAGGGACACATTTGCTTGAATCAACCTACAATAGCTCTTAACAGTTATTTCGCCCCCTAAACTGGTGAGAGGGTGAACAAATGAGAAGCTTCCAAGGAGTAATAATAATAATAACCCACTAATGTAAAGCCATTGCACAAATATAGGAAACATGCCATTAAAGAAGAACAACCAGCTCTCAGACCTAACAAGGAGTGGAATATGTACAAACTGAGACATGGAAGTAAATAACAACGTTCTGTTCTGAGCATCTCCCACTAAACTAGAAAGGAACAAAAAAGCAGTACTCTGTAACCTCCTACCAACCTGAAAATGTAGAATTGTAGGCTTCACCAATC
The DNA here is from genome assembly GCA_038025085.1 of Tetragonia tetragonoides. Lineage (NCBI taxonomy): Eukaryota > Viridiplantae > Streptophyta > Magnoliopsida > Caryophyllales > Aizoaceae > Tetragonia > Tetragonia tetragonoides. The sequence goes on from CM076152.1 coordinate 39,347,451, forward strand.
TCGAATTGTAAAAAAAATCAAAGTAATTTCCCCCTTTCGCCATTGACTTGCATTCCTAAACAAAAAGAAAAAAAAGCCAATGAATAGATGTCAAAAACATGAACTCTAACAATCAGAAAATCCTATATATAAGCCAAAGCACGGGACCTTTGCTACAGCTTCGCCTGACAATGGGACATTCTCATAATTCCTGTACTGTTCTAGCCTAGTTAACCTGTACTTATCCCTTGTTATATTCAATCTGTCCCAAGGAATACCCTGAATGTCTTTCCCTTGTCTAGCATCGGCAGCTGCGGTATCAGTCACCTTAGTAAGCTGCGTAAAAACAAGTCAAATTTCAATTCCGTAAATGATGAAGTTCAAGGATGCAAGCGAATAAAAGAATACTCCTAGTTTCTGACACCTAACCAGCTTCATTAAGATACCTAAGATGGAGCATGAAGAAATCAGAGATCATACTGAACTAGCAAATGGTGAGAAAGAATACAAACCAAATCATACTCGTCCATTCCTATATTCCCATCATCTCTAGCATAGTACTCGCCATCCACTTCATCAACGATATCAGCCGCCTCATGCTCCTCGGCCATGTAGTCGAATTCGTCGACCTGCTGATTAGACATGATCGCCTGCATCATAATGCCAATTCAGCATTAGGACAATAAACACATGACTGATAACATCATAAATAGTCTCTCTTTTTTTAATCTTTTCTTGTAAACAAAACAATTCTACAGGCCCACCCAACTGCTCCTCCACAATTAGATTACGCAAAGGGCAATTGCCAACAAAATAGCTAACTCAACTATGCGGAATAAACATGTAGATAAGAATAAACATTCACCGCCTAGTTGCCCCATCTCATGAACAATTAGCAGTCAATTTGGTGCATTTATATATTAAATTATTCATCCCTCCCCCTTTCCACTGATTTAACAAACTTAGACTTCTTTCTCTACCCTTAAAGCACTGCTCATAAAACAGAAAAGAAACACCCAGATTAAGCTGCCAAAGGGGACAAACAATGAAAGGAAGAAAACTACGTCACTAATTCACCATGACCACGAACGTACCATCGTAGTACAACAATCCCAAGTTCTCCAATCATAAAAAAAAATTAAGTATATAAACAAACAAAGAAAGAAACACCCAAATTAAGCTGCCAAAGGGGACAAACAATCCAAGGAAGAAAACTGCAACACTAATTCACCATGACCACGAAGATACCATCGTAATACAACAATCCCAAGATCTCGAGCCATCAGAAATAAATATATAAACAAACAAAAGCAAAACTGATATGAAATTTACACAATTGAACATAAGAATGTCAGAAATTTGTGATAAAAACCCCAGGAATTTTCACATCTAATTGGCAGATCAATCGAAGAGAAAATTGCCCATCTAGAAAAGGAGAGATAACCCACATCCCAGAACTAAAAACCCATATCAAATTCAAAGAGATATAACACAAAAGATTAAATTTTTCATCTTTCTTCTCCCCCTCCAAACCCTAAATCATACCTTGACAAAAACAGGAAGATGAAGAAAAAAGCGACCCAGATAACAATCAACATGGAGACATCTATATATTTATATAGACAGAGAGATTGCAACAATCAAGACAACAGCCCCAATAACAATCATATATTAACATTAATCACAACAACAACAATAAATATAATGGGTAATTGAAACATTAGATGATAAGAAATTAAAAATTAATTAACAGAGATGGGTAAGAGAAAATAACCTTGAACAGGATGAACCCTTTAAGAGGGTAACCCTGAAAGCTCTTGTTTTTTCTTTACTTTCTCTGAATCTATCTGTTTTCTCCCTCCCTCCCTCCCTCTTTCTCTCTCTCTCTCTGTCTAATAGGAATAATCTCTATCTCTATCAGTTAATGGGTGTGCTCCATCTTTTTTTCTTTTTTTTTTTCATACTATTATTAAGGTTGTGATATTTCATATTTTTTTAACATTATTGTCGGTCGACAAAACCGTCTTTAGATGGCCCTATTGCACGCAAGTCTCATGTGTCATTTCATCAATCAGCAAGAGCTAGAGAGATAGAGAGTGGTGGGGAAACTTGAAACTACACAAAAATGAAAATTACTCCCAATTTTAACAATTGACACAAATGAAATGAAAGTGCTACTCGTTTTTTATATGAACAATTTAGGTGGGAGAAAGCCAGGTCTAGTGGACTAATCCTTTTCTTGATCAAATATAATGCATTACTATTATTGGAGTACTCCACTACTCCTAGTCATTGTCTTAGGATGTTATTATTTACCGCCCCTAAATTACTACCTACCGCCCTTCTAAATTCCAATTTTGCCCTTTTTTAAATTTTCACTCATCCTCTCCCTCTCTAACTCTCACACCAATTCTCCCTCTCTACCACCCACTCTCATACCCAACCTTCATCAACATTCACTCAAGCAACGGCCGCGGATGTCTGCCGGCGACCAGGAAGTGCCGTCGACGGTGGTGGAGGTAATTTTTTTTTTTCGCATTTTTTTTGCACGGGCGTCTGAAATTTACGACCGGTCCATGGTCCAGGCGTTTGAAATTTCCGCCTAGACCATGGACAGGCCGTAAATTACGGACGCCTGTACAATGGTTTAGTCGTAAATCGGCGGAAATTTCAGACGCCTGGACCATGGACCGGTCGTAAATTTCAGACGCCCGTGCAAAAAAAATGCGCAAAAAAAAAAAATTATAATAATAATAATAATAACAATAAATAATAATAATAATAATAATAATAATAATAATAATTTTTTTTTTTTTTTGTATCGGTCGTCTGCCGATCTCGACTCACCCTTGGGTGAGTCGTCTACGACCGGCGACTCACCCAAGGGTGAGTCGTCTGTCGATCTCGACTCCCCAAGGGTGAGTCGTCTGCTACAGGCGACTCACCCTTGGGCGAGTCGAGATCGACAGACGACTCACCCTTGGGTGAGTCGCCGGTCGCAGACGACTCACCCAAGGGTGAGTCGAGATCGGCAGACGACCGACACAAAAAAAAAACAATCAACACAAATTCAATTCATGGTCATGGTCGCGATTCAATTCAAGGCAAAAAAAATTCAATTCAAGGCAAAAAAAATTCAATTCAAGGCAAAAAAAATTTCGAAAAGTTACCCCCCCCGCCGCGATGCTCATGGTCGCCGCCTCCCTCGCCGTTGAAGCCTCTGCCGCTGCCGCTAGCCCCTGACATTCCGTTGTGATGGTGGTGGTGGTGGTGGTGCCGTGAGTGGTGGTGGTTGCCGGTGTGATGGTGTGGTGGTGAGGATGAGTGAGAGTGAGTGAGGAAGAGAGGAAGGATCAGACTTGAAATAAATAGGTTTAGCAAATGTTCTCAACACGCTTAATCAAATGGTTTAACATGTCTAATCTATATGTTAATGAGGTCTTGGCCTAATGGTTAAGCCTGAGGTCCTGGGTACATTAGGTCTCACGTCTCAGTAGACCTGGTAAACGAGTCGGACGGGTCTGATTCGGGTTATTAACAGATCGGAGTCAGATGGGTTAATGTCGGGTCGACTTTTCGGGTCAATAACGGGTTTGGTTTCATGTTACCTAACGAGTTTGACAATTATTGCCAACAGAACCTTCGGGTCGAGTCATTTTGGTTTCGAGCCAAAACAGGTCGGTCTATTGCGATCAATCATCGGCTCAAGTCACTTTTAACTGACTCTAGATCTCAGGTTCAAATTCCCCCATTATATGTAAATTTATTGCAATGACCTTTGTTTTTGTTTTTTTTTGAAAAGGCAATACAACCAGGAGATTTCTCTCCTAAAATTACAATGATCTTTGTGTCTCCCTCAAAAAAAATTTAAAATTTAAAAAAAAAAAAAAAAATCTAATCTAGTCTATATACCTAAATTGTTAGGCTAGTGTTGATAATTTCTACACAAAAAAAACTAAATAGTAGGGGTGAGTATGGGTGGGTACCCGCCTAAAATATCTGGAACTGGTTACTACGGGTCCTGAAATCTGGGAACTGGTACTGGAACTGGTTACCATAAATCCTGAAATTTGGGAACTGGTACTGGAACTGCCGGGTACCGGTTCCGGGACCAAGTACCCATTTTCACTTTTTCATAGACTTTTTTGTTCCCTTTTTTCCCCAAAACTTATTATTATTTTATACAACTCTCTTTAATAAACCATATATTACTAAAATTTACCTAATATCATTATATTAGAACCCAAAACGAAAATACAAAAACAATAATTAATAAAACTCAATGCCACATCAAAGTATGAAACTCATAAACTGGATCTAGGAACTGGTCCTGCTGAGTACCCGGCGGATACCTGGTCCCAAAAACTGGTACCCGAAACTGGTACTGGTTCCAACCAGTTCCGAAATTCTTGAACCAGAACTGGTCCCGGTGGGACTGGTTCCAAGTCTGGACCCGCCGGATCCTGACCAGTTCCAGATTCAAAACCAGATATTTGGTCCCATTGCTCACCCCTACTAAATAGTATGCTAAGATTAAGATGTTTTTTTCATCAAAAAAAAATTAAGATATTTAGTACATTAGGTCTCAAGTTCAAATCCTCCTCTATTATATATATATGTATATTCTACTAGCATTTGTCAGAACCAGTAGACATATGCGACTAAATCAATCTTTCAAATTAAACAATACAAATTATTTTAATAGGTTTAGCAGATGTTTCAACAGGTTATAATTAATGGTTTGACACGTTTAATACCACACAAAAAGAACATGTTGATGAAAAAACATTATTGTACCTTTTTACTATTGAAGTTCATCAAGGCAAACATTGTTCGTTGATTACAACAGTTAGTTGTTAGGTTGGTTTGGGTGCGTGAGTGTCTAAGTGTGTTTAGCTTGGAAGAATTTCTAAGTACGTTTGGCTTGGACGAGTGTTCGAGTAGTGCATGGGTTAAGTTAGAGTTAACTTAAGCGAGTTGTACTATCCGCGTTCTCTTAATTAAAAAAGTAGTCTTTAAAATCCTTTGGGCCGTGATTTTTTATTCTTTGTAAGTTACAAAATATTTTTCACGTAAATCATTATTGCTTTAATTCTAGTTCTTTTATACTTGTTTTAAATTCCGCAAATTCAGAGTAATACAATTCACCCTCTCTTAACTTCCTTGTGCTACTAACAGAAAGTATATTGTTGCCACATACACAAATGTGTAATTCAGCATAAAGATAAACAAACAAGCTGACAATAATTGACAACGCCTTCAAAAGAATATCGCTGAATTGATCCGACCTCATGTCCCTATGTGTAATGTTGCTCAATAAATTTTCTCCAACCACTTGGAAAGAAGAACTAAAGAAGTTTCAAACCTTTCTGCAATAAGCTTCTTGTTCTAAGAAGATACCTTAATGACTCAATCCATCTTGCCTAATTAATGATTTGTTTAAACGGGAGTTGTTATAGAGGCTTCTCGAAGGTCAGATTGACTGCTTTTATAGTATTACTAAGATCTTGAACAAGAGACATAATTAACTCAAGGTTTCAATACAAACGGTCATAAAACAGTAACAAACAAAAATACTCAAGGTACATATATATGTTCACCCCATATGCGAACATACATATCAAAAAAGTTACAACAAAACCGTGTTAAACAAGTTTTTGTAAATAAATAATACTCCACATTGTCAATCTAACGTATACACAATTATATTGATATCCAACAATCTAACTTACACACCAGTTGAACCAAAATGGGTTGGTGGTTTTTTAGCCAGTTTGTTGGACAATTTGTATTGTTTGACCAGTTGACCATCCAACCATTCAAAATTTGGTGTTTGGTTATCAGCTTTTTCATTGGCTTTTTTGACCCAACAATCTGAGTTACAAAAGGTTGGGTAGGGGTAGCTTTTGTAGTCAGCTTGTTGAATTATTATGTCAAATGACAATCTTAACCCAATACCTATATAATAATAATAATAATAATAATAATAATAATAATAATAATAATAATAATATATTTTTTATTATTATTATATTATTATTATATAACATTATTACCATTAATAATTACTTAGAAACTAATGATTATTTAAATTAAATAATTAAATAAATAAATATAATTAATTTACATAATATATATTAAAAAATTTATAAATACTATTATTATTTTCATAAATAATATTAATATATATAACTAATAATAATTATCAAATATTTTTATTGTTAACAATAATAGAAAGTTACTATCTCCATGTCCATATTGATCATTTTACACTAAATCAACTATCAATAATCAACTCACTTTACCAAACATCTTTTTACAATCAAATAGTCAAACCAGCTAGCACAACAAGTTGACAACAACCAACTAACCAAACCAGCTACCAGCTACCAGCTGCGCTGCGTGCCAAACAAGGCTAATATCAAAAAACTCTCTTATGATGTGGCCTCGATCATCGGATCATATATGATGTATCACTTTTTTGTCCAGTAATATATCACCACAAGAGTACAAAAGGAGTAGATCATTAGACTCTGCGGACGGGATTACAATCTAAAACCTATCAATGTTATGTGAAGCAACTCACTAACTTATACTCCGTATATGTTAGTCATCTCTCTCACATTCTCTAATACGGGACACTCAATTGTGGTTAATGTTTTTGCTTAATTATAACGTCCATTATATATAGATTAATGTCCATTGTAGCTAGCTACTAGCTAGCACACAACAATGAATAATTATAATGCCCATTGTAGGTAGCACAGCAACACTGAATAATTAGTAGTATTAGTATGTGTACCTCACGCTTAGTCAAAACACAATCAAAACAAAGTTATCGCGCATGCATGGAATATTGGAATGAATTGGACTAATGGAACCACACGAGAATTCTAGATATGATCATGATCAATATAAATTAAATTAATGTATATTGATATAGATCTAGTATATATAGGAGTAGTAGTTATTTTCTGTTTTTTGTCTATGTAATTAAACTTCTGAATTTTTCACATCTCATAAACAGTTGAAACGATACCTACTTTGATTTGCCCATCCAAATTTACTTTAAAGGTAAGTAATTTTTTCGTTTTTTGATAGAACTCTTTAAAAGGTACGTAAGTAAATAATAGAGATGATTTTGGCAAAACAAGCTTTGTCTTGTCATGTCAATAACAATTTATTTTCGGATGTGAAACTTGCTGGTATATATTTATTAATTTACAAGGGCACTAGCTAGCTTGCCAATGAGGCCTTAGCTCATATGATCTGCATTTTGACCAATCTCTACTTTGATTACCAGAATTCGATCTTAATTGTCTTACTACTATAAAATATACTCCCTCCATTGAGTTTACGAGTTTTTGTATTTTACTAATTAGTAAGTTAAGGAGAAGGGTCGTATTTATGATTATTACTACTCGATTTCAGGTCGAGGCCCATGGAATGAGGGTAAATCCATTGAGTTATCACCATAGGGCCTCACCTCTAATTGCTGAGGTAAAAGACAGTGTCGATTCTCGTTACCGATCTAAAAGAAAATGAGTTATTCATTTTATATGCAATCTACCTATAAATCTAGAATAGAAATGTCTTGTTTTTTTACAATAAAATGTCGTTATATCTTTAGCGAAGGCAATCTAATTATAATCTAAGAATCTTCAAAATGAAATGTTTCAATATTTTTTCTTAAATAAATGTCTGTAGCAGCTTCCGAACAATATATATAGCCTATGGTGGGAGAAATTCAAAAAAAAAAAATTTATAAGTGTGTGAGTTCAAGTAATCTCGTCTGAAGTATTTAGGAACCTTTAACGCACACCTTGTAATCTTTGCCCCTAATTAATATAATAGTCTTCACCCCATAAATCTTGGATTAGAGGGGGTTGTTTATTTAAAATAGGTAATTACGAGTCGTGTAGAGCGACCGGACCGGATAGAGTAATAGATTGAAACAAAAATCTGCACGAGAACTATAGACAAAAAAGTTTTAGAGGATCCAAACACGGTCTCATATATCCTGTAAATCGAGGATGATGATGAGTATAGACAGCGTCGACCATCGTATCTTACTAATCTATGCATGGAAGTTGTTATACCAGCTTTCTGTTTATGGAAAAATCTGAGATGATTAGCTCACGTTGGATTATTATTTTTGCAAGTTTACATCCCTATCTGGTATCTAGAAAGTGAGACTTAAGGACCAGTCCACTGTGGCTCTAATCCAATTAAAGATAAGGCTGTCATTGTCGTCTACACCATCAATATATAAATATATATTTATGAATATATATGATACACAAAAAAATAAGAAAAAGAAAAAAGAGAGATATTATTTTGAGAAGATCAATAGTGCATGCATGACCCCATCGGACCGGCAATTCTTTGCGATAATCTATAAAGATGTGTTGTTGTTTAATGATGTGGGTGCTTTGCTTCATTTCAACCTCACAATGGAGATAATTATTGTAAAGTAGGGCAAAATGGGAAGTTGAATTCCCAACAGATACTACTTCAAAGTCATTAAACTATGTGGTGGAACGGTGAAACTCATTCACCCTTAATTAAAGTTGAATATTTTAATCTTGTTATGGGTATGAAGTAGCTTTAAATTCATTGATCAATTATCCTATTTTTTGAAGTGTTTATCAACCAGTGTAGAAAATAGTCATTGTCGTCGACGATGGATACCGTTGGTATGAACCAACAAAAAAAGTCATTAAACTAGCTAGTTGCAAAATTGGTTGTGCCAGGCCCTTGTTGTTAATGTCATTGACCTTGGGTGATAGCGCACTGCGTATTCTCCACTTGTCCCCAACAATAATTTGAAATAATATCTCATTACCTACAAAAAGAGTGTCTTTCTTACAATTTTAATAAAAATAAAAAAGTTTGTTAATGTCATAAAGCGGGTGTATCTATAGGTTTATACATACAGTATATGAAAAGTCGATAATCTGAATCCTCCTTTTCCAAAATATAAAAATTAAAACCTACATGTGCGCTAACCTATTTTAAATTCAGTCATCAATCACTCACATGAATCGTATTTTTGGAACAAAATTAAGATTACTTGTTTCAAACCTAAGGAAAATGACATAGCTTAATTATGCAAAATCAAAGTACGTGAATTGAGAAAGGGTCAAAAATGTGTGGAGAATGGCAGTTTTCCAACATGGTGAGTGGAGTGAGGGAGACAAGTGACCAACTCCCTAGGCAACGGTGTTGGCCAAAATGGGAGAAAGTAAGAAAATGCATTTACAAACAATCTCATTTATTTTGTGCATAGTGAACATTACGCATTATTACAACTAATGTACGTACTTGTGTTTTATTTTCAAGACCAAGAAAAACCACGCCATGTGAATAAGACTATAAGAGAGAAAAAAGGGGAAAACATAACCTTAGTTCCCACTCTAAAGATGTGGAAATTTCGCTTTCTCGTTAGTCATTCCTATCATCAATAGATCCACCTTAGCTTCTTCAACCATCATCATATCATATCTCTAGCTTCTTTTTCCACTTTTTGTAGTACTAATACTTTTAAAATATATGGAATGATTAAGACTAGGTAGCAAATATAGGGGCAAATGAGGTACTTGGGGTGGGGAGCATAGTGGCGCATTCCCCACTCGTTCCCAATAATGATTTGGGATCGAATTTCATTACCTCAAAGGATAACTGGGCAATCGCAAAGCAAAACATACAGTATCGGATACAGCCATACTAGCAAAAGGTGCTTGGTCAAAATATTAATGAAGCTATCCCAACAAGTTACAAATTCTCATAATCAAGATTTAAGCTACCCATGACGTTTACAATTGTACATCAGACTCACCCAAAAAGAAAAGAGAAAAATAAGAAAGAAGCTGTGGCTTTCTCTCAGCATCCACTGCAAATTGCAAAACATACTTCCTTGACAGTGTCGAGGGCACAATCAGTCGAAAACTGGCTTTAGTCATGCCAGAGTTTGAAGCAAAACTCGCCAGTTTAGTTCCATGCAAATACAACTCCATAAAACAATGTCTTCAACAACAGTGACAACAAAACATGAAGCCAGACAAGGAATACGCAGTTACGCACTGCAGGCATATACTAGCAATGCCAAATGCCAACCACTTATCAGGCCGTGTTCATCTTTCATCCAAAAAAGAAAAGGCAGGCACAGTTCAATATTCAGATATGGTAGCAACTTAGCTTGGTGCATGCAGGATGCCGTTCTCAGTGACAAGGCAGCATCTCGATCAACAGCGACATACAAATGCAACAAAGAAACAAGGCGGGCAGAGGGAGAGCATACACGACAGAGAGCAGAGGGAAAGAAAGGGGGAAAGCCAGAAAGGTAGCTCATCAAATCTTACACAAAAAGCCTCTTTGTAAAGTAAGGTTGGGAGTAAGATCCCATACATCTGCTTCCCCAGCACCCCCACCTCCCGGTTCTTTTGGTCAAAGGCAGAAACCTTGTGAGAGGCTCTGCAGCAATAGTATAAGATAGTCATTTAAATCCACTACAGCAACTATAAGTTAGCATGGATAAAACTCAGCAGATGTGTAGGCATTCATGACTCAACCAGAGATTGAAGCTAGTTTTCCTGTGCCCCAATTTGTAGTTTCAGACTCTTAATGATACATAGAGCAAGATTTCAGGAAATGCCTTTAAGGCAGGACAGTATTAGAAAGTACAGAACGGAAGTTGCAAATCAGAAGGTGGAACTTAACATTGGAGATTCAGAAGTTCTATCTAGAGAGGAGAAAGCATTCAGTCAATTGAGTATTGGGTTAAGTAGTAGTGTAGTACTGATTAGCAATGACAAAATGAAGCAAAACCAGTAACACACTGACCAAGGACAAAGAGTGCGTGGTAAGAGAGTTAAGATTTCCAAGAGACATGATTATATAAATGTTTGACCCGTATCTGTCCACACAGTAGTTCTATTAGTGTGCGGTCATCAGAAGCCAAATATCACTGTTGGAGCATTAACTAAGGAATCCTCCAAATCTAGAAGGGCCCATCCATAATGCTCCAAACTATTGAACCTTTCATAAAGTTCTGTATCAAGACGTTCTTCCACCATGTTATAACTACATTAACTACAGTAGTACCATAAATCATAGTTCTGGCAATGTTATATGCAATTTCCAGCAGCATGTATTTTTGGATTTGGGAATATCTAGATGAAAAGGGATAAAGTGCATAGTTATTTTACAGTAGTGAGACAACTAGATTTTACTGAGATGAGAAGATTGAAATCTGATGGCATCACTTTTTTATCCTTCAAAAGTATTTGAGAATAAAGGATGAAACTTTATGGCACAGTCCTGCTCAACACAAATCGATATTTTTCTGGCTTGAATTCCATCCACCGGAAAATCCCAAGAGTTCAGCAATAAGTCTTCAAGGAAAGAAGATTATGGATACTGCACGAGTATAGGAAGCCCCTCTATCCCAACCCCCCAAGCCCTATCTTACCCTCACAATAGAACACTTGAACGAGATTGACACTTATGAAGCATCCACATATCCAAGGAAAAGTCCTAGGTGAAAGTAGAGTTTTGGGTTTTAACAAAAATGCTCTGCCATAGACAACATGCTCTGGACAAAAGTGAGTCCTCGCATCTATCTGTGGAGTGAAGAGTGCATATGACAATGTGCTAGCCATAAAATAAACATGGGTTTTCATCTCCAAATCCTTGTAGCCATCTTTTTGACCTCAGCTGGCCATCCCAAATTATAAGAGGCAAGTAGGTAGTAGATGGGTAAGACTTAGGAAGCACTACCCATTTGCATACACATAGATCTCCATAGTGTTAAATAGTTAGATGTTCCAACTAATATTGACAATATCCCATGTATAAATGACCACGAACCAAACTTGTTTATGAACATATATACATGATATTCATTGTTCCATCTCTCCTATGCAATATTGAAACAATATCAGTAGCTTCTCAGACCTATTCCAGAAGAGCCCTAGTCAAATTCAAACATCATTGCTTACTACAAAATACATGGAAAAAGGGTAAAAATATAATCAGTAATACAGCAAATGAAGCCTAAATTTATATAACTATAGAAACAAAGCCCCATGAATTAGAATATACAGTAAATGCTTCAGGTGGCCAGTAGAGATATAAATTCAAAGTACTTGTTCCTGACTTCCTTCTAGGTATCACAAGGGGGAGAAAAACTCAGGTATGCTATTGAGGTTTTAGCTTTTGTGAATGATGAGAGAAAAAGACATACCACACAGGATGCAAGTTGGAGGCTCAAACTCTTTGCAAACAGGTCAAGTAACCCATGCTGATGTGGATCTCCTTTCAAAAGACTCTTCCTTTGTCCTCATTATGATTAGAAAAAGTGCTACAATAAATAAATAAGTGGCATAGTATTTACTGAGGCTGGACATTTACTGCACAATTTATCTACAGAAAAACACATCAAGAAAAGAAAGAAAAAATCAATTGAGCTCTATGGTTCAGACAGAAAAACAAAAACATCATGAAACTAGAAACATCACTAGCCAGGGCTGTGGCCTGTAGGTAGGTCAGCAACTTATATAGTATGCCAAAAATATTGCTTGTGGAATGTGAGGAAACACACAATGCTGATAGAAATTTACAATACCTTTCAAATATTGACACTTCTTAACCCAAATGGAAAAAAAGAAGAAATGGGGATTTGAAAGCTTCACTTTTATCAATATCCATATATGCAAGAAATAGAACTCGATGTAATCTCAGAAAAGAAACAACAGCATAAGATATTTCCTTTTTACCTTTCTCATTTAGTTTCAGAAAAACTGTACAGCGGCAACATTGCCAGCATATATTACTACCAGATTTCAGGAGATGTGCTGCCTTGACCATCAACAGTATAAGCACCTACTGAACTCCATAACTTCTTCTCTTCATTGATGTTCACTGGTTCACCATGCTCTTCATCACTGTCATCCTCATAAACATCAAAATCAGAATCATCCCAGTCAAACAGATTCTCAAGTCCATCATCTTCGTCAACATCATAAGGTCCCATATTTTGGTCAACTACAGCCACATGATGATCATTAATCATGTAATCATCATTTGCTAAAGCCAATCTTTTATCTCGTCTTATTCTCTTCCCATCCCTGACCAACGCTAACAACCGCTCTTTTATTACAAGAGCTTCATCCTTCTGCGTGTGTTCGCCATGATCATCATAATCCTCCACCAAGAACACCGAGTCTCTCTGTCCCTTTAAGCTCACATAGAACAGCTCTGGGTGTCGCACCAGCATTCCCCTTAACTTATTGGGTAACCCAAATTCCTTTCTAAAATGTGTTAAATGGTCTACCAAAGTCCTCTTTTCAACTGTCATCCCCAAAATCTCCCTCACAACACAGCAAGCCCTCTTTTCTGCTTCAATAGATTTTTTGGAAAATTCGTCAATAGAAGTCTTGTACGGGCAAACATCCGGTAGGTCTCCAAATTTTACCAGAAAGTCATGATGACTTCTCTTCAAAGTCATTCCCTTTCTTAGTTTCACCAACTTGAATTTTAAAGGCCGGTCCACTATCAAATCTTGTTCCGGAGTTTTAAATTTGGGCAATGGATGGGCTAAGTCAGGATCCCAGGAAACAAGCTCAAGTGCATGGCCATAGGATGTATCAACCGTCTTGAATTTGTCAGGATGCTCATTGCAAAGGCGAGATCGAAAATTGGGAGGTAGGCCAAGATCTGGGCCCAGATGGACAAGCTTGGTCAGAACAAGCCTTTTATGAGAAGACAGCATGAGAAGCTTTTGAAGCCTGTTTGCCAACGTAACGGAAGCAGTTGATTTAAGATGAGCTTCTTGCATGGAAAGTGCTTCGGCAGCAGGGGTTAGACGGACACACAATTGAGAATATGTTTTGATTGCATTCAGCGGTGTGGGTGGATATGGTATGTAAAAAAGCTCAAAAATTGTGGGATAACGTTCGATCATGGAGACAACAGAATGAGGCTTTGCGAGGGATAAATAGTTACGGCATTTAGATAGAATGTGAAGGGGCATGTAGTGTTTCGGTTTTGAAAGAAGCAAGGTCCTAAGCTTTTGCACGAATCGGATCTTATTTTGCTTCACCACATGCCTATCGAGTGAGCGGTCTCGTACAAGTTTGGGAGCTGAGCAGCAAACGGATAAAGATGAGTTTTGTGATTTCCTGAGACAAGCAGATCTATTTACATCTCTATACATCCTATCTATGTTCGTTGGCGGTCGAAAGTCTAATTTGATGCCAAGGAAATCCCTCCCTCCTAGGGATGATGAAACTGGAAGAAGCAGTGCCATTTTCAGGCAATGTAACAAAGTAACTTAACAGAGTTTCCAGGATCAAGATTCTACAAATAACTCCAGGACATGCATATGGGATCAATAACTAATCAAAACGATTGATCGAAGTCCCATCCACAAGGAGTAACTGCACTAAAGGCTGATGGCCTGAGCAGCAGAAACCAGATCACATTTCAAGTCTCACCTAAAAAAGAAACAATCCACAATGCAAATTAGGATGCAGATACAGTTCTGGGCAGTCAAAAACAGCTCATACACACACTCATTCAACCATAGAAACCCTTTAGAAATTGCTTCCTCATATATATGGGCAAGTAAAGGCCAGCATACATGAAGAAAGACACACATATTCTCTAATATGCAGCTCTAATTCATGGTTAAAACTAGCTGTACTTCAAATCAGCAAACAAATATGAGCATGTAATGCATGAAATTGACTTGACAAGGTTTCATCTTTAGACTCTGATGAGAAACACCGACAAATCATCAGAGCAAAATCAAGTATCAGGGATAAGGAAGGCCAGAAACAACCCATTTGGGCATTTTATCGAGCACTTGGTGGGCAACTAAAAAAATGAGCAGAGAAACCCAAATTCTAAAAGTAGGAGAGAGAGAGAGACGAGAAGTGGGCTTACCAGACATAGCTGTGGAGTTTGCTTAAAGATGTGCCCGAAATGTATAACTGCAAAATGTTTCACTTCAGGGTGTTTTGGTTTGAGACGAAGAGCCAAGAAGGGTTGGTCCGTTGGTTTAATGGTTTGTTCCAAAGCATTGGGTTGCTCACTGATGGTGGGAGTTAAACCTATTTAATCGCCAAACGGGGGCAAATCAGTAATAAATCATAACCCGAGGTTAGTCTTCTAAATGAAAGGACTTTTATACCCCTCGGGAGAAGTGAGCATGTTGATCCTCATCCGCATATCAGATTCGATCTGAACTTTTTATCCGAAAAGCGGATATTTGCACTGTAAAAAAAGGGCGACACAAAGAGAAGCAGATATGGATCTGCATGTTTGAAAATGAATATCCAGTATCCGCTCAAAATTCGCAGCTAACATGAAAATAGTAAACGAGTAATACTTTTATTTTATTTTATTTTTGATAAAAAACGAGTAATACTTTTAGGCATTTGGCCATGTTATGAATTCTTATTTATCAAAATATTTACTATTTGTTAGATTTATTAAACTTTAAATCTTGAAATTTACAAAATTTTACGTGGACCCAAAAAAACCGCTCACGGTGGTCCAAAAGACCAAATCTTTTTGAGAAATTAGATTAAAAAAAAAATCTTCTTGAGAAATACCCTCCCTGTCTTAAATATTTGCACTATCTTTGCACCCAAAAAAATATCAATAATTTAGGTCAATTTGATGCAATTTTTAAGGTTAAAAATAAAGTGAAAATGAAAATAAAATCGAATACGAATATCCGCTGATCCGATCCGATTAAATTAGATATCTGTTTAAAGCGAAACGGATACGAATTGAGTTTTTGGCGATTCTACCCCTCAATTTGAACAAGCTTTTACCGCCCTTCCCTTTGTACCCAGACGCCTCTTTTCGAGTTGAGCAATCGCTCAACAGTTAACAGAGCAAGTGAATATTCTGAGGGCAAGACCCCAAATTCCATGTCCATGGAGA
This sequence comes from Tetragonia tetragonoides, assembly GCA_038025085.1. Taxonomy (NCBI): domain Eukaryota; kingdom Viridiplantae; phylum Streptophyta; class Magnoliopsida; order Caryophyllales; family Aizoaceae; genus Tetragonia; species Tetragonia tetragonoides. The sequence goes on from CM076152.1 coordinate 39,363,384, forward strand.
CGATGTAGTAGACTACCAGCTATGAGTGTTGAATTGTTGATGAGAGACTTGGTCTTATTACTTCTCGAACCAAGTGATGAGTACCATTACATTTGCATGGATTAACTTTAAATTTTTTGAACTCCTAATGTGTACCAAAAACTTTCTATTATCGGCACTTAACTGTTGGAAAAATGACGGGACCAGCAAAATTGTATTCCTATGCACTAAGTGAAGCAAAACATATACTCCATATATACAACTCAACTGAACTGAGAAAAGATCACAACTGAACTAGTAGTAATCTTGAAGATACTCGTACTTCCAAAACTGATCATACAAAAGAGTACTAGCTGGGGACTCGGAGTAATGAAGCAGCTGATAGCAGTTTTCGCAAAAGTAACAAGGATTTTCTCCGGCCCATTTGTCATCCACCGTCACCTTTGTGGCTTTGTAGATATGACAGACGGAACACTTCTTCAAAATAGCTTTCGACTGATATACAAGCAATGGATAAGCTGCCCAGTTCTGTATATCCACAGGGTGAATAAGTCTCATATCTCTGATTACAATCATATGCTTGCAGTCCCCCTGCAAACAATTCCATCGGCAACATAAGTTTCAAAAGTGTGTAATTTGTAAGGAAAGGACAGGAACGTATCACACATAAAACTCTAAAAATCAAGGAGGGGCGTGGCGTGGGTGGGACGATAATTTTCACTGGGACACTGAGGTTTGGTGATAGAATTTTACTTTACAACAGCGCCCTCAACTCTGGGTTCCTAGTTTGAAGCATTCTAAGGCTTGGCAGTTTGGCACAAATCCTTAAATATGAATTTTTTAGCATGGGCACTATATTGCAACTTGATGTGAAAATGGTTCTTTTAACTAATCAAACACCAGTAATAACCCATTCCTACATAATTTCCTAATGCTAGAGTATGGACACCAGCAGTATAAATGGCACCCCTTGAGATCCTAAGAAATTCATAGTCTCTCATATAAAAGGTCATTGTTAGAGGCACCTATGTAAAATAATGCCAAACTTCAAGAGTTCAAGGGGCCTCATAAGTTTCAAATTTCAATAAAGATCATATTGAAAGAGTTCAACATGGTTTCTTAAGATTACCTGGTGGCAGTATAGATATCCAGCGCCAAGTCGAAATCCCAAGTCACAGAAACGAGTTCTTTGCATGTCAACTGATCTAAAATTAGGTAACTTTGATACTGGCTTGTCATTTAACTGAACCTTCCGGGTCTTTCCTACACCAGATAGGATGCAGTCCCATTTCGCAAGTGCCTGTTCCTTGGAATTCCTAAGCCAATCAAGAATTGGCTCACTATAGTCAATGGAAGATGGGTCTCTTATGTCATTGCAGAAGACGTCCTACAGCAACAACAAAAAAAGATCATTTATAGATCAATTAGTCACCTTTGGAACGAACAAACAAAACATATTCTGCCACTTACTTCGATGAGAAAATATCCAGAAGGATCATGCTCTCCAGCTTTTTCCATAACCACATCCGTCACACAACGAATCTTATCCCTCAGTTCAGTCAGGGCCTGACTTCCAATGACGAGCAACTCTTGTGTCTGCAAAGCAAAACACAGCTACGTTATAACATTCACAAGCCATGTTACTCCGATCCTTCATTTCAACTCAAATACCCGTGTTAGACCCTCGATACTCCAACAAGGGTATCAACACTTGTCAGTTGACACTTCATTTCAGGCCAAAAAGTCTCAAAAAATTTCGAATAAGATGAGTCCAACACCTGGACACGTACCCACGATCAACACCCCAGCTTAGATGCTCTTTTGTAGGGAATTTTACACCAACTGTGTGAAGAACGAGTAGACATCTATTCACTCTTCAGTACATGTCACTATGGCAGTATGTCACTAAACTTATAGCAAACAGAAAGTACAGAAACTCGTAGATATGGTATACTTCATCCATCCCAAATTTAAGTTCAGAAATTGACTTCGCACAGATATTACGGTTTAGGAAATTCAAGCCACATAACTAGGAGCTAAAGTGGGCTTATGTGAGTATTGAATGCTAAAGCAGACTATTACTTTGGAACCGGGAAACATTGTCTATATTGGACCTTCAATTGGGATGACGGCAGTATATTAAATTCCTTGAAGACATCCCTCAGTATACTTGTTCAGCTTCTACTTGTTTTAGATTGATTTCAAATTAGTCAATTTATCTTGTTCAGATCTCCAATAAGTACCAGTCTGTGGTGTTACAGAAAATGGTAATTACAGAGCGACAGTGAGTAATAGTATTAGTAACACCTGGTGAATAATTTTAGGAATGCAGGAAAGCGTCATAAAAGAAAGCAAGATCCTTCAAACTTTTAAATAATTCTTATCACAGGTCCAAGTCAACCACCACATTCTTCTTAAGCAGCTCGGAAGATCATGTTTACATATGAGACTTCGAAAGTCTGAAAATATGCTTGTAGCAACTCACAACTGCCATAACCAATTAACCAGAGTGAAATTGTGCAATGGTACCTTTTTTCCCGTATACTTGTTATGATAAACCTCAACACAGAGAACTACTTCTGGGTACTGAATTTGTACACATTTCCCGGTCAGTGAAGACTTAACCTGCACCAAATGAAACAGAACATGTTACAGACCTGAAAGTAAAAGTAGTTGAGAGGGGCCAGTTCAAAGAAAATAAAAAGAAAAACTATTTTGGTCACACTCAGTAAGATAACATGGGTATCCATGGTTTGCATGTTAATCCCATGGCCACTAAAGTTAATGACCAGGAAAACCTCCAATGGCCCTAAGGGGACTAGAACTTAGGACCTCTGGAACGTCACATTCAGTCATTTAAACATAAAGATCATCAATAGAACATCCTCGCACATGGCATATTCCACATTAGCAACATGTTCAAGGATAAGTTTTCTCTACTCGCTGTAATGCACATGTAGTTAGTGCAGTAGGTTCCAAGTTGGATTTGTCAAGGTGAGAAGCCTTTGGTGCAATTCAATTTTGAAGATGCAATTATGTCCCTAATAGATGTGGTATGTGTTTCAAGAAAACGAAGCAGCACAACCATTAATGGCGCAGGAGTTACCATTTAAATTCAAACCAAATGACAATTAAGGAGTACTGCAAGTATGTCCTGCATTTTGTGTCATATTTCTAATTAACAACAATTGAATAAAATCCATATGGAGAGTCGTGACTTCTTTCCCCTATTCCAACCCCCCCCCCCCCAAATAGTTCATACCACCAAATTCTGTGCCTATAAGCATAACTTCTTTATTTAATTTTAGAGAAGCTGAGGACAAAGTGGTACTAACTGCGAAGCTGGAATGGACTAATAAGACTTCTAAAGTTCTAATAAATAAAAAAGAAAAATAGAACAGGAGGATAGACCAATAAAACGCAGTGAAATAAGGAAGTGAAACAAGACGGGAGTAAGATTAGTATTCTCTATAAAAATACTCAATTTTCACCAACTATCGGAGGAGAACTAAAGAAGAAATGATACTTAATAAAAGCAGTTATATCAAAATAACGAAATTTTTAAGTATAAAATAAAGGACTTTACAAATCTAAAGATATGCTCTAAGTTACTGAACTAAAGTCATGGCCGCTCTTTATTCTCCATAATTGATCTTCGATACCCTCCTCCTGTCCTCTAATAATGAAGAAAACATGGAGGAGCAGGGAGACCCCTCAGTTCCATTTTCACTGATTCATGTATTGTCTTAAATATTTGATCTTTTGACAACCTAAACACTCAGAAAAACAACACGGGGCGGGCAGGGGGAACTAGGGGCTGAAAGCATAAAGCATAGTATGGCATAACTTCAAAGGACTTATGAGACTAAAGAAAAACCAGGAAATTATGAGTTTGAAAAGGATGTCTTGAAGCAAACCTTGCCAGGACAACTGAATGACTCAAGACATTTCAGAGTTTCAATGTTGCCGGCGGATAGAACAGCACTATTGTCTTTCCTGTCCCTGAGATCACCAAAAATCAGAAAGCCATGAGTAAACTTCAGAAGAAAAAAAAGAAAGAAATCAGTCACCTTCAGATAACATCCGATCACATACTTGAATGAGTGAAGATTCACTGATGCTTTGTCTTCTTCCTGCTTCTGCCTGATTTTTGCAAGATGCTCCACCTTCGCAAGATAGGTATCCTGCAAACACAACATGAACATACATTTAAAAGTCAAGATGAACCCAAAACAAAATTTGGCAACATAGATGATATATCTAATAAGTGTGGAAGCTGCACTCTAGTACTCTACTGATTACATCTTTCAACCAAAATGATACTGCTAATCACTTTAATCAGCAAAAATGCTAGCACAAAATCACGTGAAAATTGACAACTATCAAGTGCATTGTGAAAAATGAAGAAGCAGAGAACGCACCCATCCAAGAATCTCCCCAAGTAAATAGTTTATATGCAACAAAAACTGACTGTTTGAGACTGTATAGGTTACTTTCAGAAGATAGTAGTATGTTTTCCATCAATGTGCTTAAAATAGCAACCACACAACTTAAAAGCAGGCCTACATTTTCCTATAAAAGCACAAAGCGGATAGGAAATGCAGCTCAAACTGAGGCTCTTACATGCAATTTGCAATTTTCTTTTTGCATGTTGTTGGATGGATAGGCCACCTACGCTACCTCCCAAGCTAAGGGGAACAAGAGAAAAAACGAAAGAAGAAATGTTAAACGCATATGGTGTAGCACTGAGTACAAAAAATTGTAATAAGAACAGTACATCAGCTACTTTATCTTTTTCGCGGACTATCAACTCTTTCTTCCTCCTGTTCTTTGATTTAGCCTTAACTTTAGCTCTGCTCGCCCTCTTCTTCGAATTGGCACCATTCTTTACTCCATCATGGCTAGTTTCAGACGAAATGTCATCTGAGTACCCAAATGAAGATGATGTATCAAGATCCGACATTCCATGATCATCTGCAGCCCTGAGAAACAAGGCAACAACCCTAGGATAAGCCATATATTCACTAGAAACTGGCTCAAGCAAAATTGTAAATATGTGATTTTCCAATCATAACAAATATCAAGATACATTTGATTGATGCTCCATTCGAAGGCATTCCTTAGAACTTAGAAGTTAGACAGCTTTAGTCAATAGCATTATAACGGGACAGAATAAGAAATTGGGTGCTTTAACCCTCTTTCACAGAAAAGATTTCGAGCCAGTCTTTTCCTTTATTATAGGTGTATATATCACATCATTGCACTATTGCAGGAGTAGTAACTACAACCGCCCAGTAGGTATCCCGCCGAGGGCGGGGTTATTGCAGGAGTAGTGTATATATTAATTATAAGAAAATTCTAACAGTACAAACCCTGAACTGCATGAGTTTTCCACGAGGTCCGGAGAGGTTCCAGCCTGATCACCCTAAACAAAGCATTAGAACACAAGTCACGAAACCATAAAAAGGTAATGACTATTACACTGACAATTAAAGGTAAACCCATATGGATGCTTAAACGCCAGACAGCGTAATACCTCAAATGCAATCTTCATAGCCTCACTCACCAACTCTTCATCGCTATAAATTTTAAGCTCATCCACCCTAAGAGATAAAAGACAACATAAATTTATAAATGAGAATTAAACAAAAGGAATTAAAAGTGTATATATCAACAACAACAACAACAACAACAACAACAACAACAACAACAACAACAACAACAACAACAACAACAACAACAAAAACATCAACAACAACAACAAAAACAGTTTAATAAGTAAATTATAAATGAGAATTAAACAAAAGGAATGGAAAAGAAGCAGCTTACGAAATATCTTGTTCAAAATCAGTAAGTTCAGAACCCAGAACTGCCTTTAAACTCTCCAATTCGTGAAAAACGTCCGATTCAAAGACAGAAACCCTAGTGAGAGGGCTTACAAGATCAGGTAGAAAGATTGGCCCTCCTCGAGGGATAGAAAATGACGATTCTTCATCTCGAATATGTTGGGATGATTCTGCAATCTTCATCTTCAAGTACCAAACTTCTTACAAGGAAAGGTGAAAAATTAGGGTTTTAAAATTAGGGTTTCGAAAAAAGAAACCCTAAATCTGCAAATTGGGGGTTCAAATGATGAAAGATGGGAATTATTTGTAAGGGCGGTCGCCGGAAAATAGATGAATCGGGGAGATGGATGGATGGATGGATGAATGAGCCGGTGAGTTATGGCTTATGAGTTTTTTTTGTTCTTTTTGATGAAGATGGCTTATGAGTTAGGACTTATGAGTTATGAGTTATGAGTTATGAGTTAGGACTTTAGGACTCACGTGGCTGGGGAATTGTTTATTTTTTTAATGAGTGTGCTAAATATCAGAATATCAATGATCAGTATTAGGGTGAGTAGAAAATCTGGGTATTTAGTACTGGAGTTGGAATTGGTTCAGAATTAGTGGTTCCGGAACTGGAACCGGTCAATCAATTTCAATTCCAATTCCAAAAAATAGGAATCGGAACCAACCAATTCCAATTCCTAACTTTTAGGAACCGGAATCAGTTGGGTACCCGGTGGAAAACCAATTTCCTAATTCTCCTTTTTCCGTTTACTCCGTAGGAGCTAACAAAAATAAATATAAATAAAAATAAAAGTTTGGCTTAAATTGAGGTCTAAATGCCTAATATTTGCATGTTTTTGAGGTCTAGATTTTAAAAGAAGCAGGTGTAGTGATGGTTTAATCAAACAATTAAGACTAAGCTAGTTTTCATGCCTTTAGGTGGCAAAATTCACATGTTAATGAGCGGATGTTCTTTGCACTAATTTCAGATCTGATGAGTATTTGGTGGCCATGATATTTGAATGCTTTGAGGTTTAGGGTGCAAATGAAATTCAAATTGGTGAGTGGTAAGCTAGGAAAGAGATTAGATAGAATTAGCTTTAGGGTGCGTTCTTTAGAGCTTCTCCGGTCAGTTCAGTTCAATTCAGGTCAGTTCAGTTCAGGAGTGGTCACACATAAGTACAGCTCGGTTCAGTACTGCTCAATTAAGTTCAGTAGTGTTCAATTCAGTTCAGTTCTGTGGTGTTCAATAATAATAATAATAATAATAATAATAATAATAATAATAATAATAATAATAATAATAATAATTATTATTATTATTATTATTATTATTATTATTATTATTATTATTATTATTAACTACTATTATTACTATTATTACTACTACTACTACTACTACTACTACTATTATTATTATTATTATTATTATTATAACAACCATACAAATTTTTTTGCAAATAAACTAGAACTAGTCAAAAGTTATACTAATAGTATTTTCAAACAAAAACTCATAAAATTACATAATAATAATAATAATTATTATTATTATTATTATTATTATTATTATTATTATTATTATTATTATTATTATTATTATTATTATGTTCAAATTCAGTTCAGTGTGTTCAGTTCAGTTCAGTGGTGTTCGATTCAGTTCAGTACAGTTTAGTGGTGCTCAGTTAAGTTCAGTTCAGATCAGTTCTGCTAAGTTCAGCTCTGACAAATGTTAGTGAGCTGATGTTTGCCTCACTTAATTCTTTTGACAAATGACTCGTGCTTATAAATATCTAGGCACAAGTAAGAAATCAGGGATAAACTTAATATTCCTTAATGCTTTTTTGGTCACTTAATATTCTCTTTCAGGTAGTTGTTGTTATGTCCTATGTGTACTGAAGACTAATTTGTTGTGGAAATGCAGGCCAGACTAACTCTCCTGAAGATGATTCGACCCTCCCGCTAGCCATGGCGTCACCAAATTTTAAGAATTGGAACTTTCCTACTCCTTCCTCTTCTTTTCTCTCTCCTTTCTCACCACTCTCTCTCCTCCCCCTCCCCCACTTGCAAACCTAATATCACCTTATGATAAGATATTGAGAATAGGGTCTTTCCTAATCATGAGATTGGTAAGAATTTGTGCAAATGTTCTCTCTCCAACGGTGGATTCACCTCTTCTCAACTCACTCAGTCTGATTTACCTCCTCTCTTATTAGAGTAACTCTCTCTCTCTGTCTTCTGGATTTTGATTTCAGTTCAATTAATTGGATTTGGGTTTGTGTTGTAGGTCAAATGAGTGGGAATGATATTTGCTAAACCAGAGAAGGTTACTTATATTTCTTTCACCCTTGATGCATGATTGCACTTAGCGTATTGGTTGAAGAAGATAGTATTTTCAACCCCAATTGCAGATCAGGTATCGCTTTGTGAACTTTTTTTTATAGTGAATTGACTTGTTTTGGTTCAACTACATTTTCTCCTCCTTATTTTCTTTTCTGGTAATAATTGGAATGGATTTTAGTTTGTATTCGCTTAAGGCTAGTCTCCTCTTCTCTCTTGCTCTTAATTAACTCTGTCACCCCAGGGTTTTGTGAAGAACAAAATACTAAACGTATGAATCCTTTTATATAGTTTTTATTGTTTTGAGGTTGATTATTTGGTGATCACGAGAATTGTATGTAGATGACAAGTTGTTTTTTGGTATTGTCTTCTATGTGTTTGATAAAATGCCCCTTAGAGTTTGATTCAGTTTCTTAGTTAATTGTAAGTTGAATTCTAGTGTTTGATAAAAAGTAACAGAAAGCATTGCCTTGGCAGACCTGGTTTATTGTGTAGGTGTCCATGTTTAGGATGAGAATATGATGTCTTCTGTGAACGAATATTATACAGAAAAAGGATGTAGATGGAAGGGCGGGTTACTTATATTGATATTGTTTGGTGATATGACTTTTCTGGAACAATAACAGAAGGATTATCTCATGAATTGGAAGTTGGTGTTGGCACTTGAATGGCCACTGCAACAACAAGTTGTGAAGGAGGCAAACACAAAACAGAGCTTTAAGGGCCTTATTAACCAGCTGGTTTGTCCACTGTTAGTTTCTATCAATCTTTATTATTAGTATAGTATAGTATAGTATAGTATCTACTTTCATTGTTGCTTAGAACAACCAGCTGGTAGCGCATTTCCGTATGCCTTAATTTTATTGGGCAATTTGTTTTTGAGTTATTTGGGATTCATTCTGTGAGGATGTCAAAAATGGGTTTGCTGGTTTTGGATTTCTGAATTGTTGGATTTAATTTGTTGGGATATATGCCGCGAGAGTGAATATTTGTTGCGTGGGGATATCTGAAAATTGCTATTGAGATATTCAAGTTGTGATTCTGACTTTGTGATGTTTTTGCAGATTACTCAGATTGTGGTCTGCACTTTAGTTTCTTAGGAACTAGCTGTTGATTTGAGGTTGTTGTACAGCTAAACTTTCGAACCAATATTGTAGAGATGTCTACGACAGCGGTCGAATCGGAACCGCTGTCGTAGAGTTTGACATACGTCCGCGCTCAAGACAAAAGCGGTCGGAACCGCTGTGTTAGGCCAAAATTGACCGTTGTCGTAGGTGTTTTTTAGTGTAGTGTTGAAACTTCAGTATTCTGCCCAAAAAGGAGCCAAATACATGCAGTACAATTAGGAGTTGATTTTCACAGCTGTTGCTTGTCCTTGCATAAGGATAAACCGAGGTGTAAGAGGAGTCTCATGCTTCATCCTTATTCATCCCATGTGCTTTTAGACTCTACTCATTCAGCAACTACTTTGGGAATTCAAATAACAACTAAATACATTTGTTAATTACGCTAATTACAAGTAGGGTACAATATAATTAACACTAATCACAAATGTTTATTTGTACGAACTTGTTAAGTTGTACGGAATAATCATATACGACGATGATCAAGATTAAGTGGCTAAAAGGACACTAATTAAGACCTCTAGGACTAGAAAGGTCATCACTTAACTTGAGAGTGTCCCAATTGCCAAGATCATTGCAATGACGCTCCCATTCACAATACATTCTTCGACATTGAAAACAATAATATCCAATTAGGCTTTTTACTCGGAAACCATTTACTCATTCTTCTATCATCAATCAAAATCAAACGAAAATCTTTAACGCTCCCTCCTCCATTCTCCCTCTCTGTCCCTGTCAACGATGAGGAGTCCCATTCTCTTCGATACTTATCGTCACAGTCATACTGCTGGAAGATTTCCAAGAACAACCCATTGTCGTCATGCTGCCGGTGGCTCATCTCTTTCTTTCTCTAAATTGTTTTTTTCCTAAAGTCTGTTTACACTTACACACACGCTAACTCACTGACACGTGTAAAATCACACACGCTGCGTCACTGATACGCGTATACAAAACAAACAAATACGAGTTGTATTAGAATTTAGAAGTACCAATCAGATAAAGTGAGGATGAATTTAGGAAGGAAACCTTTGCTCTATAAATACTCCACATGGATACCTCAATTCGAAGGTTATACCTACTACCTTATAAGTTTCAAAAACGAGAGAGAGAGAGAGAGAGAGAGAGAGAGAGAGAGAGAGAAAAGGAAATACCAAGCTAACATGGCGACCAAATTGAGCGAAAAATTCAGCCAGAAGCTTTCGGTTGCTCAACGAAAGAAGAGATCACCGTAAGCCCCCTAATTTGTTGTTATTTTTTTCCTATATTAGACCAAATCAGTCTGTAATTTGTGGATTTTGTAATATACATAGAAGATGGGATTAACTTTTTGGTTTTGTTTTTGTCATTGAAGGTCGTTGAAAGCTGTAAAAGGTTTGAACCATGGCTCTAAAAAAGACGGGTCAAGCAAGGTTCCGAAACCCTGGAGAATTCCTCCGTATGATAATAACTATCCCAATTAAGCAGCTTGTCATCTTAATATTAGCTTGTTGCATTGCATTTGTGTGCCTAACTAATATTTTCTAATTGGTCTTTCCAGTATGACTCTGAACCCAGAAGGCTATAAATCATCTGATTACCCTACTAAAGAGCAGAAGCAGATGAACTATGATAAACAAACTCGTCGATGTGCTGAGGAGGCCATGAAGTTCTATAATACCCAAGTCAGATTCCCTGAGGTTTGTTTTCTTTTCTCGTTGTGTTCATAAAAGTAATTTTCATGCTTCTTTCTTTCTTTCGACCCTTACCATCTTCTGTTTTTGATGCTCGATACAGAAACCTGAGTACGTGCTCGTGAAGCCACTGCGTAGTACTGCCAACCTTACTTCAATGGGTCCGTGTCTCCATGTCAACTTTAAGGCTATGGTTGTGAATGATCCTGATGCTCCTGTTGAACTATTTTTTGCTGAACTGGTGAGAAAGGATGTCACACAAGTCAACAACTTGGGTGCTAGCAACTCAAAAGCTGGACGTAAAGGTTGCAGTTTTTGCCCCAAGGCTTTCATTCACCCCAAGGATTGGAAGGTGATGAGTTTGGAGGAGGCTGTGCAAGAATGTTTGGAGGTTTCTGATTGACTGACAGTTGTAGTGAAACCTGAATCAAGAATGTCTCCCTCAATCTCCCTAACTCTTTTGTTTGTCAAGTTATCTGCTAATCTTTTCATTCGTGTCCTTTATGTAAGATACTTGTTTACATGAAATTTCAACATTTCACCATTGTGCTGTGTGAAACATTTTTTAGAATCTGATATAATCACCAGAGCATTTATAAAGCCTGATTATGTTACTCACATTCTAAAGTTTATTTATGAGCCTGTTCATTTGAACTCTTACCAGAAATCATAGCAAAGGTAGAAACGGACTTGGTTTGAATTGCAAATGCAATTTGCAATTGTTGAACCTGGTAACAGGTAAACTGTAAGTACTACAGTACATATTTGTTAACTTTCTAGTGAGTACATAGAAATTGATTGGCATTTGGAAAGAAATATGGAGGTTTAAAAGTCTCACACATGAAAGAAATATGGAGGTTTAAAAGTCTCACACATGTTCGTTTCATTATTTGGAGGAATGTGTGGAGAGCAATTCCAAATAGAGCAACACTGGAAATGAGAATATCTTTGATTGATGTGACACGATTGGATAAATTCATAAGAGCTTTACTTGATTATCAGGGGTCAAGTCTTACTCCCATTAATCTGGAAACGAAATTAACTATTAGGGATTTTAGAGATGTTTAAAGGAGAAAAGAGACTCTTAGAGAGAGTGAGGATATATAGAGGTTAAAAGACAAATTGAAAGGGTGGAACTGTGGAAGGGCAAAACTCTATCTTTGGCGGGTCAGACAACAATGATTCAAGCGGTGGTTTGGGCTCCCCCCACATCACCACATTTAATTAATGCAATGACATCTAATTCTATGAGTTGATTTACTTGTTTGCAATCAAATGTAATGCAATTATTTTAAAGAGTAGATGTGAGGTGAAAAAGTCAAGGAGTAGGAGGAGAGGGATGAGAAAAGTTAGGTTGATTGCATTATCTAATGTAATCACATTTGCTCAATTTTTTGCGGAAAATTTGACATAAATAATCCCAAATTTGGGTCATCAAACAATAATAGTACCACCTTTGCATAACTCCCCTGTTAATTCCTACTTTGAACTTTTGCCACAGTAACAAACCTCGGTGGAACGACGTTAGTGCCCCATTACTACTTTGATGACGTGTCACCCATTCCCCTCTTTGGCGCCTCTTCCTTTATTTTTTTTGATGACATCTGATTAAAACATCAGACCCTCTCAATTCATTCATCATTGAGTTTTCATTTCCAAACCCTTCTCTCAATTTTGAAAACGCTTGAATACCATGACAAAGCAGAAGATGAATAACAAAAATCTGGATTTTTAGAAATTGAAAAAGGAACAAAAAGCCAGAACACGAAGAAGCAGGAGGTCGTGGAAACAAAGAAATGATTTTGAGGACAATTTTTTTTTCATCTGGTTCAAAATTGCGAATCAAAAGGTACTTTTTTATTCTGGTTTTGAGTTTCTTAGTTAATTAATAGAATTTTATTTGCAATTGCATGAGTTATTGAACACGAATTTAGCTATTGAATTTCCAAAACCCTTAAAATGAAATTTGAAGGTTTTGTGGCTAAAACCCTTAAAATGTCGCCTCCTATATTTGTCATTGGTTGTTATGGGTTGTGTTCATTATGTTGAATGTGCAATTAATTAGCTACTATTTGTTGTTGTGATGTTTGAAATTGAATTTAGTTGTTGGAAAAATGGCGAAGGACTTTAGGTTGAGATACCCACTATAATGTGGTGTTGATGAAAACTAGTCAGGAATTGGAGTATCTTGAGGGCTCTCAAGAAGTAGCTATTAACAGTGAGGCTGATACATTGGATTTTTGGTGGTTGCATGACAAATTACCAAAACAGTTAGGGATTACATCCTAAATTAAGGAATTGCTTTTGTTGAACCCTACAAAATCACTAAAGAAAGGGTTGAGAAAGGTTAAGGGTGACGAAGAGATTCTGTTTATTGGAGAATATGGGGAGAAATTTGGGGCGGTTGACCTTTATGCCATCCATGAAGTAGAAGACTTGACCCATGATGAAATAGAAGACTTGACCCATGATGAAATACCATTGCCAAAGCTCAACCCAAGGAAGTCCACTAAAAGCAAAGCACACTGGCCCACAAAACAGACCTCCCCATTAATACAACCCAACAAACTTAGGTCACCAACAAAGCCCACCAACAAGCCCACAAAAAATGTCCCACAAATTAGCAAAGAAGTCCACAAACACTGCTTCAGATTCTTCACTAGCACTGAACCCCACTCAACAAGAATCCACCAACCTCACTAATTATGACAGAGTGCCACATAATGAGCATCTTCATGACAGGTCACTGACCAAAGCTCAGCTCACTGAGAGTGGCCTAGATGCAGACGCTAGAAAGGAAAAGGGAAGTGAGAGTGAGACTGATGAGAGCTTTGAGGAGGAAGAGGTGATCCCTGAGTAGGGTTCAAGAAGAAACAAAGCTAAAGGGAAAGCAGTTGTAGTTGAAGATATAGATGAGGATGAAGATGAAGATGTAGATGAGCAAGAAAAATCACAAATCAGTGAACAACTACCTCAGGACAGTGAAGAGAGCAATGATGAATATGGAGCAGCCAAAGTTACCATAAAGAAGTGGAATTTGGAAGAAAAAAAAGAGGCAAATTGAAAAAGCTATTGCAAATGTAGAAGCTAGAGCACAGAGAGCAGAGGAAAGATTAGCAAGACAAACACAACCAAGGGAAAGTGTTAGTGAAGCCAAAACAACAGATTGTGTTAGTGAGTATGAAGATTCAGATGCAGAAGTGCTAACACCAGGAGAGAGTGAAGAGGATGACATATTAGGAGACAAGAGAAGAGCTAGAGCTCCTGTTGTGGATGAGCATACTGACTGGAAGAAGTTTAAGTAGTCTTCTGGGATCAGATTTCCTAATAGGGAAGCATTCAGAGATGCTGTCACCAGGTATGCTATTGCTCAAGGGTGAAATTTGACTTATAAAATTAGCAACAAAAATAGGAATGAAAGATTAGGGTTAAAGTGTTTTAAAGGGTGTCCTTTCTATTTGTATGCTTCATGGGAGCAGAATAGAGAAATTTTTGTGGTGAAACAATTTAATAGCAAGCACACATGCACTAGGGACATGAATACTAACAGGCAACTTACCTCTAGGTTTAAGGTTGGTGAGTTGTTAGAGGTATTTAAGGCCAGGCTTCATTGGCCAGCAAAGGAGATTTGTGAGACAATTAAAAGGACATGAAATGTTATAATTAAGAGGCCTGTTGCAAACAAAATTAAGGTATTGCACACAGAATGCTACAATGGAACAATGAATGAGCACTATGCCAAAATAGGTAGTTATTTGAAGGCATTACAAGATGCCAATCCTAGTTCTTCATTTTCCATTGTTACTGATCCTAAGATTACCTATGAACCACCAGTTTTCCAAAGTTTTTTTTGTTTGTTTTGATGCTCTGAAACATGGGTTAGTAAATAGTTGTACGAAGGTTCTTTGTTTGGATGGTTGTTTCATAAAGACTTTTTTAGCAGGAATGATTCTCGTAGCTGTGCCTGTGGGTAGAGATGCTAATGACCAGATGTACCCTGTAGCTTGGGCTGCAGTTGAAGGGAAAAATAATGATTCTTGGGAATGGTTTTGACTGAACTTCAGATAGCATTAGGAGGCACCAAGGGAAATGGGTGGACACTCACTTCTGATCAGCAAAAGGTAATTCTAATCATTTCAAATTTTTTTTTTCAAAATTATTATCATGCTTGAAGTGTTGCTAACTATTATCATTTGCAGGGCCTTGTAAATGTTGTTTTAAATACTTTTCCAGATGCAGAGCACAGGAATTGTGCCAGTCATATATTTGCAAACCGGCATAAGACTTACAAGGGTGATGAATTGAAAGGGCTATTCTGGAGGGCTGTGAGGGCATATTGTGTGGCAGATTTTGATAAGGCTATACAATTGATGAAGGAGAAGAACCATGCAGCATTTGAGGCTTTCTTACACCAAAACCCAAAAAGTTTCGGCAGAGCATACATCAACACACATACCAAGTGTGATGTAATTGTAAATAACATAGCAGAGACCTTTAATGGTTATATAATCAATGCTAGGTCAAATCACATGATATTTATGCTTGAGGACTTGAGGGCTTCATTAATGGAGAGACTAGTGGTGAAGAGGCATTGGATGGAGTCTCTTGAAGTTGATGTGTGCCCTAGAATACAAGACAAATTAGAAAAGGCAAAGGACCTAGCTGCCAACTGTACCCCAGTGCCATCCTCAAACACTGAGTTTCAAGTGACTATGGGTTTGGATGAAATGGTTGTAGATCTTCAGAAAAGACAATGCACTTGTAGAAGGTGAGATTTGACTGAAGTGCCATGTTGTCATGCTGTTAGTTGCATTTTCTTCTTAAGAGAGAAGGCTGAAGACTATGTGGATTTCATATACAAAAGAGATGCATACTTGAGGAGTTATGCAGGGAAGATATCTGCTATGAATGGTGAAAGACATTGGCCAAAATTTGAGATGACGCTTGATCCTCCTCCTATCAAGATAGGGCTTGGAAGACCAAAGACAAACATGAAAAAGGATCAACATGAGGACCCTAAAAAACCGGGGAGATTGACAAAACATGGACTCCAACTTAGATCCAGCATATGTAAGTGTAACACCCCGAATTTCCGTCCAATTTAAAACCATTTAAAATCACGAGTTGCAGCGAAAAATGTGATACCCCGATATTTTCTATATTTATAAAAAGGATTTTCATATAATTTATCGTAATTATATTACGATTATTTGAATTACTAATTATGGATGGATAATTTCCATAAATTAATATTAAAGTCCTAATAATAAATATTATGGATTTTAATTATTCAAATATTTATGGGGAGTTATTATTTAAATAATTTGAATTAATTGTGTGGGAGATTTCAAAATAAAAATCTGATTTAGTGTTGAGTGATTTGTGCATAATTGATTTAATGTAATCAATTAGTATTAATAAGGGAGTGATATAGGGGAGTGAATCATGCTTGACCAAGATTGACCAAGGGATAAGGAGGGTTAAAGTTGAGTCAAACCCACTCACTCACCCTCTCTCTCTCTCTCTCTCTCTCTCTCTCTCTCTCTTCTTTCTCTTTCATTTTCTCCTTCTCCCTCTCTCACCGATGCTCTCCTCTCCCCCTCCCCTTGCTGCTGCCATTGTCACCACCTCACCACTGTGAAGGTGCGTCACCGGCGACGTGGGCCCCGCCCCACCGTCGCTCTCTCTCTCTCTCTCTCTCTCTCTCTCTCTCTCTCTCTCTCTCTCTCTCTCTCTCTCTCTCTCTCTCTCTCTCCTCTGTTTTCTCTGTTTTGGGTCGCCAATGACAGCCGACCACCACCCAGTCGCCACCTTCGGTTGGCCGTGACTGAGTGGTGCCGGTGAGGCTCGTGGTGGCGTCGTTCAGGCACCGACCACCGCGTTCCCTTTCGCTCGTGAACCAGGAACACCACCCCAACCGCCGCCTTGTGGCCGGTCATGGTGGGGTGAGTCTAGGGAGGCGTTTGGGTGGCGAACCCGTGATCTCCACCGCTCTCTTTCTCTCTCTCGATCTCATTCTCTCTCTCTTCGCTCTCTTTCTCTCTCCTCGCGTTTGCGCCACTAGCGCCACCACCGACGCCGCCATGGCCGGTGAGTGGTGGTCTGGTGTTGGGCGGACCATGGGCCCCCTTGTGGGTGGTCGTGGTCGCGTCATTTGGAGGGAAGTAATTTTTGAAGTTTTTGAGTGTTCTTGATAATTTCAGAATTAATTATTTAATTTCTGATTTAATTTTCGAATTTTAGTGAATTTGATTTCGTATTTTGATTGTTTAAAAAGTTTTACAAATCCGATTGTCAAATTTCAAAAGCCTATTTCGACTGGAAAAATTCAAGGAATTTAATAAAAGTATAAGATCTGAATTTAGAGTTCATTTGCACTTTCAGTTTCACATCTGATTATATTTTTAATTAATATTAATTAGGAAACGAAGATCGTTCGTAGTCCCGTCAATAGTGAACGTTCTCGACGGAATCTCGGAGCGTAATTCAGTGTAAGCTAACGAGCCTACCTTCTTCCTATCCCAAAACAAAACGTTTTGATGTGATATGTGTTAAATGGCAATTTACGTTTAATTATGGAAAGCATGTTGAATTGCTCTAATTATGCAATTATGCCTTTAATTATAATTGTTATAGCATGTTTCAATTACAGCATGTTTAGATTTGAATTATATTGTAATATGAGAATCAAATGTTAATTGTACTATTTATGGCAATAGAATGCATTAAGGCATATGCCAAGCTAAATTGAATTAATTGCCTTATATGAATCATAATTGAATATGTTTCCTAATTGGAATGTGATTTATACTAAGAGCATGTTAGAATCCTGATTAGTATTTGGGTGATGATTAATCGAGTAATTATGCTTAGCAATTCATAAAGCGATAGCTTGTATATGACTAAGCATGTTGGCCTCTTAGTGCGTTAGTCTTTATTTAGACCCTTTGCATATCAATGCATTAATAAGAGATTAAGACTCCTATTGGTTCCGTAGGAGTAGTCAAGCATCGGGACTGCACATGCATATTGTGTAGTCCGGGGATGAGTGATTCCCAAAGTATCTATTTCATTATGGACACAACGATGTTTGTGTTCGGGATGGATCATTCCCCATTGTATAAGTCCTCTTGTTAACCATGAGTTGCAATTGAGGTAGTGCACACACTAGAGTCTTTAAGTCCATGGCATGATTATTAAAATTGAGGTGATAACCTCTATAGATGTCGTGAGTGTACGCCCTCGGTCTATCATCGTTCTCTTAATTCTCTTCAGATGACTTATCATAATTGTTGTGGTGATGATCACTTTAAAAAAGATTATAATAATCTGATCGATTGTGTGTGCTTGAATTATCTGATTACCTGCGTATGCAAATGAATTTCAATGATTCTTCTCAAATCCCAAGGTAAGGGTTTCGAAATGTTTTTACTTGGTTTGGGCGTTAATTACTCAGTTTATCTGATTTTGTATTCTCTCTTCTTTTTCTATTTTCCTATTTCCGTCATGGAAATTAAATGTGCAGGTAATGTCCAATAAGATCGCTTTTGGAGTTGGCTTAGATTTGACTTGGAGCTCACTTGTCTTTATTTTTCGCTGCTGGGTTTAGTTATTCCTTTTGAAAGGATTGTAATAAGATTACTCATGTTATCTCACCATTTAGACAATTTAAATTATTAATGTTTAAGTTTCCTTTTCAGTTTATTAGGCTCTTTTATACCTAGCAATTTCTTCTGCTTCGCATTTATTCCTTAGCGATAAATGTGGCAGTGACATCAACCTCCGGGTTTGAGACGGTTCAGCGGCGCCGGGTTATGGATAATGACGCCGGGCGGCCCCGGAAATTGTTCGAATTCGGGGGTGTTACAGAAAAACTCTGGAAATCCGAAGCGTTACCGCCGTATTTAATGTTCAAATCAAATACAAGGCTAGAAAGAAAAAAAAACAAGTGCTAAAAACCTCAACCCAACATACTAGATAATTAAATATTAACTATCTTCCAACTAACTTAAAACAATTAGTTCAAAAGAAATAAAAGTATTAAACTTATTAATTCTCATGCAAGAGAGTAAATCTCATTACAATAAATAAAAAATTCCCAATAATAACAAAGTTCCAACTTAAACAATAAATAAACATTTTTAGAAGATATACTATCTTCTTGGTACGCCTCCTGTCAAGCTCTACTGCTGGAGTTATAATCCTGTCAATCTACTCCCTCATATAGACAAATTCCATATGAGTTCATCATTGGCCCACCATTGAAGAGAAATGGACAACAAACACAAGTAAAAAGAAAAACAACTAATCAGCGATGCTGAGTAATTCATAACCACATAATCCATCTCAGTCTCCAATATTAAGTCCACATGCTTAATCAATAAACAATAATAATCATGCTTTAAGAAAAGTAAGACAACATGCTTTAAACTTAAAGACACAATAACCACCAAATAATAAATCTCATTATTTATTATTATCCATTAGCCAAGTTCATTAGAGAGAAGAGAATCGTTAGAATGTCGAGACCAACCGCAGAAGGTTCAATAGGATCTTAGTCCCGTGCACAGTGGCAAAAGAGCGATCAACCGTCCCGGAGTATAGATGACTTCCGAAGTATTTCTAGATGTTCCTAAGTATGCATACCCTCTCTCAAGCCTTAGGTTTTCAAGAAGAACAGTTTCATAACAAAACTTCACTTGCCCAATTGCTTACTGTATAGATACAAGCTTTAACCAAATACTTTGGAGTCATACTCCGCAGAATATAAACCCACTCAACGCATAACTGACAATTCCCATTCGCGTCCTTTGGTGGATCTCTCACACAAAGAAGTCTTAACTCCCAATTCATTTAATATGGTGATCACATAGTCAAGTAAATCACATAATCTTGGCATTTCTCAAGTAACACAATATGGTTACAATTTCCGATGACATTTTACATGAAAGGGCATCTAGGCCTTAATTCAAAAATCACCTAGTTCAATAGTCAAAGTTATATCAACTTATTGAAGTAACATGCT
This sequence comes from Tetragonia tetragonoides, assembly GCA_038025085.1. Lineage (NCBI taxonomy): Eukaryota > Viridiplantae > Streptophyta > Magnoliopsida > Caryophyllales > Aizoaceae > Tetragonia > Tetragonia tetragonoides. The sequence continues at coordinate 39,383,350 of CM076152.1, forward strand.
TCTAACATGAATCACATGCTTACTAACATGATACAAATTAGCAATTTCGAGCTATATCCAATTGAACAAGTATTAACATAATTTTCGTTCAATAACCAATAATAAAACATGCATCTCTTTACATGAATATTAATCAAGTAGAGATTTCTACACAAGTGAATTTCCAACATTATATATGCATTCATTATCATATAATTCTATACGAATCATCACAAGGAAATAAACATCAATTATCCCTTCTCAAATATTCACAAGTCCAAATATGAATTCACATTCCTAATTCAATACTAGACAATGAATACAAATCTCAAGCGATATGAATTATGACAAAGAGATTACATAATTCATAGAGACATGAATTACCTTTAAGAATAGGCAATCACGACAATCAAATAACGTAAGCTCCTTACGTTCAAGCGCGGTCAACGGGTCCTAACAAATCCACAATGTAACAATAGTCAATAACTCGACTTCTAAACCACTTTATTAAACTTTAAAGATGATTTAGTACCCTTAATTTAATTAATTAAGTTGCTGGAAATTTCAGTTACTCATGCATGCTCAAAGTTTCCAAAAACGAATTTGCATAAACAAAATAGGAAACTTTCCAAAACCCTAAACAAGTCAACTAGTCAAAATAAGTCAACACCAAAACACCACCACCACCACCACCACCATAGGCTGGATATTCTTCCGTTTATACTGACATTTTGCTTCATGTACTCTATCAAACTCCCCGTTTGTACTGAAAGACAAATTGTTTAATGCCTTAACGTTGATCAGCTGTTGGAAATACCTAAAGTTGATTTTATTTTTTCTTAGTGCATAAGTTTTCATCTATAATTACAATATGTTAAATTAATGACGATCAATTTGGGGGGCCGCGTGCAACATCTTCACCACGATGTAAATGGTGTAGTGATCTTTGTACCACTCTTGTTGAAGTTGATCAATTGTAAGATCTTATATATCATATATACCGGGTTTCTTTTCGTTAGAATTTGTTTTTGATTTGGTTGAATTGTGTTTGATTCCTTAATTTTTAGGCTTATTCTCATTTATCCATTTTCGTAAGCTAATTCGACAACAATTGTCCATCATAGTTAATTTCTAGGTCGTGCCGCGTTGGTGAATGGTTTTACTACGAGATTTTGGACTTGAATTTTTTCAAAGATTTTTATTTGTTTCATAGATACCGTCATATCTTTTTTTTTTCCAGTGTGAACAAGGAATTGCAAGTTTTAATACTAAAGTATGATCCGAATTTCAACAAAACTTCTATAAGATGGTCTTTCTGTAACTTTTGATAAGACTGGGTCACTCTTCAATGAAATAAGTGTCCCTTCTCAGCATAAGTGATCCCTATATTTCTAAATAGTGACCCCATTTTTTTTATTAGTTAGTCTCACACAAGACTTACTATCCTAATTTTTAGTTGCAATTTTAGTAATACAAACTTATGATAACCCACTTGGTTGCACGCGTTCCACCAACTAGTATTTGGTAAAATAAGAATTTATATTTATATTTTTTACATTTTTTTATTTTTATGTGGGTATGAGGCGGGGCGAATAAGCAGGTACAAGGTGGGGCGGGGCTCCGACGGGTATACACTGCGCGAAGAAGGCAAACCACATTCGCCCCATCCCCGCGGCAGTTTTGCTTTATCAAAACCATCCTCGCTCCATCCCCGCGATAGTTTTGCTTTATCAAAACCATCCTCGCCCCATCCCCACCTAGCGCTCCCCCATTCCCGCTCTAACTGGGGCAAATGCGGGGCGATATCCACCTGTCCCTGCCCCAATGCCATCCCTAATTATGGCTAAGCAAAGAGAGCAGATGGAGTAGTGGGTGTAGATGGAAAGCCAACAAAGAAGTAGAGGACAAAAATGAAGAATTAAGGGAGAAAAAACAAGAGAAAGGAAAAAAAGGAGGGGGACTAACGTTTTAAGGTAGTCAGGCACGCGTCGTGTGAGAGTAGAACCTGTATTTATTAAAAAAAATTCGCCAGAAAAATGGGGTTGATTATGATGCAACAATCAAAACACGGGTATAAGGTGATTCTTGACAACTCTCTTTAAATAAGGGAGTATCTTGTAAAAAATTGTCAATTAAGATAGTTTTATATATATAAATTTCCCCCAAAAAATATATAAATAAATTGAGTTTCCAAATTTAATTTTGTTTTTCAATAATCAACTATTGATTTCTTTTGCATTAAGCATGGGCATGTGTTTTTTTGGTGCTAAGCATGGACATGTTTAACAAGTAGTAATGAAAAAAAGAGAGCTCAAGAATCTAGTTTCATGACCGAGTTCGGGACTAATTTCAGTTTTGGGTACCTAGATGTTATCTTGTTTTAGAAATTGATCACGCTGGATTTTGGGTCTGAAACAATCACACCTAGAATTGAAATTGGGTTCAACATGGTCTAATTTTCGAGACTTGAAATTGAAATTGGCGGAATTAGATCTAGGTTCGGACCCACTAAATCCAAATCAATTCCACGATCAAATCCAGTATCCAAGACCCACACTCACCCTATTTATACAACAACTAATAGTATTTTTAATTGATAGTCAAATTACGTGGCAACAATTGAGTTTGAAGTTCACATTTATGTAAGGCACCACAGTAGTATTATCAAAAATTGTACCACTAATCAGCATTTGTAATTGATAGTTGATAGTCAAATTAAGTCGCAACAACGAATGTGAAGTTACATTAAGGCACTATGGTAATAACGGAGACCATTATGATAAAAGAGTGTTTTTTGATCTAGTAAGCAAAACAAGACCGTGACTAGAAAATAAAAATAAAAAACCAAAACAAAGCCACGCCGTAAAACAAGTTATTGAAGAATCAAATTCTTTGACCTATCTTTCTCAAACTTCATTGAAGGAAAAGAGAAACAAAAGAAGAAAGGAAATGGAGAAGAGGTCGGAGAAGATCAAAGCCAGAGGTTTTTCATGGAGAGAGATTGTTCCTAAACCTTTGAACCAAAAACGATCGGGTAAGCCAATTATGTCCATGTTTTTGTTAAACTTTACCAAAGATCATCTTGCTGTTGCTTTATTATTATTATTATTATTATTATTATTATTATTATTATTATTATTATTATTATTATTATTATTATTATTATTATTATTATTATTATTATTATTATTATTATTATTATTATTATTATTATTATTATTATTATTATTATTATTATTATTATTATTATTATTATTATTATTATTATTATTATTATTATTATTATTATTATTATTATTATTATTATTATTATTATTATTATTATTATTATTATTATTATTATTATTATTATTATTATTATTATTATTATTATTATTATTATTATTATTATTATTATTATTATTATTATTATTATTATTATTATTATTATTATTATTATTATTATTATTATTATTATTATTATTATTATTATTATTATTTTATTTTCATTTTTTATGTTAGGCGTCTGCATAGCTGCTGCTATCAAACAAGTGTTGGATACTCAAATGGCGAAGATTGGCATGGAAGCCGACATCCCAATTCCACCACCACTCTCTCTCCACCAATTAACTCATATAGTCAATTTTGGTGCGGTTATTGGAGAATTTAAGGTGACTGACAAGTATGGGTTGGATTTGGTTTACAAGGGGGAAGGTGAGCAGATGGAAGTTGGTCCTAAAAAGAAGGAGAAGAAGATAAAGAAGAAGGGAAAGGAGGAAAAGGAACAGAAACAGGAGGAGAAGGATGTGGAAAAGAGTGAAGTTGAAGCTCTCGGTCACGCGGTTTGTGTTTGTGGATGGGGATATGATGATGACCCTTGAGATATTTGAGTATTTGAACTCCTATGGAAGGGATTTTGGAAAAGAGGGTTTTGGATACATCATCAGCAGGATCTTTCATTGGGTAGGAACATAGCTGAGGGTGATGAGGCCTTTGTTGTAGCTTTTCCCTGACAAAATGACAATCTAGATTGATGTGTTTGGTGCGCTCATGAAAAACAGGGTTTTTAGCTATATGTATGGCTGCCTGACTGTCTGACTTCAAAGGCACAGGAACAACCTTAGGAACATGGAAATCAGTGAGAAGTCTGGTAAGCCATGAGAGTTCAGTGGTGACCCTTTTCATGGATCTGTATTCTGCTTCTTCAGAAGAGAGGGACACTGTGGGCTGTTTCTTTGATTTCCAAGAGATCAAACTTCCACCAAGGAGGATGACATAGCCACTGACTGACCTTCTTGAGGTAGGACATGAACCCCAATCTGAGTCACGATAGGATAGGAGCTGAAGATCAGAACTTGTATTAAAAAAACATCAGATTACCAGATCACAACATTCAACTCTTCTGTATTTAAGTATATTGAGGCGAATTAGTGGTCCTTTGTGTTGAGTTTTGGCTGTAACACAAACCACACTGGAAGCTCTGCTCAAGGTGGTGCTACTCCTCTCAATAGTCCCTTAATGACGTTTGCTGCACACCCTTGTGGAGTAATCAAATCAAAAGCTGCCTACAATATATTGCCCTTTTGTATTATGTTTCCAGTATACTGTGAATGTGATTCGAAGTGCTTAGGAAAATAAAAACATCATCATATTATTTCTCACCTAAATTATACGTACGAGTAGCATATTTCTCCATTGAGCCACTAGGGCCAAAGTCTGGCATTTTAGTTTTCATCATGTTATTGTGAATCAATTTCTATCCACACTGGTTGTGACATGTTTTTTTGTTGTCTTCCAGGTTGCATCTGCCTGCAAGACAACAAAAAAAGAGAGAGATCTTGAAGAGAGAGAAAGTGATGAAGAATAAATGCAAACAAATTGAAATATCAAAGCCCATAACTTCATTATATTTCACGCATAATTAAGGGGAGACAAGTGGTATTGGGCCGCGCCCCACACGGGCCAGTCACGGGCCATGTTTCGTGGGCCGGTCCAAGCTTGTATCACTTTTCTTTTTTTCATTTGTTCAAGCATGCAGTACATTCAAACGGCAAGCATGATAAACTCCGCTATCAGTTCGGACATCTAGGGCTTTCGGATATCTGAAATTTCGAATAGTGAATTTTGATATCTGAATCCGTATCCGAAATTTTGGATTTGGATACTCGGATATCCGACATCCGAAAAACTTAATTTTTTTTCTATTTTAATTGACTTTAAATTGGTCATTTTTCGGATATTTCGGATATCCGAATCCGAAATTATCCGAAATATATCCATAAAATCCAAAAAAATGGATATTTTCCGGATAGTTTCGGATATACGATTTTTCGGATATCCGAAATTCTCAAAGTTGATATCCGAACCCGTATCCGAAAATTCGGATATCCGCTTTTTCGGATATTCGGATTTTTGGATCGGATGCTCGGATACGGATTCTTTTGAATAGCCCTACGGACATCCTATCTATTTTGTTACAGACCGTACTTGATCCTGATTACTCGGTGGCATAGGAAATCGGGCTCCAATGGAAAACGCTACAACCACTTGCCGACTAACGAAATGTTCTTAGACACCAACCGTCCGAACCCCAGGCTCCTCTCACATTTGGATCTACATACATGGTCCTAATAACTAACAAGGTGAACTCTCTTAGCCCCATCCATCCAAGACCATAGGAAATCCCGCATCATCCTCTCCATCCGTTTAGCTACACTAACCAAAATCTTAAAGAGTGACAAGTAATAAAGGGGAATGCTAGCAAGACAAGACTGCAGAATAGTATCCTGCCCCCTAGACTGCAAAGGTAGAAATCATTTGTACTCTTCATTTGGTTGAATGGCAATTGCAATTGTAGAACCTGTTAAGCTAAAGTACTACATACATTGCTGAGAACTCATAATAATCAATTTCTCTCAGATTTGTAACTACTGCGGAGTTCTCACAAGGGTTATGCTGGCATGTTGAAGACATGATCAACCATTTATTCATCGTAGCCCCCTCATTGAGATGATGGAACACAAAAGCCATTTTGAAGCTATCATGGTGAAAGCACCCCATCCCAATAAAGAAAACTAATGATGGTAACAAAACTCTCAATTTTCTTACCGAAGAAACAAGATCAATGAAGTCGAGATGAAACCATTGTGACATGTCTATTAACATTGAGAATGCTAAACAAACATGTAAGCCATAATATCAAAGATATTGATATACACAATAGACATATTGAGAGTGATACGAGTAGAACACTTGTTAGACTCTTCACTTAAAAAATTATCACATACTCCGTATATAAATTCTTGAACCAAAAATAACATTCGCAACCAATTCCCAAACCTTAAAAGAAGTAGGGAAAAAAGAACAAAACAAAAGGAGTTTGATAAAGAAAACCAAAGAGACGTCAAGATCACAGGATTCACAGCTCACAGTGAAGCTGGACCAGACCACAGGAGAAAGTGAGACTTGGACAACTCAATTTATTTTTATATATAAATAAAAATTAAATCTCATTTTTAAAAAAAAAACAAAAACAAAAAACAAAAAATTGAACAACAAAGCAACCCCCTTCCTTTCTGTCTCAGTTTCTCTTTCTTCCCAATTTTCACTTCTTCCCAGTACATAATAAATCTTCTTTCTTTCTCTCTCTTCAACTGCAATTTCTCTGTTTTCCTTTTTGTTTACAGTTTTTCTTCTCAACATGTACTAGCAAGAGAGAAAAATAGAAGGAGATGTATCCAAGATTCATACAACCCCAACAACACCAGCAACACCAGCAACAACAACAACAATTCCATGAATCTATCAACATAATGGCGGGCCCACTAGACGAGATTCATCATCATCATCTTCATCATCATGATGTGGGTCCTACTTCTCATTCTCCTGGTGGTGGGCCAGGTGACCCGAGACTTGTGTTGACTTCGGATCCAAAGCCCCGGCTACGATGGACTGCGGACCTCCATGAACGATTCGTTGACGCTGTCACTCAGCTCGGTGGACCCCATAGTCAGTGTTCTTTTTTCTCTCTCTCTCTCTCCTCACTTTTCATTTCTTAGTGGATCTCATGAAGTTTTATTTGTTGGGTTTTAATGTTTTTATGATTCTGGGTATTATTGACCTTTTTGCTTGTAATTCAGTAAATGTGCTTTCTTTTCCTGCTACCCTTTTTGGTTTTTTGAGTTTTTGTTGGTGGGTTAGCTTCATTGGTGTTAATTGTATAAAAGGCTTGAATTTGTTGTAGTGGGTTTCTTGTGTTTCCCTTTCAATTTTCCTAATTTTGATGACAGTTTAAAAATGGCGCTTATTTGATGGTTTTATGTTTTCTGGCAGTTGGACCATTTTAATTTTATTATGCTTTTCATTGCCTTTTTCTCCTTCTTTTCCTGTTTTCTTTCTTTTGAGCTTGATTTTTGGTGTTTGGTATTAGTTGTGTAAAGGGTTGAATTAAGTATGATGGGATTCTTAGGTTAGCCTTTGCACTTTGATTATCAGGATTTTTGATTAGTTTTGTTCCAAAAGGGTGTTAATTGGTGGTTTTATTAGAGTTAATTGTGTAAAGGTTGTATTTTGTTTTGATAAGCATAGATAAATTAAATTTGGAGATGTCAGAAATCTAAAAAATTGGACTTTGGAAGATATTATTGGTGGTATATGATGATGCTTCCATATAGTTAATGTCAGCAATAAGCCGTAGTGCTTTTGGGGTGTTGGCTGTATTTGGAGATAGGACCATAAAGGAGTGCCAAAATGTGAATAGGGTTGTAAAGGAAGATGTGGCCTGGGTGTTCTTTCTATACTTGGGGGACATCTTTATCATGGATATATCATGAAAGGTCAGATTTGGCAAATTGCTGAGTAGGCAAGAGTTTACACTTGGAAGCAAAAGTGGTAAAAGTGATTGTTATGGACGAGCCAATAAAATTTGCTTGTGTAGGACTATGTAACTACAGAGAGAAGAACTTGCAAGTTTACATTTTTAAGGCAGTAGACGTTTCTTGCCATCCTCTTTAGAATTGCATATAGCACATAATGTTAATATAGTTGGACTTCCGTGTTTTGCAGTGTTTGGTGACGAGTGCCAAGCTGATTTTGGGTGATGTGCGCATTAGTGAGAGGTTGTTTGTGAAATTTGGATAAGTATGTGATTGAAAGTTGTTTCTGGAGAAGTTAGCAAGTAAATCTTTAAGTTAGGTTTTAAATAGAGTTCGTGTGACACCTTTTTGGAAGAGATTCGGTGAAGAAAGGAAGACAGTTTCACTTGCCCAAAATGTAGCCTTGTACAGTTATCTATGAGGTCAGCTACTAAATTTATGGTGTACTGAGGAAATACAAAGTCCTTAATTCCTTGTGATGTTTCATTGTTTGTACCTCATGCCAGCTAGGGCTGCATCATAAGGACTATATTGTATATATTGACAGGAAAATAAATAAGATTGGGATAGTACTGCTGCTGTAGTAACTTCTGAACCGTGTTCTCCTCATATACATGCCTTGCTTGTGCCCTTTACTTTTGTCGTAACTTAAGTAGCCGCAGATGATTCGTTAAAACAGCTTAGCGGCAGGGCGCTAGCAAGAGAAGCAACAGAAGACTGTTGTTCCTATGTGTTCTCATTCATTTACATCTGCTATTCATCTTCTCTCCATATCTCAATGAGCTAAATTGGAAGCGGTCTAAAACACAATTATATTGCGCTCTCTTTTAGGCATTTGGTTGGATGGAGAATATATTTGTAGAACTTTTCCCTGGGTTATTGCGCGGTCTATATAGTTATGGGGACAAGTGGACGGGCGATCTCAGGTTAGGGGTTTGGTTTTAGGGTTGTGCAAAGAAAGATCAAGTTCCCGTCTCCTTTAGGTGTAAGTCACTATTCCCAAGGCCAAAAAACATAGTTCAAACAAAGGTTTTAATCTGAGTAGGCACTTTAACCTTCGAAATGAAACTAGAGGAAAGAGAAGAGGGTAGTGAGGAGGTAAGAGTGAATCTGTAAACATAAATAGCTTTGCTATTCATGAGAAAAGGCTTCCTCTCAAAAGTGATTATGCTAAACATTCATGGAAGAACGTAGTGGAAATAGGGGAAGTAGGACTACCCTACGACTAAACACTGTTTGGCTGTTTGGTTTTCATCTCAAATGAATTAGTAGTTTTTAATTTCATGTTCTGTGACTTCCATTTAGCTTTGTAGAGATTAAATTCATCCTCAAAACTGCTTGCCACTTGTAGATCTGCCAGCAGTGTAATCCAAAATAGGTTGAACTGACATGTTGTGTAAGTAGATGTACATTTCATGAAACTATCTTATTGTGGCTGCATATCTTCTTTAAGAAACCACTGAAAGCTGTCATTTCACAGTAATGTATTGTGTTTCTTTAGTCATTGTTAGCAAATTGAAGGCTTTGGTGGGATCCTCACTGAGTGGTGGTGGATTAGGTTATTGACAAATTGTATATAAGGTTTTATATTTTCCATGGTTCATTCATGCAGAAGCTACGCCGAAGGCTATTATGCGGACAATGGGAGTGAAGGGATTGACTCTTTTCCATTTGAAAAGCCACCTTCAGGTATAACTCAATATTGAACTATTGACCCGAAGCATAGTATTAGTGAATTCAAACTAAGTAAAAGATGGATGTAACTTAGAAGCAACCTGTTCATCAACCTGCCAGTAACACTAATCTGTAATTCTTTTTGCTTCATGACAGAAATACAGACTAGGTAAGCAATCTGGAAAGGATATGGTTGAGGCTCCAACAGATGGTGCGTGCAAAATAAATATTACTCTGCCAATTTATAATCTCAAGCCTAGGCCATCCTAGCTAATATGCCCACCCTTATGATTGGAACTCAAGATTATTTTCTCTATATTTCTCATGTGACTTTATTAGACTCAGACTAGCTGTATATTCTTATCTGGTTGCTTGGAACGTCATAAGAAATTGAGAAATCTCAGTTTCTTATGCACATGGGAGATGTCCCTCTTAATGCACCTCTTCCTTATATCAGAAGAAAAGTAATTCTGAATGCATCTCATCCTGGTTCTCTCTTACTTCTCAGAGAATCAGAATGTAATTACTTGATGATTAGCTGAGGAAAGTGTCATGCATTCCAGGAATATGGCTCTGAAACTGTCTTTGAAGGTTATTGTTAGTTATAAGTTAGTTCCGACTTCTGTGTCAGTTACCTACCACACCCAATCTATAAACAAACTAAAAAATTAGAGGAGAAACTCAATGCCTTACTTTTTTTTTTTTTGTAAATTATAAAGATTTGCAATCAAGGAACCATTAGCTTGACAAAAGAAATAAAAAACATAAATATCATGTATATTATATTGCTCTCATACTGACCATCAGTGATTATGTTGGAAGGGCTTACGGCTTCGTACCATTTGGAAAGCCCACGCACAAGTAATTCTTCGTCAAGTTTGCAAACTTCTGACATGGATGAGTAAGAGTTTGAGAATCTTATTTTGATACTATGGCTGACTAAGGTCTTTTAACTTTCGATACTAATGGCATTTGTTGTGAACTGGGCTTGAGAAGGGGGTATAAAGTTAAGGAGGCATTGAGAACACAGATGGAGGTGCAAACGAAGCTACATCTGCAGGTGGAGGTATGGAAGTTTGCAAATTCCAAAAGACATGAACCACTTTATGTTTTTATTGGTCTTACTAGCTTTGATGCTCATATCATTAGTCTGCTGTTAAGACACAGAGGATAACTGATCTGTTATTCGGTTACGCAGGCTGAGAAGCACTTACAGATACGCCAAGATGCAGAGCGCAGATATATGGCCATGCTTGAGACAGCTTGTAAGATCCTCGCAGACCAACTTTTGGGAGTATCAATAACAGACGCTCACACGCAGACGCTTCAAGGTCAGCTATCAGACATTGTTTACCCTTTGCATACTAACACACTCGAAGGGATGGTTGCTCAGCCGAAAGCTGCCTGACATGATACATCTTTTTAAGGATTTTCAGAGTGATGTTTAGCTGGAGCAGAAGAAAATTTTAGGAATGGCAAGTCAACTGTGGATTTATCTTGTGGGAGAGGCTAATACAGTTATGCTCTCTCCCTCTTTCCCTCCTCATTGCGGCGCCAGGATACGGAGTTTGCGTCTTGACATCAGAAGTTGCAGCACTCTTGTTGATTCTCGGCAAAATGCTAAGATGATACTTTGTACTATTCTGCTGTTCACTCGGTGTATGTAGCATATCTTAATCCTCTGCTCTAAAGAGCACAGAATTGTAGGGCAGAAAACAATTGTTTATGAAATCAAAACTACTAATATTTCATACATGATCTATTTCTGAATTCATTTTTCACTTGTTAGGTTATCAATGCCAAATGCCTTGCTTCACATGATAATGGTTTGATTATCAAAATCTACAGCTGACGAGTGTGACAGCAAATTTACTTCTTTATTATGTGAAACTTTGAAGATTTAAACTGTGAGTATGAATGAAACTGATTGTTGTGTACTGTGTACATAGCTCCTTGGTGTTGGTGGTCTCATGTGCCCATGTTCAAATATTCCACCGTTCATGTATGTAATTGTCACATTGCAATAATCACTCAAAATTGATATTTGTCGCATTTCGAGCAATTTTTTTATTGATGTTTAATTATTAGTTCAGAAGGTAAGAAAGAAAAATAAATATAATATTGGGTATATTATCATATATATTTTGAGTCTTTATTTTTCGGTTCACACCATGGTTATTCATCGTGAACCATGATTAAAAATGGATGAGTCTCTAACGCTCAACAACAGTGCTTGTTTGGTTAAATTAGGGAAGTGAGTTCCCATGGGAAGTATTAATTCATGGAAAATATAAAATCATGGGAAGTGCCCAAACTTGTTTGGTTGCACTAAGGAACTTTGAATTCATGGGAAGCGATGTGGGAAGTAGTACTTACTTAGGGGGGCTTGGTAAGTGACTTCCTCCATTTTGGAGGAAGTGACTTCCCATGGGAAGTTAATTACTAAGTTTTTTTGTCAACCAAACAACAAGAAATTTTACACTTTTTAAAAAGTTGTACTTCTCATATTAGTTGTGTGTCAACCAAACAAGCACATACTTGAGTCTTCATTAATGTACTTATATGTTCTTTACATTTTCTAGAAGAATGTCAACTTGAGAGTTGAGACGGTCAATTCTAAACATAGGAGAAGTAATAGTTTTCTCGGCTTTTGTGATTGTTTTGTTTTTCATATTGGTAATACATAGATAAATAAGTTTAGTACAAACAAAACAATTATAATGAGTTCTTTTTCAATTTTAATATATAAAAATGACAATACAATTTCAGTAGTTTATTTAGTATTATCTCTGCTATAATCACACATAAACAAATAAACATAGTTTGGGGAGAAGTTTATGTATGTTGAGTTAGTGGAACCTTTTGGGATTTAATGTAATCGGATGAAACTATGTATTATTTAGTTTGTAGGGTCTTGGTATATCATCCCGTATTTATCAAAATGACTTGAGTATTGACTTACCTTTCTCGAGAAAAGAATAAAGAAACGAAAAAAAACCCCTTATTTATTTATTTTTATTCTTTATGAACAATGTTTAAGAAATACTCCATTCGTTTAGGAAAATCTTATTTGTTTTTTGATGGTCAAAGTTTAGATTGATTTATGAAAAAAATAAGAATTTACAATATAAAATTATTATGGTTAGATTGATTTTAAATAGTACTTTGAAAATTTATAATTTATAATTTACATATTCATATAAATACAATTATTTAAAGTAAAAGTGGTGTATTGATGAAGGTGCAAAAGTAAATCTTAAGGTTTTTCTCCAATGAAATCCGAGGGAGTAAAAAAGAAAAACATAAAATAAAACTTTTTTTCATAAAGAAGGAAATTTTGAGAGTGGAGGGGAACTTTTCCCTCCATTTTCCGTTCTCCTATCAATTCAAATACACAAATTCTTCTGTTCCATATAAGAAATAAAAAAATAAAACAATCTCTTATAGTTGTTTGATCTCTTATCTACTGTTAACGTAAACCCAGCGATTATCAAAATTAAGGAAATTCTTGATAACAGAGGTATACATTGTTCATATCTGTTCGCTTTAGCTTTAATTTGATAAGTTTACGTGTTGATTTTTCCCAATTATGAGCTAAATTCGAAGTACGTTCTGGCTCTGTTTGAATTTCTGGCATTAATTTGCTTTAGTTCGACTCACTTTGAGACGATTTCTAAGAATTAGGCTCATTTGTGTTTCATTTTAGGGCTGATTTTGCATTTTGTGTGATTATTTGACCGATTTTGTACGAATTTGGTTAAACTTCTTATCTGAGGTTTGTTTGTGCATGAATTTCGAGTTGATTCTTCTGTAGACTGTCAATTTGTTAATTTGTGTGTTAATTTATGAATTAGGGTTTCGTTTTTGGCTCTACTAGCAATCTAGGCTCTAATTTGATGGATTTCTATGAATTAGGGTTCTTATTCTGTTTGAATTCCTATTATAAATCTTCTATAGTGCGACTAATTTTGAGATTGGTTTGTGAGTGGTTTTGGGGCTGCTTTTGCTTTTTGGGTTGTTTATGCATGAATTTAGGGTTAGTTTCACTTCAATTTGTTGAAGCTTTAGGTTTATTTATGAATTAAGATACTCGTTTTGCTCTATTGGTTATTTTAGCAATTAGGCTTTAATAGATGAAATTTCAGGCTGGATTTTGTGTGAATCGTAGGTTTTCTGTTCTTTAGGGTGTTTCCAGTTTTACCTTCCTCTTTTGCTGTGCTTTAGGCTTCAGTTTGACGAGCTCTTAAACTGTGATATATTTGATTCCTTTTGATTGTTATTTTCTGATACCGGGCATGTTTCTTTGTTCGCCCCCCGGGGTGCATTGTTAATTCCAATTACTACTACGTCTATTTATTTGTAATGTTTTGATTGCTAAATGAGATGCTGTGTGATCATGCACAGAAATGACTTCGTTTGGACTATCAGTAAGGAGGAAAAGAGAACTGCAAAAGCTTCTGTTCATAGTCATTGTGAGAAACATGGCAACTATGATGTATTTTATGTTGTGTATGATGGGTATGACGCTTATTCTTACAATACAGCGATTGAAACACAAGGAGAGGAGTAGAAGGCGTAAAGGAACAGCTAGCAATGAACTTCGTTTGAATAGACATACTGAGGGTTTTGCTGACACCAATAGGGGTAACATGCGAAAGAGAAAGCAAGCAGATCCCCCGGATGAGGCAGTGAATCTTGGGAGTAGTTGTGACTCCTCTGAATCAGTAGCTGGACCATTAGCTAAGAAAGCTAAAAGGAAGACGAAGGCTTCAAAGAGATCAGGAAAAAGAAAATCAACTACGAATGAGGAGTTGCTATGTTTATTTCAGGACATGACCTCTAAGTTTGCAAAGTTTTTGGAAAACATGAGCAGTCAGCTTGCAAAGATAGTAAATGCATTCAAGGCTGCTGACCAGCGTGAACAAGAAAACTTTGAGAAGACTGACAACATAGTGAATGAATTGCTCAACATACCAGGATTGACTACCCAGGAAGTGTTTTGAGCTGCTAAAATTCTACTAGCTGAGCCTAGCAATTTGTCTGTCTTCTATCAAGCTCCTGTAGATTGGAGGAAGGATTATGTTCTTTACCTTATCAATCCAAGCATTACTGTTTCCGAGACTCCGATGGAGTATACGGTGTCTAATGATTGAGAGTCACAATCAGAGTATAAGTTGTGCAGTTTTAAGAGTATATATATGCTACCATGAAGAGTATATTGTGCAGTTTAAGGGTGTATATGCTATTGGCAATAGTATATCGTGCAGTTTTGGCTTACTCTATGAGTACTATGACTATGACATTTTTATCATATTTTGGTAGATAAACTCGAATGCTACATTGCAATAGCCGTAGAGCACAAATGGAAGAAGCTGAGATATAAAGCTTGGGTTTTGTTAATCTTTGTGAATGATTATAATCCTCTTTGATGGTAGTAATTGCAGTTGGGGAATATCTTTTCAGATTATGCAGTATATTTGAGCATATATACTCCAAGTCTTCATGACATTCTATGCGCATCAGCTTCTACTTTCTGTCATGCTGTTTGGCCTTTGTAACCGTGTATGTGGCTATGTGCTGCTAATAGCCTGTGAACTGAACAGTGTTCGAGGCTTTATTCACTCAGAATTTAGGTATCTGGAAAGAGCGCTATCTGTAGTTGCATGACTTGCAACAGCCCTGGAGAGAGTTCAGAGGAACTACATTCGCAGCTTATACCTCCATCCTATATGGTATAGTAGGAGGCTCTAGTTACAAAGGCCATGGTAAGCTATGTTTTGACTCATTTGTTTATTGAAGTTGTGACAAGTTCTGTAAAATTGCTGGCTCATTTTCATATAATAACCTTCCTATATTTCCAAAACTTAATTATATCTTGTTAGAATCATGTGTGGAATTTAAACAGTGAATTGTCGTATAATATGGGACAAATGGAGCATTGTCCCAGTTGCTTTCCTGTGGATGCAAAATTAGAAAGTGAAAATTAAATCTGTTCAAAGTTGCATATTTTGCTTTGGATAAACTATTACCTATTAATATCTTTAGGACTTACTTTTCTATGTGCCTATTATAGTTGGAATCAAAGATATCAGAGCTAGTATCGTCCAGTGACAACAACCTATCATGATATTTGTTGGATTGAAATCCTCAATCCATCCCCCTACCCCCCAAAGATGAGTGAGACAACTTAATGCAGACGACTTTTAAACTTTCAATCTCATATATGACCCCAAAGACTTTACCAGTGTTGCCACTCGATATTCACCAAGTTATCGATGCTGTGTATTGATCAGGAAGCTTGTAGTACTGTAATGGAGATCAGGCGTTGCAGTAAACCTTACCAGTGGCAATGGACCATTAGCAGCTTCCATTATTTCTCTTTCTTTAATTATGAGCTCCTTGCTTTCCCCTATCAACTTAAACACTATCTCTTTCTTTCTTTCACTTTCAGCTCTCAACCCATTAGATCCCAACCGTTGGTTCAAGGTCTTGTTTATAATATACAACTCACTTCATCCCTACCCTTTATAATCATGTCCATAAAATTTCCAGGTTAATTAAACATAAGCTATACCTCATCTCTCTCTCTCTCTACCAAACATAAGTAATTAGTTTTTCATCTGTCTTTACCTTTTTGTTTATCTTTGTGCGAAATATTTAAGTACACAAAGATTGTTGTCTGTACTTTAGATGGTACAGTTTACGTCACATTATATACAGACTTGCAAGTTTTCGTGAATTTCGATTGTATTGTCTTCCACTTCCTGATTTCAGGATTTATTTCTCTAACAGGAGTATATTTAATTCTGGATTCCTGTTCCTACAACCAATTCATGGGCTTTTTCTAAAAAAGGTAAATTAATGCACTTAGCCTATGATTTTCCATGTTTCCCCCTTTTCTTTTGTACTTCAAACCACTTTAAGCATTTTGATAATTATCTTAATTTGTTGATAAGTAGGTTAGAATGATTCTGTGAAGATTGCAGTATCAGGGGCAGAGCTGAGCTCAGAGAAGGCCAGATGAAAGGCATGGGGAGTTCCTATCTTGCTGGTGAACCATGCACCAAGCTCTTCTCCATAAGGTAAGTAGTTTCATATTCAGTTTCCCATGTCCGGTCTTTTTCGAAACTGAGCAATTTGAAAATCTGTGTTAGAGTGTGTAAAATTATAATCAACTCAAAATTTATGCTTGTATTCATGTCATGATCATTAAGGCAGGCAGTTTCAGGGAATGGTGATGGTTTTGTTGAATAGTTACTGTATTGATAGTGAGCTTCCCTTTGATAGTTGGAGGCTTGGAGCAGACTGAGAATTTAAACGTATAAAATTGAATTACATTCATAAAGTTTAGGTTACGCCGCAGTTTCATCGATACGGAGTATTATTTCATGTATGGTGAGGATTTAGTTGTATATTCAGCGACAACAAGATAGACCATGAACAAATGTTAAACAACGCATATTGTAGGTGTTTTACATTGCCTGTAAATGTACTTTCTTTCACTCAGCTCCTAATTAATCCTTGCAGAGAGTATGTTCTTCTATCCCGTCAAAACAATGTCTTCTGCAACTGGCCATTTCCAGAGAATTTCTTGAGACTGTGCCTCAAATGTGGTGTTAGTAATGTACTCCCACCCCTTGTAACTCAAAATTTACCTGAAGATCATACTATTCTTGGAGGGTCAAGTTTATCCGATCAAGATTTTAAAAGAAACAGTATGTCAGTCCCATCTGAAGTTTCTTGCATAGATAAGGCTGACAAGGAGAAGATAGCAAACGCGGTAAATGATAAGGTGCCATTCAAAGAAATCATATCTACAGTGTCTGAAAAAGTCGAGCTGATGTCTCATTCATCTAACGACCATAAGCAGGAGAAAGATAACGTCTCTGAAGTGCATCACTCTAGTGAAGAGAAGGCCAAGGAGCCAATGAAGGCCGAAAAAGTAGCTCACAAGAGTGGAAGAAAATCAAGGAAAGGGAGACCTAAAAAGAAGTCTATGACAGAGATTCTTGCCACTGCAAAGCATTGCACTGTGGAAGAGATTAATGGCCCGGATGACTTATGGTGCTTTTCTGATATCACCCGAACAAGCAAGAGAGAACAAAACGAGACAATTCGGGTTGATTGTGACTACTGTGATTCTATAACAGAGCTCTCATTTGAGGAGTTTTCTGGTATAAAGAGCCAAAGATCTGATGAGGGTGTAGCTGATTACAATAATCGACCAGCCAAACGTAGGCTATTGGAGTTGAAGCTCGCCTAGTGCATGATGAAGTCTTGGAGAGAAATATGAAGTTCTTATAAAGCAGCACTAGTTACCAAGGTACTTGAGTACTAGTCTCTTGGTTTTCGGTCTCTTGTCAAGGAACTTGGAAAGATTTTCAGTGTTCACTTGTGAGTAGAGTATGGTAATATTTTGTTGAAAATGATCCTTTGCATAGGCAGGATTGACAAGAAACCTTAGAATCGAATAGGCAAAATATTTTATACTTGCAAGTTGCAATGAGCACGATAATAAAACGAAAGCAGGAATATCAAAGGAGGATGTCTTTGCAGTGACCAGTAGAAAGCAGAAAACTGATATTGTCAGAATATCAACTGTTGTGCAACTTCATCTTTGAATTTGTTTTATTGATGATAGAAAAAGGCTGTGTGACTGATAAACAAAGTGTAAACAATGTCTGTTAACATGCAAGTATTTTAAGTTACAATTATGTAAACTGGTTAATGAAAGCAAAGAAATCATGAAGTGTGTACATTTGTGCATGGTTAGTGTAACTAATACTAACTAGTGAGGTACTGCCTGTTTCGACAGAATTTGAGCTGGAAGATGTAAAGCGAAGACTTAATGCTCAAGTGAAATATTGATTTCAGATATCGCGAGGAGGTTGCAGTGATTTGCTCTTTGGAACTTGCAGGTATATAAAAGAAGTTAGTTGTCACCTTTGTACCATATCAGCCATATTGATCAGCATATATGCCGTACATTTTGCCTAAATGGAGGAACACATGATTGACCTTATGGGAGTATTTGACCGTGCGATGCACTCGAGTAAGGGTATAATATGGAGAAATACATTAACTGGAGGGATCAAGCATTTCAAAGAAATCAGCTGATAGGCTTACATTATGGAAATCTGAAAGATGATATACGTGTAGAGAATGGCGGATAAGGGAAATCGGCGTGGAGGATGATCATCACCTTAGCTTATAGCTTGGTCTCTTGTGACCTTATCTGGGCTTCCTTTCCAATGGACCTAAAGAAAACATGAACTCAATACTCCGTCAAGTCTTCAGCATACAATAATTGGTTGGTGGAAGAGGAGAAATTCCAGGCCAGGGTTGCTATCATGGAAGGTTAGTATCAGGCTATCAAGTATTTAAATTTATTATTGTTATTATTTTTTTTAAGCTTTTTGTGGTGAAACGTGAGTCTTTTTCCCTCAAAATGGTCAAAATATTATCATAGACTTCTTTTTATATTGTGAAACAAAAATAAAGTCAAAATATGCCTTATATTGTGAAACGGAGGGAGTATTAAGTTGACATGGCAGGAGTTGTGAAAAGATTTGAAAAGGACAAGCAAGAAAAGAACATTAGGCATAGATAATAACAAACAGAATGATATTAGATGGTGGTAGGCAATAGCATGGCGTATGTTCATATGCTCCACTTTGCTTAACGCATTTCTAACTATCAGAAATGTACAGCTATTAATCCCTTGACTGAAAACCCAGATTTCTTGCACCTCACATTAATTCTTTCCACATGCCTTCCTTGAACGGTTTCCCAATTTTCAGTATATAAGGGACAAAAGTCCCAAGGTTCATGAGAATTTCATTTTCTGAGTACAATTCAAAATGACAAACACTATCCAAATCTCTAGCATGATCGAACGACCACAAGGTCATCTCGATTATGCTTCGTCATCCACGACTAGGACAGAATCCTCGATTCAAGATCTCATCAAGATATGGCGGTGTAGACAAAAATGGCAGCAGAAAATTTTATGTTCGTCTACAAATCACCAAGACATGCTAAACAATAATGTAATAGCATCATGGAGAATTTCCCTAGTGAGTTTCCTAGAATCCCCTCAAGCTCATATCATCGCGATTTTCCTACTTGTACTCAGACCTAGCTTTATCCATTGTCGAGCTCTCATCATCTATAACCCCACCCTCATGCAAAAACATGGAAGCAAAAGTAAAAGGATGGTATCATTGGGTGGGAATATCAATTTTGGCCTTGCTTTTTTTGAAGACAGTGCTTTTGGTTGTAGGACTTGGAGGGTCATTTTTTAAGAAACTGGGCTATGTGATTGATGGTGTGGTTGTTGGGGTGACATTGGTTTTAGAAGTGGTTTTGGAGAGGGTAGGAGGAGGATTGTTGGTGGTGGTGAGCTTGTGGAGGGTCATTCGGGCCGTGGAGAGCGTGTACGAGTTGAGTGATGATGGCATTGAAGCTAAGATAGAAGAGCTGGTTTGTCAATTTGATGTGTTAAGAGAAGAAAATAAGAGGCTTTTGGAAACAATTGGTGAAGAGGATAGGATGATAACAATGCTAGAAGAACAACTTGATGGATGCCCAACATTATCAGTGACATACTAATTGAATCATTAAGCAAGATCATCAGAGATATTTGAATTTCCACATCATACCAATCCTCTGCTCCTCAACTTTTGTTGGAGTATTGTTGATCTAAAAAACTTAGTTGGAGTATTATATAGCTGAGTTTTTTTTTTCCCTTCTTTTTTTTTCTTTTTCTTTTTTGGCAAGGACCTGAATTGATAAGTAAGAGACTTGTCAGTATATAACATTCTAATTTTACACAAAGTTCTGTAGGGACATCAAACTCCATTCACCATGCCAATACACAAAAAACTATAGATTTACAGAATCAATAATAACAGACTTGTTTCCAGAATCCATAAATTTGGAGATTATCATGAGTTCTACCCGGCTTTGCTATAAACAACAGCCCTGCAGGTTGCTGAGCATGAGCCACGATTGCTTCCTTCATGTTCAACTCCCAGTCAGAGTCATCAACAACCTCATCATCATCCTACTTGACGTGGCCGAAATCATCCTCACTCTCACTTGGCTGCTGCCACTTCCGCCTTCCGAGGCTAGGTTAATCTTCTCAAGCCACTAAGGGAAGTGAGACTGAATGTATCGAGTTCTGCTCCTGCAAAACTTCTAACCAATAATAAACCATCCTCTAAGGCTCTAACCTCCTCAAAGTTAGAATATTTTGAAAACCAAATATCCAGATCCAGAATAAGATCACAGTTGCTAAAAAGGTGAAGCTATAACAAATGAACCATGGGGACTAATATAAAGAAAGTTGGAACAAAGTTCACTCAGGCCGTGACTGACTCAACCTAAGACAGGTTCTTGATTAGCAGGATCCTCAGCAGTCACGCACCTATGCAAATAGTTTTGGGAAGAATGTACTGAACCATAAGCTGCTGCCAGCTCACTTGTCAGAAGGACTGATTTCGATGACCATACGTTATCAGTCCTTGCAACCATATTGGGAATTTCTGATCAAACTACAGATGCCAATCATACAAGTATCCTAAATCATCAATTTGAAACAGAACCTTTTCATCCATTTCGAGAAAAAGCCACATCAACCAAAAAACCATGAAGTTAAAATTGCTGTAAATAAGATGGCAAGCACATACGTAGTCCTTTATTTGTTTGCTGTCCACAATACACGATTGTTGGCTGAACCTTTTGTATAAAACAATACAGCAGGATGCTAAACTGTACTACTTAAGACTTTGATTATAGACCTGGTTTAATCTTACTCTTAAGTGTGTTGTACTTTTTGATGTAGCAAGGCAATTACAAGTATTGTATGTGTACTACTGTTAATTCAATAATTGGAGGTCTCTGTTTGATTTCTAATCATAATGTCCACAACATCTACTGTAAAACTAGGAAGCTTCGATAGGTAAATATATACACTGTAGATTTAACCAGTAAACAAGATGAAACAACTATTAACGTAAACTGTCAAGAAAGAGTTTGATGTTATTACATGTTAAAATAAGTGGCTTTGATGATCTTTCTGTTTATGCATATCTCACAGTTTGAGATATTTACATCGTCGATCCGGAAAAAATTTAATACCTAAACAATACCTCCAATTGTCGCAATAATCTCATTCAAACAAAATATTTGCCTTTGTTGAGGCCCTTGGGAAATTTGATAATCTCTTTGCAAGAAATCTCATGACAAATTGTAGCTCCTCTGGGCTTCTTTTGTTCGAGAAGATTACAAATTTATCCAAGTTGACAGCACTCTTGAGCAGAAACTCAGCTAATCGAAGCTGACCATCATACGGGTTATTATACCCATGCATAGAAACAAGTTTGAGATTAGGTGCCACATAAGGAGAAGTAGCCTGTTCAGAGACCAAATCAATATCAATTTCCCTCTCAACCCCTCGAAAAGCTAGTGGTCTTTTTTGGCAGTCATGTATTACAAGTTCCTCCAAGCAAGGTGAATTTCTAATCAAACCGCAGATGCCTGCAAGATTCGTGTCATGAATCAGGGACTCCAAAACAACACGCTTCCATCTATTATGAGGAAAGCCCACCTTCACCATCATACAATAAGTAAGTTGGAGTACAGCTTCCTCTTTAAGTGTCAAAACCTCGAAATTTGAAAATGTCTCCAAAAGCCTTTTAAACTGATGAGCATCTTCTCCACAGAAATACCCATAATAGAAAGGGCAGATAGTCACTTTACAGACAGATTGAATATCAACTTCCAAAACATCAGCATACACAAAAATATCCAATATCTTTATGTTTGGGCAATTGATGTCAATGATTCACATGACCCCTTATTCCGGAGTTCTAACTTTTCAATGCTCAGAGCAGAGAAGCTCAATACTTGAAAACCTTGAGTGTCCTTCAGAACAAGTTCTTGAAGAGAGGGGCAAGCAGATACAAACTCATTGATGTCACTGCCGTAATTCAAACTGACATGATCAAGCGCTAAAGTCCTTAGAGACCCCATGTGAACTCGAAGTGGGAATTCGATACTACATTGCTTCAATTCAAGCCTAACAAGAGATTGACTAGTAAAGATAGCAAGAGGCACGGTGAGACTTCTATAGTCACCAACATCAAGTATCAATGTCCTAGTTTCTTTACTTAACGCAAATCTTACCCACACTTTTATGGCTATCCAAAAAGCTGACAAGTTGTGTACTTTCCATTCAGTGAGATTCATATAAAGAACAAATTCGTCAATGGTGAGTCTTTTGTGCAAAATCAACACAGTGTGGACAAATAGCAAGAAGCGCGAATTCGCATACGAATAATCAATCTCATAATACCTCTCATATGGTGGAGGAAGTTGTTCTTTTTGATTGTATGGTTTGTCACTAAAAGAAAGTTTGGGAACCAAAGTCCAAAGATTACCAAAACAGCTAATCGCAACAGTCCTTACAGCATCTAAGGTGGGCAAAAAAGACAATATGTGCACAAGCACTTGATCTGGCAATTCACTTAACCTATCTCTGCTTTCACCTACACATTCACCTGATTTTGAACGCTTAAGTTTCTTTGACCCAACAGAGTTCATGGTCTGATTTTGGGTGTTTTTATTCCCTTCTCTTTCTGGCGTGAACTCGTGGTGATCGCTGGAGAGAGAGAGGGCAATGGTGGGTTGGGAGGGTTTGATGGCGAGGGCGGGAGGAAAACGCAGGAGAGAGTACAGATTAAGACCTTAAACCCACCCTAGTCCTCTACGCCGATTCTCAACTAAATTCCTTCTTTTTTCGTTTTTTTTTTGCTTTGTTTTATTATTATTTTTTTATTTTTAAGAATAACTTGAATTAATAGTAATTTTTTTTTTCCCTCAAAAAAAAAAAAAAAAAGGGTCTTAGACAAAACTTGCCACCAAAAAAATAGTAATAAAAAACTCAAAAACTCATGATAAGTGAAGTCAACTCAAGTGTTTTCCCAAGCACTTTGAATTTTGCAAATAGCTCCAGTAGAGGAGAAAAAACCCATTCATTTGCTCAGGAAAAGGTGGAGAGAGAAAATCTCAGAGATATCAATGGCAGCGCAAGTAAGGAGGATGAAGCTGGGTTCACAAGGTCTTGAAGTATCAGCCCAAGGGCTTGGATGTGCTGGTATTTCTAGGCCACCAAAGCCAGATGATGAAATGATTGCTCTTATTCACCACGCCGTTAACTCAGGCATCACCTTCTTTGATACCTCTGATTATTATGGCCCCTTTATCAATGAAGTTTTTGTGGGCAAGGTACAAATTTCAATTTTACATTTGGGAATCTCATGTTTATACACTGATTGATTGGTTTTGGTTGGTGGGTTTTGTGGGCAAGCTAAAAAAAGTTCCCTTCTTTCTGGTAATAATGAGGTTGTTCATGGCTAGAATGATGCATTTGATGTGTTATATAATGAGATTTATTTACAGTTATAGACTTATAGTGATGCTTTTTGTTTGTTGGTGGGTCTTGTGGGCAAGCTAAAGGAATTCCTTTGATCTGTTTTATAAGTTATAACAAGATGATTTATGATTGTGTACTAAATATTGATGCATTTTGGTAAGTGGGACTTTTGGCAAAGTAGAACATTTATCACATTTCATTTCATAATAGGGTTGTGTCTAATTGTGTTTACAATGTGGTTCATTTTGATTGGGCAAGGCACAAAATCTTGCCACTTTTTTCTTGAAAAATTGAATGCAAATCAGGCACAAAGTTTACCTTTTTTCTGTTTTGAAAAGAGTTGTTTGTAGTTAAGTGGAAATATTTATGAGTTTTGGTTGTTGGTGGTCAGGCTCTAAAAGGAGGGATGAGAGAAAATATGCAATTGGCTACGAATTTGGGATGAAATTAGTTGATGGTGAGCTCCAGGTGCAGGGTAATCCTGCCTATGTGAGAGCTGCCTGTGAGGCTAGTTTGAAGAGGCTTGATGTTGATTGCATAGACCTTTATTATCAGCATCGGATTGATACCAAAGTTCCCATAGAAGTCACGGTTTGCGCCTTGTAACTCTTACTAAAATTGTCCAGTACCTGTTTATTGATATTCCTGAATTAGCTGTTCTTCTGAATCTTATCCTACTATTAAACACCTCTCTTTCTATGTATTTGAATTGCAAATTTGCAATCTTTTTTTGCCAAAATACTACATAATGGTTGTTATTGAATTAGTAGAGTAATTTCTTTAGTTTCTCGATCGTCTACTTGTCCAAAGATAATTATGTGGTGCTCAAAAAAGTATAGTACCAAACAGCAACTCTGTAGTAAAGGAATAAACTCTACTAATCCTAGGACCAATCATACAGAGATGCGATTGCCTGTGAAAAATCTACTTAAAACGATTTGAAATGCTCATGGTTGTCTCAAAAACTTTTAGCATCATATCACTGAACTGTTCAAAACAGATAAGTAGTACAAGGCATGCACAAGTTAAAACATACCATTACTTTTACCTAATGCCTCTCATGAGGCTCCCGCCCAAGGCATAGGCACGGAGGGTCAGTATATGGCTCAAAGTTAACTGAAAGGGAATAAGCCATGTGAAGAAGACACAAATTTTTCGTTAATTACTGACATTCTGATCTACTATAGATACACATAATATACCAATTCCTGCTGAAATCTTGTTTCTTGGTATTCAAATTATGTTCTCTTTTGTAAATTTGTGAACAGTCTCATCTGTCTGAATCCAACTTTGATGCTAGGGGTGATAACCTGATTTACGATTCAGTTGCATGTAGAAGCATCTTCAACTCGGCATACATTCTCATTGAAATGCAATGACATTTGATAAATGTAGCCCGCATCCGATGCCATTCCTATAATGTTTTTACTGTTCGATGACCAGATTGGGGAACTCAAAAAGCTTGTTGAAGAGGGAAAGATTAAGTACATTGGTCTATCAGAAGCATCTGCATCAACAATCAGGAGAGCACATGCTGTCCATCCAATAACAGCTGTCCAGTTAGAGTGGTCATTGTGGTCTCGAGACATAGAGCAAGAAATAGTGCCTACCTGCAGGTAGTTTAGGATGCTTATTTTCCTCTGTAGAACTACAAAGTACATCTTAAAGAATCTTGTTATTATTGTTTGACAGAGAACTTGGCATTGGAATGGTTGCATATAGCCCTCTAGGACGTGGATTCTTTTCGTTAGGGCCCAAGGTGGTTGAAAGCTTCTACGAAGGTGACCATCGAAAGGTTTGTCCATTTTCCTAATTATCACATTGGACTATGATCTGCTCAGCATGTTATTAGAGAGTACTGTCCACACTTGCAAATTTATGCTCTAAACTCCAAAGGTCCACTTGATTTTGCTTTGTGTTTCGTAATCATGAAACATCCAGGTAAACAAGTCCGCATAATCATTCACTGTCTCTGTGGACCTTTGGGAGATGATTTTATTTTATACTCTCCCTTATCCCCTCTTTTTTCCTTTATATTCTTATCGAGTTGATCTCTTCTAGAAATATTCAAGGTTCCAGCCTGAAAACCTTGAGCACAATACAAATGTGTTTGAACGAGTGAGCGAAATGGCAGTAAGGAAAGGGTGTACTCCGTCACAGTTAGCTCTTGCTTGGGTTCATCATCGAGGAAACGATGTTTGTCCTATTCCAGGCACAAGCAAGGTCAACAATTTGGACCAAAATATTAAAGCCTTGTCTATAAAACTTACACCAGAGGAAATGGCTGAAGTTGAATCTTTTGCCTCAGCAGATAAAGTGAAGGGTGAAAGATCTATGACCAAGAACTTTTCATGTGGGAACTCAGAGACCCCAGCCTTGTCTTCATGGAAAACTTAATAGAATATAGGGTTTCATTGGATTATTATTGATACTACATTGATATTTCCATGTGTTTAGCATGTACTTTCTCTCAGCAATTTCTGCTGTGTTTTTTTTGTTTCATAAACAGATTATGTGCTATTGAGACAATACTATTCAAGTTCAATAACATCTGAGGGAATGTTACAATGTAATCCTATATTTGATGACAATGTAAGATAAGAGATTGCTGATTATGAAAACTTTTTTTAACTTCCTTTCCTCAATAATCTGCTTGCCCTGGTCTTGGTATTCATGAAATTGATCAGGATCTTGTGTGGTTCTGGACTTCTGGTTGTTATCTCTCTGCCTTGGGATTTTCTTTCTGAGCAATGATACATGTCTTCTCAGAAGACATCTTCTCATCCCATGTATTAAACCATTTCTTAGAAGACATTAATCATTAGGCTTTCTGTATTCATTTGCAGCTAGAGGTTATAATGTTATATGTTCAACCATTCATCTTTTCATTTAAATAAGAATTTTTGGCGAAAAAGTACCTTAAATTTCTCACTTTTTGTCAGAAAGTACTGGTAACTTTTTATTTTTGAAAGGACTGGTAATTTTTATTTATTTAATTTTTCTACAAAAATCTGTTATGATACTTTTATTTGTTTTTCTTTTTGAACGGGATACTTTTATTTGTTAAATGAGACCAATTGACGATTTTAGGCATTTTCTATGAAGTCCACTGGTCAATTTGTTTGTTTGCAATGCTGAGTCAAAACTCCATTTGACAGGCACCACCCCACCATTTTCTCTCTCATCACCTCCCCAAAACCCCTTCTCTTGATTCAGCTCTCCCTTCCAAATAAGATAGGTAAGTGTAACTCAGTATAGCCAATTACCAGTTATGTACAAAAGTCATGGATGGGTGAAGTAAAAAGGTCCCTTTGCTTTCCCACGCACTGATTTTGAAAAGTCCTCAGTGAAGTTGGAACTTTGAAGGGTCAGAGAAAGCGAATATTTTGCTCAGGAAAAAAGTGGAGAGAGAAAATCAGAGAAAGCAATGGCAGCCCAAGTAAGGAGAATGAAGCTAGGTTCTCAAGGTCTTGAAGTATCAGTTCAAGGACTTGGATGTGCTGGCATTTCTCGGTGTTCGAAACCAGAAGATGAGATTGTTGATCTCGTTCACCATGCCATTAACTCTGGTATCACGTTCCTTGATACTGCTGATATTTATGGCCCCTTTATCGGTGAAACTCTTCTGGGCAAGGTACAAATTTTCAATTTCCTGTTTTAGATGATCCTTTTTGGTGCTTGTATGCAATGATCAATGGTTGGGTTTTGTGGGCAAGCTACAAAAGTTCCTGTTTTTTTTTTTTTTGTGTGTGTGGGTAAATATGAGGTTGTTAATGGTTAATATGATCCATTTTGATAAGTTGATCTTGTGGGCTGTGTGTGAAATTCCGTAATTTGTTATCTAGTGAAGCTTTCTTACAGTCAAAGTGATGTATGTTGCTTGTTGGTCATGTGGGCAATCTAAAAGATTTTCTTTGTTTATGAGGTTGTTAATGGTTAAAATGATCCAATTTGGTATGTTGATTTTATGGGCAGGGTATGAAATCCCTTAAAAAAATATTGTGAGATCTTTTTACAGTAGAAGTGATGTATGTTGCTTGTAGGTCATGTGGGCATGCTAAATATTTCTTTTTTGTTCTATATTAAAACGAGATGGTTTATGGCTGTGTACTAAAATAGATGCAATTTCTTTGTTCATTTTGATTGTTGGGTCTTGAGGGCAAGGCGCAATTTCTCCCCAATCAGGCGCAAAGATTCGTCTTTGTTATTTTTTCAGCTTTTAAAAGAGTTTTGTAGTTATGTGGAAAGATCTATGATTTTTGGTTGATGGTGATCAGGCTTTAAAAGGGGGGATGAGAGAAAAGGTGCAATTGGCTTCAAAATTTGGGTTCAGATATGTTGATGGTGAGATCCAAGTGCAGGGTGATCCTGCCTATGTGAGAGCTGCCTGTGAGGCTAGCTTGAAGAGGCTTGATGTTGATTGCATAGACCTTTATTATCAGCATCGGATTGATACCAAAGTTCCCATAGAAGTCACGGTTTGATTCTAACCATTCCTCTTCGTGACAGTGCCCGTCATATATTTGTTTGATTTTTCTGAATTAGCTTATCTTCTGAATCTTATTGAATTGCAAATTTAGGTCCAAAGCTGATTATTTTGTGTGGACAAGACAATAATAGCAAACTGCTAGACTGTAGCAAAGGGGTTGAACTGCAGGATAAAGCTAATGAACTATACTAATCCTAGGACCGATCTTACAGAGATGCAATTGGCTGTGATAATCTACTTAAAACGATTTGAAATGCTATTGGTTGTCCCAAAAGCTTTTAGCATCTTATCACTGAACTGTTCAAAAAGGATAAATAGTAAAGGCATAGAACAAAGATAGAACATACCATTACCTTTGCCATAATGGATCTCATGAGAACTCTCGCCCAGGGAAGTGCATAGAGGGTTTGGAGTTTGGATTTATGCAGCCTTACAATCTGGGATCAGCATATGGCTCAAAGTTGACAAAGTGGGAAACTATGTGAAGAAAACACAAAATCTTCCTTAATTTCTGAAATACTCACTACAATGAAGATACAAATAATTGATCAATTCCAGCTGAAATCTTGTTTCTTGATACCCAAATTATGCAGTTGTCCTTTGTAAAGTTGTGAACAGTCTCATCTGTCTGAATCCACTTTGATGCTGGGGGTGATAACTGATTTACACATCAGTTGCATGTAGCAGCATGTTCAACTGGACATACATTCTCACTGGCTTCATTGCATTTAGTGGATGACATTTGTTGATTATGTGTAGCCCTCATCTGATGCATTCCTATAATGTTTCTTATGTTCAACGGCCAGGTGGGGGAACTTAAAAAACTGGTTGAAGAGGGAAAGATTAAGTACATTGGTCTATCAGAAGCGTCTGCATCAACAATCAGGAGAGCACATGCTATCCATCCCATAACAGCTGTCCAGCTAGAGTGGTCGTTGTGGACACGGGACATAGAGGAAGAAATAGTGCCTACCTGCAGGTAGTATAGGATGATTATTTTCCTGGGAAGAACTACTTAAAATACATTTTAAGAATCTTGTGAATGTTTGACAGAGAACTTGGCATTGGAATTGTTGCATATAGCCCTCTTGGACGTGGATTCTTTTCCTTGGGGCCCAAGGTGGTTGAAAATTTCTATGAAGGTGACTACCGAAAGGTTTGTCCTTTTTCTGAACTATTACAATGAACACCATTGATCTGCTCAGCATGTTAGATTACTGTCGACACTTGCAAATTATGCTCCAAAGATCCACATGATTTCATTTTGTTTCGTAATCATGAAACATCCAGGCAAAAAGTCTCCGTAATCACTCATTATCTCTGTGGAGCGTTAGTTAATGATAATATGTGAAGTTATATACTCCCCTTATCCCCTTTTTTTCCCCTCTATATTCTTATCTACTTCATCTCTTCTAGAATATACCAAGGTTCCAGCCTGAAAACCTTGAGCACAATACAGATGTGTTTGAACGAGTGAGCGAAGTGGCAGCAAAGAAAGGATGTACTCCAGCACAGTTAGCTCTAGCTTGGGTTCATCATCGAGGGAATGATGTTTGTCCTATTCCAGGCACAACCAAGATCAACAATCTGGACCAAAATATTAAAGCCTTGTCAGTACAACTTACACCAGATGAAATGGCTGAACTTGAATCTTTGGTCTCAGCAGATAAAGTGAAGGGCGATAGAGTCATGGGCAAAACCTATTCATGGGAGGACTCAGAGACACCGGTCTTGTCTTCTTGGCAAACATGATAGAATACAAAGTGTCCGTGGAAGGCGTGGATTAGTGATACTACATTGACATATCCTTGTGTGTAACATACCATGTACTTGCTCTCAAAGTCACCAGCAACTTTTGCAGTGTTTTTCTGCTTCACAAACTGAATAAGATTATCTGAGGGGATATCCTTTGTAATCCTCTTCTTGGTCACAATGTAAGATTTTGAAATTGCTGGTTATCAACTATGTTACATGGACTCTTCATTTCACCTCGAGTACCCGTGTCAAACACTTGACACTCGGACATGCGTATGGACACTCGACACTTGATTTTCGACCAAAAACATGCTAAACTTTCAAAATATTGCCGAGTCCGACACTTGGACACGTATCCATATTGGACACTTCCAGCCGAGTCCATGGAACATTGGTTATTAATAAAGGTTACTTCTTTACTTTATAATCCGCATGATCTGATCATAATATTCATGAAGTTGATTACTATGTTTCTTGCGTGTTTCTGGATGTGAATCTTGCTGCCTTTGGGATTCCTGGGATTCATTTGTAGCCAAGGCAAGTGTATAATCATAAGGATATTATCCAGCTACCTTTTACTACTTGATTGCCTAGATAAGCTCAAAGTTGTTTGTTGTTTTCCTTTTTCTAAATGTGGCTGACAGCACAAAATCTCTTTGGCAGATTAAATAATATAGGCCTCACTGATCATGTGCCTTTAAATTTTCATCTGTTACCCATTAAAGCAATCACACACACCTACCCCAGAAACTCAGAGATGTGGAAGAAAAAGAAGATGTTTTTAACTAGCAAAAGAAAAAGATGCTCACTCTGTCACTATACGAAAAGTCGTTGCCTTTGATCTGTTACTCTTTAATAAATCACACGTCTACTATACACCACAAACACAGACTCAGAGAGAGAAAGAGAGAGAGAATGGCACAATCAGTGAGGAAGATGAAGTTGGGTTCTCAAGGCCTGGAAGTGTCAGCCCAAGGTCTGGGTTGCATGGGCATGTCAGCCTTTTATGGCCCGCCCAAGCCCGAAGATGACATGATCGAACTCATCCACCATGCCATTAGCTCAGGTGTCACCTTTCTTGATACCTCTGATGTATACGGTCCTCACACCAACGAAATTCTCATCAGCAAGGTATTGTTACAATAACATATCTGCCCCTCAATTCAATTTCTTCATTTTCTGCTTCATATTACTTATCTGGGTTTTGCTCAGTTTGTGGTCATTTTGATTGGAACATTCATTATCTGCTTTGTTCTGGTCATTAATAGGTTGTTTCGACATTGGGGTTCGGTGGGTGGTGAGTAATTTGGTTCAATATTGTGTCTTTCTTGCAAGTGTGGTGCTTAAACTGATTTCATGGAAACCTCACTAGTAGATTGCTGTTGCTCATGTTGGGTCAATATTATACTTAGGTATCAATCTAACTGAGTGAATATATCTGGGTAATTTTTTTTGTTAGATTTTGTGCTCTATTTTGGTGGGACAGTGATTGATTTGTATACGATTTTCTTCCTTTTCATGTTAGATCCAAAATATGTAGTACTCTAATTTCACCTCACCTATGAATTTGGGCAGGCCTTGAAAGGAGGATGGCGAGAGAAGGTTGAATTAGCTACAAAATTTGGGATCAAATTTACAGATGGAAAGGCAGATATTCGGGGTGACCCGGAATATGTGAGAGCTTCCTGTGAAGGTAGCTTGAAGCGGCTTGATGTTGATTGCATTGACCTCTATTATCAGCACCGGATTGATACCAGAGTTCCCATTGAAGTCACGGTTTGTCATTTGCCCATTCATCCATTTTCTCTATGTTTCCTGATGCTGAAAGCCTTTTTTACATCTGTTTCGAATTATGTCTGATAAGTGACTATATGAAAGTTCAGTTGTGACTAGGGATGGCAATGGCGGGGCGGTAGTGGATATAGGTAGATCCATCCCCATAACCACCTGGATATTTCGATTCCGCCACCCGTCCCATCCCCACCACGGGTTGGAGATTCCAAATCCACCCCCGCCCCACTTACCCGGCGGGTATCCACCTCCGCTCCATTTATCGAGAGGGTATCCACATCCGCTTTATACCCACCCAAAAAGAAACGAAGCTCACATCTGGATCTACATCAAATTCACCCAAGATAATTTGCAAGGAAAAATTTAAGCTTTTTGATAAGCAATAACAATAGATAATTTTATATTTGGTAAAATAAGATTTTATATATTTATATATTGCATTTTTTATTTTGCATATGGGTATGAGGCGGGGCGGGTAAGCGGGTATAAGGTGGGGCGGGGCTCCAACGGGTATCCACTAAGGGAAGAAGGCAAACTACCTACGCCCCATCCCCACGGCGGTTTTGCTTTATCAAAACCACACCCGCCCCATCCCCACCTAGCACTCCCCCATCCCCGACCCAACTAGGGCGGATGCAGGGCGGTATCCACCTCTTTCCGCCCCACTGCCATCCCTAGTTGTGACTGATGTGGGGAGTGTTTAACAAAAGAAGGGGTTGCAAGTTATTGTACTTTCACTGAGTGTATTTAGATGAAAGCAGACGAAACCGAGTCAAACCCTTAGAATGTTGATAGATTCAATTCTTGCATGGTAGCATAAAACCTTGCCACAATAGCCCAACAATGTTTCTTATGTTTTACTCGGTGCTTCAGCCTAGGCACAATGCTTTCCTAGGATGAGTTTGGACTGTGGAGCAAGTGTCTTGCTGCTGAAAGGCAGTTCATGATTACTAGGATAGTAGTACATCCACTTCCCCTTAAATGACCGATTCATATTTGTGAATCCTAAGTGCTAACTAAAACAATAAGATGTTTGATTGCTTTCTTCTTTTAACATGTCCAATAAGATGGGAGAGCTTAAGAAACTGGTCGAGGAGGGTAAAATCAAGTATATTGGTCTGTCTGAAGCATCGGCTTCAACTATCAGAAGAGCTCATGCAGTCCACCCCATAACAGCAGTCCAGTTGGAATGGTCCTTGTGGACAAGGGATGTGGAGGAAGAAATAGTGCCTACTTGCAGGTGAGACATCTTTAACGCTTGACAGTGTGGCTGTGAAATCCTTAATAATCAAGAGGAGTAACTTTACTATTTGTTCACTTAGGGAACTCGGAATTGGAATAGTGGCATACAGCCCTTTAGGAAGGGGGTTCCTCTCTTCAGGGCCCCAGATGGCAGAGAATTTTGCAAAGGAGGACTTCCGGCAGGTTTGTACTCCCTAATTGGACAAATTATGCGGATAAAACAATTCTATGCCCCAAATTAGTTGTATTATTTGCTTTTCTTAGGATGTATTCCATAATAGTCCTGTTACCACTTATAGTAATATACTCAAAATTTGACCTTTTACCTTCAGTAAGTATCCATCTATCAAGTTTTTTTCTAAGAGTCCAAGCTATTTAAAGTTTTAAACACGCCCACACCAGTTGGGTACAGAGAGAACATAAATATACGGCAACTATTTTTGCCCCTTAATTTTGTAAAAGGTCCCCTTTACTTCTATGTATCTTGATCACTGGAACTTTTCTTGGGGTACCTCCTAACACCTTTTGTATTCTTTACTCTCTAGTTTACCAATAAGTTTGGTTCCTACAAAACATTTTAGTGAGAAGATATTTGTTTTGAGCTCTAAAGCAACTTGTTGGAAATGAGACTTGAACCCATGTCATTGCTGGGAACAAGTGGGGGGGGGGGGGGGGGGGGGCACTGCACTACCCACCCTAAGCTCCTCTAAACCAACTTGTTAGATACAAATGTAAATATATTGTCCACTTTTCATCTGTTAATGTTGTGAGCTGCTGAACAAAGTATGTTGCTTATTTTTGCTCGGTTAGATGGATGGATGGAAGAGTACAACTGCTATGCATTTCAATCTTTTGGTGTGCCTCATTATGTGCACCATTTTCTACTTTGGGTACTATTGATGTTTGTCTACGTATTTATCTGCTTATTTCAATGCATTTCAGTATCTGCCAAGATTCCAACCAGAGAATATTGAGCACAACAAGCACATATTTGAGCAAGTAAGTAAAATTGCAGCCAAAAAGGGATGCACCCCATCACAGTTAGCCCTTGCCTGGGTCCATCACCAGGGAGATGATGTGTGCCCCATCCCTGGAACCACCAAGATTCAGAACCTTAACCAGAATATTAAAGCCTTGTCTGTGAAGCTAACTTCGGAAGAGATGGCCGAGCTGGAACAACTTGCCTCGGCTGATGTTGTTAAGGGTGATAGATATGGAGGTGCTTCTATAACCTGGAACGATTCAGAAACTCCACCACTGTCCTCATGGAAAGCTGAATGAAGAGATGCTGCACATTGGGAGTGAGGTATTGTTGCATGTACCTTAGGGCCTCTGCCAATTTTGTGTGACATTCACTTCATTCCCATATTTCCCATGACTAATACACAATACAGAGAGTTTTTTAAAGTCTGTGTCACTTGTCTTATTGATAGACAGAATCATACATTGTTTGTTGTATGTGTTGAAATTCAGTATGAGCCTCTCTGTGAAACGTTTTCCTTTATTCTCTATACTGTCGTTTGAAATATAGGATGATGCCGTCTTAGGGAATGAGCTCATATGTTTCATTTATGTTGATTGGCTTTCATTTTCCTTTGAGCTGGTCTTACCCTTAAAACTTGTAAGGGAAGATAAATGAACTTTGTTACAACTCTTGCACCAGATGAAATGGCTGAACTTGAATCTTTGGCCTCAGCAGATAAGGTGAAGGGCGAGAGATTCACGGGACAACGTTTTCATGGGAGGATTCAGAGACTTTGGCCTTGTTTACTTGGCGAGCATAGTGAATATAATGTTTCCATGGATTTGTGATGCTACATTGATACTTCAATGTGTGTAATAGCATGTACTTGTTCTCATGAATCTTGATCACCAGCAACTCTTGCAGTCTTTGAGTTCTGCACTTCTGGTTCACAAACAGATCATGTAATTGTAAGACAAAACTTTTCAAGTTGAATAAGATCATCTAAGATGATATCTATTGTACGCTCTTCCTCAGTGGAAGAACAGCGATGGCTGATTATGAATATACTTACTTCCTTGCTTCATAATCCGCATGACCTGATCTTCATATTCATGAAGTTGATTAAGTTTCTTGTATGGTTCTGGATGTGTTTAATCTTCTTATATCCAGCCACCATTGCAACTTGATTGTCAAAATAAGCTCGAGGTTGTTTGTTCTTGCTTTATGTGACTAACTGCACAAAATCTCAGTTACAGATTGAACAATATAGGCCTCACTAAGAAATCAATCAGATCATTGTGCCTCTTAATTTTGTACTGTTGCCCAAATCTAAACTCTTGCTACTTATTTTAAACCGGCATCAATAAGACAAACTTGATTGTGATAGCTTCAAGAATTATGACCAACAAGGGTGGTGGTTTAGTGGTTCCAAGCTTATGTCTAAGTGGTTTGATAAGGTAAGGTTATGGGTTTGAATTCCCATTCCCTCCATGCTTTGTGTCTGCTGGGTTGTGCGTTCAATTAGTCTGATATGTTCGTCGTTGAACACGAAAATCCGAACATGCAGGAGGTGTTTCAGTCGCCATGCACTTGCACCCTTTTTGACGAGGGAAAAAAAACTTCAAGAATTATGACTTCAGCGATTACGTAAGCACTCAACATAGTAAGCACTCAACATAGTAACATAAACTCTCTGCACTTCATACTATTTAGTACTCATCTATAAGACGACTTTGAACTAAAAAGCAAAAACTAATCGCACGCACTGACGCACACCTACCACAGAGATTCCAGAAGCTATACTGTACAGGCTAAAGAAAAGTTCAATTCATCCTATAAATAAGACTGTAGTCTAAAATCTCAATAGAAGAAACATAACCTTTCATCTGCACCCTTTTTAACCAACAACACAGAAACAGAAAAAATGGCATCAGCAGTGAGAAGGATGAAGTTGGGTTCTCAGGGCTTAGAAGTGTCAGCCCAAGGGCTGGGTTGCATGGGTATGTCAGCCTTTTACGGCCCGCCCAAGCCCGAAGATGATATGATCGAACTCATCCACCATGCTATCAGCTCAGGTGTCACCTTTCTTGATACATCTGACATGTATGGCCCTCATACCAATGAAATTCTCATTGGCAAGGTACTATTTTATAACATACAGTATGTTGCAATTTGTTCAAACTTATTTAAAGGTTTCATCTTTATTGTTGGTTTTCTGCTTTGATTTGAATGGAGCTCTTTGTGCTTTGTATGTTTGGTTATTTATTAGTTGTTTTCATCTTAGGTTTTGTGGGTAGTGAATAATTTGGTTGAATTCTGGGTTTTTCTTCCGATTTTGTGCTATACTACTGTTTTTTATGATGTGGGTTTAGTGCTTGGTTATCAATTTCAGTGAATTTATGGGTATTTTGATCAATTGGACGTCTGTGATTTGTATGAGAGACTCCATTGACTTTGAATTTTGGTGGGACAGCCATTGATTGTTTTTCCAGTTTCCTTTCCTTTATAAGATTCCAAATTATGTGTGCTAATTTTCCTCACTTGTGAATTTGGGCAGGCATTGAAAGGTGGGTGGCGAGAGAAGGTCGAATTGGCTTCGAAATTTGGGGTCAATTTGGTGGAAGGGAAGAGAGAGATTCGGGGTGATCCGGAATATGTGAGAGCTGCCTGTGAAGGCAGCTTGAAGCGGCTTGATGTTGATTGCATCGACCTCTATTATCAGCACCGAATTGATACCAAAGTTCCCATTGAAGTCACGGTTTGTCCATTTGCTCCTCCATCCATTTTTTTAATATGCCAGTTTCCTGATGTTGATATGATTCTCCTTTTCATCTGTATCGAATTCTGTCTGATTAGTCTGTAATGGGACTATATTGAAGTTTATTTCTGGACTAATGTGGGCATGGTTTAACAATGAAGGGGTTGCATCTTTTTATATTAAATGTAAACAAACCAAACTGAGCCAAGCCCTTAGACAGTTGATAGATTCAATGCTAGTACTATACCATAAAGGCATAAAACCTTGCATCAATAGTCGAACAATGTTATACGCTGTGTTTCAGCTAGGTACAATGCTTTCCCTAGAAGAGTTTGCAGTATGGAGGAAGTGTCTTGCTGCTAAAGGCAGTTCATGGTTACTAGGATAGTAGCACATCCACTTCTGCTTCAATGACTGTCATATGTTCATGATTCAAACTGCTAACTAAATTATCAGATACGAAGCTAGCTCAGATGTTTGATTGATTTCATCTATTAACATGTCATTTTAGATGGGAGAACTTAAGAAACTGGTTGAGGAGGGTAAAATCAAGTATATTGGTTTGTCCGAAGCATCGGCTTCAACTATCAGAAGAGCTCATGCAGTCCACCCCATTACAGCAGTCCAGTTGGAATGGTCATTGTGGACAAGGGATGTGGAGGAAGAAATAGTGCCTACTTGCAGGTGAGACATCTCCAACACTTGACAATGTGCATGGGAAATCCTTAATAATCAGAGTTCTAACTTTGCTATTTGTTCACTTAGGGAACTCGGGATTGGAATAGTGGCCTACAGCCCTTTAGGAAGGGGCTTCCTCTCTTCAGGGCCCAAGATGACAGAGAATTTTACAAAGGAGGACTACCGGCAGGTTAGTATTCCCTAACCGGACAAGTTATGTAGATGAAACACTCTTATGCCTTAATTAGTTGTGTTATTTGCTTTTCTTAGGATGCTTCAGAAATATTGGTCCTGTCTCCACTTAAGATTTGACCTTCTGACAATTTCCATCTTTCAAGTTTTTTTCTAAGAGTGCAAGCTATTTAGAGTTTTAAACTTTTTTGCCCCACATTTGCTGGTTACGGAGAGAATATAAATGTACGGTAACCTTTTTTGCCCCTTGATTTTATAAAGGGTCCCCTTTCTATTGATCTTGATCACTTGGAGCTTTTCTTGGGGTACCTCGCTACCTTCTACCACCTTTTGTATGTCTACCCCTTTTTTGTTTAGATTTGTAGGAATTAAATACCAATGTTAAGACTTAAGAGTTTGTTACAAGCTTAGGAAATGGAAATTCTCTAGTCACTAAAGAAAGCCAAAATACAAGAGGGCTTAATATGATCACGAGTTACAAGACTCTGATGAATACCCCCTTCAGAAGCTTCTTCTTTAGCTAGAATATCTGCCAACTGATTACTCTCTCGGTATTGATGAACGAGCTTGATCTCCGAAATCTGTTGCATGAGGGCTCTGCATTGTTGCACAAAGTTTGTGAGATGATTTCTTTTATCAGAAGTTCCATTGATGAGAGTCACTGCAGTTTGAGAGTCTGAATAAATGATTCCAGTTTTACTGGATTGCAATCTGGAGACCCTGCTTGATAGCCCAAGTCTCAGTGAGAAGATATGTGTTTTGAGCTCTAAACCAACTTGTTAGATACAAATGCCATATATTGTCCAGTTTTTGCCTGTTGATGTTGTGGGCTGCTGAACAAAGCGGCAATGGTTCTTGTATCTGCTCTGTTAGGTGGAGTGGAAGAGTTAAACTGCTCTGCATTCAATCTTTTTGGTGTGTCGCATTATGTGCAGCATTTTCTACTTGGGTACTATTGAGGTTTGATTCTGTTTTTATCTGTTTCTTTTAGTACCTGCCGAGATTCCAACCAGAGAATATTGAGCACAACAAGCGCATATTTGAGCAAGTCAGTGAAATAGCAGCCAAAAAGGGATGCACCCCGTCACAGTTAGCGCTTGCCTGGGTCCATCACCAGGGAAATGATGTGTGCCCCATCCCTGGAACCACCAAGATTCAGAACCTCAATCAGAACATTGAAGCCTTGTCTGTGACGCTAACTCAGGAAGAGATTGCCGAGCTGGAAAAACTTGCCTTGGCTGATGTCGTTAAGGGTGATAGATATGGAGGTGCTGCTAGTACCTGGAAGGATTCAGAAACTCCACCATTGTCCTCATGGAAAGCTGAATAAGATCGAGATGGCCCACTTTGAGAGAGAGGTATTGTTGTATGTTCCTTGGGGCCTCTACCAACTTTTGTGTGACATTCCCTTCATTCCAGTGACTAATATACCATACAGAGAGTTGCTTAAATTCTGTGTCACTTAGCTTGTTGATAAAACAGACAAGACATTGTTTGTTGTCTGTGTTGTAATTCAGTGTGAGCCTCTTTATGAAACACTAGGAGTAAACCCGTGCTATGCAGTATGCACGGTCTTTCCGTCTTTCACAATATTTCCATATGTTTAGTTTTCTTTCTTTTTGTAGCAATATACAAAGCTATAAAATAAAAGTATTCTATAAATAATGTCTGATTTCAATGTTACACATACTTATTATTTGTGTTTATCTCTTCAAATATTTATTATTCGTTACTTATTTTAACAGATTGTAACTCCAAATAGGACACTTGTGACTTTATCTGTATATATTCCTGCAACTACTATTCACATGTCATTTTATCATGTAACCTGTATTTATACCAACAATTATGTATGTCACCTTGTACTGTCGTTTGAAGTGTAGCATGATGCCGTCTAAGGAAATGAGTCAATGTTTCATTTATTTTGACTGGCTTTTTATTCCCTTTGAACCAGTTAAGTTAAATTCAATTATTGTAAGTAAACAAGTTAAAAAGCATTACGTCGTATGCCACCTACATACTGCTTTAGCAAAAAGTTCCATCAATGGAATAATATGCATTTCAATAACATCACCCCTTACGCACACACATACCCGTTTTTGATCAGTCCAACTATTTAATTTGGACCATTATAAAACCAAAGCCTTTGTTAGTTATGCTAGCCATCCTATAAGCAGGAGAGACTGATATATAGAGATAGAGGATAATGTCAGAGGTTGTAAGGAGCATCAGTAGGATTAAGCTGGGGTGTCAAGGCCTTGAAGTGTCAGCCCTAGGGCTAGGCTGCATGAGTATGTCAGCCGCTTACGGCCCGCCCCAGCCTGAAGGCGACATGATCGAACTCATCCACCATGCCATCACCTCTGGTGTCACCTTCCTTGACACCTCCGATGCTTATGGCCCTTACACCAACGAAATTCTTCTCGGCAAGGTAATAGAATGTAGTAGTACAGTACTACTTTTTTCAAAATCAACTACTTTGAGTGTGGAGCGAAAGGTTCACTACATCAAAGAGTTTAAACTTGGAAATCAAAGCAAATGATATTAGGGTACTATTTGTATCCAAAGTGATTCCTGCCTAAGCAAAACACTAATTGTGTGTTGAAAATTGAGATTAGTCAAGTAAATGTTTTTGCCAATGTCACTCGACTTGAAGGAATTGAATAGGAAAGAATATTATTAGTACTGAGTTGGGATTGGCTTAATCGAGTTTATTGAAAATTTTCTTTTTGATAATATTGGATACAGAGTGTTTAGCTCAAACAATGATTTATATAAATTCATGGGCAATTTTGACATGGATGTTTGCTCTATTTGGTGGTTTAAAGTTTTCAACTTTAATCTGTTCTTCTTTTCCCTATGAATAACATGGTTCGTTTGTGAATTGGGACAGTAGGCACTGAAGGGAGGATGGAGGAAGTGGAGTTGGCTACAAAATTTGGGTTGGTATTAAATGTGGATCGAAAGCCTGAGGTTCGGGGTGACCCTGAGTATGTCAGAGCTGCCTGTGAAGATAGCTTGAAGCGGCTTGATGTTGATTGTATCGACCTCTATTATCAGCACAGAATCGACACTAAAGTCCCCATTGAAGTCACGGTTGGTTCATATCCCCCCTCATCGATTTCAGTGAAACATCAAGCTTGTTTGTCTAACCATGTCATAAAACATCTAAGCCTATAGTTTGTGTTCTTTCATTAGTGAATCGTGTAGGTGCAATCAAAATACAATAATTTGATTTGTTTTCCTGCATGAAATTTAATTTTAGATGGGAGAACTCAAGAAACTCGTTGAAGAGGGTAAGGTTAAGTACATTGGTTTGTCCGAAGCTTCAGCTTCAACTATCAGAAGAGCACATGCCGTCTACCCTATAACAGCAGTCCAGTTCGAATGGTCATTGTGGACAAGAGATGCGGAGGAAGAAATCATTCCTACTTGCAGGTGAGATCTGTAACAAGTGCAATGCATTGGACGTGAAATCTTAATAACAATTAGAATTAGTGTCTAATAGTTTCAGTTTGCGACTCAGGGAACTTGGAATCGGGATTGTGGCTTACAGTCCTTTAGGAAGGGGGTTCCTTTCTTCAGGACCCAAGGTGGTGGAGAGCTTCGCAAAGGGCGACTTCCGACAGGTTATACGCACATTTATATTCTGTAATAAGTCCAATTTCCTCTATGGTATTATAATTTTTTTGAAAGTAAATCTTCTTAAGAGCTTGAGATTATTAAGAAAAGTACTGATCCTAATTTGATTTCTGCATATTCTTCATGTTAGTTCTCCTTGAGCTACTCTGAGGCTAATGACCTCTGACTGCATGCTGATTTCTTAAGTACATTATGTCTTACAGACCCTACCTAGGTTCCAGCCGGAGAATGTTAAGAAAAACAAACACATATTTGAGCGAGTCAGTGAAATAGCGGCACAAAAGGGGTGCACCCCAGCGCAGCTAGCGCTTGCGTGGGTCCACCAGCAGGGGAATGATGTGTGCCCGATACCTGGGACCACCAAGATCCAAAACCTCAACATAAACTTAGGAGCCTATTCTGTGAAGCTTACTTCACAAGAGACAGGGGAGCTAGAAGCCCTTATTGCTGCTGAGGGTGATCGATATGGAGGCGCTTTTCCCACCTGTATGGATGAAACTCCACCCTTGTCCTCTTGGAAATTGGAATAACACTTACACAAGTGCTGCTTCATTCAAGGATTGTGACAAAAGTGTATGTCTTTCTGTTGTGTGATGATCTCAAGGTTCTTTGTATGTTAATCAAAATCAGCATCATGTTTTATTTGTAGGACGAGAGTTGCTAATAAATTCAGACTGTAATTCCAGTTTCCAACTTCCAATTAATGTACTTAATGTGGATGTTATTCTTCTTCAAGAAATTGAATTATATTATGATTGTTACTTCATCTTCTTCCATGTGCAAAGCTCTTATACACAGTTATTTCTGTAAATTAGAAACGCGCCACTGTAAAATTCAAAGATTGTAGAGTTATATTCAGATCCTTGTTATCTTTTCTGTAACACTTGGCTATGTCAAGCAATAATTGAAAGAGTAACAGAAAATGCTTAACCTGTTGCTATTGCAGGGTAAACTTGTTGCTAACTCCTTCTTGTGTTGGCAATGCTAAAAGCCTTGGAGAAATAGCACATACTTACAGGTGAGACACATTGATATGGTCTTATAATTCAAACTAATGCTAAATACTTTCTGCTTCTCAAGTGTCTTTTACTCTCATGTACAAGTTACAATCATACAAAACAGAAACCAAACAGATCCCCAATGACAAATGAGTAAATTACATATACTCTTTTCTTTTTAGTACCTGCCGAGATTCCAACTAGAGAATATTGAGCACAACAAGCACATATTTGAGCAAGTCAGTGAAATAGCAGCGAAAAAGGGATGCACCCTATCACAGTTAGCGCTTGCCTGTGTCTATCACCAGGGAGATGATGTGATTCAGAATCTCACTCAGAACATTAAAGCCTTGTCTGTGACGCTAACTTCGGAAGAGATGGCCGAGCTGGAAAAACTGGCCTTGGCTGATGTTAAGGGTGATAGATATGGAGGTGCTGCTAGTAACGGTAAGGATTCAGAAACTCCGCCATTGTCCTCATGGAAAGCTGAATGAAGATCGAGATGGCGCACTTTGAGAAAGAGGTATTGTTGTATGTTCCTTGGGGCCTCTGTCAACTCTGTGTGACATTCCCTTCATTCCAGTGACTTATATACCATACAGAGAGTTACTTAAATTCTGCTTACATTCCCTGCTTGTTGATAAAACAGACAAGACAGTGTTTGTTGTGTGTTGTAATTCAGTATAAGTCTCTCTTTACGAAACATTTTCCCTGTAATCTTTGTACTGTAGTTTGAAATATATATAGCATGATGCCGTGTAAGAAAATGAGTAATGTTTCATTTATTTTGACTGGCTTTTTATTCCCTTCCAACCAGTATTTTTTTATCAATAAAAATCTGCATTTCTGTTCATTTAAGAACTTATCTTTACTAGATTTCCATATGAACTCGTAAAGATATTTTATCAGGATGATCATATGTCGAAAACATAGAATTTATTATGAGATTATTAGTATCCGATTTTCCTAATTATTATTATGAATGATGGTCAATTAAGTTCAGTTAAATTCAATTAGTATAACAAGTTAAAAGCATTGCGTCGTCTACCACCTGGTCCACCTACATACTTTGTTTATTAACTAGCAGAAAGTTCTATCCATGGAATAATATATCACTTCAATAACATCATCCATTACGCACACACTACCCCTTTTGATCTTCTACTATTTATAGTCTTAATTAGTGGCTGCTACACCATTATAAAACCAAAGCCTTAGTTATGCTAGCTTAACCATCCTACAAGCAGGAGAATAATATAATGTCAGAGGTTGTAAGGAGCAG
Organism: Tetragonia tetragonoides; assembly: GCA_038025085.1. Taxonomy (NCBI): domain Eukaryota; kingdom Viridiplantae; phylum Streptophyta; class Magnoliopsida; order Caryophyllales; family Aizoaceae; genus Tetragonia; species Tetragonia tetragonoides. The sequence goes on from CM076152.1 coordinate 39,427,084, forward strand.
GATTAAGCTGGGATGTCAAGGCCTAGAAGTGTCAGCCCAAGGGCTAGGCTGCATGGGCATGTCAATGGCTTACGGCCCGCCCAAGCCTGAAGACGACATGATCGAACTCATCCACCATGCCATCACCTCCGGTGTCACCTTCCTGGACACCTCCGATGTATATGGCCCTCACACCAACGAAATTCTTCTCGGCAAGGTATAATTTAGTAGTATCTTGTTTTACATACAGTTTAAAATTGAAATTTGATGTGTTGCTGATCATTTGTGCTTGTACCAACTTGGAGTTTAATGTTTTATGAGCAACTTAATTTGCATTGATTCTGGATTTGATGTTTCTGTTTGGGGTATGGTAGGTAATAATTTGGTTATTACAGTAGTTGATATTAAGGGGAAAAGTACTCAAACATAAATCATGATTCCACTTAAGTTTATCTTTTAACTTCCTAGGTAACATTCCATAAACAATGAATTTTGTGAATTTTATGGGCGTTTTGACAGGAATGTTTGCTTTATGTAGGTGGTTTAAAGAGTGTTCAACTTTGTACTTCCTTTTCCTATTTGCATAATTTGGTTCTTTTGTGAACTGGGACAGGCATTGAAAGGAGGATGGAGGGAGAAAGTGGAGTTGGCTACAAAATTTGGGTTGTTATATGTGGATGGAAACCCTGAGGTTCGGGGTGACCCTGATTATGTCAGAGCTGCCTGTGAAGGCAGCTTGAAGCGGCTTGATGTTGACTGTATCGACCTCTATTATCAGCACAGAATTGACACCAAAGTCCCCATTGAAGTCACGGTTGGTTCATATCCCCCTCATCGATTTCATTTCTTTTGCTGAAGTAAACAATGTCATTGAAGCATAAACATGTTGGTCTAACCATGTCATAAAACATCTAAGCCTATAGTTTGTGTTCTTTGATAAGAGAATCGTTTAGGTGCATTCGGATTATACTGATTTGATTTGTTTTCCTGCATGAAATTTAATTTTAGATGGGAGAACTCAAGAAACTCGTTGAAGAGGGTAAGGTTAAGTACATTGGTTTGTCCGAAGCTTCAGCTTCAACTATCAGAAGAGCACATGCTGTCCATCCTCTAACGGCAGTCCAGCTCGAATGGTCATTGTGGACAAGAGATGCGGAGGAAGAAATCATTCCTACTTGCAGGTGAGATCTGTGACAAGTGCAATGCATTGTACGGGAAATCATAATAACAATTAGAATTAGTGTCTAATAGTCTCATTTTGCAACTCAGGGAACTTGGAATAGGGATTGTGGCTTACAGTCCTCTAGGAAGGGGGTTCCTTTCTTCAGGACCTAAGGTGGTGGAGAGCTTCGCAAAGGATGATTTCCGACAGGTTCTATGCACATTTATATTCTGTAATAAGATCAATTTCCATTATGGTAGTTATTGTGGTTACTTGAAAATATACATATTCTTAACAACCTGAGATTATTAAAAAAAGTACTGGTCCTAATTTGATTTCTGCATATTCTTCATGTTAGTTCTCCTTGTTGAGCTACTATGAGGCTAAATGACCTCTGACTGCATGCTGATTTCTTAAGTTCATTATGTCTTACAGACCCTACCCAGGTTCCAGCCGGAGAATGTTGAGCAAAACAAACACATATTTGAGCGGGTCAGTGAAATAGCCGCGCAAAAGGAGTGCACCCCAGCGCAGCTAGCGCTTGCGTGGGTCCACTACCAAGGGAATGATGTGTGCCCGATACCTGGGACCACCAAGATCCAAAACCTCAACATAAACTTAGGAGCCTATTCTGTGAAGCTTACTTCACAAGAGAAGGTGGAGCTAGAAGGCCTTATCGCTGCTGAGGGTGATCGATATGGAGGCACTTTTCCCACCTGGATGGAATCCGAAACTCCACCCTTGTCCTCTTGGAAATGGGAATGAATACTTACACAAGTGCTCTTCTTCATGCTTGGATTGTGACAGAGTGTATGTAGTTAATTCTGTTGTGTGATGATTTCAAGGTTAATAAAAGAAGGCCTTTATAATGTGGATGTTATACTTCTTCAAGAAATTGAATCATATTTTGATTGTTACTTCATCTTCTTTAATGTGCAAAGTTCTTATACACAGTTATTTCTGTAAAATCAGAAATGGCGTGCCACTGTAAAACTTATAGATTTCAAAGTTATATTCAGATCCTTGTTATTTTTCTGTAAGTCTTGGTTATGTCGAGCAATCGAAAGAGTAACAGAAATATCCTGTCCCTATTGCAGGGTAAACCTGTTGCTAATTCCTTCTGGTGTTGGCAATGCTAAAAGCCTAGACATGCAAAGTAGTATCCAGGGCAGAAATTGCACATACTTACAGGTGAGACACACTAATATGGCCTTATACTTCAAACTAATGCCAAATACTTTCTTCTCTAGTATTTTTTATTCTGATCATGTAAAACAGAAACCAAACAGATCCCAAGTGACATAGTATCATACAATAACGCAAATCACACAAAAAAGGTTCCTGCCTATAGCTGCTTACAACTCCAAAAAGTCATAATTGGAAACCAGAAACTACCTCAAAAAGATTATGCAGTTCATCTGAGACGTACTGCATAAAAGTACAAATTTTTTTTTAAAACAAAAAATTAATTGCACAAAAATACAAAAAAAAAAGAAGCAGAAAAAAAAAAAATCTGAATCATAACTCGTAATCTGCAAGTAAATAGCAATAAATTCCCGAAATTGTTTCCCTTTTTTATATTAAATTCAAACAAATTTGACTAATTGACTCTTCTACAGTCCTATTAACAGGGAAACAGAATCTCTTGATATCAAAACATCTCAAGAGTTTGTTTCCCTTTTTCACTCCTCACTAACAGTGAAAATATTTCTTGCTCTCAAGGAAAGGAAAGATCACTAGAGATCATATCATATTCAATGTGAATATTCATATTCAAAGCAGGAATACTACAAATCATAAAAAACCCAAATTTGGCAGTAAACAAAATCTGTCATAAACATCCTTTAATTCTTCTTTTCACTTTTTTTGTAGAGATTCATCTTAGTCAAACTTCACTGTATTTGCCGGCTTTAGAGTGAAAAGAGATGTTCAAGGCATTAGAACCCATGGTTTTCATGAAATGTCACAAAAACTTATGTTTTGTTTCAATAGCAGCCTTCTTAGTATTGATATGCCTTTCTTTATCTTCATTCCATTACTCTTCACCCTATACAATCCTTAAAGCCGACATTGTTCCCATGGCATGGGTCATGGGACCTCCTCGAATCCCTGTCGTCGATCCTTGCTGGGGCCGCTACATCTACATTCATGATCTACCTCCTAGACTCAACCAAGAATTGGTAAAAAATTGTCGGACGCTGTCTAAATGGTTCAATTTTTGCCCCTACTTTAAAAACCATGGTTTTGGTCCTCAGTTGATCAGAAAAAGGTCAGGGGAGTCAGAGGATGCAGAGGATTTGATGTCAGGAAAAAGTTGGTATGCCACTAACCAGTTTATGTTATCAGTAATATTTCATGATAGGATGAAACAATATGAGTGTTTAACTAATGACTCTTCATTAGCATCAGCTATCTATGCACCATTTTATCCTGGCCTAGAAATAGGCCGGTACTTGTTTGGTGGGTACAGCTCGTCAGTGAAGGACAAAGCAGCTGTTGATTTCGTCACTTGGCTAAGGGAGAAACCCGAATGGGGTCGTATGTTTGGTAGGGATCACTTTTTCGTGGCTGGGAGAATCACTTGGGACTTTAGGAGGCTAAGTAACACCAATGATGATTGGGGAAATAAGTTGCTGAATTTGCCTGAGACTAAGAACATGACGATGTTGACAATTGAATCATGCCCTTATGGGAATAACGATTTTGCGATCCCATATCCAACTTATTTCCATCCCTCCCACGACAGCGAGGTGTTTGAGTGGCAAGAAAGAGTGAGGAACACGAAAAGGCCTTACCTTTTCGCGTTTGGAGGAGCCCCACGCCCAAATGCAAGCAGGTCAATTAGGGGGGAGCTGATCAACCAGTGTAGAAATGCTGAAAGTAAGCGTTTTTGCAAGCTGATAAGCTGTTTGCCTAACGACGATATGTGCAATAAGCCCGCTCATATAATCAGGATGTTTATGAAGGCTGATTTTTGTCTACAGCCTCCTGGGGATTCATACACCAGACGGTCTACTTTTGATTCGATCTTAGCTGGTTGTATCCCTGTGTTTTTTCACCCTGGATCAGCTTATGTTCAGTACTTATGGCATTTTCCTAAGAATTATACAAAGTACTCGGTTTTCATACCCACATATGGGATTGAGAGCGGGACTGTAAGTGTCCAGGAGGTGTTGTCGAGGATTTCCGAGGATGAAGTTTTAGCAATGAGAGAGGAGGTCATAAGGATGATTCCAAGGATCATCTATGCTCGGAAAAAGTTGGAGAGGACTGAAGATGCTTTCGACGTGGCTGTTAAGGGAGTACTCGAGAGAATCAAGGGAGTTAAGGGACTGATTCAAGAGGGAAAAGATCCCAGCAGCATGTTCCCAGAGAATACAAGCTGGAAGTATTACTTGACAGGGAAAATCGGAAAGCATGAGTGGGATTCTTTCTTTTGAACTACAACAACAGGTGACAATTTATAGGGTAACACCAAGACCTGTAGCATACCGGACAAACATAATTGAGCTGCAGAACACCTGTGGTGCCAAAGGCTCAATACATCAAAGAGTTGAAACTTACTGTACTCTGTCATACATGTAACCATGACTTGAAACTCAAATTATAGCACGAGTACTATTAGTAATCAAAATGTTTCCTGCCTAAGAAAAAAAGTAATTGGGTGTGGAAAAGTGAGACCAAATAGATGTTTGTTCTTTTTGATTCAGAGCTTATCTTGTGTATTTTAATGTTGCCAACAGTGTTTAGCTCCAGTGACTTATTTCACTCTGGGATAAACAGTGTTTTTTGTGAATTTTATGGGCATTTTGACAGGAATGTTTGCTTATGTTGGTGGTTTAAAGAGTATTCAACTTTGTACTTCTTTGTTTTTTTTTTTTTTTTTTTTTTGGTGCAGTGTACTTCTTTTTCCTATTAATAATTTCGTGTTTTGTGAATTGGGACAGGCATTGAAAGGAGGGTGGAGGGAAAAGTGGAATTGGCCACGAAATTTGGGTTGGTGTATGTGGATGGAAAGGCTGAGGTTCAGGGTGACCCTGAGTATGTCAGAGCTGCCTGTGAAGGTAGCTTGAAGCGGCTTGATGTTGACTGTATTGACCTCTATATCAACACAGAATCGACACTAAAGTCCCCATTGAAGTCACGGTTGGTTCATATCCCCCTTATCGATTTCTTTCCTTCTGCTGAAGTGAACAATGTCATTGAAGCATGGAACATGTTGGTCTAACCATGTCATAAAACATCTAAGCCTATGGTTTGTGTTCTTTCTCATAAGTGAACCGTTTAGGTGGATTCAAAATATAGTAATTTGATTTGTTTTCCTGCATGAAATTTAATTTTAGATGGGAGAACTAAAGAAACTCGTTGAAGAGGGTAAGATTAAGTACATTGGTTTGTCCGAAGCTTCAGCATCAACAATCAGAAGAGCACATGCTGTTCACTGTTAGAATAATCTAGAAAAATCATATCTAAGCTTAGTGCCTAGAAAGATCTTGATTAATACCTACCTAGACACATCTAGAATAATGTCTACCTAGAAATATCTAGAATAATAGTCTAGGATAATTATGAAGAAGACTCTAGACATAGAAAGATCTAGAAAATTGTCTACCACCCTACACCACTATAAATAGGGGTGATGTAAAGCATTTTGTGTATCAAGCAATACAATCATCTTTCCACATCTCTCTTAGCATTCATCTCTCTTCCTCCAACATACAATTACCTAGCCTAATATCCTACATCAAAAACCTAACAGTGGTATCAGAGCCTACTAAACTCAAGACCTCCACAAACAAATTTACCCCATACCAAATTCTCCCTTACACCACCACAAAAATCTTATGGCATCATCACCATCAACCTCAAACACTACATTTACATATGCTCAAAATAATTGGGTACCAATATTCACCGGGGAGAAATATGATTATTGGAGTATTCAAATGAGGACCTTGCTAATGGCACAAGGCCTCTGGGATTTGGTACAAAATGGGTACCAAGCACCAAAAGATGTTACCGAATTAGCATCTTGGGATGAAAATAAAAGAAAACAATATGAAGAAGATCAAAGGCGGGACTCTGCTGCACTATCGGTCATCCATCGGGGAGTTGCAGAAACAATCTTCCCAAGAATTATGGCTGCAACAACGGCCAAGGAGGCTTGGAGTAATCTACAAAAAGAGTTTAAGGGCTCCGATAAGGTAATTGTCATTAAACTTCAATCTCTTTGGAAGGATTTTGATACATTATTAATGTCGGAAGGAGAAACAATTCAAGCATTCTTTACCCGTGTCTCTAATATCACTAATCAAATTCGTAGCTATGGAGACACCATTCAAGATCTAAAAATCATACAAAAAATATTAAGAAGCCTTCCGGCAAAATTTGATCATGTTGTGGCTGCAATAGAGGAGTCTAAAGATTTATCTATGCTAACCTTAACTGAACTAATGGGTTCACTCCATGCAGATGAAGAGAGAATGTGTAGATTTGAAGATGAGCCACTAGAACAGGCTTTTCAAGCCAAATTGAAATTCTCTTATAATAGAGAAAATAAAAATCAATATAGCCACGGTAAAAATTTCCAACAAAAAAGAGGAACATTAAATAACCGTGGTAGGGGGAGAGGTGATTATGGAAATCATGGGGACCGAGAAAACATTCAATCGAGTTCCTATTGCAAATTATGCAAGAAAAATAATCACGACACAAAAGATTGCCGGTTTAAATGCAAAAAATGCAAAAGACACACCCATCTTGAAAAAGATTGTTGGTTCCGGCAAAAAGATGAGGCTAATTTCACAGAGAAAAATGACCCTTCTAATCAATTGTTTTATTCTTGTCTAAATGCCCACCAAGAATCCTCTGATATTTGGTATTTAGATAGTGGTTGTTCAAACCACATGACAAGCGATAAAAAAGCGTTTGTCAAATTTGATGAAAATGTTAAATCTCAAATTACTCTTGGTGATGGAAGATCTCAAGATGTAGCAGGGAAAGGGACAATCGCCGTTAAAACTGAAAACGGCTCATCCAAAATCATTGATGATGTTTTATATGTCCCGGGCCTTGCTCAAAATCTACTAAGTGTGGGCCAGTTAGTCCAAAGAGGCTACATGGTTAAATTTGATGAGGATAAATGTATCATATATGACAAGAAAAAGGGTCAATTAGTCACAACAGTAAAAATGGCCTCAAATAAAATATTTCCATTAAGAATGCCACTAAAGCAAAAAGTTGCTTTCAATTGCACAAGTGATGATTCTACATTGTGGCATTGGAGATTCGGGCACTTACACTACAAGAGTCTAAAACTCTTAAATCAAAAGGAAATGGTGATTGGCCTTCCCCCAATAAATGATGAAAAGAAAATATGTGAAGGTTGTATTTATGGAAAAATGCATAGATTGCCATTTCCTAAGACGTCTTGGAGGGTCAAGGCTCCGTTAGAGCTTGTTCATGCAGATATTTGGGGCCCAGCCAAGAACAACTCTATTAGCGGTAGAAGATATTTTCTTCTATTTGTGGATGACTATACCCGCATGATGTGAGTATATTTCTTAAAGTATAAATCAGAGGCATTCTCATTCTTTGTCCAATTCAAGGCTCTCATGGAAAAACAAAGTGGACATCCTCTTAAAACTCTTAGAACAGATCGTGGAGGAGAATTCACAAGCACTAGATTCCTTAGCTTTTGTAAGAAGCATGGAATCAGAAGAGAATTAACCGTAAGACGCACACCTCAACAAAATGGCGTAGCGGAAAAAAAAAATAGAACAATTGCAGAAATGGCCCGCAGCATGCTACAAGCAAAGAATTTGCCCAAATACTTTTGGGCTGAAGCTGTCCATACAGCTGTTTATATTCTAAACAGATCTCCAACAAAGGCGGTTCACGATATGACACCCTATGAGGCTTGGTACAAAAGAAAGCCCGTAATTGAGCACCTTGGAATTTTTGGGTGCGTTGCCTATTCCCACATTCCAAAGGAGAACCGAGAAAAAATGGATGAAAAGGGAGAAAAATGTATCTTTATTGGATACAGTGATGAATCAAAAGGATACCGCCTCTACAAGCCTGAGTCCAAGAAGTTGATCATTTCAAGAGACGTCATATTCGATGAAGTTGCAGAATGGAGATGGACAGAACACGCTCCGCAGCCCGCCATAGAAGAATATTCTCCATCTAGCTCTTCTCAGGGAGTTCGTGATCAAGGAGAAGCACCTTCATCTTCGAGGATTCCAACAGGCCCGAACTCACCAAATTCATCTCCAAGATCAAGTCTCACAAATTCTCCTCAACCAGTGCGCCGCTCACAACGAGATCGTCACCCTCCGACTTACTTGGAAGATTATCAATGCAATCAAACAACCACGAAATTTGCATTATTTGCCAGTGAGCCACAAAACTTCCAAGAAGCAGCAAAAGAAGATAAATGGATCGAAGCCATGACCGAGGAGATCAGAATGATCGAGAAGAATGACACATGGGAGCTCGTAGACAGACCCGAAGGGAAAGACATAATAGGCCTCAAATGGGTTTACAAGATCAAGCACAATGAAGATGGCTCCATCCACAAATTGAAGGCCCGGCTCGTCGCGAAAGGCTACTCACAGCAACCAGGAATTGACTTCAACACGCAGACATATTTACCAAGGCATTACCACCAAAAAAATTCATGCACTTCAGAGAACAACTTGGAGCTCAAGATTTTTTCTAGATTAGGGGGAGTGTTAGAATAATCTAGAAAAATCATATCTAAGCTTAGTGCCTAGAAAGATCTAGATTAATACCTACCTAGACACATCTAGAATAATGTCTACCTAGAAATATCTAGAATAATAGTCTAGGATAATTATGAAGAAGACTCTAGACATAGAAAGATCTAGAGAATTGTCTACCACCCTACACCACTATAAATAGGGGTGATGTAAAGCATTTTGTGTATCAAGCAATACAATCATCTTTCCACATCTCTCTTAGCATTCATCTCTCTTCCTCCAACATACAATTACCTAGCCTAATATCCTACATCAAAAACCTAACATCCACCCTATAATAACAGCAGTGCAGCTCGAATGGTCATTGTGGACAAGAGAGTTGGAGGAAGAAATCATTCCTACTTGCAGGTGAGATCTGTAAGAAGTGCGATGAATTGGACGTGAAATCTAAATAACTTTTAGAATTAGTGTACAAAAGTAGTCTCATTTTGCGACTCAGGGAACTTGGAAGGGGAGAAACTCCTGGATGGAATCCGAAACTCCACCCTTGTCCTCTTGGAAATAAGAATAAACACTAACACAAGTGCTTTGCTTTATGCTTGCATTGGACTGTGACAGAGAGTGTATGTAGATCTGTTGTGTGATGATCTCAAGGATCTTTGTCTGTAGCCTCCAAGATTCAAAATCAACATCATGTTTTATTTGTATTTTTTTCCTTTTGCGCACTTCCGAAGAGCGAGTAAATATGTATGAATCCTTTGTGTTCTCTATATTAGAAACGCGCTACTGTACAATTTCAAAGGTTTTAAAGTTATGACTAGATCCTTGTTGTCTTATCTTTAAGACTTGGCTCTGTCGAGCAATTGCAAGAGTAACAGAAATATCCTGTATGTCCTGCAGGGTAAGCCTGTTAACTCCTTTGTGGTGTTGGCAATGCTAAACAAGCAAAGTAGTATCTTTATAACCACACTAGTACAGTCCTATACTTACAATCTCTGCCCAAAGGCAGGAAGGTTCAGTATATATGAATTATGAATGCACAATCAAGATACTTAGGCAACTACTGTATGTATGAATGGTTCTTATGAAATGGGTGTCGAGGATTAGGAGAAATAGCACATACTTACAGGTGAGACACATTGCTATAGTCGTATGATTCAAAAGAGTAAGAGGCTACCCACGCCGCAAAATTATATGCCAAAATGCCTGCTTTGGGGTGCTGGCTTTGTTAATAGTTCGAGTGTTTCATATAGGAGGCGTGTATCCAGGAGGTTGTTTGATGCCAGGAAATGGTTTCCAGTAGATCTGAATGTCCAGGGTCAACTCAAAGCGTTTGAGAAAAAAGGTAAATTTAGTATCAAAGCAGCTTATGATCATTTCTCACCTGTGTGTGATCCTGTACCCTGGAAAAGGCTTATAAATGTATAATGCTACCAGGTCTGATGCCTAGACACAAATTTATACTGTGGTTGGCCCTGCAAAGTAGACTCTCTATAGGCTATAGCTGCTAGGCGTGCAACTTGGGGCATGAATGTACCTCTGCCTTGTGTACTCTAGAGATGATGAAACAGTTTTTCATCTGTTCTTTTATTGCTCATATACTAGTGAGATTTGGGAGAAGCTACTGCATTGGTATGGTTTCCATCGACAGGCCATGAACCGGCAAAATGAAATTGCTCGGGCAACCTAGGTCCTGTATTCTTGGTTTCCTGTTGGCCGCTACAGTGTACTATATTTGGTCTGCCCGCAACAAAGTAAGAATTCAGCAGATGTACACTCCTCAACAGCAAATTCTTATTCAGATTGTCAGGGAGCTACATGTTAGAGGTCTGCAATTTAACAAATGGAAGTCTATTCTAAAGTCACTCAATAGATATCCCTGAGTGTTTATACTTGTGCTTATGTAACTGGTTGGTTGTGTCACTAACCACCAGATTTGTACTCCTATTTGCTTATTGGTTAATGAGAATCTCTTTTCCTTGACCCAAAAAAAAAAAAAAAAGAAACTAAAACTGAGAGGGTGGTAAAGAGGCTTCTGAATTTCCAAGGATATGGAGCTCCTCGTTTGACTTCATCCGCCACAAGCTTTGCATCACACGCATAAATGTTTCTGGCCTGCAGGGCCTTTAGAGCCTGAAGAATTCCTATAGCTTCTGCCTCTGCAGGAAGACCTGTGGGTGCCCAAGAAGCGCTCGCTTGCTTGGGCTGCTTCTAAGGATGGTCATCAAGGTTGCATCTTACCCATGCCAAGAAAGCTTTGTTAGGCCTTAGTGCAGCATCAACAAATGTATACAACAATCACAGTTCGAATTCAAAAGGGGCATCAGATGTACGTGCTCCGGTTGGTGCAATTTCTTGAGTATAGCGAGTTTTCAAAGGCACAAGCATAAAGTGACAATAGCTTCCTTTTTTATGCAGGACCTGGTTACGAAAATAGCTTTCATTGTCAGCTGGAGTTTCATCAAAAGCCTTCTTGATTTCCAGTTTCATTTTACCACATTGATCATGGTCTTTGTGACAATAGCTTCCTTTTTATGCAGGACCTGGTTACTAAACAGCTACTTTCCTAGTGAATAGTTCTCCATCTCTCCCACTGCAGATCTTATTGTTGAGGCAGGGCTGAAAGGTTTCATTGATCTTTGTTAGTCTTTTACTGTTGTAACCTGTAAGACATCTATTTTTAAAGCCTGTAAGTTGCATCACAAGTATTTTAGTATTGCGTAAAGTAATTTAGTTGTACTTTGTTGAATTTGATTTCGTTTATTGATGATGGATGATTTTTTTAGTAATAAAATTTATATTTCCTTTCGCAAAAACAATAAATTAATTAGAATTGTATAAATAGATATTATGGTTTGCTTAGGTTCGCAAGTCTCACAAACCGAATACCGTTAAGTTCGAATTCGACTCATTTAAAGTTCTAGCCTAAAAATGGAGTTTGAGTTCGGCTCAAACGAGCCGAAACGATTCACGAGTTATTTGGCTTGTGGTGGCCATCCCTAGTTCGAGTAGATATAGATGATTATTGCTGTATACTCTTTACCGGACTATAGGAAAACAATCAAATCTTCTAATTCTTTTCTTTCCTTTCTTTTTTTTTTCTTTCCTTTTTTTTCCCTTTTTTTTTCTTTCCTTTTTTTTTTCTTTCTTTTTTTTTTCTTTCTTTTTTTTGGGCAATTGGAATAGAAGGGAAATTGGAAATGTAGGTTTAAAACAAATGAAATGACTCGCAAATAACAATGGCTCAGAGCGGTTTTCTACGAGCCAGAATGGCCCACAACGGCTTTGCCCCAAACTAAATTATGATCAATTCAGATCCTACATGGTGTAAAATAACTTCGATCCAAATCTTAATCTTACTAGGACTTTACCCGTGCTATGCACGGACGACCAATTTATCATTATATTTTTATGTGGAAATTAATTTCTGGATTTTTCTTTTAAATTGTACATAGGTATATAATGAATAATGGAAAATAGTGATTAATCGAAATGTTACACATGTCATATACCACTCATCATTCTCCAATTAAAAAAATAAAATATTATCTATCACTTAGTCACTTAATTTACAATTGTACATCATATATATAACTTAATAAACTATCAATTGAAATGTGACTCAAGTCATTTTATTTTAGCACATCCTTGCAAATTTTATGTCTAATCCTTGCTTAGACGCTCAAATATAAATGTAATTAAATATTTACCATTTGTCATTTTGATGACGATTATGCTAGCAAATGATAGTCAACTGATTTAATTTTTTGTTATTAAACAACCCGCCGATTTGATCAAAATGTGACTTAATAAGTAATTCACTAATTTTGAATCAAAGTTGAAATACTAACCTTCTTTAAATTGAAAAATAGAAAGTCTTGGGTGACAACTCACCATCTAGAAAAGGGGAAAAATAGTATGTAATTCGTCAAAATGTGACACTTGTATGTTACATGCGATTATACCCACCATTAAATAAACATCGTTATATTATGTGCATCTATTCCCTAAATATTCATTATCGAATCTAACTCAATGAAAGTTTTATTGTATGTGTTGAAAACATTAAAACGGCATATTAATTACATTTTAGATTGCACTAATTTAATTCCAACTAAAGGAAAAAAAAAAAAGAAGAATATGAATAGGTTATATCAATTACTATAGGATATTGACAACTAATTACTCACCAAAATAAAAACAAAAAGATACAAATAATTAATGATCAATCAAATTGTGAAACTTGTCACATTATCTGCCATCTTACCCAAAATTGTTTACCTTCATTTATTCCCCACATATCAGTCACATGTTAACTTCCACATAACCTGCATTTATCCCAACAAATATTAGTCAAATATCACCTATCATGTAATACTCACAACTAAATTATATAACTTGAAAATGTTCACTTTATATGTGACCTCATTACTTGTGATTATTCCCGTGAAATTAAGCCAATAAGTATGCACATGTTCGTTGTCCCATGACCTACGTTTATCGACGCATACATTACTTAAAAAAACCAACCAAAATATCATTTAACATGTCCATTAATAATAAAAAATAGAAGGTTGAAATGTTTAAAATATATTTCATTTTGCCATAAAAGATAATTAAAAGAAATGAAATTTTAATAAATTTATTATACTTTTACTAATTAATATTTTATATTATAGTTATTATTGTTAAATTTTAAATCCCACCAAAATAGAAAATTATTATTTTATATTACTACTATCTAAATAATGACAATGGTTTAATTAAAGTCATTAACACTCCATATAAATTTACCTTAATAACTATTCAAATCATAAGCCCTCTCAATAAAAAAAAGAAAAAAAAAAGTATAATTAATGACTTTTGTATAAGCCAATCGGAGAGTGACACTTGTCACCTTACCAGCGCTTATACCCAAAAATCTATATATACTAGTTACATTCCCGTGCGATGCACGGTTTGTGTGTTAATATTAATTAAAATAGTTTCATCGGTACAAATTTTCAAGAAATTTTTCGCATATGTCATATCATCTGGATACAAAAATTCTCTTCTATGAACCTCTCCGACCTTAATATGGTACAAACCTATATTTTGCATTAAGTCTAAGACACAATACCCAAAACATACAATATCTCATTTATTAATCATGATTTAACCTAGTTTGTATATCCAAACTTGTTTATTATTTTTGTAACATTTACCTAATTAAGTATCCAGCTTCGAAAAGACCACCACCACCACTACTACCACTTTTTAGTGCAGTACTCCAATATCCAATTCCAAAAAAGCATACCCTAACCAATTATCAAGTGGATGCATTGGAATTACGTTCAATTAGTTAACATAGTTAACAGCCATGTATATCCGTCAATGAAAACTAATACACTTATCATTTCTGCTATATATATAACCATAGAACAAATAATGCAATAATTGAAATAGTAACGACGTACACTTTGACTTGAATATATTGAGCTCTATTGTTAAAGCATGCATGCATTCACACAAAAAAAAAAGTATTAATCGAAAAATAAATTTTATCATTGTCATCATCATAATAATAATAATAATAATAATAATAATAATAATAATAATAATAATAATAATAATAATAATAATAATAATAATAATAATAATAATAATAATAATAATAATAATAATAATTATTATTATTATTATTATTATTAATTTTATTTATATTTTTATTATTTATTAGTATAATTATTATTACATGCATGTACCATTATAAAAATTTAAGAAAATATATTTGAAAGATACATGCACATTTACCTTTGAAGAGCAATAAGCATTTATGTGGATTCATACATTGATGTGGATTCATGCATTTAAATTATGATTATGTTTCAAGTTATGTGGGTATACAACGCTTACGTGGACGCCTACGTGTCCATCAAGCAATGTGCAACATCCACTTAAATATATATACTAGGTGTATGCCCCGTGCAATGCACGGGCTTGTAGTTTATCATTAGAAAATATATTTTGAATGCCATCAAGAAAATAGATTAATGATTTATTAATACTGTATATAATAATAAAAATGGAGTTACCCGTACAAAATTAAAGTCGTGCTATGTGGACTATAAAGTTGTTTATGTGACATGCGATAATAGTTTTTTTTATTTAAATGGATAAATTAATTTATATTTTTTCATACTTTAAAAATTAATCACAAAAATTAGTTAAATGATATATTCACATACATTGATATACTCTATCAACCGACATATTTGCACATTTGTGTACGTATGTAGTCCATAAATTTATTTACCTACCTTATTAATAGTCAATATACTACTATTGGTTCTTATCTCTCTTTTTTTTATATAATATTACTTGTGTGTCATATAATGTGTTATAGAAATGATTATTTTGATCCATATAAATAAATTAATTTCCCTTATTCACATTATTTTACCAATTTACCATATTGCTTGATCTCCATGAATCATATATTTTTGTTGGGGTACGAAATCACTTTGAAGATTGAGAGGCATAATACGTGAATTTATCCGTTAGTTTTAAAGCCTTTATGCATCTATTACTTCTTTTTTTAGAAGACTTTATGCATCTATTACTTGTGACTACTTTCCCTTATTAAATTCGTTGTATCTAGTTTTCAGCATAGTTTAGTTTAAGTTTAATTATGGTTCATGTATCTTTCACTCAAAAAAAATA
Organism: Tetragonia tetragonoides; assembly: GCA_038025085.1. Taxonomy (NCBI): domain Eukaryota; kingdom Viridiplantae; phylum Streptophyta; class Magnoliopsida; order Caryophyllales; family Aizoaceae; genus Tetragonia; species Tetragonia tetragonoides. The sequence continues at coordinate 39,442,651 of CM076152.1, forward strand.
TTTATATGTTCCAAGTATCCTAATTTAATTAGATAACATGGTTCATTATCCTCATTAATTGGTTAATTTGATATTAAATTTTGGATATGATGATGATTGGATATGGTGATCGACATGCAGAACACGTGCCAATACAACAGTGTTTATGATCTAATTTTAGTACACGTTAGATTCATTTTTATAGTAGTTCTTTTTTTTTGAAATTTTTTAATGAGTTAATACTTGTTGAAATATTCCGATTGACATGATATATTAAAATTATTTTTATGGTTTATGAAACTTAAGTCATTAAAGAATGGAACAGTAGCTTTTATGAATACTAATGATATAATTAATTTTAATAGTTAGTGAGAGTAGTAAGTCAGTAACTAAACTTCGCCTACTTTTTAAGGTAAATACATCGAATCATGATATGTCGCCTATGTATGCAATGACATGGATGCCAAATGTCAATACAACAATTGTTGTGGTTTTCTTTTATATCGCTTGCGATGTACGACCTTGATAGTATATCATGGATTATAAGTGTCCCGTCCTTTTTAAGTGTCATTTTAGATGTTCGTCGGGTTTAATTTGACCTCAATTTGTGGAAAACTATTTAGATTCAAAATATGAAAGAATATATGTTGGGTTCGTATTGGAAAGTACTTTCACCATATATAATTTTCATAATTTTTACGTACTCCGATTTATGAGGAAATTGTGGTCAAAGTTCAACATCAAAAATTGAAAACGAAAAACTATTTAGATTCAAAATATGAAAGAATATTTGTTGGGTTCGTATTGGAAAATACTTTTACAATATAATTTTCATTTTCTTAACATACTTCGATTTAATATGTTAAATTTCTTATACGTCATATTATATGGTATGCAGCGGTTATTTGGACTCCATCTGAATATATATATCAATGTTCTCATTCTTTTGTAATTAAAATAATTGTTGAAGAAATTAATTATATTTACGATTACCTTATTCACGGTCATGTTCTACCAATATTATGTTTCTCCATCTCTATAGGGTTTAATCATGTAATGCCCAATAATTATTTTCTACTATATTTCTCAGGTATACAATCACTTAGAAAATTAAGATGTATGTATAAAAATTATCGATAAAAAATTATTACTTGTGACAATTCTCCCTTAAATACGATATGCCTAGTCTTTTGTATAATTTAGGTTAAGTTCATGAACCGTATTTATGTTGTTTATGTTCATGTATCATACTTTAATTAGATTATAAGGTTCATGCATGTATTTAATTAATTAAGTGACATAGAATTAATTACTGGATATGATGTTGACTGGGTATGCTGATATGGCATGACACGTGTCAATGCAGCAACGTGCATGATCCAATTTTATATATATATATATATATATATATATATATATATAGGGGAAGGTTCAGGTACAAACCCCCCTTAGTATACAAATCATACAAACCAAGCTCTTAAATTAGTTTGACCTGACAACCATTATAAATTATATATTCATTACAGACAAAGCACAACTTCATTAACATTAAAGTACAACTTCATTAAAATCAAACCACAACTTCATTAACATAATATTACAAATTCATTAAAAGCAAATCACAGCTTCATTAAAATATGTTTCCAAATTCATTAAAACATAATTCCAAATTCATTAACATATAATTCCAAATTCTCTCTCCTCCCACCACCACCACCACTGTCACCACCTCCCTCCACCACCACCAATGCCGCCACCTCCGACCACCACCATCACTATCGCCACCTCCAATCACCACCACCACTAGCGCCACCTCCAACTGGATCACATTCTCTCTCCTCCCCTCACTCTCTCCACCACCCGCCCCCACGGTTGCCCAAACCACCGGTGAGGTCGCCTTATGTCGCAGAGGTCCCCCGGCAGCGCCACGCCGCCACCATTTCTTCTCTCACGCACATAAAGCCTTAGACATCACCCATGGAACCACCAGTGAGATCGCCACCAACTTCCTTCACCGATGCACCAACGGGTCAAAATAAAGCATAAAACTTGTCGGAAACGCTCGGATGTCGTCGGAGAAGTGGTGAGGAGAGAGAATGGTCGTCAGATATGTGAGGAGAGAGAGTGGATGCCGGGAAAGAGGAGAGAGAAAGAACTGGTGAGGAGAGAGAGGATGAGCAGTAGATCGAGAAATGGTATCCGATGATTACAAACAGTTCTTTTGGCAAGGCAATTTATGCGCGAAACGGCCAACTTGCCCTTATCTTTTAATTTAATTCCCAGCGCGTCCTTTTTTAATAAAACAAATCTGGGCCTTTGATTATGTAAATGCAACGGTTCAGATTGGGTTTGTACAGTTTGTATTTTAAGGGGGGTTTGTATAGGAGCCTTCACCTATATATATATATATATATATATATATATATATATATATATATATATATATATATATATATATATATATATATATATATATATATATATATATATATATATATATATATATATATATATATATATATATATATATATATATATATATTATATTAATAAAAAAAATAATAATAATAATAGATTGTTAAAGCATGCATGCATTCGCACAAAAAAAAAAGTATTAATCGAAAAATAAATTTTATCGTAATCATTATTATTATTATTATTATTATTATTATTATTATTATTATTATTATTATTATTATTATTATTATTATTATTATTATTATTATTATTAATAAATTTATTTATATTTTTATTATTTATTAGTATAATTATTATTACATGCATGTACACATTTACCTTTGGAGAGCAATAAGCATTAATGTGTATTCATGCATTGATGTGGATTCATACATTTAAATTATGATTATGTGTCAAGTTATGTGGGTATACAACGCTTATATGGACGCCTATGTGTCCATCAAGCAATGTGCAACATCCACTTATATAGACACTCATGACCGAGCACTGAGTGTCCGTGACGCTGCTACCGAGCTGTCGTGGTGCGGACCACGACATTCTTCCCCACTTAAGTCGTCGACGTCCTCGTCGACCAAGACTTATTTCGTGCACCCCCTCTTTCATGGGTCACGGAACGTCTCGATGCACCCAATCTTTCAGGGTCACCAGACAACAAAGAACTACCTTGTGCGCCCCCTTTTTCATGGGCCACGGAACGTCTCGATGCACCCAATCTTCCAGGGTCACCAGACAACAACAAACTACCTCGTGCGCCCCCTCTTTCATGGGCCACAGAATGTCCAAGTACACCCAATCTTTCAGGTCCACCGGACAAGACAGGCTCCAAATTCGAGCCGGCTCCATTGAGCCCAAGTAACATCTCTTCGGACGCTGATCTGCGTACACAACTGCGGACGGTAGCTCCCACAAGCATCCAACTAACTTCCCATAAAGCTTGATCCCATAAGCAACGTTGGTCCATACGCAAAAGTGTAGAGACAAATATATACACATAATAGATTGTTAAAGCATGCATGCATTCGCACAAAAAAAAAAGTATTAATTGAAAAATAAATTTTATCATTATTATTATTATTATTATTATTATTATTATTATTATTATTATTATTATTATTATTATTATTATTATTATTATTATTATTATTATTATTAATTTTATTTATATTTTTATTATTTATTAGTATAATTATTATTACATGCATGTACCATTATAAAAATTTAAGAAAATGTATTTGAAAGATACATGTACATTTACCTTTGGAGAGCAATAAGCATTGATGTGGATTCATGCATTTAAATTATGATTATGTGTCAAGTTATGTGGGTATACAACGCTTATGTGGACGCCTACGTGTCCATCAAGCAATGTGCAACATCCACTTTTATATATATATATATATATATATATATATATATATATATATATATATATATATATATATATATATATATATATATATATATATATATATATATATATATATATATATATATATATATATATATATATATATATATATATATATATATATATATATATATATATATATATATATATATATATATATATATATATATATAATAGATATTAGATTCTTATGCACTGCGCCTGAGGTGCATCAACGTACATGAGGCGTACCTAAAGTGCGCGAGGCGATGCGCTTCACTCCAAAAAGTTGATTTTGTTCAATTTTTCATCTAAACTTATTAATTTGTCCAATTTCTATAATACTAGATATGAAGTCCGTGCGCTGCACAGGTTAGGTGTTAAAATTTTAAAATAAATACACTTATATGATGTCAGTAAATATGATATCATGAATCGAAGTATGTTGGAAATTACACTTCAATAGTTTGAATTCGTGTTGGACATAAAGGTAATCTTGTGCATTGAAAGGTTTAATGGAAAGTTATATTCAATATTTTCAGTCAAATGCATATATGCACCAATAGAAAAATAAATAAATAAATATAAAATTGCCACAATCTCTTTGTTTTCTTATATATTTGTCATTATTTTTATAAAACTTTTTAAGTAATTTTTTTCTCTTACATGATGCTCTATGGACCATGAAACTTTCTTAAAATTCTACAACTTATAAGTGAGGCTCTTTTATCATCCAATTTTAATTATTTGTGAATTTTACATATTCGTTTATGTAGCGATATGTTTATGGCCGGAGACTATGTAGTTATTCATATTTTTGAAATAATTTGTCAAAATGACATAAATTATATGCCAGTTTGATAGTTTTATACTTGTATATAAAATTTAGTGGAATTAAGCATTGTAGTTAATCTGAATCGTTCCTTTCCAATTTGCATTGCATCTCAATTTATGTTTTATTTTTTCTCACATTCTGTGTCCAATATGTCGTTTTGTTCCGTTATCTTTTGTGTCATTTTATTATGTTCCATTCCGTTCTGTTTTACACCATTTCGTTGAAAAGAATAGGACATTAGGATTTGTTCTTTTCACCTGAAAACTACAAAATACCTGATATTACAACTTAATAACACCAGAAAATATCTTCTTAATTTTATAACTTATAATTATAACTTATTCTTTTCACCTGATATTATATATCGTAACTAGCTTAATACCCGTGCGATGCACGGTGGTATTAATTACATAAAATAATATATATATTTTTATTTATGATAAAAAATGTTTTCTATTCCTTCATCTTTCTTGAGGGTAAATCAGGACATTTATCCCACCCTTTAAATTTATTATTATACTTTTTGAGTGGAGCCACCCTTCAAAAATTAAAAGACATTCTGACAATGATAATAAAATAAAATAAAAAACATTCCAACAATTGTAGATAAAAGAAACGATTTCATCTTAAAAAAAAAAAAGAAAATGAAATGACTATCAATAAATCACAAAAAAATTGATATATTTAAGTACATTATACAAAAAAAAAAATAAAATCAATGAAGTTTCTCAGTTACATTTTATGCTTCAAAATTATAGGTAGGTAATACTCTGATCTACTACACTTCGAAGCTTCACTCCAATTGTTGCAGATATAATAATGAAAAACACTACCTCCATCAGCCAAAGCTCCTTTACCTCATGATCTCGTGCTTCTGCTTCCTAATCAATGGCATGCCATCTTACCATTAGTTCTTGTAGTTCTATAATTGCAATGTTTCATAAAGACAATCTATAAGGCTATTTCACTTGTAGAAATAGTATGCTTGTCCTTTACTCGAGAAGATGTCAATGTGAAGCCAACTTGCAAAATGTTGCAACAATTCTTATTTTACATTCTTATACGCTCAAGAGTTCTTAACAAATGATAACCAGGAGACCTTGCAATAGTAATATTCCATTAGCCATAGACGCACTACTAATTAGTACCTCCTAACTTCACCTAAAAAAATAATAAATAAAAAAAACAAAAAAAAACTACCTCCTATCTTCACGCCAAAAGCTAATTGTATCAAACCATTCACATTCACGATAAGAGTTCTTCATTGGTCTCTATCCCTTGTTTGGTAAGCTTATCGGTATAAAATTTTCTTATCTTCATTAATGCTCCTACATGATTTGTGGAAATCTTGATTTTGTTAATAATTGTCATGACCTTTAAAGGATCAATGATTTCACATTGTACCGGATCACAGCTGATTATGGCTCCTGTAATAGTTAAGGTGAAGCAAGGCAGCAAGGAACCTCTAACTTGGTTTCCTACTATGAAATGATACAATTATCTATTAAGCATTAAAACAGATAGTACTTCTATGCATAAGTTAAGAAGTTGTCACTTGATTCTTGTACAAAGTCATTTAAATCAGCCTAACAATACTATATACGCATAATACTAACTGAAGAATTGGGGAAACAAAAGCTAATAAATAGAAATAGGAAATCAAACTATAACAACACTAATGACAATGAATGGATCCTTCCCGTTCAATTTTAACTGGCCCTTCAGAAATTTCCTTTGCCTCCCATGTCCCTGTTGCTCCTCTTGAATTCACACTGGCAAATGGAAAATGGAAAATGGAAAATGTAAAATGTTATTAAGGACAGAGGTAAAATGACGACAATCATTAAGAAACTCACAAACTTGCATCTATTGTCAGAGAAAAAAAGAAAGTAAATGATAGATTAAGAAATTGCAGTACCTGAAATTCCCCTATGAAAATCTTTGGATAACTCCTTTTTATCTGCTGGTTCATTTATCTCTACACCAAAAGCCCAAAAAACAAAAATCATAACACTAAACAACAGAAATGAGAAAACACTAAATTAAGTGTACATTTACAGTATAACTTTCCATGATGCACAAGCTTACATGAACGCAAACTAAAGTGACTACTACATAAAGAGATTAATTAGCAATTGTATGAAACTCCATTATTAGCCTTTTCTCCCTCCCCCCCCCCCCAAAAAAAAAAAAAAAAAACTTGATGCTCCTGAGAAGAAGAGGATCGAGGAGGAGAGAGAGAACATCAGATGGATTCTGTTTTTTTATTGGATAGACGGATTCTGTTTTTTTATTGGATAGACGGATTCTGTTGATTTAGTGCTGAAATAAATAAACTGAAAAAGGAGTAGACTATAGTTTACTGGTGTGGATCACTAAAAATTGAAAATGAAAAAAAGAGAGAAAAAGTAGGAACAAAATAACCGAAACCGACGATGTAGATGAAGTAAACGCTAGTTTTGCTTTCTGAGTGGAGTAATTAGTGGGCTAGATAGAGAAATTATAGGAGAAGTAAATGGTAGGTTTGGAACCAACGTGTGAATTGGCTTGAATTGAGGAAAAAGATTAAAATGAAAAAAACAAAAAACAAAATCACAGATGATGTCACAATGGTTTTTGGAGGGAAAATTTTCATTGAGAATATGACATGTGTACAATGATGATGTCAGCCGGTTATTGTTTTAGTAGTAGTAAGTATATATAGATATATAGATTATATTTTTGTTATTTACTTAGCTTAGTAGCTCGCATAGGTGACAATTTTAATTCTAATCTTAAATGATTCGTTAAGGTGGATAGTGTCCGATGCAGTCACAAAATACCTCCTTTATTTATATAGTAGGTGTATTTTCGTGCGTTACACGTTTCATGGTCAATTTAACGTGTTAATCAATCATATCGATCGAAAATCATAAGTATAACTATCACTTAAATTATTTAGTAATGTATGATTAAGCATTAATATAATCATTCTAATATCATTAATACCACATAATAGGATTATTTTGAATTACATGGAGCACATTGAAAAATTCTAACTCTTATCACCAATTTCAATTTTTTATTTTTTATTTTTACCATACAAACTTAGAATACCTTTTAAATGAGCATAACATTTATTTTTTTTTAGTATTCATTGGTTGATTGTCTAATTTTCATTGTATTGTCTATATTATAAAATTCATAAGCCAAAACTTGAAATTAAAGAAATAACATCTTAAACTTTTTGTTTATCAAGTTTTTTTTTTATCTTTTTTGGGGGGTAGTGTGTTAAAGAAATAACAATGCCGTATTCTTTTTTCTTTTTCTTTTTCTTTTGTTCTTGACAAAGTGGAATATATGTTACTGTAGTCATCCTGTAGCTCCTAATTCCAATGGCAAGGTTAAGAACTTAGGACCGGGTTTGGAGTAATAGGTACATAACTACATATTGGCAATAAGCTAAAGGAAGATTGGGTCTTTAAATTGAACTATCGAAAATCTTATCAATAGATTTTTTGCCGGAATAATAATAAAGTTGTATGTTGCTTAGTATTTCATTGTCCTAAATGATTTCCTGCTATAATTCTAATATCTTCTCTTATTCTATATTCTATTTATGTCATTATTATTGAATTATATTTTTTTAAAATATATTTTTAATGCTCAACTTAGTTGCCTCGCTTAGGTGACGCGTCTAATGCTGTTAGAAAATGCCTATATATAGATATTATATATATAACAAATGGGTGTTGTTTTAAAGTACGTTCGCGCTCTTTTCATTGGTGTAAGAAATTTGAATTTTTGAAACATGAAACAAAAGTTCTACTGTTCTTAATGTTTCACTATCTTCAATGATTTACTTCCATAACTCTAATATTCTCTCTTTCCTAACTTCTATTTATGATTTATTATTGTATTTTTTTTAAAAAATGTTCGCTTAGGTGGACGCGTCCAATGCTGTAAGAAAATGCGTCTAATATATAGATATTATGATTTAGCAAGTTATTTTCTATTTTTATCTTGACTATAAGCATTCCAGTATATTATTAACGTGTTCTGAGTTAAAAAATATTTTTTTAGGTATTGGAAACAGTGCGTCTCACGTACGTGAGGCGTGTGCCTTTGCCTTGTGCCTCGCACTCCGACTCCGAAGACCCTTATCTCCTCGAAGCGCCTCACACCCTTATCTCCTTGAAGCGCCTCACGCTTTTTAAAATTAAGCTTAATTTGGAATTCACTTTTTAGTTATATTTAGGAAAATCACACTTATTTGGATACAGATTGGGGGTTGTGATGTGAAATCATTCTGGGATCCATTACAATAGGAGACTTAAAAGTTAGCCACACTAATCATATTTATCTCTATGAACAGCACATCCAAATTCAGTCAAGCCCTATTCATTAGTTTCTTCTCCACCCACTTCGTATTCTCTCTACTTGATCGTTTAGTTGTCGCTATATCACATTTAACTTATGCAAACCATATAAACAAGTTTCTGGAAACAAAACCTAGATGGTCAGCTCTCATGATATAGAGTCGCCTTAGATCCTCTATGACAAATCTATTCCCCCTCCTTCCACAAAAAAGAAAAATTATGCATTGCTTCACATGGTACATATTGCACTTCAAATCAAGAATCAAGATATCTAACAAAATGCCTACAAAACATTGAGATATAACTTATGATTCATCATAGAAATTTACTACGCTAATGCTTCATTACAAACAACATGAAAACAATAAGAAAAATGATTTACCATCAATTTTGGGTTAATTTTAAATGAAATTCATATAAGAAAAATGACGTTTAGGGTTTACCATTAATTTCAACCGCAAATTTGCCCATCCAGCACTTGTCTAATTGTTTCAATCGACCCCATATCTGCGTAAAATGAGCAACTTGGTCTTGTCAATCCAATGAGCTGCTCCAAAGGAGATGCTATAATCTACTTCAAGGAAGCTAATTCTTGTTTAGATTTCATTCCATTGTTGATAGAGATGCTATATTGAATGCTGACCCATCATGTTAGGTCATGTTATGTCAGCCGCATTTCCAAATTTAACATGAGCGCGCGTGACGTACTGACCTATCAGATTTTAAAATCCTAACCCAATAATCAAATGACCTCAAAGAACAATATCAGATTAAAATTTCGATTAGGTCAGATTAAGTATACCATAACCTCAAATCCGAAATTGGACCAACTTTCAGCGGTTCGCATTGTGTTGATCTGTTTCATTTCTATTACCGAGAGTTGAAGGTCGTAAATGTCCTCCACAAAGCGTCGATTGCTTGCCATCGAAACCAAAAACCAAAATCAAAAAAAAAAAAAGAAATGGCGAGGAGAGAGAAGAAAAACAAAGCGCGAGGATGGGGTTTACAGGGGTCGGGTCACAGGTTCGACTCTGATTGATCGCGTTATTTTTTCTTCTGGTATTCTTTTTCTCATTTTGTTTTATTTATTTACTACTTAAATGTCCGTGCATCTGTTTTTTTTAAACGATCATCGAGCTTTCATTAAAACATCTAAATTATGCGAAGACCTTCATCAACGCTTGTGGGTAAAAACTCGCCCTAAAACTGACACATTACTTTCCAATGTTGCACATGTGCACACTCCAGGATGACTCTACTGTCATCACGTTTAAAAAACGATCAAACAACATTACAAAAAACAATTCTATCAAAAAAAAAACATTACAAAAACAAGAGACTAGATCTAAAGCATCGTCATTAAGTAACTAAAAACTATTATACCGACTACTCAATATTTTCAAAGTATTAAAAACTACCAAACTATTTGTTTCCACCACCACATGCGTTTAGATCAAGTACTTGTTCCTAGCGGTTTAGTATTGGTTTATGACACCACATGCTCGGTTCTTAGCGGTTCAATTCTCATTGATTCATATTTCCAGGCCGTATAGGGCATTGGTTGTTGCCGGTAGGTTGAACCGATCTGTCCAGTTTTTAAAACATTGGTATCTTAATACTTACGCAATTAGCTCTACACTTTCAATATATATTTCATCCACAATTTTATATTTATTTCAGAAGAGAAAAATCTCTTGAATAAATTTCTAAAACCTTAACATTTACTTCTTGAACATCAAAGTTTATAAACTTTGACCATTGATTTATGAACAAAAATAATGATTTACAATGTAAAAGTCCTATTGTTAGATTCAATGTAAAAGTACTATTGTTAGATTCATCTTAAATAGTAATTTTAGAAAATCATAATTTTTTAATAATATATATATTCATTTAAATACAAATATTTACTGCCTAAGTAGTGCATTGAATACCGTGTAAAAGTAAATGTTAAAGTTTTTTCGAAGCGGAGGAGTAATATTTTTCAAAGATGTTCAAAGAACCCATTCAATTATGAAAGTTATATTTTTTTTCACTAGTTGTGTTTGTGACATTATTTAATTATAGGTGTAAAGTTGTAAAAGTTGAAGATAGATAATATCGTTTATTCATCACATATCAACGATGATTTGGATAATTGGATTTTGATGTTGAGGACTATTATGTAATGGAAAATATGACAGAATATAGGCGATGAATGGCTCACCCAACTGGGAGCCCTGACACATATATTTATAGATAAGTAAACTTTACATAATTACAGTTTGAGTCTTCCTAGTATTTTATTACGCCCCTTCAAGCTGATCAAGCGGGCGCACGAACAGATTGGACTTGAGAAAATGAAACTGTTGCGGAGACAAAGCCTTGGTCAAAATATCAGCAAGCTGAAACCTAGTAGGAACATATTGTACAACAAGATCACCATGAGCAATACGTTCGCGTACAAAATGATAGTCTACTTTAATATGCTTGCTACGATCATGAAGGACAGGATTCGCTGTTAAGTATGTAGCACTAATGTTGTCACACATAACGCGAACTGGTTGACAATGAACAATACCGGGTTCGGCAAGTAATTGACGAATCCAAAGTGTGTCTGCAACAGTGTAGCCAATTGCTCTATATTCTGCTTCGGTGGAGGATTTAGAAACTGTGGGTTGTTTCTTACTGCACTAGGATATCAAATTGCTACCCAGAAAGATGGCATAACCTGTGGTAGAGCGGGAGCTATCAGGACAACCAGCCCAATCTGCATCCGAGTATGCCACCATCAACGTCAGATTCTTGCACGGGCGATAGTAAATGCCTTGATCAGTTGTTCCTGCAAGTACCTATAGATTCGCTGAACTGCACGAAGGTGAGTAGTACGAGGTGCATGCATAAATTGTGAAACCACATTAACAGCAAAAGCAATATCAGGTCTAGTCATTGTAACATACTGCAAAGCACCTACCATACTTCTGAAGTCAGTTGGATCTGCAAGTAAATCACCGTCCTGGAGGGACAATGCAGTACGGGATACGAGAGGAGTGCGCACGGGCTTTGTAGTATGGAAGTGAAATTTATGTAACAAGTCCTGAATAAGTTTTCTTGTGAGAGAAAAATGCCCCAAGGACCGCGCACTACCTGAATGCCAAGAAAATAATGAAGGTCCCCAAGATCCTTCATGGCAAATTTTTGAGATAACATGTGTATAACATTGGACAGAAGAGATGGGTTACTTCCTGTTATTATTATGTCATCAACATAAAGTAACAAAACAATAATGGAAGCACCAGATTGCCAACTGAACATGGAGGTATCGGCTGTGCTGCAAGCAAATCCATGAGACAAGAGAAAGCTACTAAACCTCTGAAACCAGGCACGGGGATCCTGTTTAAGTCCATAAATGAAATTTTTCAGTCTACACACGTGATGAGGGAATTGGGGATTAACAAAGCCAGGAGGTTGTGTCATGTAAACTTCCTCCTGTAAATACCCGTGAAGGAAAGCATTCTTTACATCTAATTGGCGAATGGACCAATTAAATGTAAGTGCAAGAGATAAAACAATTCGGATGGTCGCAGGTTTAACAACGGGACTGAATGTCTCATGGTAATCAATACCGGGAAGCAGTGCCGGCTCTTAGCATGTGCATGTGGAGCACTTGCACAGGGCCTCAAGTTTTTTGGGGCCCCAAATTTTAAAGTGGGTCTGACCTAAAACACTTGAATTTGAAGTTTTTGAATCTGAGTCGCCTTTTCCATTGGGTTATAGGAATTACAAATTTAGTTTTTGATCATATTGTATTACTTATTCTATTTTTCAATTGGTTTATGTGATGTGATATTTTCCGGTTGTCAAGTAACTTCGAATGATTTCTTTTTTGATGAAAAAAAAGAAGAAGAAAGTGTCTGCTCTAAAGTTTTAGGACCTAATTTTAAATTTTCGCACAGGGCCCCATAAAAGTTGCAGACGGCCCTGCCGGGAAGTTGACCATCACCACAGGCAACCAAACAAACTTTAAGCCTCTCAATGGTCCCATCAGAATTATATTTAATTTTGTAAACCCACTTACAACGGACCAAATTTTTCGTTTTATCATATGGAACAAGTTCCCAAGTATTAGTGGCAATAAAAGCATTATATTCCTCAGCCATGGCCTGTTTCCATCGATCATCCTTATTGGCCTTCTTAAAAGAGGTGGGTTCAACCTTTTAGTAGTAGCCGACAAATTCAACATGATAGAGGTTTTACAATACCCGACTTTAATCGAGTTTGCATATGATGAAGAGCACGACCACGGGACGACGACGGAACGACATGAGGTTGAACCTGGACTGAAGACGAGTGGACTTGAGACGTGGGTACCGTCCCCTGATCGGGAGACGAAGAAACGCCCCCCGAAGACGACACGAGCTCAAGGTGCTCGGATGACTCTGCTGGAACAGTCTCGATAGGGGCGCTGACCGGGGTAGGGGACAGAGGCATAGGAGGGGTGACATGTGCAGGGGAAGATGCAAACACAGTCACCCGAGGCACTAGTAGAAGTGCTCATAATAGACACTTCATCAGGAACCTGGACAGAAGCATCACTATGGGGAATGGGTAACTTATTGGGGGATTGCGGCAACGATGTAGGCGTGGAGAACACCTGGGATGAAGACACTGCAATAGTGTCAGATGTGGGAGTCATAGACCACGATGCACCCAACATCATGGGAGAGGACTCAAGATAGCTAGGTCGGGTGGACTTGGACGCAAGCTCAACATAAGGGAAAACATTTTCATGAAAACGGACATGACGACTAACATATACTCGTCCCGAAATGGGATCATAACATTTATAGCCTTTATAATGAGGAGCATATCCCAAAAAAACACATTGCTTGGATCGGGGATGCAATTTATTTGAAGGTTGAGCAGAAAAATTTGGAAAACATTGAGACCCAAACACACGAAGAAAATCATAGTCAGGGGGCTTGTTGAATAGATGCTCAAAAGGTGAGACGCCCCCTAAAATTGGAGTAGGAAGACGATTAATGACATATACAGCGGTGTAGGCCGCATCAACCCAAAATTGAGGTGGAATGGAAGAACTCAATGAGAGACGTCCTAACCATCTCAAAAATATGGCGATGTTTTCGTTCTGTAACTCCATTTTGAGCTTGAGTATCGGGGCATGATTTTCTAAAATAAATTCCCTTGTCCAAAAAATATTGTTTTAATGGGGTGTTATCAAATTCACGACCTCCATCACTCTGAAACATCTTAATTTTGCAATTAAAAAGATTTTCAACAAAACATTGAAATTGCAAAAATATATGATATACCTCCGATTTCTGTTTTAATGGGTAAAGCCACGTAAAACGTGAATAATCATCAATAAATGAAACATAATATTTATAACCCAAATTAGAAATCACCAGAGATTGCCAAACGTCGGAGTGAATTAAATGTAAAGGAGTATCAATGCAATGCTCTACATCAGTAAAAGGTAAACGCTGAGATTTTCCAAGTCTACAAGACACACAATTATCTTGAAAACGACTTCCACTAGGTACAAGACTAGAGGTTCTAAGTTTAGCTAGGGTCCTATTACTAGTGTGACCTAAGCGCCGATGCCAAAGATCGCCGGAGTCTTTAAGAGCAACGAACGTTGGGGTAGACACGGACTGCCCCGTGGGTGAAAGCGAGTATACGTTTTGAGAATTATCAGCCTCGAGCAAGACCTCCCCCGTTTTCTTGTCCTTAACACAAACAGAAGACTCATCAAAATTAGCACCACATTTATTATCGACACACAAGCGTTTGACAGACAAAAGATTGTGTTGTAACTTGGGAACATGGAAAACCGATTTCAACTGTAAAGGCCGTTTTGAGGTATTTAACACAGCATCACCAACACTTTTAACATTCAACAAGGAACCATTTGCAACTTGAATTTTAGTTGATCCGTTTAAGGTTTTGGAGATTTTAAAATACCTTCTGATGGGGTCATGTGAGTGGCTGCACCCGAGTCGACTAACCACATAGTTTCTGGTGACTCAACGGTATTGACAGCAGCATAAGCAGGTGATATAGCAGTGTGATTATTAGAATATCTCTCAGGACAGGTGACCCCTCCATGACCAGGGAGGAAACAAATTTGACAAATAATGTGAGTATTAGCTGCTATTGGTCCAGAGGACGGTAAATTACCTGCAGAATCAGGGTGAGAAGTACAAATAGGAGGCAATAGTAATGAACAAGAGGATCTGATAATACTTTTACCATTATTGTTTGCACGCTGCTGTCCAGGAGAAGTGGTTGTAGTCGAATTCGCTTGTTGCTGTTGACGTGGCTGCTGGTTGCCACGGCCACTACGGCCTCCTTTCCCTTTTTGTCTCCCGTTCCCACGACCATTATTTTGACGTGGTTGCTGCTGGTTGGAACGATACCCATTGGAATTGTTCTGGGTAGTACCCGAAACCAGTCCCACGGCAAGGGCTTGATGGCACTGAGATTCATCGTCCTGTTCTTGGTTGGCCTTGAGGTGATGTTCATGAACGAACAAGCGAGCTTTAAGGTCATCAAAGGTTAATTTCCCAAGTAATTGTTGAATGACAGTGACAAACGGACGATAATCACGATCCAGCCCAAAAAATGTAGAATATATATATATAGGGAGTTTGATGTTGAGGATTTGGATAATTGTATATATCGTTGATTTAATGGCTAAGGCCTCTTCTCCTCAACTTCTCCGGTAAGTATTCAATAAAACTCACTTCAATTCAGAAAATTTCAGTTCAGTTTAGTAAAAATAAGTTCACTTCAGAAAAATACATAAGTTCAGTTTAGCAAGCAACTTATGTCAACGAGTTGTGTCCTTTTGTAGAAACACATGACTATATGTGGGAAGGAGAAATTGATGATTACCATCTATGTTACAACTTCCCACTTTCTTTGGAGCTCTTTTAGATGGCTTGCTTTGGAGCACTCTTCCAACCTCCTTAACTATTTTCAGTGGTTATGTTTTCATTAAGGTAATGGGTCACGATCTAAAATTGAGCAGCTATTATTTCTCATGATAGTAAAGTACTTGACAATTTGTATTTTTTGATTTTCAGTATTTGTGTGAGAAGTTGTCGAACAGATTCAACCACTCATGTAGCGACGAGCAGGTCTGCAGTAGCCACTGGTGGCATCACGTAAAGGATTTTGAAGCGGAAAGCACTCTGGAAATTCAAGATATGAAGGGAAATCTGTCTGCCGTGGCGGATTTGCACCGAGCAAGTGAAAGGGGTAATTCTGTTACCTTCAAATTTCATTGGTGCTCCTCGGGATGGCACTTCTTCCCAAGAGAGAGTGAGTAAAGATGTATGATTTATGAATGCCTTGTGTTCATCGCAGGAGGAGAGTTATTGCATCATTAGTTGTAGCTTTGTAGGTGGTGGTTCCATTTTCCAACTTGGCAGCATGTTGTTTTTGAGACTGATTGTGTGAAACTTGCTTCTTGGTGGAAGGCTCCAGCTCTGAGTGCAAATGAATTTAATGTTATCATGGAGGATTGTCGAAGTATTATTCAACATATTAATTTTGTTGATGTTATATTTGCAAAAAGATCTTGTAATGAGGTTGCTCACCGTTTAGCTAGAGCCTCAAGTGTTTTGGAGGGTGATGAATTTTGGGATTATGATTCCCCTATGATAATCTCTGATGTATTGTTATTTTTATGCTCCTTTTTTTTGTTTGTTATCAGAGACTTTCCACTATGAAGCATTTAACTTTTTGTTCTGCATATTGTTGGTCGGCTAATTAATAACTAGTTCAATCCATTCTACTTATTAGCTAGAATGAAGATACAATTTGGAGTTGTAGCCCCTGGTTATAGACGGATACTTGGATTGAGATTTCGGCGACCATGAATTCGATCAGAGGAGGGTGATGAGGGTGATGATGTTTTTAAGAGAACATATCTAATTTGTGTAAACTATATCTATTTAAACATTATGTATTGAGCAAAATTTATTTTGCATCTTCATGTGTTCTGCAAAGTGTTAGGCTTATGTAAAAATCTATACTCAATACACTTCGTAAGGATTGGTTACGCAGAAAAGACTTTTCACTAGGTAAATCTATTTTGATATTTGGCCTTCTTGTTTCCATTAATATTGCTTTAGTTTATGTTTTCCACTTTGATTTTACCTTATTCAAGGTCCGTCTATGTTCACCTATGGAGGAGCACCTATTGGTCCATAAGAAGATGATGATGTAGTTGTAGTTGGTGATTTTGGTGAAGAAGATGGGCCTACTATTGTGTATGTTGTAAATGTCTTTTTCTTTTCTGGTTTATGTTACACAAGTTGAAAATCAAAATGACTTTGGTTTTTTTCAAATGCAGATCTTTGAGTTGAATAGAGACTATGGAGTTGAAGTGAAAAAGAATTAAAAACAGAAATAGAGTATCAAGGAAGAAGTTGTAATGCCAGTTGTTATTGTTTGAAGAGTATTGAAACAATTTAGTTGTTTTATTATTGTTATATTTTGTATTTAGGAGTATAAGACTTTGGTTTGACGTTTAGATTGCAGTATGAATGTTGCAATTTAAAGGCCATATATAATACTTTCAAATGCTGTGATTTTCATCTTTTGTTTTTCGGAATTGCTTAATGTAAATACTAAATTACTAAACGTAAATATTTTTGTCATAATATTTTCCAAAAAAGCCCTTTTCACTAGAACCCCAATTCTCATTCTCTCTCACTAGATTCATAGACCATACATAAATAAACTAACATGAAATGATATTTCAAACGCAGTAAATGATGTTATTCAATGTTCTACAGATTGACAAATTTAATTTTCTATTATCATTGAAGGTACAATTCTTTTTCTCTTTTCAAATTTTAGGGTTCATGGGTTACTGACATGTGAATTGAGAAGGTGAAAACCTTAAAAAGAAAAACAGAAAAAAGACCATTGAGAAGGTGGTTGGGGCCGGCTGATTTTCGGCGTTCGCGGTGGAGGAGCCACGATTTCTCATTGGAAGTAGTGTAGTAGATTAATGAAAAAGGAACCCAAAGGTGTTGCACTATTCCTTGACGGCGGCTAATAGTAGGATGAGGATAAGTATTGTGGAAAGATTAAGAAAAACAACAACAAAAAAAAAGGGCATGAAATTGGGATGTTGGGGGTTATTGATTACTATAGGAGAACGATTTATGGGATTTGTTGATGGTGGGTTGAATGGAAAGTTCAATAGCAAAAGGAAATGGGTGATTGAGATTTGTTTAATGGCAAAGGGTTCACAGGTTCTTTGATTCAATGGTGATATGATTTGTTTAATGGTAAAATGTTACTTAAAGACCTACGAATACTAGCAAAGCAGTTTGGTGATATTGTTTGATTCAATGACAATGGATAGAAATTTTAATTGCTATAGCAGAATCTATAAACTTTACGTTTGGACAACACAATAACTGAGGGAAAGAGGGAGAGAGAGATGGGTGGGAGAGTGGGATAGGATGTGTTATGGAAGGGGTGTTTTGGAAAAAGTAAATTTACGTTACGTAATTTGAGATTTACGTTTAGCAACCCCCTTTTTTTTTCATTTTAGTCATCTTATAAATTGCTGTCAGCATGTCTAAGGAGGTTTTTTTTCTCTTTCTTTAATTTTTTTGCACTCTAAAAGCCCACAGACCTGTGGATAATCCATCTGGTTAGTAAATGACGGATACATACACGAATTATAGGCTTATTAACAAGTTCAATTGACAAAATTTTGAGGTTTGGCCTGGCTTGTGTCCGGTCCAAACCCGTAAATGAACCGCTCTACTCTACACTTTCATCCACTATTTTATCTTTATGTCAAAAGACAAAAAATCTCTAGAAATTGCAAATAACTACAATAAGGTAAATAGTATTTTCAAAGATGTTTAAACAGCCTATCGAATCAAACTTTTATTTTAAGAATAGGTCTACGCGCGCGTGTTTGTGACATTATTTAATTATAGGCGTAACTTCTTTTTTTGTGTAAGATAAAAAGGCGTACAACTTTGGGGCTAGTAAGAAAATCCTAAATTATGAGTAATGAATTGAACCCATCTCTTGTGGGAGGAATGTGGAAGTGGCACCACCGCTCTACTTTCTGATTCTCAATTATATCCGTAAAGTTTTAGATGCTGGAGATAATTGATATCAATTCATCACATATTGATAACTCTTCTAAATCGGGCTCATTAAAAAGAGTGTTTATTACAATACGGAAGTTTCAGGATGCCCAGCCGAGGCGTTGATCCTCCAACAGGTATCCTATTCAGAACTCTTGTGTTGAAACTTGCTGAAAACCTTTCTAGACTTTATTGCTTGTTTGTAATTTATTTCTGCAAATTGGTTTCCCTACTTTTTGTTTAGACCTTGATAAATTCCAACACAGGGCTTTTCACCAGCTGTATGATTCAATTTTATGAGTTGGATAAGAAAATTGGAGTTATGATAATAATTATGATGGCTTTATCAATCTTATGCTTCTGTTCATGTCAATTCTTGAGATCTTTAGGGGAAACGTGGTTGGCAACTCTTTTACATGTTTATTTGTTGGGTTCTAGATGAAGGGAGGGGGGCATTAGAATTTCCTTGGCACTATTGAGTATAATCCTATTTGGTGATTCTGAAAGTGGTTTTAAGGTTCAATTTAGATACTCCATCCAACTTTACAACCATAGTTCAGTCAAGTTGAGCTTCGAAGACTGTATAAGATTACATAAGTGATGTTGTAGGTGAAGACTGTATAAGATTATCAAGTTTTTCAATCGTGTTCTAATTTCTTGCTTGGCATTCGACATAGCACAGGGTCAATGGTTGCTTCTCTTAATATAAGTGGAGTGTTGAACATGTTAACCCATGCATTTTTCCAAAATGTAGGGAGAAAAGGAACTAATGAATTATTGCAATTTTACTTTATTGGATTTTCATTTATTCTCCTTTTTGCTTTACTGTTTGTTTATTGTAAAAGATTTTCTAATTGCAAAAGTCCTAAGAAAACAAAATAAAACAAAACAAAACAAATATTGGAAAAACAAATAGCCACATAACGTTTTAGAAAAAATGAAAACCCGTGCGACTGAATGCACACTAGAAAGTTTTAAAACAAAACCCTTGTGTACATTCACTACAAAGTTTTAAAAAAAGAAGAAAAATCTTATGCTAAAATATCATTGTTGAAAACTTGAGTTGGTGTTACTTTATGGCTATGTTTGGCACGAACAATTAGCTTTTCAATAAAAGCTACAGCTTGAAGCTTGCAGCTGGTGTTTTTTATTCTCTTCTACCAAACAATTTGCCATTAGATTTTTAGTCTGCAGCTACAGCTACAACTAATTTTTTGAAAGCTATCCCTGCAAGCTTCCACCTGCAGCTACAGCTAGTTTATTAGCCTTTTGTATCACTTTTTAGCAGTTTTCTACTAATTTCTTTCCTTTAATAGCACTTGACAGCCACAGCTACAGCTAATTTTGCCAAACATAATTGTTTGGCACGAACAGCTAGCTTTTCAATAAAAGCTACAGCTTGAAGCTTGCAGCTAGTGTTTTTAGGCTATGTTTGGCACGAACAACTAGCTTTTCAATAAAAGTTACAGCTTGAAGCTAGTGTTTTCACTCTCTGCTACCAAACAGTTTATTATTAGATTTTTAGTCTGCAGCTACAACTACAGCTAATTTTTTGAAAGCTATCCCTGCAAGCTTCCACCTGTAGTTACAGCTGCAGCTAGTTTATTAGCCTTTTGTATCACTTTTTAGCAGTTTTCTACTAATTTCTTTCCTTTAATAACACTTGACAGCTACAGCTACAGCTAATTTTGCCAAACATAGCCTTACTCTTTGCTACCAAACAGTTTATCACCAGATTTTTAGTCTGTAGCTACAGCTACAGCTAATTTTTTGAAAGTTATCCCTGCAAGCTTCCACCTGCAGCTCCAGCTACAGCTAGTTTATTAGGCTTTTGTATCACTTTTTAGCAGATTTCTACTAATTTCTTTCCTTTAATAACACTTGACAGTTACAACTACAGCTAATTTTACCAAACATAGCCTTATATATTGTCACTATTGTTCTAGTTCAGAAGAAAGAATCTCACTCATGCTTTCTGATTTTCCTGGTCAATTAATACTTTCGTCTTGTATTTTCTGCGAACATGCTGCTAGGATCATTACCCTCTTGAATCACTCTTTTCATTCCGTTGATCCTCTCAAATACTCTCTTGATAGCTACGTCAAAACCATCTTCAATCGTCTCCAACTTTTTCCGAGCATAGATGATCCTTGGAATCATCCTTATGACCTCCTCTCTCATTGCTAGAACTTCGTCATCAGAAATCTTTGACAGCACCTCCTGGACACTTACAGTCCCGTTCTCGAACCCATCTGTGGGTATGAAAACCGAATACTTTGTATAATTCTTAGGAAAATGCCATGAATACTGAATATAAGCTGATCCAGGGTCGAAAAACACGGGGATACAACCAGCTAAAATTGAATCAAAAGTGGACCGTCTAGTGGGTGAATCCCCAGGGGGCTGTAAGCAAAAATTGGACATCATAAACATCTTGATTATATGAGCGGGCTTATTGCACATATCGTCGTTAGGCAAACAGCTTATCAGCTTGCACAAATGCTTGCTTTCTGCATTTCTACACTGGTTGATCAGCTCCCCTCTGATTGACCAGCTTGCGTTTGGGCGTGGGGCTCCTGCAAACGCAAAAAGGTAAGGCCTTTTCGCATTCCTCACTCTTTCTTGCCACTCAAATACCTCATTGTCATGGGAGGGATGGAAATAAGTTGGATATGGGATCGCAAAATCGTTATTATCATAAGGGGAAGATTCAATTATCAACACTGTCATGTTCTTGGCCTCAGGCAAATTCAACAGCTTATTTCCCCAATCAATGGTGTTGGTTAGCCTCCTGAAGTCCCAAGTGATTCTTCCAGCCACGAAGAAGTGATCCCTACCGAACATACGACCCCATTCTGGTTTCTCCCTCAACCAAGTAGCGAAATCAAGCGCTACCTTGTCCTTCACTGACGAGTTGTACCCACCAGACAAGTACCGACGTACTTCTATGCCAGGATAAAATGGAGCATAGATAGCTGATGCCAATGAAGAGTTATTAGTTAGACACTCATATTGTTTCATCCTACTATGAAATATAACTGATAACATAAACTGGTTAGTGGCATACCAACTTTTTCCTGACATTAAATCCTCTGAATCCCCTGAAGTGTTGCTGATCAACTGAGGGCCAAAACCATGATTTTCAAAGTAGGGGCAAAAATCAAACCTTTTAGACAATGTCCGACAATTTGTGACTAATTCTTGGTTGAATCTAGGGGGTAGATCATGGATGTAAATGTAGCGACCCCTACAAGGATCGACAAGGATTCGAGGTGGTCCTATCATAATCCCCATGGGAGCATCTTTAAGGATTGTACAGAGTGAAGAGTAATGGAGAGAAGATAAAGAAAGACATAGTAATACTAAAAAGGCTGCTATTGAAACAAACCATAAGTTTTTGTAACAATTCATGTTAACCATGGGTTCTAATTCCTTGAGCATCTTTTTTCTCTCTAATGTTGGCAAATGCATTGAAGTCTGACTTAGATAATCTCTACAACAAAGTGAAAAGAAGAATTTAATTGGTATTTTTATGGAGGGGCTAATTAAAGATACTTTTATGACAGATTTTATGTCACTTTCATAATTGAGATTTATGATTTGTAGTGTTCCTTCTTTGAATTTGAATATAAATATGAACAGGATCTCTAGTGATATTTCCTCTCCTTGAGATAATATGGGCAACAAATATCTCCATTTTTAGTAGAGTGAAAAGGGAAACAAACTCGTGTGGATGTTATGATATCAAGCGATTCTCTTCCTTTTTAATTCGATTATATAGTTTCAAACCTTTTGCTTCATGTTTGTAGCAAGTCTTGTATGAGACCAACTCAAAGGCTACTCCCATCCCATCGCATCAAAAAGTAAAATACTATGAAATGACAGAGTCGGATATTTAGTCCATTGTGAACTTGTATCGGTATCAAAAAAAACAAGCGAAAAATTTCAAGTGTTTCAGTAAGAAACCACTGCTTTGCTTATGTAGTGTTACCCAACCAATAGAATATTTTTAAATTATTTTTTTCTTTTTTTTTTTTTTTAAATACTCCAAAAATCACCCCCTATTCAGAAATGTGTTAGAAGGTAACACAGCCATGTGGTGTTAATGAAACACCAGAAAATTTGCGAAAAACAAATGCAGGTGTACAAACAACCCGTTTGCGAGTACACCAATTTTTTTTATTTTTTTATTTGTAACAGTGTATTTAAGCCCAATAAAATTTAAACCCAAAACCAAAAGATATTGGCCCTTTGGACCTCCAATGCGAAAATTATTTCTGTCAAAGGCCCAAACTAATAAATCAATCATAACTCACAACTCAAGTCTCGTATCATCATCATCCAACCAGATCTCTTCTCCCTCTCTCATTTTCTCTCTCCTCTCTTTCCATTCAACAAAGAACAAAGCTCTCGAGAAAAAATGGCGACAATCACAGCTTCTTCTTCCTTTTCTCTTCACCTCTTAAACCCTAAAACCCCTATTCTCTCTCCTAAACCCATCTCTCTCAAATCCCCTTTCATCTCTCTCCCCACTTTCTCTCTCCAAAATCAAATCCCCTCAAAACCCTACCTTTTCAAAATCAAAGCAACAACATCAACACCTTTAATAACCCCTCCACCAACAAATTTCCCCTTAAATTCAACAATTATAAACTCAACTCGAACAATTTCATCCATTTTCACCACAATTATAACACTCACAAAGCTCCTAGTTACCAAAATCCAATCAATTTCAACCCCAACACCACAAGAGCTTCAGACTCTCCATGCCCTAAAACACAACCTAGTATGTTCAATTGGACCTTTATTCTTCGCCGCATTAAAAGACCGTCCTAGTGGGTACCTCAACACACCATTAACAGTTGTGGCTTCAGGAATGGCGAAATGGTTGGATATTTATAGTGGGGTTTTAATGGTTAGGGTTTTGCTAAGTTGGTTCCCTAATATTCCTTGGGATAGACAACCATTATCTGCAATTAGGGATTTGTGTGACCCTTATTTGAATCTCTTTAGGAATATTATTCCACCTATCTTTGATACTTTGGATGTTAGCCCTCTTTTGGCTTTCGCCGTGCTTGGGACTCTCGGTTCGATTCTCAATAACAGCCGTGGCGGGTATTGATGAGCTTGATTTGCCTGTGAGTTAGCTATGCTCTTGCTCTTGCTATTGTATTTGTATTTTTTTTTTTTTGTTTTTAGATTGAAGTTTTGTTGAATTGGTAGGGTTTGTGATATTGGGTTGGGTGAATGTTGTTTGGTTATAATTGCAGGTGGGGAGAAGTTATTATTTTGTTGAGGACTATTGAGCTGGTGGTGGTGTTGTAGTTGAAAATTTTGACGGATTAGGTGGGAATTTTTGACACTGGAACAGGGGCGAATGGTGTTGATAATCTTGATATCATTGTAGTATGAAGAATCTGAGCTTATAAAGAGTATTGTTATATTGGATTTGTGTGATTCGCTATATATTAGTTGTGACAATGGTGAAATGTATCTTGTATGTGACTCAAAATTTTGCTCTTTGATGGTCAGTGAGTTAGCTATGCTCTTGCTATTATATTGGTTTTTTTGGTTGGTTTTAGCTTTAGATTGAAGTTTTAAATTTATAGGGTTTGTGTGGTTATAACTTATAATTGTAGGTGAATAAAGGGCATGATTTTGTTGAGCTGCTATTGTTGAATTTATTTTAATGGGTTGGAATTTTTGACACTGGAACATGGGTGGATTGCTGGATTCTGTTGATATAATTGTAGTATGAACTATGAAGAAAAACCATCCATTTCTTGAGGAATTTTGAGCTCATATAAAGTAGGAATTAATTTTGATTTATGTGATTTATCGTATTTTAGTTCTTGTAATGGTGAAATATATGTTGCTTGTGACTCGAAATTTTGCTCTTTGATGGGTGCTGATAGCTTTAGATACCACTGCGTAATTTGAGGTGCTGCTGCTGTTTGAGTTTCATGGATTGAGTGGGATGTTTTGACACTGATATAGGAGTGAGATGTGTTGATAATAATTGTATTATGAACAATTTTGAGCTTATCTATAGTACTGCCATGTTGAATTTCTGCGATTTACCATAATTTATATACCATAATAACTTGTTTGTGACTCTAGAATTTTGTGTTTGATACACTTGGTAACTTTAGATATCACTGCTTGAAGTGTTAATTTGTTAATATGTTGTGTTGAAATGTATCTCTCCTGGCGACATTGTTGATTTTGGTCGTATAAGAAAAGTGATATACTTAGTCCAAAACCTCAAACCATAGGTTTTCTTTTCTTTACCTTGTTGAGTTTGGACATACTTTGCAACATGGTAAAGTGATTCTAAACTCAAATCATAGGTCTCCGTTGTCAATTTAATGAAGTCTCAAACCTTAGTTTGGTGCTTATCCTTTGGGATTACTTTGGAGAGGTAGTAGAAAAGAGTAATGATGAGTACCATTGGCTCCTTCTCACTTTTCTCTTATCCTTGTTTGCTTAGTCTCTGTATTGAGGGTTTTAAGGAGAGTAAGTTCAAGATATTCTGAGTTGTAAATTACCTGTTAGACTAGCTATAACGCATTATTCTCAAAAGGATATAATTGAGATCTAATAGGTTAGTGATCAACCATGTCCTTTGTTCCTACTTGCACTTTCACTTATTAAGCATTCTAACAAGGTTTGTGTGGCACATGTACTATGTTTTCCGTTACTCTTGCTAGTCGTTGCTCTGGTTACTCTGATAGCTGCCAAATGCACCCTTAGTGCATCGTTTGGGTTTTATTGAAACCTGCCTGTCTACCTTACCATGAAATGCTTCTTGTGTTAATTGCGTTGTGTATACGTGAAAACATGTGATATTTGTATGGTTCAGTTGTAGTTTGATATTATGCAGTTTGTTAAAGATAAAGTTAGGAACCAATGGATACTTCAAAGGTTAGTGTTTACAGCTTGATCGGTTTGATGGGAAATGGAAAAGGAAAGGAAGGGATAGGAATTGGGCACATTTCCAATGGGGTTTTAAAAAATGATAGGGATAGGAAATGAGGAAAATAATTGGTAGGAAACTGTTTGATAATAAGACTCTCTTTTACTTTCCTTTTTTTTTTTTTGATAAATAGAAGCTCATCTTATTAAAGGAAATGGAAGAAAAAGGGAGCCGAAGCTCAAATCAGGTAAATGATTGGAGGTGGAAGGGAGAGAGCCCTTCATCTTATTCTCATATAAGAATATATATATAATACATACGGATGTAGGGAAGTCTTTGAAGAGCGAAAATCCTAATACAGTATATGAAGTTACAAGATAGTGGTGGTATGTATTTTTCGGCCCTCACATGTATATAGTTCATCCAATTCTTGTCATCGATAAGGTCACACTGATAAAAACCTTGTTGTCTTTAGGCTGAGCTACTCGAACAAATTCTGCATATCTTTTAAACACTTCATTAATGATCGCTTTCCCAAAGTGGGAAACGAGTAAGGGCTCAAGAACAGATCTCACGCAGTTTCCGAAGTCATCATGATCAAATGACTCGGAAAAGCTACCATCCTTATCGTGGTTGTACACTCCTTCCCATTGCACTTCGAAAACATGAACTTGATTCAGAGCAAACGAGCCTTCTCTCTTTACCAATAACCTTAATTCAGCTTCTGATGGAGAGTAGTGGGGTATGTTGAATGAGTTTAGCTTCTCCTCTGCTACGTGGCCCTACACAATTATGCTCTTTTTACATTTCTATTTATTTATTATATTTTTAATTCGTCCTTTCATCGATTTTTTTTTCTTGTTGGGGTTCAAAATGAGGTACAGGGCCGGTACAATATACATATACATAAAAGGGGAAAAGGGTTTGTAACTAAGACCTACCGTACCCAACACCTCAATCTTAACCATTAAGGCAAAATATCATTAATTATAAATAGAAATAAATAAAAAGGCTTAAATATGTCACGTCATTACTCATTACCGAATGTTAATAATTATAAGGAACTTGGAAAGACATCCTACCTCTAAAACCAAATCACTGAGAACTTTAGCTAGAAGTTCATACACATTGTAACCCTTCTTAGTATATGGTTCATTGCTCTCTCTTCCCACACATGTTAATACCATGCGTCCTCCTGGTTTCATTTCTTGGGAACGACATTGTAAGAACATTGAGAAGTCCTTTTGGAATTGCTCATAGTAAGCTTCAATTACACTTTGTGGGCTTGTTCTGGCTATGGAAATGTTCCACTTGTTGTCATCTATTCCTCTCGGTACCTTACACATACTTATGTGGTCAATCAGCGTACAAAATTGCGTTTAAAAAAATAAATATTAAATACTACTCCCTCCGTTTTAAAAAAACCTTAACATTTACTTTTAAAGGTCAAAATTTATAAACTTTGATCATTAATTTATGAAAAAAAATAAGGATTTACAATGTAATTCATTTTAAAGAGTACTTTTGGAAAATCCTATTTTTGATAATATATATATTCATATCAATACAAATGTATAGGATCAAAGTAGTGCATTGGAGACCGCGAAAATATAAATGTTAAGGTTTTTGTGAAACAGATGGAGTATATGACAATATGTTTGAAAGTAAGTCTTGTGTGAAACCAATTCGCAATAAAATGGGACCACTATTTAAAAACGTAAAGGTCATTTTTTTTATGAAATGTATGTGACACTTGTTTCATTTAAACGTGGGATTTTTTGCCTAAAACTACCTTTGTTTAGAAAATTTTGAGAATAACTACCTTTGTTTCGCGAATTTGTCGAAAACTACCTTCTTTCTTGTTTTTTTTGCGAAAGACTACCACTTGATGGAAAATGGAGTAACGGGGTTAAGTCTGAGTGTAAAATACCATATTACCCCTCACTTAAGTTAGTTGACTGAGTCAACACCCTCTCTTTACCCCCTTTTATTTCCCCCCTCTTTTTTCCCCTATTATTTCCCCATTCTCTCTCCTCCGTCTCCGGTTTCTCTCTCCTCGACTCTGCGCTCTCCGGTTTCCCTCGGCTCCACCACCAAGCTTCAGCCATCCATGGTTCACGCCCCAGATTTGTTTATTCATTCTTTTTTAATAAAAGCATGTGGTGTATATAGACTCCTTATGAACCCCTAATCTACTGCATTTATACACCCAAAAATTCTGATTTTTGAGAATTTCCAATTTAGTTTCACTCGTTCTCACACGTTCTTCAATTTATTTCTACTGGGTTTCTTCAATTCCTTCAAAATTCATCACAATATGTGAGTTTAAAGTGACAAAAGGGGGGCAAGGAGTGGTGGTAGTGATGCATGCAACAAACAATCATGGTTTCTCTCTCCTGACTCCGCCCAAATGTTCCCGCCACCAGTATCCACACTCATCCTCTCATATGGGACGAGGCCCATTTCTCAATTTAAGGACTCAATCAACAACAAAGCTTCTCAATTAATAAGCTTGCTGATGAGTTTGTGGAGAATTTGCCCCTTTATTAATGAAATTTGGAGTTTGGATGATTTCTGTTTTTTTTTTTCATTTATGGAGTTTTCGGGTTGTGGTGATTTTATGGGATATTTTCATTAATTGAATTTGAGAGTTGGGGTGATTTTCTGGGTTTTCTTCATTAATGGAATTAGGGGTGTCTTTGGGTTTCCTGTTTTTTCATTTATGGAATTTGGGTTTAAGTTGATTTTGTTTGTTGTTTTTTTGGTGGAAAAAGTTCAGCATAGTGAGGTATTGAGGTGGTTCTGGACAGTGGTGGTCTGCAGGCTGGTTGTGAATGTGATGTTGAGGAGAGAGAGTGAGCTCAGTAAAAATGGTTGAGGAGAGAGAGAAGAGAGTAATGGGAGCTCACTAAAAATGGCGACAGAGAGAGAAAGAGGGAGAAGTCGAGGAGAGAGAGAGAGAGTTAGCTGGAGGGGGAAAGAGAGAATAATGGCGGTTGGATTGGGGTAAATGTAAAGGCACGTGAGAGGCACGGGGTTTTCGTTCATAAATGAGGGGTAAAATTGTCAAATCAAGTTGTTCACACTCAGACTTAACCCCGTTACTCCATTTTCCGTCAAATGGTAGTCTTTCGCAAAAAAAACAAGAAAGAAGGTAGTTTTCAACAAATTCGCGAAACAAAGGTAGTTATTTTCAAAATTTTCTAAACAAAGGTAGTTTTAGGCAAAATTTCCTTAAACGTGACCCTCGTCTCACCTGAGATAGCCAATGTAGACTGTAGGAAGAGTGGACAAAGTGCAAGCTGTTGAGGGGAAAAGCCGATCATAGAAAGAACCAGGAACACCGCTCACAAAGCAATGCCCAAACCCATCTCCCATTTGCTTCTTAAGATTCTTTTGAAAGCTTCTCAATGACCTAAACACTGTGTTGAAATCGTTTCCGGGAAGATCATTCAAGTAAATTAGATAGTCTTGGGGGCCATGTCGGAGTTTCCGACGAACCTCTTCGATGATTGTCAGGAGATCGAAGATTACATGCTGGTTCTGTAACTCAGCGGAGGAACAACCCAAGTCCGCAATGCATATGGTTTGGGGCTGTTCCTTGCCATAAAACTCCCTAATCGCTTTCTCTTTTATGGATTTTGTCAATAATAGTACCTGCCTCTGTTTCACCAATTCAAGTTCAAATAATTAATTTGTTAGAATTGATATGTTTGTATTCGTATTATGCTTTTGTTGATCTATCAGAAACGACTTTTTGTTAGTTAGGATCAATTGGGTTAAGGTTGCATATATCTTGATGTTGGACCTCCTCATACCCAACCCAAGAAGGATTCTAAATTGTTTTATTATTGTTAACTAACATCATAATTATCTAATGTTTGTATATTTCAGTAGAGTACTTGACTACTAGTAATCAATTAATCAATCAATCAATATATATAAAGGAGGTATTTTTTGGGAGCAATGAGGCATGCCACCTAAGCGAGAATTTTAAGAGTGCACCACCTAAGCGAAGATAATGACAAAAAGTAGTTGGTGTAAAACGTTTAGAAGTCTTAGATAATGACAAAAGATAAATGGTTAAAATATTCAGGAGTAGTCTTAGCATCCTTGCTGTTTAGAATTCTTGAGAGGTTAATTTTTGTAAAATATTTAAAATCGTATATAATATTTTTCATACATCTCCAAAAACAACAAAAATAACACCATCAGATTCGGATCAATTATTTGCAATAAGATGCATTTACAATATATTTAGAACATATGAGTAAAAGTGTTAAGTTATGTTGCCACGTCATCAAAGAGCATAGAGTGATGCCACAATTAAAATGAGACGTGCCACCTAACAAAAGAGCACATGGCATGCCACCTAAGCAAACCCAATAAAATCAAAAGTTTATCAAAATTTTCATAAAAGATAATTATATCACCCATGGCTTTGGTGTTTTGGCTCATACACCAGTATCCTGTAATATGCACTTCCAAGTTCCAAGCCTACCAAGGACCCGATAACCTAACCCGGTGGGCCTTCCATATCTCCTAAGGGTACCCCATGCGATGTGGTGAAAATATCGAACTTCATTCCAAGGCTTCCCGGAACCTCAAAAACATGGACTATATAACCTTTCTTTTCGACTTCCGGGGCTCGGGTGCCATTTTTGCCCAAAATTCTACCGGGGGGGTGGGGAGGGGGTCTATCATGACCCTAAAGGATCCTTGGTGGCCCGGAAGGGACATCCGGATCCCCGAACATTGATATCCCCCTGCCTTTGGTGTTCCGGCTCTTAGACCAATTAAAGTAAAACGCCCTTCCAAGCCTATCAGGGACGGGATAAGCGACCTCGAGGGTCTCCCATGTTCCCTACGGGTGTTCAGTATGATGTGGTGTGAAAATATTCACCTTCGTTTCGAGGTCTCTCGAAAGCCCAAAAACGTGGATTATAGCCTTCGTTTTTGGCTTTCCGGGGTCGGGTGTCATTTTATCCTAGACTTCTCTGGGGGGTCAATCATTAGAGTACCCTCGGTGCCCCAGAAGAGACATCCGAATTCCCAAACTTCGATATCACCCATGCCTTTGGTGTTCTAGCTCTTGCACCAGTGTCCCGTAAAGCGCCCTTCCAAGCCTATCAAGGACCAAATAAGCGACCCCGAGGGCCTCCCATGTCCTCCAAGGGTCTTCCGTGTGATGTGAAAATATCCACTTTCGTTTCGGGACCTCCCGAAAGCTCAAAAAATGTGGATTATTTAGCCTTCTTTTTTTACTTCCCGGGCCCCGATTGTTATTTTTGCCCAAACTTCTCCGGGGGGGTCTATCATGATACCCTTGAGAACCCTTGGTGCCCCGGTAGGGACATCCGGATCCCTGAACTTCAATATCACCCATGCCTTTGGTGTTACGGCTCTTACATCAGTGTCCCGTAAAACGTCATTCCAAGCCTATCAAGGATCAGAAACCGGATAAGCGACCTCGAGGACCTCCCATGTCCCCTAGAGGTGTTCCGTGCGAAATGGTGTGAAAATATTCACCTTCGTTTAGGGGCCTCCCGGAAGCCCAAAAACATGGAATATAGCCTTCGTTTTTGGCTTCTTGGGGGCCGGGTGTCATTTTTGTCCAAATTTTTCCGTGGGGTATATCATGACCCTAGAGTACCCTCGGCGTTGGGGGAAGGACATTCGAATCCCCGAATTTCGATGTCACTCATGCCTTTGG
This sequence comes from Tetragonia tetragonoides, assembly GCA_038025085.1. Classification (NCBI taxonomy): domain Eukaryota; kingdom Viridiplantae; phylum Streptophyta; class Magnoliopsida; order Caryophyllales; family Aizoaceae; genus Tetragonia; species Tetragonia tetragonoides. The sequence goes on from CM076152.1 coordinate 39,474,447, forward strand.
TGTTTTGACTCTTACACCAATCAGCTGTAAAACACTCTTCCAACCCTATCAGGGATCGGATAAGCGACCCCAAAAGCCTCCCACGCACTCTAAGAATGTTACATGCAATGTGGTACTATATCCACATTTATATCAGAGCCTTCCAGAAGCCCAAAAACATAATTTTTAGACTACCCAAAATATTATATCAAAGATAGAGTAAATAACATTGATAAACATTAAATTAAACTCATGTCTAGTACTCAATTTTACATGAGTAGTTTACATATACAGTATATTGATTCAAACATGTAAGAAACAGCTTAGTACCTGCCTACCTGGAGATAAGAGTTTTTTGCATAACTGGTCTTACCAGTCCCCTCATTCATATGAAACACTTCCTTAACCTCCAGTGCCATCAGTATTCTCTCTCCTTCGTTTGCTTTTAGATTCATACACAACAAGTCTAGGAAAAGCTGATGCGAAAATTCATATGTTAGTAGCCACTATATACCAGTACAGTGTAGGGTCTTTTTTTTTTGTGTGTGGCTAGCGGACACGTTACAACTTACATTGTCTTTCCTAAGTTCCTACTGGTCATCTTTTGGATTACTTTTCGATCATGTCTCCGACGTCCAACCTAATGGATATTTGCCCCAAAAGAGGTAGTAGAGTTGGTTGCGATGTTGAATTTCATAGCGAAGACCATAGTTCAAATCCCACTAAGCTCTATTTGCTGAGCTTGTCTTCAAGATTTATCTTGTTGACTTGCCTGATATGTGTGTGGTTTGCAGGCTATTTTATACACTCAGGGTTTATATATTCAGTGCACACTTTAAAAGTAGTGGCTGCAGCCTGCAGGTTCCTCGCAACCAAAAAAAAAAAAACAAAAAAACATACTGGTCATTTTTTTGGATTCATGCATATGCTCAGTTTTTTTTTGTCCCCTATAAATATATAGATTGTTTGTAAATCAAGTTGATTCAACATGGCCCTCAAAAAAGAAAAAATATTGATTCAACATTCTTTTATCAGTATACCCCCGTAGTGGCTCATCTCTCTTTATTCCCCTCACCCACTCTCTGTGACTCTGTCTCTTATGATCCCTCAGATTCTCACTTAGACACTTACCCCCTTTCTCCTTATCCCTTATAAGGGCAATTGTGGGAAGTAATACTCTATTTTTCTTGTTTTAAAACTAATGCAAAAACAAGTTTATCCGAGAAAGTGAGTATTTAGTTGAACTCAACATAATTGAACAAATAATAATATGCAAAAGGAAAGATTTGTCACTAAATTGAATATGTACACCATCTAACTGATTGAACAAAATTGAATTGAACTGACTATTAATTACAAAATTCTTTTTGAGCTATGAATGTATGATACACATATATACAGTACTATATTAATAAACTGGACTTAGACTAAATTGGACTTGGACACCAATAGTGGTAACCTCGTATATGTCCTTGTAGATCTTGTGCGAGGGAAACACTACAACATTTCAGTTCAAATAGAGCATTTTAAAATGCCCTATTTAATAATAATAAAAAAAAACGTCTTATTAGGTTAATAGGGCGTTTTTTTAAAATGCCCTTAAAATGTCCTATTTGTCTTGTTGTCTTAGATTATTGAGGCATATTTTTAAAAACGTCCTATTTGATAAGAAACAAATAGGCTATTTTTGATTGCTCTCCTTATTTTTTCTCAAAAAAAGGCACTTCAAAATGTCATTTTTGATACCTAAGAAATAGGACATTTTTGATTGCCCTCTTAGTTTTATTCTCAAAGAAGGCGTTTTTGAAATGCCCTCCCTAATACTGATTTGCCTATCAAACAGTCTAACCAAACATCCAAAATCGTTATAAATCGAACCGGTCAAATCTGCTACTTTTAGTCAAACCCGGCAAGAGCAGAAACTGCAGACCAAACTGCCGAATTATCAAATTAAATTAATTAATGTTGATTATAGCAAGAGTACTATTGAGGCCCAGCAAGCAACTTAGGCCATTTTACATGAACATAAGTCTTTATTTACAGAAGTTTGGCATCCAAATGTCTTCAAATCCACCGATATGGGACATAAGTTTACCAATGGGGATTCACCGCTCTTTCTCAGTCCTATCCACCGATGTGGGACAAATAAATCACCGATGTGCACTTATAGTAAGATTAGAAGCATCTTGATCTTCTTAATCACGACAGCTTTGCGAGATTTACGAGTTATGATCAGCTTATCGCGACTATATGTATTGTTTTTTTTTATCAAACACGACTACACATCATAGGTATGGATTAGAAATGGAGAGAGATTAAACCGTAAACAGAGGTTTATAATATTTATTTTTTTAACTTATGTAATTCGCTATCTTCGGAATTAGTGAAAATCAAGGAGTAAATTGTAAACGGTAGAGTATTAGTAGTACCTAGTGATGCTTGTATGTGTTTTTTTTTCTTAAATCTAGTGTCTAAGACTTAAGAGGATATCTTGTATGTGCTTTTTCTTAAAACTAGTGTCTAGGAGAGCATTTTTTTTTTTGTTAAATACCCTATTAGACATTAGACAATTAAATAGTAGGGCAATTTTTTTAGAAATGCCCTATTTGATGTGAGCAAGTAGCGCAATCAAAGTGAGTGGACTTACTGAAACAACACAGTGAGTGGCCACATTTCCGTATATCTTTTGAGAGTGATTCTATTAATGCTCTCTACAGTAGTAGATACTATATTAGAACATTTAAAATTTTGAACATTATACCTCTTATTAAAAAAATTGGATTACACATCCCTTTACAGGAACTCCGCGTTACTATGATCTGTAAAAATCTCCTATCTTACACCCTTATGCATTTGTCCCATCCATATTTTTTTATTTAATTTACATAAATTTGGTATACAGATGGTTTGTGATGTAATGACCGGGTAGATGAGGCATAGATGTGGGAGAGAAGATTTCAATTGGACTAGGATACCCCATACTCAAATGATCCTTGAAGCCGTTGAAGGTGTTTCTCGGACAACTTGTACATTTTTTAAACCGTTTTTCCCTCACGCTTGCACCATCCAGCATGTACTCTATCCGTTTCGAAAAAATGATAACATTTACTTTTTAAAGGTCAAACTTTACAAACTTTGAGCATTTGTTTCATAAACATTATAAGGATTTACAATGTAAAAATACTACTGTTGGACTCGTTTTAATTAGTACTTTCGGAAAATCTATTTTATTTATAGTTTATGTATTTATATATTTTTTTTTGGTTCACAACCAAGAGTATCACCGTCGACCACAGTGACTCTCCCTGCGCTGGCTTGTAGGCACCTCAAAGGGTGGGACAGCTGGCCAAGAAATTTAAAGTTGCTCCATGCCCAAGGCGAGATTCGAACCCTCGACCTTGGTTAAGGATGGATGAGTCCCTACCACTCAACCACACCTCCTTGGTTAGTTTATGTATTTATATAAACACAAATATTTATGGTCAAAGTAGTGCAATGGAGACCGTGTAAAAGTAAATGTTACCATTTTTCAGAAACGGAGGGAGTATTATATAGGCCATGTTTGGCAAATGGCTGGTGGTATTGGCTGTTGGTTGATGATTGTTGGCTACTGGTGGTTGATAGCTGGTATTATTAGCTGTTTTTGTTGATATTTGTTCTTAGTTTGATGTTTTGTTCAATTGGTAGGGTTTGTGATATTGGGTTGGGTGAATTTTGTGTGGTTATAATTGCAGGTGATAAAAAGTTATAATTTTGGGTTCAGGATATTGAGCTGGTGGTGTTGTAGTTTAATGGTTTATTGATTAGGTAGATATCATTGTAGTATGAAGAATTTTGAGCTTATAAATAGTAGTGTTATATTGGATTTTTGCGATTCTCCATATATTAATGGTTGCAATGGTGAAATGTATCTTGTATGTGACCCAACATTTTTGCTCTTTCGATTGATGTTCATGAATTGGGTAGGGTTATAATGGCACTGGGACAGGGTGAACTTTGTGGTTATAATTGCAGGTGAACTAAATGCATGATTTTGTTGAGGTTGTTGAATTTATTTTAGTGGGTGGGAAATTTTGACACTGGAACAGGGGTGGATTGTGTTGATGTAATTGTAGTATGAAGAAAATTCAAAATCCATCCTTTTTTTTTTTTGGTGCAAGTCAGAAATTGTATTATTGCTCACTGTAATGTAACATGATTACAGTCCTTAGGCAATGCAGATCCAAGGCCACCTACTAGGTAGGGTTCCTTTTTGCTACATCCCTCTACTACCTTACAACCCTTCAATTTGGTGCAATCCACTACAGGCAGTGGTTCACCATCTCTGTAAACATTACAATTTGCAAAAAATATTTCTCACCATCTCTGTAAACATTACAATTAGCAAAAATTATTTCTGACTTACAGCAAAATACAAAAGCATATATAGTTAAAAATATTACAACTTCTTCGAGGTTTTCAACTCTGCTTGGAGCTGTTTCATTCCTCATTCTGCCTTGCTTCATCAACCTGCTGCTGATTACCTGCTGCTGAACCCTGCTGCCTGAGTTCCTGCACTGCTGCCCATTCCTTGCATTTGTTCTGATTCAGAGTCTCACTGTATCAATCTGCTTCTGTATCCTTCAGTTTAACCCCAACATTACTGATTACTCTCTGATTCATGATATACTCCAGGCTTCTTGCTTTGATCCCTTCTTTTACACGTGTCTTGTTCCTGAAATCAACAGCAGGGAGGTGGTCAGCTCTTCTATGATTTACAGGGGATGTTATAGTCTCTCAATCCATCTTTTGTCTTTGCTGTTCATCTTCCTCAGCTTGCTGCATTGTTGTAATCTACATATCACTGATTGTTGAATCTGCTGTATGGTCTGTGACACACTCAGGCTGCTACCTTCGAAATGCATGATGTTTCTGCCTCTCCAGAGCCAATAGACAGATGCTGCTAGCCCTGCTGCGAAATCTTCTTTTCTGATTTTGGAGCATTTTTGCCTGCTTATCCACCCCAGCATGCCCTGGATTGTGCTTGCTCTTGGTGTGATCTGTAACCAGCTTTTCAGTTGGCTAATAATCTCCACTGCCACACTGCAACTGAAGAATAGGTGCTGGTGGTTTTCTGGTTGTGCTTTGCAGAGATTACAGACATCGTCCCCATTAAGAAAGCCCATATTTTTCATTCTATCCTTGGTTAGTAGTCTGCCTTGTTGTGCTAACCATAGACAGAAGCTGTGTCTTGGCATATTAATACTACCCCAGATCAGGTTTGCATGCCTACTCTTAGGCATGTTTCCTAACAGAGTTTTGTACCCTCTAGCAGCTGTATAACATCCATCTGCATCCCTCTTCCAAACTCCATCCTTTTCTTGAGGATTTTTGAGCTTATAGGAAGTAATACTTTTGAGCTGGTGGCAAATGTAATATGCTTATAGTAATAACATTGGAAACACAATATATACCTGCTCAACCTTGTTAACTTCCCTTTACTCTACTTCTCTTAGCTGTTAATAAAGAGACTCGTAGGGCTCGTTTACTTTCTAGCAACAAAATGCAATGCAATGCAATCATTTTATAGAGTAAATGTGAGGTGGAAAAGGAAAGAGGCGACGAGGGAGATCATGAGATCGATTGATTACACCATTCAAAGTTATCATCTTTACATGGGTTGAAGTTGAGCAACTATGGCAACTATGATTACATTGGAGGGTGCAATTAACCTGACTTTTCCCCTTTATCTTCTCCTGCTTCTTCACTTTTCTTCCCACATCTACACTATAAAATGATTGCATTGCATTACTAGCAAGTAAAAATAACGCTTAATGCATTATTGTTGTTCTTGTTATTAACTTCCATTTACATCTCTCAGCTGCCCAATAGACCCTTAATGCGTTGTTTAGGTTTTATTGAAATTTGAAAGCTCCCTATCTTGAATCTTGCCTTACCATTAATTGCATCTTGTGTTAATTGGCTTTCTGTATTCATAAAAACATTAGACTTTTGTAAGGTTTAGTTGTAGATTTGAGAGTTTGCACTTTGTTAAAGATGAAGTTTGGAACATATGGATGCTTGAGAGTTCAAACTTCAAAGGTTGAAGTTTTGCTGGTTGTTAACTGTGATGTACATTTTAACGTTGTTTGGTTTAATGAGAAAATGGGTACATCTTAACGTTGTTTGCTTTGATGAGAAAATGGATACATTTTCAATTTGGTTAAATAAATAACTAGGGATAGGATATGAAAGAAAACGAATCTGTAGGAAAAGGCTCTTTCTAGAGGTTTTTCCGGTTGTTAAACTTCACAGCCTATGAGATTAGTCAAGCAAAATTTGGATACCCATCCGATATACTTTCTTTTCTCTTCTCCTCCGTTCCTTTCCTTTTTCCTTCTTATCGCTGCTGTCAAGCTCTTGTATCTCGTCCGTTCCTTTTGGCCAATGCTGATTGCTGATTGCTGATTGAAGATATATGGTCTCCCTTGGCTAATGACATTAATGCCTTAATGGGTCTTATACTCTCCGTACTCTTAATATGTCATGTAAGAGCAACATCAATTATGATGTGATAAATAAAAAAACAAACTTATGAAAATCACCATACAAAAAAGGGTAAATTACATTGAGGTATACTGAGGTTTGGTGAAATTGCAGAGAGGTATACCTACGTTTGATTAAATACACTGAGATATACTCCTGACCTTTTTTGACCGTTGACCAAAGTCAAACTAATTTTGAACATAAATACCCCTATAAACTTTCAATGAGTTATACTAGGGGTATTTATGTCAAAAATTTAGTTTGACTTTGGTCAACGATCGAAAAGTGGTCATGAGTACACCTCAGTGTATTTAGTCAAACGTGAGTATACCTCTCTGCAATTTCACCAAATAATCTCAGTATACCTCAATGTAATTTACCCTACAAAAAAATTAGTGGAATTTTTAAGGTATGACAGATACATTATGTATTGTTCTAATTAACCATCATGGTTCATCCGTTTCTCGTCATCAAAAGAGTAATGTTGCTCCACACATTATTCTCTTTAGTTTGTGCAACATGAACAACCTCTTCATATCTTTTGAACACCTCATCAATGATCCCATAACCAAAATGGCTTGTAAATAGTGACTCAATCACGGATCTCACGCATTTGGCGAAACATTTTGCGAAGTCGAATTGATCCTTATTGTCATTACTCTGCCTTTCATTCCATTGGACTTCAAACACATGAACTTGATTGAGCGTAAAGGATCCTTCTCTCTCTACTAATAACCTTAATTCTGCTTCTGATGGAGCATAGTATGGCATGTTGAATGAGTTTAGCTTCCCCTCCTCTATGTGCCTCTACACATGCAAATACACCATCTTCGTTATGACCATGAATATTTATGATTTCATAATTATAAAACTTATAATAAGATGATATTTTGAAAATACTATTTAAAATGTATCTAGCAATAATACTATTTTCACATTGTAAAACTTTGTAACTTTTCACAAATAAATGGTCAAAGTTTACAAACTTTAACCTTAAAAATTCAAATGTAAAGATAAATTTGGAACAGAGGGAGTAGTAGATAATTAATTGGTGTGATATAAAAAGAGGGCGATAAATAGATAGGATTATTATGTGCAAATTTTGGCCTTGTTACTTTTAATAACTTGTTCTTATTACTAGTTGTTTTGGCCATTTGTTCGTCTTAACTGCTTATGTAGAATTTGGCCTGGTAAATTATTAGATGTTAGTTGTTCGCTATTTCAATATGTAAAATATATAACATCCGGGGACATGAGTTCACTTCGTTATCAATGTATTGTTTGTGATTGTGCACAAGTATTGGACCAAATGGTCATTGATTTGATGAGTAATTTTCAGATAGCCAACTTTTTAAAATTGGGTTTTATTTGACAAAAAAATAAATAAATAGTCAAATAGCTAATTTTTTGCTCCAGAAGGCTCTTTTCCAAATAGGACCTTTTTTTTTTTTCCTCTTAAGTTGTAGCATTTGAAATGTAAAACAATGTAGGCAATTGAAAGCAAAAGATTAAGGTACATACTCTTTCGTGCCTTTACCTAAACTTAAGGTGTGTATTTTTTAAAAGCATAATTATTTAATGTAAATATCAAATTACTAAATGCAAATATTATTGTCACGCATACAATACTTAATAGCACATTGAGAAGTAGAGAACATCATTGACGACTATTAATAACATAGGAAACACTATATATACCTGTTCAACCAGACCAGTAAGAATGGTAACTAGAAGCTCAAACGCAAAGTAAGCCTTCTTAGTAAATGATTCATCGCTATCTCTCCCCGTTAACGTTAGTACCATGCACCCTCCTGGTTTCATTTCCTTGGAACGACATTGTAAGAACTTTGAAAAGTCTTTTTGGAATTGCTCATAATAAGCTTTAATCACACTTGGAGGGCTTGTCTTTCCTATGCAAATATTCCTCTTGTTCTCATCTATTCCCTCTGGTACCTTATACATCATCATATATATGGTCAAAATTACTTTAATATCTTAGTTTCTTGATATAATGTATGTGGGAATTTGGCATTTGCCCCACTAATATCATGGGCATGAATTAAACGGTCACAAAAACGTCTAGTGATAATGGTCCCAAAAAGGCTTGAACTAGCTAGCAGGGTCCTCATGAAAAAAGTTTCAGAGTTCCTAATTACAAGTTGAGCTACCTACTTGTGTTGGTCAATAATCTTTCCAAAAGTCTTTATGAGGCCGCCTCAAAGTGAGGTCTCCCTTCTATAACCAAATATGACGTCATGCTTGTTTCAGGTGCCTCACCTTGAGATCGCCTCATACGAATTTTTCTGTTAATCTTTTTTCAGATTGAATAATTTTAGAAAAAAAAAAACTAATAACCACATCAAAGAAAGGCAAATTGAATTATGATCACCTGAGATAGCCAATGAAGACTGTAGGAAGAATAGACAAAGTGCAAACTATTGGCCGGAAAAAGCCTATCATAGAAAGAACCAGGAACTCTACTGACAAAGCAATACCCGAACCCATCTCCCATGCATTTGTTGCTTAAGATTTTTCTGAAAGCTTGACAATGACCTGAATATTGTGTTGAAATCATTTCCGGGAAGGTCATTCAGGTAAACTTGATAGTCCTGAGGGCCACCACGTTCGAGTTTCCGACGACCCTCTTCGGCGGTTGCTATGAGCTCATAGATGACAGATTGGTCGTTCAACTCAGTAGAAGCACAACCCAAGTCTGCAATGCACAGGGTTAGGGGTTGTTCTTTACTGTAAATCTGTCTTATAGCTTGCTCCTTCATGGATTTTGTCAGTAAGACTACCCGCTTCTGTTGCATGAAATTTCAAATTTTTTCTAATTAGAATTGGTTGTTTTATGAATTTTGTCTATAAGACTACACTGAGGCTGCAAATTATACACCCCAATTAGAATAGGACACATATGCACATGTAAAAGATAAAATAAGAAGAAAAAAATCATTTTTGATCACTTTCATGTGCATTTGTGTATTGTTTTAATTGGGCCAGATAGTGTAATATTCAGCCTCACGGTGAGACTGCACATAGAGCTTTTATATTTAAAAAAACAAATATGTACATTATTGGTTGTTTAATTTAACATCTTTCTAAGATGGAGGGAGAGAATACCTGAATGTAAGCGCTTTTTGCATAACTGGTCTCACCAGTCCCCTCTTTCATGTGAAACACCTCCCTAACATCCCTTGTCATGACTCCTCTCTCTTTTGTTTGCTCTAGATATGTACACCTCTAACAAAACCTGATGCAATGATTCGTATGTTAACTTTCTAATGGGTTTCATTTATACTAGTGAACTAGTAGAGTTTCCTGCCTTGCTGAGAGGTTGCCTTTCAATCTCACGGACCACGGTGACCACTACTTTTTTCGTCACTTTATTATACACAAAAACTTGTTTAAAACAGATTTATTGTAACTTTTGATAAGATGAAAGTCACTTTTTTTGGTGGAATAAGGATCACGACTCATTATAGATGACCCCTACATTTCTAAATAGTGACTCTGATCTTCTTTTCTGTGAGTTGGTATCACACAAAACTTGCTCTTTATTTTCTGTGAGTATATAATTATATATGCATTTGTTGGAAATGGTAAACTTTTGTGGGTTTTTAGTAATTTTTCCATTTAAGGATCGAACCACTAGCTTATAGTGATAACAAGGTGTTGGACCAAGGCATCAAGCCCACCAGCAATAACTTCATTCCTGGCAATCGTGCAATTATAATAACCACACAATATACAATCAGTCCTATCCCAGTGTCACAAACCTCCTTATTGGCCACATTGTTGGTTATTGAGCATACTCTTCCTTGCTCTTGTTAGTTGTCCTCTACGGCTCTACCCTTCCCCCTCTAATTAATGTTAAAGGATTACAATCTTTCGAAACATGAATTCTAAATTTGCCATTGATTATGAGTATGTTTAGCAAATGGTTAGAGTATTTTCTATATAGAGTTTGGGATGGATATGGCCGGAAGTGGCGTATCATCCAGTTATCACTAACAATAATCTGAAATAATCAAATCTCACTACCCTTAAATTAGACAAAATGGTGACTTCCTTGCAGTGTCCAGAAAAAAAAAAGAAAAGGAAAAAGGAAAAAAAAGGTACTCGTTCTATTGATCGAGGGTTAATTTCGTTTATTGCATTACGTTATTACTTTGGGGTGAGGATCCTTTGTTGTTGTTGAAAGAACAGCAGAGATGCAGTCCACCCGATCTCACTATCAAATTGATTTCTCTCTTTTCTAGGTTCTTAAATTACAGGGGGATTTGAGTGGTTGGAGGTGAGAGATAGGGTAAAAAAAAAAAAAGACTGTCTCTACTCTTAACAGCGGAGGATTTCAACTCCTTACTTTTCCTTCTTGACTATTACACAAAGTATAATGACTCACAGTGACCCACTAGCTAGCCACGCACGTTGATTTGTACCTTATTTTCAAGCATATGCCAGTAAATGGTCGCTTAATTTTGTTTCTTCTTGATTGTTTTTTTTCTTCTGTCTGAGGTGTGGATCATGATTTATGCATGATAATTGATACACATGTGTACAGTACAATAATAATAATAATAATAATAATAATAATAACAATAATAATAAGAAGTCGTTCGTAGCGAGAATCAAACTTTTTGTGGCCTAGCCTCTGTTTTAATCACTACTTGATTAAGAACTCAATGACAAAGAGTGATTTAGATTCAATGATTTGTATAATAGGATCAAAGGCCAAAAGCGGAAGATACGTGTGGATCGAATACTGATATGGACTTCTATGAGTTATGAGATGTGATAATATGAGTAGTTATTGCAGCGATGGATTCAGAAAAATGGGAATGTAGGTACAAAATTGAAAAAAATTGAAAAGAAATTAAAACTTGTGGGTACAAAATGGGAAGTTGGGAGCTTACCAAATAAGATATTCTCATTTTTTTTTTCCACATAAATTTCTGGTTTTGGATGGGGATGGGGATGGGGATGGGGATGGGGATGGGGATGGGGGTGGGAGATACACATACCAACAAGAAAAACAATTTTGGGCTTCGTCCAAAACCTAAAATTTAAAATTATGAAATTTATTGTTCTGTTACATTTTTTTTTTATGAGGTAAGGAGACTCGCTTCCAGGCTGGTCCATCTCGGGTTTAAGGCCCAGGAGTTTAGAGGGCATACATTTGGAGGGAAGGAGGAATAAGGGAAAAGGGATCCCAAATACCCCTAGTAGGATTTGAACCTTGATGGTGGGTAAGGAAACTAAAATTCAAGCCACTAGAACAAGCTATATTGGTTTATTGCGCTATTACATATATATTGATAAAAGGTGTGTTCTTCTCCTATTATGTCATGAAAATAGTTCCATCACATTTTTGTCAACACCACAGTTACGTTGGTGAACACATTATTCTCTTTACCTTGTGCCACATGAACAATCTCAGTGTATCTTTTGTAGACCTCCTCAATGATCGCTTCACCAAAATGGGTAGTGAGTAAGGGCTCAGTTACAGACCTCATACATTTGACAAAGTCATAGTGGCCAAATGCACTGGAAAAACTATCATCCTCAGTGTAATTGTACCCTCCTTCCCATTGAACTTCAGAAACATGAACTTGATTCAGAGCAAATGATCCCTCTGTCTCTATTAACAACCTTAATTCTTCTACTGATGGACAATACTGAGGTTGAATGAGTTTAGCTTCTCCTCTGCTATATGGCCCTGCACAAATACTTCATATTAATTCATGTGATATGCTTGCTTTAGTACAACCAAAAAATAATCTCTCTGGCTGGGCTAAAAAATCGAACCAACTCAAATAAAAGTTTAGGTGGATGATTAGAGACCCAAAATGATTTTAAAAAATATCTTAATTCGTCTCCTCATCATACGAATGTCTATATCGAACTTGAAATGAATTGAAATAAGGACTCCCAATACTCTAGACGTTTCGGCGGTCTTTGCTACTTTGATACCACGTGAAAGAATCATTTCAACTAGTGTTTGAGATAATAAATCAAATTCTGGACTTTATATGGCACATTGATAAAGGGCGGATCTATAAGCTTCCCAACAAAAGTTCTCGGGTCCGATTCCAGACTATTGAATCACACAACTCATGGCTAACCTCCTTCATGAGAACTCGGGGCAGAGTTAGTAGGGTTGCTTAGAAGGAGAGTAGTCCCCTCTTTTCTAAATTTAAGAATTCAAGATCCACCTAATGATTTTAGTCCTTGTTAAATACTTAGCACCAAATTAAATAACACCACCAACAATATAATTAATGAATACAATGAAAGGGCATATAGTGTGTTGACCCGAATGTTGAGAATACAATAGGAAAGGTATTATATACCTCTGAAACCATATCATTGAGAGCTGTAGCTAGAAGCTCAAATGTATAGTAAGCCTTCTTGGAATATGGTTCATTGCTATCCCTTCCTATAACAGTTAGTACCATGCACCCTCCTTGTCCTATTTCCATGGAACGACACCGTAGGAACATTGGAAAGTCCTTCTGGAATTGCTCATAGTAAGCCTCAAACACACTTCGAGGGCTTGTTCTGGATATGCATATGTTTCTCTTGTTCTCATCTATTCCTTCTGGCATCTGTTGTATATAATCGATCAAGTGATTAGTATTAATCTTTCTTGGATTAAAATGATGCATGATTACAAAATAACACACCCTTCCCTTCGTTCCTTATTCTTTTATCCATTTAACATTTCACGGTCTTCAAGATGACATATTGACCATGATAATTATAATTTTATAACTATAAAAACACAAAAACTTTCATAAGTCTTTTTGTAACTGTACTTTTTGTGAGACGGGGTCACTTTTCAATGAAATAAGGGTCACTGGCTCACTGCTGACCATAAGTGACCCCTACATTTCTAAAAAGTAACCTCATTTTTTTGTGAATTGGTCACTCAAGACTTGCTGCTATAAAAATTATAAAAATGTGATATAAGAAAAGTATTACTAGTAATGATAACCTGAGATAGCCAATGAAGACTGTAGGAAGAGTGGACAAAGTGCAAGCTGTTGACTGGGAAAAGCCTATCATAGAAAGAACCAGGAACACCATTGACAAAGCAATGCCCAAAACCATCTCCCATTTGTTGCTTAATATTTTCCTGAAAGCTTGTCAATGACCTAAAAATTGTGTTAAAATCATTGCCAGGAAGATCATTCAAGTAAACTTGATAATCCAGGGGCCCTTGTCCGAGTTTTCGACGAGCCCGTTCGACGGTTTCCAAGAGTTGATAGACAATAGACTGGTTGTTCAGCTCATTAGAGGAACAACCCAAATCTACAATGCAAAGCGTTTGGGGGCGTTCCTTGTTGTACAACTTCTTTATGGCTTCCTCCCTTATAGGTTTTGTCAACAGTAATACCTGCTTCTGTTGCATAAAAGTGCAAAAATATATCTGATAATTAGCTTAAGATTTCATCCACATTACATTATTTACATACATATCATGATTGAACACAAGTTTTTAGTGCAACTCGATCTACTTCTCTGAGTGGGGGTTAACTAGTTTACCAGCCAAATGGTTTGGTAAGGCAAGGTTATGGGTTCGAATCCCTATTTCCCCCCATGATGCCTTGTGTTCGCTGGCTTCTATGAACTATATTAGCCCCTTGTTGGTGCTACGTTGACGAGGTCAGTGCTTGTGATGGTTGTTTAGCTAGTCTGATATGTTCGCTATTGAACACGAGAGTCCGAACATGACGTAGCAAGGGATGCCTCAGTCGCCATTCACTTGCACCCTCTTTTTATTTAGCAAAAAAAAAAACTAATTTACCGGCCTGAGGCTTGTTTGTCTAGCATTTTCCAACTTGTATTTCTCATATCGCACTTTTTTTTACACCTCATTTTCATCAACTCCCCCCCTCTACTTGTACCTTTAACTTTTAGAAAGTTGAAATGAAGCTACAATTGAATTTGAGGTAGTAAAAGCTTCAACTGGATCAAAGGTAGAAGCTACAATGTGGAATTTTTCCTAATACAACTTTTACCTTTATTTCAACTTGTAGAAGTTGGAGGTGGAGGCGGGAATGGATGAGAATAAGCCGGGGTGTGCAAACAAATGAGGGGATCGAGAAGTTGAAATTTATGGGAGTTAACATGAATAACATCTGCTAGGAGTACAATTTATTGTTTAATACAACATACTTTCATGCTCCAATTAGGAAATACTCTAAACCATTGTGGAAAATACTTGATTACTCTAGATATAAGGAATTTACATGCTACCAATTGCTAATATATCAATCAATGAGTTTAGACATTTGAATATGAAAATTACCTGGATATAACAGTTTTTTGCATAACTAGCCTCGTTCGTCCCCTCTTTCATGTGAAGCACCTTCTTAACTTCAAATGTCATAACTATGTCTACTTCTTCTTTTTTCTTTTTTCTTTTTTTTTTTTTTTTTTTTTTTTTGGCCTCTTGATTTGATATGATGGTATTCATCCTACGTAAAGGGTCATATTTATAGTCGTAGTGGGTTTGGTTAATTGATTAATATTCCCTACATTGCAAAACATGTGATCTGATCTGAATATCTGATTGCACCACCCAAGAAAAAAAAAAAAAAAAAAAAAGGTGATCTGATTGCACCAAAAAAGGAAAAATATGATCTGAACAGTTGTGCTAATCTTAACTACACTAACTAAAAGCTACCCACAGGCCCCATGGCCCCATCTCTCTAATTATTGCACCAATTAAATTTGTAATTTGTTTTGGCCCTTCGAAGTTCTCGAACGTGCTGGGTTCTCATTTTGGACACATATTTTTGGTCTTTGGTGCCCAACCATTGTTAGGCTGGGCCGGGCCGGGCCGGGCCGGGTCAAGTCTGGTGACCTGAACACTCATCATCCGGATAATGATATATCCACTCAGTGGGTTATCAACCCATAATCTTGTTGTGTCTATCTCTCTCCTCTATTTTCACAATCTCTATCTTCTATTTTCAAATACAAAAACTTGTGTGGACTTAGTCCATGGTGGGCCAATACTTGAAGTCACCCCATATTTTATCTGGAGTCACCCCCTCTAAAAGTGGAATCACCCCTACTTCATGTAGAGACACCCCTCAAATTTATACTTGGCACCACCCCTACTTGGTTTCAAGTCCATGCAAGACCTACTAATTTTCAAAAGTAGAAATTAAAGGAGGAGAGAGATAAATACGATATCAAAGTGAGTTGGCCACCCACTGGATGGATAAAACATGTTCTCATCCAAAATATTCCATGCAAACACAATTAATATGCCTAGTTTGCCCTTTTTTTTATTCTCTCAGATTCAGAAGCTGAATAATTGGAGATGATTTTGGCGATATTTCAATTTATTCATTCATAAAAGTTACTCGTCATATGCAACATAAAAATGAATATCTCTAAATAAATTTAGATCTAAATTGACATAATAAATTCTGGCAGATTTGTTCTAAGAGTTGGTGCGGCCAACTTGTGAGAACATTTAATTTAGGTGCTAAATGTGAGGCGGCCTTCAAGGTCAGCTCTTAGCATGGGCAAGCAAAGGGGTGCCCAAAGATTAAGAGGCCTCATTTGGTTCATTTTTTTATTTTTTTTTTTGCTGAGCCCCATTTGGTTCATGGTTAGTGGGTCTAACCTAAAAAAAAAAGTTTCGTACTAGTAATAAAGGGTAAGAAATCATGCAATATAATTCATCCTATTTTTGTTTGACAGAACGATTTCATCATCTTCTAGAACCTTTTTGTTATTTATAGCACTTTTTAAGGCTAATTCTTAATTTTTAAACAAGTTTTGCACAGAGCCATATATATATATATATATATATATATATGAGATCGCTCTAGCCGCCTTATACAACTTCTGATATTGGTATGAGTTTTTCTAATAGAAAAAGGCTTAATTAAACAAATGCGAGTAAAATTATACATTTAATTCCTACTAGAAAAATCAACTGTATCATATCTTGTTTTTGTCTTGGAGGTTCACTCTTTTTTTGTCAAAGCAATTGTGACATTGATGAACACCTTCTGGTCTATGGTTGTTGAGGCATGAACGATCTTTCTAAATCTCTGGAACACTTCATCGATGATAGCTTCTCCAAATTGGCTAATGAACAAAGGTTCAGCCACGGATCTCATGCATTTTGCAAAGTCATAGTGATCAAAGGCCTTGGATGATATATTGCCATTCTTCAAGTTATTACTTTCCCAACTAACCTCAGAAACATCTACTTGATTGAGAGTAAAGGATCCTTCACTTTCCACCAAGAATCTTACTTCGGTTGCTGATGGAGTGTATTGTGGGATGTTGAATGTGTTGAACTTCTCCTCCTCTATAAGACCCTGCATAAAAAGTTCATGAAGTGGATTATTAATTACCTATATAAGGCTCTGTTCTCCTCATTTTAAATTCAGTTCAATTCAATTCACTTCACTTCAGAACTTATCATTCTGAAAATTTTTCTTCCAACATAAATCTATATAATTAAATTAAAACGCAATGAATAAATCAGAGTTCGCCACATCAGTCGCTGAATTGTCGGATGTCTTGTCAAATTATTTATGAAGTGTTATATGATTCATGAATAGATGATAGAACTGCACACCATCAATTCATCTCCTACCTTCCCATATGTTCAACGTTTGTATCTGGATCTCATCACCATCGTCCGCCATCTTTCCGACATCGTGTAAACCAATCTCCATTTTGGTAAGATTATTCATATTTCTCTTTACGATTGCTAATAAGCATTTGGTATCTACACTATGACAGTAGAGATGGCTTGAGGGTAGGTTTGGTGGCACGAGGTGGTGGGGGTGTCACCCATGCTCGACACCAAAAATTGTGGATTAACCTTTGATGTCCAGTAAGAGGCCCTTCCAAGACTAACCAAGGACCCAATAACCTACCACATGGGCTTCCTATGTCCCCTATGGGTGTCCTGTGTGATGTTGTGCAAAAAAATCCACCTTCGTTTTGAGAGCTCTCGAAAGCCCCAAAAAAGTGGATTATAGGCTTCGTTTTCGGCTTCCCGGGGCTCGGGTGTCATTTTTGCCCAAACTTGTCGCGGGGTCTATCATGACCCTAGAAGACCCTCAATGCTTCGGGAGGGTCATTCGGATCCCCGAATTTCGATATCACCCAAGTTCGTATTCTGACTCTTACACCAATGTCTCGTAAAACACCCTTCCGAACCTATCAGGGACCATATAAGCAATCCCGGAGGCCTACCATGTCCCTGGGGTGTTCATTGCGATGTGGTGCGAAAATATCCACCTTCGTTTTGTGGCCTCCCAGAAGCCCAAAAAAGTGGATTATTGCCTTCGTTTTCGGTTTCCCTGCCCTGGGTGTCATTTTTTCACAACCTTCTCCGAGGGGTTTATCATGACCCTAGAGGACCCTCGGTGCCGCGAGAGGGTCATTCGTATCCCCGAACTTCGAAATCACCCATGCCTTTGGTATTCCGACTCTAACACTAATATCCCGTAAAACGCCTTTCATAACCTATCAGGGACCAGATAAGCAATCCCAGGGGTCTTCCATGTCCCATAAGAGTTTTCCATGCGAAGTGGTGTGAAAATATATACCTTCGTTTTGGGGCCTCCCGGAAACCCAAAAAAACGTGGATTATAGCCTTTGTTTTCGGCTTCCAGGGGTTCGGATGTCATTTTGGCACAAACTTCTTTTGGGGGTTTATCATGACCCTAGAGGACCCTCAATGCTGCGGGAGGGTCATTCGGATCCCCGAACTTCGAAATCACCCATGCCTTTGGTATTCCGACTCTAACACTAGTATCCCGTAAAACGCCTTTCATAACCTACAGGGACCAGATAAGCAATCCCAGGGGTCTCCCATGTCCCCTAAGAGTTTTCCATGCGATGTGGTGCGAAAATATATAGCTTCGTTTTGGAGCCTTCCGAAAACCCAAAAAACGTGGATTATTGCCTTTATTTTCGGCTTCCCAAGGCTCGGTGTCATTTTTGCCCAAACTTTTTCCAAGTGGTCTATCATGACTCTAGAGGACCCTCGGTGTCCCGGGAGGGTCATCCGAATCCCCGAACTTTGATATCACTCATGCCTAATTTGGTGTTCTAGCTCTTTCAACAGTGTCTCGTAAAAGGCCATTCCAAGCCTATCACGGACCGGATAAGCAACCTTGAGGGACTTCCATGTCCCCTAGGGGTATTCCGTGTGATGTGGTGCGAAATTATTCATCTTCCTTACGGGGCCTTCCGAATGCCCAAAAAACGTGGATTATATAGCCTTCATTTTCGGTTTTCGGGGACTCGGGTGTCTTTTTCCCCAAACTTCTCCGGGGGGTCTATCATGACCCTAGAGGACCCTCGGTATTCCGGGAGGGTCATCCTAATCCCCAAACTTCGATATTACCCATGCCTTCGGTACTCAACTCTCGTAAAAACGCCCTTAACGAACCCCGGGGGCCTCTTATGTTCCATAAGGGTGTCCCGTGAGAGGTGGTGCGAAAATATACATCTTCATTCCGGGGCCTCCCCGGAGCCCGAAAAATGTGGATTATAGCCTCTGATTTTCGGCTTCCTGGACCCCCGGTTTTCGTTTATGCCCAAACTTTTATGGGGTGTCTATCGTCACCCTAGAGGACCTTTGATGACTCGGGACGGTCATCCGGGTCCCCGAACTCCGATTTCACCTATGGGACATGGCCAGTTGACCACCTAGAATTTGTTTCAATAAATTTTTGATGTACTTCGTTCATTTCCATTCATTGTCTACTATGATTATAGTTTTGGTAGAAAAAGTGTATAACAGAGTATTCTCAAGTTTGTTAATAAAAGGCTAACAATTTGTTTCCTAAGCACTCAGTCAAATAAATATCACAGTTTACAGTTTACAGTATGTATACTAATTCATGATAATACTTATGTCATGGGAATGATCGCAAAACCGACTTTCAAATGAGTTGAGTATTAAATATCTTTTGAATGAGTTTTAAATTATTAAGATTAAGTTACAAAAATCAATTTAGTTCAATTTTTTTCTAGGCAAAATGAATGGATCTTATGTGTGAATTGCCGAATTATTATTTTGAAAGAGAAAATAAAGCGTTATGTTCGGGGTGAACATCAAGGAGGGAGCCAAAGCCACTCTATTAATTAGCACATAACCCTAGATAGATTTCATCCTAAAATCAAATGGCAATATGAAGAGTAGGAGTCCACCAAGATTATACATCATTCACATCAATCTTCTGAAACGACACAGTCAACTCACACATAAACCTAACACATAATTAATTCCACAGAAGATAGAGAAGACGCTATATATACCTCAGTAACCATATCATTAAGAGCGGTAGCTAGTAACTCCCACATGTAACAAGATTCCTTACTATATGGTTCAATGGTTTTCCTTCCCAATATTGTTAGCACCATACGACCTCCCGGTACAACTTCCTTTGAGCGACAACGTAGGAACATTGAAAAATCTCTTTGAAATTGTTCATAGTAAGCTTTAAGCACATGAGGGGGGCTTGTTCTTGCTATAGAAATATTTCCCTTGTTGTCTTCTAGTCCTTCTGGTACCTGTTATATTCATCACCATAAATAAACAACTATTTCAAAGTTATTAAAGTTATATTATGCTCCTCATTTCATGGCTATTAGTATATAGAATAAAATCGTCTTAGATGAAAAGAGTGAGCTCTTTGTTATTAGTTATAAAAAAAAATGGTCAGTTTTCTATCATGGAGCAAACTATATGTATATTTGACAGTGACATAGGTACATATATAAAAAGTAATGAGCTTTTATCTATATAAATAAATATATAATAACGCAAGTGTACTCTCCCATGCCAACTTGACACTCTTTATTAATCTACTAATGACATGGCGCCAACAAATAATAACAGTAAATAAATGAGGATAAACTATAAATGCAACAATGGACTAATTAAGTAAGTTATTTAATAAGTGGTAATATATATATATATATATATATATATATATATATATATATATATATATATATATATATATATATATATATATATATATATATATGCAACTGATGATGTTGATGATGATGCTTCATTCTTTTCATCTGGATAAAACTAAACTGAATTGAACTAAATTAAAAATTTTAAATTTGATCTTTAATCATTTAAATGTATCGAAATATATTCAATATTAGACTCATTTGAAAGTATAGTTTTGAAATCTTTTCAATAACACAAGTATCTTCATGAATTTATTTTGAAATATAGAATTATTTTAGTGAGAAATTCCACATGAACTAAATTGAATTGAATTAAACTGAAATGAACTAAAATTAGGCTTAGGACAACAAAGTCTAAGTGATAAAGTGTTAGTTATTAGCAAGTATCCAAATAAAGTAATTAGTTTCTTCAAAATTTGCAAATTTCTCCAAGTTAATTAGTTCTTCAATAAAACTCATATGAGGTGGCTTTAACATAAGACGACTTAAGTAAGCATGTTGTTGTGCTAACATCATACTTGACTATAAATCAGGTGCCTCATATTGAGATTGCCTTATAAGAGATATTATGAAGATTTCGCATGCATCAAGCTAAGTACGTAGAAAATTACATTTAAAGCACTATATATATGTTCACATATATATATATATATATATATATATATATATATATATATATATATATATATATATATATATATATATATATATATATTTAATTATATATCATACAATCTATCCATATATGATCACCTGAGATAGCCACATTAGGCTATAGGAAGAGTGGACAAAGTGCAAGCTGTTGGTGGGGAAAAGTCTACCATAGAAAGATCGAGCAATTCCATTGATAAAGCAATGACCAAACCCATCTCCCATCTTTTGCTTAAGCTCATCTTCAAAGCTTGCAACTGACCTAAACACTGTGTTGAAATCATTTCCAGGAAGATCATTTAAATAAATTTGGTAATCTTGGGGACCGAAACCGAGTTTTGGGCGAGCCTCTTCGATGATTGCTACGAGCTCAGAGACTACAGATAGGTTGTTCAGTTCAGCAGAAGAACAACCCAAATCTGCAATGCATAGAGTTGTGGGTTGTTTCTCACAATAAAATTGCCTTATTGCATCCTCTTTTATGTGTTTAGTCAATAAAAGCACCTGTTTCTGTTACACAAAGTTTTGAACATTCTTAAATTAGAATTGGATTCTAATGAAATCATGCATGCAATTTTATTTATGATAAACGAAGTTTGTTTTCTATTTATTTTAGGTATACCCTTAGGCTTAAGGAAGGAAGTTATGGGGAAATACATGGACATATGCATAGAATTCGAATAATTAGGTAATTACGAGGTGTTTTATTTTACAAACTTGATTAATTACTATATTCTGAGTCGTGCAAAATTTTGGGTATCTACTAGATGGGATTATTTTCAAGTGATGTAATGGAGTATAATAAAACACAAAAACTCATATAAGTCGATCTCATTCTATTTTACAAACTTGATTAATTACTATATTTTGAGTCGTGCAAAATTTTTGTGTATCTACTGGCTGAGATTATTTTCAATGGATTGGACGGAGTATGGTAAAACACATAAAACTCATATAAGTCATTCTCAATGTGATGCGCCTCAAACAAGTTAAGTATGATGCAATGGTTGTTTATAGAGGTAATCATTGATAGAAAAACAAACAAAATACCTGAATGTAAGAGCTTTTTGCATAACTGCTATCACCAGTCCCCTCTTTCATGTGTAGCACCTCACTTACATGAATTGACATGACTCTCTCCCTCTCTCTCTTTCTTGCTTGCCCTATATGTATATACACTTGCAGAAAAAACTGATGCAAGGGCTTAAGGATTATTGATATATGCATGTTGTTAATGCTAATGGTTTGTATTTATAGTGCTTCTTGCGTTGCAAATTAATATTTCGTCGTTCCTCTCACACCGTCGTCTCACGATGACCACTATTTGATTAAAGTATTACTCCCTCCGTCCCATAAAATTCTGAACGTTTGCTTTTTGATGGTCAAATTTAGCAAACTTTGACCATTAATTTATGAAAATATATAAAGATTCACAATATGAAAATACTTTTGTTAGATTCATTTTCAAAAGTACTTTCAAAAAATCAAATTTTTATAATTTTTATATTCATATAATTGTAGTTATTTACGATCAAAGTGGTGTCTTAAAAACCGGAAAAAATATACATTTAGGATTTTATGAAACAGAGGGTGTATTATTAGTCTAGTTATTTGTTTCAGACTCACCTAATAATACGACTGTCTCTCACATGTGGATAAGTGGATTCATGCATATGGCGTACGTAATTAGTACTATCTTAGGAGTATCTTATTGTGTTTATTAATTCTTGATTAGAGTTTATACGACGAATGATCCACATGTAAATCGATAAGAATATTGGAATATTGGATTATCAAAACTCACCGCAATGAACTTTTGAGTTCACATTGGAATATTGGATCATTATTGTTAATTAATTATTAGAATCGAATCAAATATTCCTTATTAAAGTGTCAGCTTAATCGGCGGTTCAATTGTGGATCTATCTTGTGCGCACGCCGCACGAAGCTAGCTAGACTATTGCATGTCGTAGTTCATAGTTTATAAACTTTATATGCCCACATAGGCCACAACATCGTAATTGAACATTAATTTCTATTTATGTAAAAACAATTACTTTCTTAAGAGATCGCCTCAATATAAGGTCCACATCTATAGTTAAATATGGCGTTAGCATGACGTCATACTTGTTTGAGACCCTTCACATTGAGGTGACCTCATCATTTATATAAAATTTTGTGATGTAAAAATAGAGAATTTGTTTCCATTTGACCTTTAATTTGATGCACAATGATCCTTGAAATTAAGTTCCTAATTAAACTTACATAGACAATTTGATGTGTTACTTTCATATATATATATGGTCTATTATATTATATATTTTTAAACCGGTTGGTTCAATACTTTTATTAGAGATATTCGTGAGGTCATCATGTGGTGTCTCTAGCCTTTGGTGGCCGGTGGGGGTGGGGTTGTTTTGCTTATTAAACTAAAAATCATTTAATTAAGTTTTGAGATACAAGTTAAGGGCACGTTATTCTTTTCGACTGAAAACTGATAACTGGTAATTTAGGGTAACTGGGGACAATTGGGGGTAACTGGTGGCAACTGAAAAGTCTAACTGGTAATTAGTGGTTATAATCGATGGCAATTGGGTCAAATTGGAAGCAACTGGTGAAAACTGAAAATATGTATTTTTGAATGTTATAATAATAATAATAATAATAATAATAATAATAATAATAATAATAATAATAATAATAATAATAATAATAATAATAATAATAATAATAATAATAGAATTGTTATTATTAC
Source organism: Tetragonia tetragonoides (assembly GCA_038025085.1). Lineage (NCBI taxonomy): Eukaryota > Viridiplantae > Streptophyta > Magnoliopsida > Caryophyllales > Aizoaceae > Tetragonia > Tetragonia tetragonoides. The sequence goes on from CM076152.1 coordinate 39,498,343, forward strand.
AAATTAAAAAATAACACTAATATTAAAAACTATTATTATGATTAATAATAATAATAATATTATTATTATTATAAAATAATAATTATTATATTATTATTATTAATGATATTTTATTATTATTATTATTATTATTATTATTATTATTAATGATAATTTACGTTTTTTGAGTGTTCTCTTGATAAATAAAAAATAAAAAATTATTTTTATTATTATTACTATTATTTCCTTATTATTATTTTTATCAATTATTATTATTATTATTATTATTATTATTATTATTATTATTATTATTATTATTATTATTATTATAAATATAATTTTTACAATATAAATAGTAACACTATTAATATTATTTCTTTTTTATTTATTTTATTATTATAATTTATTTTATTATTAATTGGAAAAAAAATTGGGTCAAATTGGATGCTACAGGGGGTAATTAAGGACAACTAAAAAGTTTAACTGGTAACTAAAGGCAACTAGGAGCAACTGAGAATCAGTTGAAAAGAACATATAACCTAAGTGTTAAAGTACGTGCGGACTAGAGTTCCCATTAAAAGAATTGAGTAAGAAACACTAACACATTAGTTTAAATTGTTGGCTGAAGAGCAAAAAAAAAAAAAATGTTGGTTGAAATTGCCTCCAACATATGCATGATACCAAAGTCACATGACGACCAAGGGTTCGAATCGCCTGACGACCCCTTGCTCTTATAATTGATAGTAGAGCATTCTAAGTATGTAGTATGAGGAGGCCGGTATGAAGATCATCCCCGTTTCAAGCCCAATCGATCTTCGCTTGAAGAGACGTGATAAAAAAATAACTAACATTAATTTAGTTTGGCGTACAAACAAAAATTTAAGCTTATGATTAGAGGCGAAGCCAATATTATACAAGTATTCCTTATTAGCAAGTTTGTTTTGGAGTTCACACATAAAATGAATAAACTACCTGTTGGGTAGCTCAAAGTTGTTACATTAATACTTGACTACAAACTCTCACGTATATATATCTTGTTGTTTTCCACATCCACTCATGAATTAGTAAGTCGTGGGAGTCCCCAAATTTTGAGAGTAATTTCATTTACTCCTTTACGAAGGTGAGCAAGTTAAATGCAGCCTGGAGTATTAAATTAGTGGGAATCAGTGTTATTAGTGCCTTTTCGAATCGGTGGAGATCAGAAAAAAACATGTCACTATTCACAAAATCAATGGCAAGTCTTTAATTACGGAATCAATGATGAGACTTTACTGACTCAGATCAAATCAGTGGAAAAAAATACACCTTAAAATATGAGAATCTCCGAATTTTGGGAGTAATTTAATAAAATTCGAGTCATTTCTTGTCATTAGAATGTCACGCATTTATTTTGTATTTGCTTACATTTCGTGAAAAAAATTAAGTCTCATATAAAATTGGATCATCTACGGACTACGTTTCAAGCCCAATGGGCCTTCGCCTGAAGGAACGTAATAAAAAATATAACGAACATTCATTAGTTTGTTGTACAAACAAATATTTAAGCTTATGATTGGAGGCCAAGCCAATATATTATACAAGTATTCCTTATTAGCAAGTTTGTTTTTGGAGTTCACATAAGATGAGTAAACTACCTATTGAGCAGCTCAAAGTTGTATAACATTAATACTTGACTACAAACTCTCACGTATATATATCTTGTTGTTTTCCACATCCAATCATAAACTAGTAAGTCGTGGAATCCCCAAATTTTGGGAGTAATTTCATCGACTCCTTTACGAATATGGGCAAGTTGAATGCAACCTAGAGTATTAAATTAGTGGAAGTCAGTATCATTAGTAACTTGCCGAACCGATAGAGATCAGAAAAAAATACATTATTATTCACAAAATCAGTGACAAATATTTATTACGGAATCAATTAATGATGAGACTTTTTTTTTGTTGAGGAAAAAAATAGAAATTGTATTAATAATAGGCCATATGACATCTACAAATGATATCAAATTCAACAATAAACGGATCTAAAATATCAAAAAAAATTCTAATTGAAAGACTATCAAGCACTTGAGATTTGACAATTCCGAACGGCTTCCTTTTTATCGCTGTTTTCCATATCACAGCTTTTTTGCGGAAGACCCTGTCATAGCCTCGATGAATGCATAACTCTGATATTGTAGACTGCCTCTTGAAGAATAAGATCCGCGGTATCACCTTACGAACGAACTGAAGCCGCAAACTATCAACTTCATGTTCTACCTTCAATTCCGAACTAATTAAATAGAGACAAAGATGTCCTATAGCCAAGAAGAAAATCCTCTAAGAAGAGGACACCCAACCGTACTCCATAAACTACAAAACTACCAACCCTCCAAAGATGAAGAGATAATCCTCACAAAAAGGAGTCAAAGTGAACCTCACAAATGGAGTCAAAATGAACCTCACAAAAGGAGTCAAATTAACCTCACAATTGGTTTGATCAAAATCTCACCAAAAGGAGCGATTAAAACCTCACAATGGAGCGAAATTTATTGACCTACTGAATCAAAAGGCCAAATAACAATGAAAAATGGAAAAATCTAGTAGAAAGAGGGGCTTATCGTTGGTAGATGACCAATGACAGTCCCGATTTCATACCGTATAGAGCTTCAAGAGTTGAGAGAAAAGGGAGGCCAGGTTTTTTTTTTATGATGAGACTTTATTGACTCAGATCAAATCAGTGGAGAAAAATAATACACCTTAAATTGTAAGAATCCCCGAATTTCGGGAGTAATTTAATAAAATTCGAGCCATTTCTTGTCATTAGAACGTCATGCGTTTATTTTGTATTTGCTTGCATTTCGTGAAAAGAGTTAAGTCTCATTTTAAATTGGTTCCTGTTTACGAGTGCAAGAATAAGACAAAACTTGTGTATCGTTATTGCCAAGAAAAAACAAAAAAAAAAAAAAGAAGCAAGATAAAAAAGGACAGAACTAGGTAGGTGTTATGAGAGAATATTGCAGATAATGGCTCACCCCAACTGGGAGTCTGACGTATCATATATATAGAGAGATATACAGAGTCCAAAACCTAAACCGATTCAGTTCAAAACCTAAACCGATTTAGTTTCCTAAATAATAAATACTTTACATATTTAATTTCCTCTATTACGCTCCCTCAAGCTGATCGGGGGGACGCACGAACAGATTGGACTTAAGAAAATGGAACTGCGGAGACGGAAGGGCCTTGGTCAAAATATCGGCAAGCTGAAATCTTGTAGGAATATAGCGAACTACCAGATCACCATGAGCAACACGCTCACGAACAAAATGATAATCTACTTTGACATGCTTGGAACGATCATGAAGAACAGGATTCGCCGTTAAGTTATGTAGCACTGATGTTGTCACACAGAAGACGAACCGGTTGACGAAGAACAAGACCAATCTCAGCAAGAAGCTGACGAACCCAAGTAGTGTCAGTAACTGCATACGCAATTGCCCGATACTCTGCTTCAGTAGAGGATTTGGAAACTGTAGGCTGTTTCTTACTACGCCAGGAAACAAGATTATTTCAAAGAAATATAACATACCCAGTCGTGGAACGAGAACTGTCTGGACATCTTGCCAAATCTGCATCAGAATACGCCACCACAAGACTTGGAGAAGTAGACTTGCGGAAAAACAAGTCATGGTCACTAGTGCCCTGCAAATATCTGAAAATGCGCTGAACAGCACGCATGTGAGTAGTACGAGGAGCATGCATAAATTGACAAACCAGATTGATAGCAAAAGCAATATCAGGCCTCGTCATAGTTACATATTGCAAAGCACCTACCATACTCCGATACGTAGAAGGATCTGCAAGTAATTCACCATCTGCAAGAGATAATGCCGTACGAGATACTAGAGGGGTGCGCACAGATTTAACCGTATGTAAGTGAAACTTAGTCAACAAGTCCTGAACATATTTCTGTTGGGTTAGGGAAATGCCTAAGGGAGTACGCACTACCTGAATACCAAGGAAATAGTGAAGATCTCCAAGATCCTTCATGGCGAATGTGGTGGAAAGTAATGTAATGAGATTGTGAACGAGAGTGGGGTCACTTCCTGTTAGTACTATATCGTCGACATAAAGAAGCAAAATAATAACAGAAGGACCCGAATGACAGATAAACATGGAGGAATCAGACACGCTGCAAATAAATCCATGAGACAAAAGAAAACTGCTAAAACGTTGAAACCAAGCCCGAGGTGCCTGTTTAAGACCATATATCAACTTTTTGAGCCGACACACATGACTAGGGAATTGAGGATCAACAAAACCAGGGGCTTGGGTCATATAGACCTCCTCTTGCAAATACCCATGTAGAAAAGCATTCTTAACGTCTAGTTGACGGATTGTCCAATCACATGTTAAAGCAAGGGAAAGAACAATTCTAATAGTGGCAGGTTTAACAACAGGGCTAAAAGTCTCATGGAAATCAATGCCAGGCTTCTGACCATTCCCACATGCAACCAAACGTGCTTTCAACCTCTCAACAGTCCCGTCAGAGTTATATTTAGTTTTGTAAACCCACTTACACCGAACTAAATTCTTTGTTCTGTCAAAAGGTACCAAGTCCCAAGTATTGGTCGTAATAAATGCATTAAATTCCTCTGCCATAGCCTGTTTCCATCTGTCATCTGTCATAGCTTCTTTAAAATTACGAGGTTCCACAATTTTAGACACAGAACTAAGAGACATCAAGACACGAGGTTTGACAATACCAGATTTAGAACGTGTGTGCATATATGTTGCTTGCGTGGAAACCACGGGAGGTGGACACGACGCAGGAACAAGTGACAGAGATGTGGAACTCCTGAGTGGAGAGCTAGATAGCTCATGAGTAGGGGAGGGTGACTCAGCGAGCATAACAGGGGAAGGAGAACAAACAAGAGGACTCGGAGCAGGGGAGACACGCACAGAAGACGGACTGGACACAACTCTGTTCGGGGGCTGATGAGACACAGGAGACATGAAAACACAAGCTGGGTTTGAGACAAAGTCGCTAGGGGATGAGACAGGGGTGAGAGATGATGACACCATAGGGGCTGTGTCATTACGAGTAGACACAACAGGGGGCTGTACGGTGGCTACAGGAATCTCATCACACACAAGTGGAGACCTGACCTGGGAAGACGGAGACAAATCGGGGACAGACGCAGACACAACGGGAGATACGACTACTGGTGGCAGCATGCAGACAGGGGGCGACAAAGGAGCCGTGTCAGCGGCCAACAATTCCTGAGTAACGGGTAAGGACCATGGGGCAGCGAGAGTCAGGGGATCAGCATCATAGGACTTAAGAGAGGGAGGAGCATTGACAACAAGATCAGGATACGGGAACTTAGATTCATGAAAACGAACATGACGACTCACAAATACTTTACCAGACAAAGGGTCAAAACAACGATAACCTTTATAATGAGGCGCATAGCCCAAAAAAACACATTGACGGGATCGAGGATGTAATTTATTCGAAGGTTGTGCAGAAAAATTAGGAAAACACTCACAACCAAAGACTCGAAGAAAATCATAGTCGGGAGGTTTATGAAACAATTTTTCAAACGACGAGACACCGCCTAAGACAGGAGAAGGAAGGCGATTAACAATATAAGTTTCCGTATAAGCAGCGTCAACCCAAAATTGAGCTGGCATGCGAGCCTCAATGAGGGAGGTGCGAACCATCTCAATAAGATGACGATGTTTCTGTTCGGCAACTCCATTTTGAGCTTGTGTGTCAGGACACGATTTCCGAAAATAAATACCACAATCCAATAAATGTTGTTTAAGGGGACTATTATCAAATTCACGACCACCGTCACTTTGATACATTTTAATACGGCAATTAAATAAATTTTCAACCAATTTTTGAAAATTCAAAAAATGACCAAAAACTTCGGATTTTCGCTTCATGGGGTAAATCCACGTAAATCGAGAAAAATCATCAATAAACGAGACATAATATTTATAACCCAAATTAGATAAAACAGGTGATTGCCAAACATCAGAATGTATCAAATATAAGGGAGAATCATAACAATGATCCGCAGCAGTAAACGGTAAACGGTGAGATTTCCCAATCCGACAAGAGACACAATTGTCACCAAACTTTGAAACAGAAGGTAAAAGTTTTGCACTCCTTAATTTATCAATAGTCCTATTACTAGTATGACCTAGACGACAATGCCATAGATCCCCGGACTCTCTAGTAGCTACGAACGCAGGGGTTGACTCGACAACAGCAACAGAGGACCCAATGGGATAGACACCACTCGAACTATTGCCACGCAGAAGAACTGTCCCCGTCTTATTGTCCTTAATAGAAACAACAGACTCATTAAACTTCACATGACAAGAATTATCAACACACAAACGCTTCACAGAAAGTAAATTATGTTTCAATTGAGGAACATGATAAACAGATTTCAAAAGAAGAGGCCTGGCAGAGGTTTTTAATGTTGTTTGACCAACACCTTTAATGGACAATAAATTACCATTACCAACTTGAACACGATTCAATCCAGTGTAAGGTTTTAACGGAGAAATTATACCTTCTGACGGGGTCATATGAGAAGCTGCTGCAGAATCAGCATACCATGTGGGATTGGTCATATTTCCAAACCGATTCAGTTCAAAACCTAAACCGATTCAGTTTCCTAAATAATAAATACTTTACATATTTAATTTCCTCTATTAGGTGTATTTAAGGTTACTCATCAAAATCACTATAGTCCAAACCAAAATACTCCAAAATAGAGTATTTAAAAATAAGCCATGAATTAAAAAAAGGAAATGCATTAATTAATTAAAAAGAGTTTATGCCAGTGGCATGTGAGTCATTACATCTCTCCATATCTAAGTTAATAAGTTGTGCAGATAATGACTTGATTCGTCGAAAATAAGAAGAAAAAAAATGACTTGATTCATCGTCAACGGTCAACACCCTCGACTTCTTTTTCAAGTTGATTTCACACACACACACTAACCACGAAGAAGAAAAATAATAATAAGAATTCATCAAGTGGGACGTATTATTTGAAGTAAAAACATGACGTTGCCAATCTGTGTAACAATAACAAGGCTTTCATTAAAACTTATCCAAGCCATGAGACATGTGCCTAGTGTGAAACTGTGAATGATGGCTGTCATAAGATGCTGATAGATGGCCAATTTTGTATTCCTCTTTTTTTTTTTTTTTTTTTTTTATTTTATTACGAACTTGGATGTTGATGGTCTTAACTCTTATATGTGGTACACTAATTAAAGTAATGATCAAACAGAAACAACTTATTTATTTTCACGGATACTAAGAGTATTATAGAAGATTCGCTATCTCAATTGGATGTGTAAGACTCTTTGACTTTGAATACACGGTCAGGTAATATTGAAGTTGATGTAGTTTTGACCGATTTCAAAAATTAAGAAAGTAGTATTATAAAACGGTGCCTTGTGATAAGTACTCTAAAGTCACTCATTTCCTTGCTGATGGATAACTTTATTTTGACATAAAATGATAGCCAATTTATGTATTCCTCTTTTTTTTGTTACGAACTTGATAATTGTTATTTTTTTGGGTGCAATGGCACACTAATTAAAACAACGATCAAACATAAACAACCTATTTATTTTCACGCGTAATTATCAAGTTATGGACTATTCGCTATCTCACTTATTGGATGTGAAGGTTCTTTGACTTTGGATACACTATGAGACAATGTTGAAGTTGATATTCTTTTGACCAGTTTCAGAAATTAAGGAAGTAGTACTATAAAATTCTAATAGTTTGATTTATTCCATTTTGTGAAAATACCGACTCCTTAGTTTTGCGACTTTATGAGTTTTAATTTGAAGATTTGAGCCCTTAATTATATGTACTCTAAACTCACTCATTTCATCTCATGTGAATAACTTTTGGTGTAAGCTTTCAAATATGGTTAATCATACAAAGAGATATCACGTCTTTTCACCCTCACCTTCATATATATTAGATTTTATGGCTTTTGTAAATCAGAATCTAGGCGTATAGAAATGAGTCCTTGATAGTGTTTTGTAGTGTTTGTAATCTTGTATTTTGATTACTTCTCTGTATTTGTTTTTGGGATGCTTCCCTGGCAGTCCCAACTCTGCTTTTTGTAAACAACCCCAAGGGTACCACATTGGTATCCTTTGGAAGATGGATTAATATACATTTATCATTTTCCAAAAAAAGATATTGACTTCACCCGTTATACACCGAGAGGATGCAATAATACAAGAATTTTTTGTTTGGTTACAAAACATTGGTAAATATTTTTCAATATTTCGAAGCTGGTCCCGGAGTTAAGGTTTTGCGCTCTTCCCAATAGTAATTGTGGGAGATCGAACCTTTGTTCTCCCTATCAAAGTTTTGCCCCTTACATCACTGGACCAACCCACGATTGGTAATAATACAAGAATTTGTGACATTGAAGGAGGACATTTATTTCCTCTTTCAGGAAGCTTAATAAATAACGTGCCACCTACTATAAATAGATAAATAATTTAAGCTTTGATGAAAGATTGAAAGCATTTTAAGAAAAAAAAGAAATGGACCATTGACATTTAAACCCACTTCAGTCTTTTTTAGATGGGTTATGACTGGCAAAGTTGACCGGATTCGAAATATCCGACCTGAAATACTGGACCCAATACCCGATTTTAACCCGAATAGTAAATCCAAAGATAAATCGAAACCCGAAGTTATTCCGACCCAAACCTAACCCGACTCGAAACCGATCCGATCCGAATGACCCAAAGTTAACCGATCTGAATGCAACCCGAAAAATAATGACCCGAACCAAACCCAAACTAGACCCGAAAGAGAGCAAGCCTAAAAACTTTAACTTTTGCTTATTTGTACCTTAAGATAGCATGATAAGAATATTTAACTCTTTAAAGTCCACTTTTTGAGACTTATTAGAAACATCTTTTATTGTTTTCGAAAGGGAAACAATAAACAAATCATTATATCTCATGGTTATGGCTAAAACTTACAATAATATAAACCTACTTGAATCCGTACCCGAAAAGAATCGAAAACTGGCCGAATTCATACCCAACCCGAATGTATTTGCCCCGTAACCGAATCGAACCTCAAGCATCATGAACAGCTCGAAACCAAACCCGCCGAACCGATGTAAACCGAATCCGACTCAAATATAACCCGAACCGCAATGATCCAATCCGAACTCGATCCGAATAACCCGTGGGTCTAGTTATGACAAGTAAGGTTTAATTTGAGCCAATTCTCAAAATTGAGTTGGAAAAAGGTATCACTAGTTGAGAAATAGTTCCACATCTCTTTTGCAAGCACACGGTCACGAAGCACATGTAAAGCATTTTCAGTTTGCAGATTGCAAAGGGTACAAAAACCATCACGATTATTTGTTTTGCAGCTCCCCTTTGTGCATTCGGTCTTCCTGGTTCTTTAATCGATTTGTACGAGGCACGAATGAATGACTATAATACGACTAATAATTCTAGGGACCCATAATTCTATCAAAATTTTGGCGATGTGTTTACAATAGTTCTATCAAATTTTGTTACTACCGAACTTTGTTAGATTAAAATTTTTGTTACTTAAATGCCCAAAATAAAGGTTTTCAAAATTACAAGGGGTACATTATTTCACAAATCAAGCCATATAGTCTAGTGTACACATTAACACAATCTAGAAGGCTACAACAATATATGATTTCATATACTACACCCTATTTTCTTCAATAGAATGGTACGACATGGTGAGGAACGAAATAAAATGCAGTAGGGGGAGACGACGGATCGGGAAGAACATGGCTAGTAACGATATTATTAGGTTATGAACCTATGGTGTATTGTTAGCAGTTTAGTACACAGATTGAAGCTTAGAATTTTGTAAGGACTTACGGTCTTAGAATCACTGAGAAGGTTTCGTATCCATATATCTAATAAAACCAATCAACGAAATTGACTAGGCTCAAAAAACACGTAATATAATGTTATAACTCATAATATGATTGATGCTGAATACGAAAACCCTTATTATTTAGGGAAATGGATTACATGCAGTATATATCTCTGTAATGCTCCACAGTATCCTAAATCTAAGGCTACATTTTGCACCATAAAAATCAACAAACTATATATTGTTATCTTGTTTTTTTCCCTAGCGGTTCACCCCTTTTTTGTCAAAGCAACTGTGACATTGATGAACACGTTCTGGTCTATGGCCATTGAGGCATAAACAATCTTCGTGAATCTTTCGAACACTTCGTCGATGATAGTTTCTCCAAATTGGCTAATGAGCAAAGGCTCAGCCACAGATCTCATGCATTTTGCAAAGTCATTTTCATCAAATAAGGCCTTAGATGATGAGTTATTGATGACATTCTTCATCAAGTCATTTCTTTGCCAGCTAATCTCAGAAACATCCACTTGATTAAGAGGAAATGATCCTTCACTTTCCACTAAGTACCTTAATTCTGTTTCTGATGGAGTGTATTGAGGGATGCTGAATGTGTTAAGCTTCTCTTCCTCTATGAGACCCTGCATGTTTATTACATCATCATCCCTTAATTATATATTCTCGTTCAGTGATTATCAATTCAGTAATCTTGTTTAGTTCAGTGGAGTTCAGTTCAATTCAGTTTAGTTCAGTTCAATTCATTAAGACAGATCACACTCTGATGCCGTTAAAAGTAAAGGGATTGTACCTCAATAACCATATCATTAAGATAGAAACTCCCACATGTAACAAGATTCCTTACTATATGGCTCATTGGTTTTCCTTCCCAATATTGTTAGCACCATACGGCCTCCTGGTACAACTTCCTTTGAGCGACAATGTAGGAACATTGAAAAATCCTTTTGATATTGTTCATAGTAAGCTTTAAGAACATGAGAGGGGCTTGTTCTTGCTATGTAAATATTTCTCTTGTTGTCTTCGAGTCCTTCTGGTACCTAAATTATCCATGATCACCATTATATACAACAAGTTCAAAGACATTCAATAAAGTTACACAGACACGGATCAAGCCAATCCATCTTTAATTAATCACCTTAGATAGCCACATTAGACTATAGGAAGAGTGGACAAAATGCAAGCTGTTGTTAGGAAAAAGTCTTCCATAAAAAGAGCGAGGAATGCCATTGATAAAGCAATGGCCAAACCTGGGGGTGAAAGTTTGGACTTTGGATTGGATTATGGTCTAGTCCAAATCCAATCCAAAAAATTTTGGACTCGAAATTTTGAGTTCAAATTCAATCCAAACTAAATTTAGACTTTGATTTTTGAGTCCGAATCCAATCCGAATTATTTTCAATAGCCCAATCCGATCCGAATAATCCAATTTTTTCCTGACTCATTACCTTTTCTACAACAATGTTCATTACTTAAAAAAAAGTTCATCGATAAGATAATAATAAAAATGTCGAAGTCAACTACAAGTCTGCAACATTCATTAAAAAAAAAATGCAAATTATGTATTTTCAAAGGTGTTCGGTAATCTCCGCTTAGTGTACATGGAGAAAACAGATGTGTAAAGAGATAGCAAGTGGAGAGTGACTGCTAAGCCGTGACTTGAGTGAATTGTCTGAAATTATTTTTCTCTCTTAGTTTATGTATGCATTTTATTGTTACCTTCAATCTCTTAGATTTTAATTTTTAGTTTATACTTTTTATTTTGGGCTAGTATAATTTTTGGATTATATGTATTTTTATTTATTAATTTATATCTAATTTGGATTGGATTGGATTACTGGACTCCGAAAGGGTGAGTCCGAATCCAATCCGAAAATCCAAAAAGTATTTTTTTCGAGTCCGAATCCAATCCGAAATCCAAAAAGTCCAATCCGAATTGCCTAATTTGGATTGGATTGGATTGGATTTTGGATTTAATCCGAATAAGTTTCACCCCTAGCCAAACCCATCTCCCATTTTGTGCTTAAGCTCATCTTCAAAGCTTGCAATGGACCTAAACACGGTGTTGAAGTCATTTCCAGGAAGATCATTTAAGTAAATTTGATAGTCTTGAGTGTTGTATCCGAATTTTCGACGAGCCTCTTCAACGGTTTCTATGAGCTCAGAGACTACAGATAGGTTGTTCAGTTCAGCAGATGAGCAACCCAAATCTGCAATGCATAGAGTTATGGGTTGTTCCTTGCAATAGAATTCCCTTATTGCTTCGTCTTTTATGGGTTTCGTCAATAACAATACCTGCTTCTGTTGTACAAACGTTTAAATTCTCTTTAAATTAGAATTGGTTAGGATTCATATGTAATACTTTTCTTGAATGATCGACAAAAGAAAAAGTTTAAGTAGTCGTTTGGTTGACAAAAGAAAGCATAAGCAGATTCATGTGTAATGCTATTCTTGAATGATCGACAAAAGAAAAAGTAATAAGTAGTCGTTTGGTTAACAAAAGAAAGCACAGAAAATACAATGCAACTTAAGATTCCATGAAGTTACAACGAGATACATTGACATGTAGAGAATAGCTACAAGGATTCTATTTTACAAACTTGAGTAAAAATGATACATACTATATATATTTTGGAGTAGTCATAAAGAAAGTATACTCAATGAAATAACCATTATCTATGCAACGCAATTCGAGTTTGACATTTCAGGAAAACCAAATAAATAATTAAATTAAGTAACTAATTAATTAATTGCATTAAAAAAATACCTGGATGTAAGAACTTTTTGCATAACTGGTGTCACCAGTCCCCTCTTTCATGTGAAGCACATCCCTTACCTCAATAATGGTCATGACTAATACTCTCGCTGTTTCTCTCTTGTTTGTTCTAGTCCTATATGTATATACACTTCCATATGTAAATGGTCTCTATTTATACTAGCTACTACTATAGCTCATAAAAGTTGGCTTGTAACTTCTAGCTTGCATTCAAGTGCGTGTTTGTCGTCCCTAGCTAGCTCTCACGCTGACCACTCCTTTGTTTCTGTCATGTTGCCGAACGTGCTTGTGTCTCTCACGTTGTTCGTATTATTCATGGTGCATATAATTTTATTTTTTTTTTTGAAAATTGGCTCAAAAGCCCGGAATCCACCTTCTTTGAGAGTAATACGACGCAATCTCAAGTCATTGTTGGAGACAAAATGTGAAATGCATCACCGCGCTACAGTGGCGGATCCATGCTTTGATGCATGCATGGATTCCATTGAACCCACTTGGTGTACTAGTATTTTTTTTTTTTTGTAAAATTCCCTTATAAAATAAGTTTTTTTATACAACATTTAAAATTTCTCCTATATGTTATAATGGAGTGACTCCACTTAAATAGATTCTGACTCCGCCACTGACGCTATTTACCACCACATGTTCTATATTCATGCATATAAAACCATAAATCGGTGGTGCATTATTAATTTATTATTATTATTATTATTATTATTATTATTATTATTATTATTATTATTATTATTATTATTATTATTATTACTATTACGAGTATTTTATTTATTATTTTCAATTAGTATCGTTTTAGAGGAATTGTCCACATGTTAATTGATATAGTAGTGCTATAGGTCATTAGTGATGATGGAAATAATATATATGTGGTCATTATTTACTATAAGAGAGTGGTCCACTGGTCATGGAAAAGATCGAGAATAATAGAAATTATATTAAGAAAAGGAAATTCAAAACTCATTTTAATGTCTCCACTGATGATCTACAGAATTATTGTAAGCGATACAAAGGCATTGGATCAAAGCCAAACAATTTATGTTTGAGTAATTAAGTTCACACATACTGAATTTTGTTTGGATAACGTACCGCTCGAATCTTCTGATTCTAGCTAAAACCACACAGTAGTGTACGTAGGTAAGGTCGTGATCGCGGGAAGGCACAAAGCTACGACATCAATGTGAAGCAGTCATAGTCAACACTAAACGACCATAAAAGAAGACAGCTAGTTTGATGTAATGTGTCACTTTGATATATAGTAGGTACTATATTTGTTCCAAAGTGAGAGATTATTAGTGATGCGTCTTTGTAACTCTATTCCTAATAATGCACAATATATAGTTCTATACTTAGAAAATTTTAATGCAATGTACATTTATGCTTGACGACAAACTCTCACATCATTAGCAGTAGTTGTTTTCCTAAATAACTCAAGAACTACTATAGTAGAAGTAAAAAAATAATAATGAAGGGAACTAGTAGAAGTAGTTGAGAGAATATCCCTAAATCTTTGAGTTAGGCCTTGTTATTTTCGTCGCCTTTATGTTGTGTTCTGTTCCGTTTCGTAATTTGTACTTTATTTTGTCTCATATTTTCAATTTTTTCTCCATTATTATCCATGTCGTATCATTATTCTATTCCTTTCCGTTCCGTTCTGCATCATTCAATTGAAGAGAACAGGATATTGCTTAAGTTCGAGTCTTTGTTGGGTCATTAATTCGAAGGTCACTTTACTTTTTCGTTTGCTTACACTTCGTACAAAAATCCCATACAATTTTTTATTTATTTTAATTTTGATGAATGAAATCCCCATATGATAAAATTCGGTTTTGTAGGGCTTATGAGTGCTAAACTTGTTCTTTTCCTCGCCTTTATGCTGTATATTTCGTTGAATTTCTACTCTGCGTTGTAATTTTTGTTGTGCTCTGTGCTGTATTTTCCGTTTCGCGCGATGCATCTATTTTGCATTTCATTTTTTTCTCACGTTTTGTATTATTCTTCATTTGATTCCTCCGTTCCGCGTTGCAATCTATGTTCTGTTCCGTTCTGTGCTGTAATTTTCGTTTTGTTCCTCGCCGTTCCGTACCATTTTATTGAAAATAAATAGGGCCTAAAACAAAACTTGGGTAGTTATGAGATTATTCAACATAGCCCAAAGGCCCCAAACTAAAACTTTAAGCCATGAATATAAAGGCGGTGAGGTTGTTTGTACCGTGTACAATACGGGGATGGAGACGAGAGAGAGAAAGACGAGGTCTATGTTTTGCTAGATAATGACTTATTGGCTTGATTCATGAAAAACAGTCGACAGCCTAAGTGACTTATTTCCCAGGTTGATTTCACATACAACAACCAATTAGAATCTGTTGATGTTTGTCAATGAGAGGATAAGAATATAAGATGGCCAATTTTGTTCAGAGGTATAAATTGGTTTTTAATCAAACTCTTCAACCAATTGCCAACCAGTTTTTGGGTGTTCGGCAATCAGTTTTTGGGTAGCTTTTAATGGTTTGCTTTAATCAAACAACTATCTATTCTAATTTGTTGTGTTTGGTAAGTGCTTTTTAGTAGTAGTTGTTAACGGTTAGAGTAGTGTTTTACAAAAGCTAATAAAATTAGCCTTTCAACTCTAGAGGCTAGCTGTTGGAATTATTCAATTCTATCCCTTTATTTTTAATACAAAAATAATAATAATATGACCTTTTATGTCATTTTACATCAATCAGCTAACCGAACCACTAACCTTACCGAACACTCAACCAAGTAAACAACTACTCCCTCTGTCCTAGGTTTATCTTTACATTGGACTTTTTAAGGTCAAAGTTTGTGAACTTTGACCACTTATTTGTGAAAAGTTACAAAATTTTACAAAGTGAAAATTATATTTGCTAGGTTCATTTTAAATAGTATTTTCAAAATATCATCTTGTTATACATTCCAGAATTTAATCATAAATTTTCATGGTCAAAGAAGTGTCTTGGAGACCGTGAAAAGTCCAATGTAAAGATTAACTTGGGACGGAGGGAGTAACAGTTAAGTACCGCTCATGACATCTAATAGCTAATTCAATAGCTAACCACTAATAAGACAGCTAATACTACAATTACGGCTAATTATTGCCGAACAGACCCTTTATAAATTTGTTGATGTTTTGTCAATGAAAGGATAAAGATACAAGAAAATTAAACTACCCATAAGTTGTACAAATTCTTCAGACATAAGAAACACAGCCTATATATGCAAATAAGCAAATTACAGTGGCCATACGAGACCATGGTGATCAGCAGACGTTTAGGGCGGATGATTGGGGGGACTCACGGTGCGTGGCCCAATAGATCGACTTCCTCGATGGCTCTCTATAGTATTTCCAAATATCGAATAAGTATCTTACAAATATCGATATTCTACCACTTTCAGATACAAAATACTACGCCTAGGCATCGGTGCAATCGATTGGAATGTGAAATACACAAAGTTGCAATATTGAAGGAAGACTGATTTTTCTTTTGATGCTATTTCCAACAAGACTATACTATACTTTTTTTTTTTTTGAGTGAGCTGACTATAAAATAAGATAATAAAGAGCTTAATTTACCAGGTCAGAACTAAACTAGACATCACTGAATTGAATTTAACACAACTTGATATGTAAAACGAAATATTTGTTTTTGAATTCAACACCATTGAACTGAACTGAACATCACTTAATTAAACTGAAAAACCTGAACTGACCGTGTGAGTTCTAAAGAACGCATCTATAATAGTTTTAATAAAAGGTGTGTATTGTAAGAAACAAATAATTTATGGACCATTGAACCCACTTACATGTCCTACCATGGGACCAAGTTGTGTTATTGAACAAAGAGTGTTATTTTCATCGGATATTATTATTATTATTATTATTATTATTATTATTATTATTATTATTACTATTTTTTATTATTAACTTTTTTTGGAGGGGATATATAGAAAAAATACTCATCGATTAAAAAAAGAAATACTCCAATAATAAATGGCAACGGTTATTATGTATTTATTTATTTATTTATTATTATTCTTATTCTTATTATTCTTATTACATTTTTTATTATTATTTTTTTTTATTAACTTTTTTTTAAATACTCCTCAATCAAAAAAAAAAAAAAAGAAAAAGAAAAATACTCCAACAATAAATGGCGCCGACTACATTATTTATCATAAAATAATAGCTTTAATGAAAGGTGAGCATTTTAAGAAACAAACCGACCTTTAAACCCCCCGTTTCTTTCAGATGGGCTTTGGAGATTCGTTCCTCCCCTCCGTCCCGCCCACTCTCTCTCTCTCTCTCTCTCTCTCTCTCTCTCCCCTCTCTCTCTCTCTCTCTGATTGATTAATTCGAACTCCTCACTTCAAAGCTTCACTCTTTTTTTTTCTCTCTCTGGGCAAAAATGGATACTATTCGAGTGATGCAGTGTCATAGTAATAGTGGAAACTGTTACCAAAAGCAGCAACTTCTTAGACGGCAATTCAGCTCTTTATTGAGACCCAGAACTTCTTTTCCTTTCAAATCTTTCAAGTTCCCCTCTCAATCAAGTGGGGTTTCTCCAATTGTCCGTGGTGTTTCATCTGTTGAAGCTCGGTAAATCTCATTTCTTCACTCTTACGACTTTAATTTTTACTAATTTTACTAATTTTGTCAACTATTAGCATTGATAAATACACAAGTTTGGATATTTGGTGCAAATTGTTCAAATTATGATTCTGTTTTATCAGAAAAAGAATAAGAAGTATGTTGGGTTGATCGCAATATTGATAAGTGTGTGTGTATTGTGGGAAATTGTACTTGTTGAGGGGGTTTGTAATTCTACATTATAATTATTTGCTGCAAACCAATAGTGCATTAAGACCAATGAGACCTAATTGTCCATAGGTTTTTTTTATTGGACTTTATTGTTTTTCTCTACTGGGTGAATGTAAGGACAGGGTTTGATTTTGCATTGTGTGTGTTTCAATTAGGGCATTTTTGCAAAGATGTAGTGTAGGAGTTCAAGTGATGAGATGAAAGTACCCTTTTGTCCAATACTATATTCTTAGGAAGTTCTGTAAAAGGAGTGTTAAATGTATGCCAAATTGAATTTTTATTTAGGGGTGTTGTGAATAGGAGGTCTTACACATTGAATGTGGAGTAAAGTGAGGTCATTTAGGTTTCATGTCAAGACTCAAACCTTGTAGAATGCTCTATTTTACATAAATTTTAATTCATAAATCTCAAAGTTATTATTACCATAGATTTAGATTTTGGATTAATGTGTATATCAGTTTGGAGAAGTTCCTTATGTAATGAAATAAACCAAAGTAGATTTTCCATGGGAACATAATCATATGCATCATTTATCACATCACCTATTGACCTAGATCAAACACGTCCTTCCATATACAAACTTCCTCATTTTTCAAGTGGGCCATTGGTCCCTACTCAATATAGTCTTTTATGTGTGACTCATTTGGGTACTTGCAAATTTGTTGTCTGTGCATGTAATCAAAGACACTAGGGTATTCTCAAGTGTGTATTCTACATCTTCTTCATCAAACATTGGGATATTCTCTTTGTACTTTGTAACACTAAGCTTGTAGTTTACAGTAGCTAGAGTTGTATTTAGTGTTGAAATTTTATGGACATTTATTCTGTCAATCTCTTTGATGTAGATATCAGTATAAATTTGAAGTTTTGGATTTCTGTAAAGATATGTGGTTCAGACATTCAGTTGATGAGATGATATCATCCTAGTTTTCTGTATAGAAGTAGGATGGATTGGGTTAATATCAAATTGAGCTAGAGCATATGAGTCTTGTACGTTGATTATTGATCAACTTAGCTTGGTGTACTTCATAAGTCTAGAGTAAACTGGAGTTGTAATTTAATGTCAAATCTGGTTATGGTATTTTCTTCTCTTTTTCTTTTTTCTCCATTTCTTTTGGTCTTATAGAATATAGCCTTTTTTGAGGTGCTCGGTAACTTGGCTTTGATGGCAGAGAGGAGGAAGAGACTAGGACAATGAGGTCAAGACAAGAACGTGGGAAGGTGCAGCTACGTATCCTTCTGGAGCATCAAGTGCAATTTGGAGAAAGTGTTGCATTACTGGGATCGGCCAAAGAGCTGGGATCATGGAAGCAAACTGTCGCGATGAACTGGACGGAGAATGGATGGGTTTGTGATCTACAACTGAAAGGAGGAGAGTCTATTGAGTTCAAATTTGTGATTATGGGGCAGGATAAAAGTTTAGCATGGGAGTCGGGTGACAATCGTATTCTTCAGATTCCAGAGGGAGGGGATTTCACACTGGTTTGTCACTGGAGTATAACAACAGAGGCTCTAAAGCTCTTGCCCACTAAATTTGAGGAGAGGCAGGACCTGGTAGAAAGTTTGGATGATAATGGTTCTGTCGTTTCTGAAGATGATGATACAAAATCAGAAACGGGAACAAGTCCGTTTGTGGAGCAGTGGCAGGGCCACAGTGCTACATTTATGCGGTCAAATGAACATGGGAATAAAGAAGCTGGAAAGTGGGATACTTCTGGTCTGGTAGGTTTGACTTTAAAGTTGGTTGAAGCCGACAAGAATGCTAGAAATTGGTGGCGGAAGGTATTACAAATACAATGTTCCTTTTCACTCCTCTTGGTATATTCTGATAGTGTCACCCGGAGATGTCTGATTTAGTGTATGTATAATGAATTTTGCTTTTTGGCCATGTATCTTTTTTGTCTATCTGTTTCTTCATATAGATCACGCATCTAACCACATCAACATGTTAAGAGTCACTAGTCATAGCCTTAGAATTAGCCTAACTTGTTTGCTTGATGATAAACATAGCCGGATTATGAGATTACTCACCGTCGCGGTGGACTCACTTGTTAGATATAGCTCAAACAAAAGCTAAATGGAACGGCCATAGACTACAAACTACTACTTGGACTAGTTGTCCCCTTTCCTGTGACATCCCCTGACCCTTTTTCCCAAAGGATTTGGACTGTTTCTGAGAGTTTTTATGTCCCCTCCCCCCCTTTTTCTTTTGTGAGTAAGAGGGGCATTATTGTAAACAAGAAACGAGATGCTCCCATAAGCTACCCCAAAAGCTGCTATATTTTAGACTGATAAATGGAGGCACTTTTATGAGAGAACGTTTTAGGGGACAAATAATCCTGGTTTGAATCATGGATCTCTTGGCATATGGGATTGATTGCTGTCAGACACTTTTGTTAAGCCTTGGAAGTTCAAATAGGTTTTGATGATGTGTTTGAAGATTTTGACTTTTGAGAGAATCCAGAGAAGAAACGGGGGGCTGACACAAGAGTGATAAGGGGTCTGACCTGCTGGCCTCTTTGCTTATGCTTTGGAGGAAATCTGATAGGTTATCTTTACCCTTCCATAACATTTTGGGTTTTGGTGGGAGATTTGAGCTGTCTTCCTCGCGTGGGCCTCGTTGCTGAGGTTTCAGGCTCTGTTTGATGAAATGTCTAGCTTAAGGATCCACTGTGAATTTTGACTTACTATCGTTGCTCATTTGGTTAAGAAGCTACTGACAGATTTATAAGCATCTCACCAGTAATTTATGCAATAATTGCTGCATTGATAAGTTGTTAAGTTGTGGCTATCTATATCAGTGTAGTATTGTTCTCCATTCTCATTCGTTAGAGGTTTTGAGTAGTCTATTGCAGGAGTTGTCTTGGTGGTGACATGGTGTTGAAGAATTAAGGTGACAATGGGTTGTGATTGAGATGGTTGGTTTACTGTCAATGGTGGCAGATCTCAGTCTCATGGAAGTTTGTGGCAGTGGTGATTTGGAACTGATAATATAGGAGAGGTGGATTCCTATGGCAATCTCTTGGTGGGCTTCTTGTGACTACTATGTGGATTGGGTATATATTAGTGGTTTGGATGTTGTTCTTACCCTGGCTGTTGCTTTTCGGGTTTCACTTGAATCTGCTATGTACTGGCTCGTCGCAGGTTGTCTCTTCTCTCCACACGGGTTACAAACTTACCACGCCTGGGTTGAGTTGGGGGGGGGGGTTTTAGCAGACGCGCTCCACTTTTTTCTTCAGGCTCGTTTCGTTGGAGCTTCTTTTTGTTGTTTATTTATTAACTTCTCTTCCTTAACATTGTTTCTTACCCCCAGAAAGAGAAAAATAAAAACGAAAGCAGGAAAATTCTTCTTTTGTGTAGTACATTAAAAAATAGTATTGTTTATTGCCTTGTTCGGTATGAGGTTAATGTTGTCTACGGACCATCCACTATACCGAGCCAAGTACAGTACACCAAGATTTGCTTGTCAATTAGTTTTTGCTAATATTGCATTTCTTTTGTTTGCAAGCTTGAAGTTATCCGTGAGCTAGTCGTTGAAAATCTGGGCAACGAGGACCGTCTGAAGGCACTTACTCTTTCTTCCATCTATCTTAAGGTTTGTCACATGGTTGCATTGGCAGACACCTTTGTGTAAGTGACTGAGCCGCTGATATAACTATCTTCCCTCTCATGCAGTGGATAAACACTGGGCAAATCCCTTGCTTTGAAGATGGAGGTCATCATCGCCCCAACAGGCATGCTGAGATCTCTAGGCTCATTTTCCGTGAGCTGGAAAGAATTTCCTGCAGGAGGGATACTTCACCTCAGGTGGTTAATGATTTCATGAATTGTACTTGTATAGGCAAAGGTTATGTGCTTGAAAAGGAATATTTTTGTTCATATTATCTATTGCATAGAACTTTGTTAAAAGAGAAATTAACTAAACATTAATGTCTCAGTTTCTAACTTAGCATAATCTTTAGTGCGATACATCTAATCAGTTTTTGGCTTTAGTCTGATTATTTGTGAGGGTATTAGTTGTTCCCTCTGGGCATTGGGACCACTGGAGTTCTGAATGGCCATGCTTTATATGATTTTACTATGATAGCATCATGATATTTCATTCATTTTCAGTTAGAATATTCCTTCAAATTTTAGCCTTTGCAGTTTGTATTGTGTTGCTCATGCTACAAGTTAAATCATATATATTGGATGTGTGGTAAAGCTAGGTAACAGTGGTTAATGCTCATAGCTATTAGGACAAAGGACTGATTAATGCTACGAAATCATTGGATAAATACAATGCATAAGGCCTTCTCTGTTTTATTTCATCCGGATGGCTATGAAGATTGAGGTTTTGGGCAATTGTCAGTAGTAGTTCTCTTGTAAGTGCTGTTTTCTTTGGTGGTTTGATCTGTATCTATTCTGCGCCCGGAAAGTACTTCTGAAGGACTGAAAGATTTATGATCTGGCAGCTGGTTGGGTTATTATAAGTTGTAACTCAGAAATCTAAATTCTCAGTTAGTTTGTAACTGATTCAAAGAGGCCAAAATTATACACGCGCACAGCACTATTCCAGATCAATCCTTCTTAGGAAGATTTGCGGGAAACACCTAATAAAATTAACATTCTGCGAGAAACACCTATTTTAAATTTATTTGTACAGAAGCACCTGATAAAAACAAAATCCCTAAGTATTACCACCCAAAGTTCCTTCCAGTTAAATTATCCTTTGTCCTCGTTTTACCCTTAGCTCAGGTTGAGTAATTATATAATATTCGAAATTTGTACTATATTTTCAGCAAAATTTAAAAGATTTTGAGATTCAAAATTGAATTCCCCTCCCAAAATTCGAATTTGACCCACATGTTGCAGTTATGCAACCTAAACTAAGGGTAAAATGGGAACAAATAATTGTAACTTGACTGTAAAGTGACATAGGGAGGTAATATTTAATGATTTTGTTTTATTAGGTGTTTCTGTGCAAAAACATTTATGCTAGGTGTTTTCCTGCAAAATGATTATTTATTAGGTATTTCCCCACAAAGTTTCTTTCTTTTCATCCTGAATCACTGTTTCCTTTTTGGATGTCTTGGAAACTTACCCATTTTCATATTCTAGTGCTAGTTAACTCTTTACCTTCTCAAATGGTCTTCCTCTGATGCACTTGCATTTTCCTGTGAAGCTCAAAAGTATATGGGTACTTTCGGAGAACTGAGTGAGCACCTGTAATCAACCACATAGGAAAATAGAAAACTTATCTCTGCATCAGCAATTTTTGCTGAATGGTTAAACATAAAAGCTCTTTGAACATGGTAATTTCTTCATTAAGCTCAAAGGCATATACCAATAAAATTAAGGGCCCGTTTGGCCTAGCTCCCACAAATTCAACTTCTCCTTCCAAATTTGTTCTTGATCACCCCTTTGTATCCACTCCCCCCTCTATTTCCAACTTTTAAGAAGTTAAAATAATGCTAAAAGTGGAAGGAGAAGGAGAAGCTACAATTTGTAACTTCTCCTTCTAGTCCAATTGTAGCTTTATTTCAACTTCTTAGAAGTTGGAAATGGAGGGGGGAGTGGATAAAAATGGGGTGATCAAGAACAGATTTGGGAGGAGAAGGAGAAGTTGGTAGAAGGTAGGCCAAACGGGCCCTAAATATTAGACACAGGAGAGCGAAACTTGTACTCAGTATAAATGAAGCTGAAGGTCTAATGACAATTAACTTCTTTCGAGAGGACTCAGCTAGCTCCTGTAAGTATTTGCAATGGCACTTGCGTACCATTATGGGAACGACATAAAGCAGGATCTCTGCATCATCGTCGTTTGCTACGGTCTTAGAGAGAAAAAGGCCTTTAAACAATGTAGTTCTTTCAAAAAAAAAAAATCAGAGGTCTATACCTGCTAGACTCAGATCCTAGCATAGAAGTGGAGGCTTTATAATGTGAAGTGTATCCCAGTATAAAGGAACCTGAAGTGCTAATGAATTTAAGTTCAGTGCTGTATGGTCCTGGTGGTATAAGCTGACTTGAGCTCTGTTAACCTAGCTGTTTACATTCTTTTATAAATGCTCTTTTTGTTATTGGAAAAATTAACATGAATAGTCCCACTTGATCAAATTCATGCCAATAATCCGACCTTTAACGTTGCCCAACAAAAATAGGCCAAAGCAGACAGTGCCAGGACCCTGTTTATTTTTTTGTTACATGCCATGGTAAGATAGATTGGGTGCCCAACTTTTTTCTTTCCCCTTTCTTCCCAATTTGGAAAATGCTGAAACCCAATGAAATGAAAAGCACATCAGCTTCCCCTCTTTCTCTGTTCTTCCTCTCAATTTTTGATGTTGGATGTGCCTTTGGTTCACTACATTAGGGTGTTGTTTAGTCAATATAAGTTATGTATAATGCTAGTAAGAAAACTAATTTCCATCATTGAAGTTGATTCTTTAAACAGATTGCATTATATCTTGTCCAACATCATCATGTCTACTCCATAACCTCCGTTTGGCTTTTTAGTTTTGGTTCCCAAACTAATTTTTATGCCACGTAAGCAAAAAATTAAAATAGCCTATTCTGTTGGAGAGTACAAAAGGTCAGATTACTGGCATGAATTTCATGAGGTGGGATTATTTCTGTAAGATGGATATAAAGGTGATTGTTTGCGTAATGTTTTCGTTTGTTGTTTGATAAATGTATAGCTTATACTCTTTCTTTGGCCAGGAAATGCTTGTCATTCGTAAGATTCATCCATCCTTGCCATCTTTTAAAGCCGAGTTCACAGCATCAGTTCCTCTGACTCGAATCAGAGATATTGCCCATCGTAATGATATCCCCCATGATCTGAAGGTTATACAGTGGTCTACCTCATTGTAGTTTTGGGAAAGATTTTACTTCCTGGTCTTTAATCCTGTGTTGTATACTTCAGCAAGAAATCAAGCATACAATACAGAACAAGCTCCATCGATGTGCCGGACCAGAGGATTTGGTTGCTGCAGAAGCAATGCTGGCCAGAATTACCAAAAATCCAGGGGAATATAACGATGCTTTTGTGGAACAATTTAAGATTTTT
The DNA here is from genome assembly GCA_038025085.1 of Tetragonia tetragonoides. NCBI lineage: Eukaryota > Viridiplantae > Streptophyta > Magnoliopsida > Caryophyllales > Aizoaceae > Tetragonia > Tetragonia tetragonoides. The sequence goes on from CM076152.1 coordinate 39,522,934, forward strand.
CATCACGAATTAAAGGATTTCTTCAATGCTGGAAGGTGTTTACTCTCATGCCTCTTTTTATATTCTGTTTACTCCAATGATCTCGGTTTAGTCATTGTCACCTTTTTGTTTGTTGAAGAGAGCTATTTAGCACTGTAAGTTTTGTGGCTTCAATAGCTTAACTTCCTTTGTTTATTTACCATTTTATTGGAATAATGATATTTATGCTGTTTTCATGTGTCGTTCAACTTTAAAACATTTAACTGCCTCTATCTCTGTTTCAAGGAATACTGTGCTTTTAAACCTTTTTCTTCTGCTCATACACTTGTTGCTGGTATTTAATCATGGATTCTGAGCAATCTGACACAAAGGCCTAGGTTTTTCCTCGTATAGTAGGATTTTGGTTTTTAAGTCATTATATATGAAATTACATTTCGCGAATGCTATTTTCCTAAACATAATTGGTAGTGATGTCCCAGTCAGGCAGCTTGCATTTGATTCCTAAACTTTTCTACACATAAGAAATTGGATAAAAAGTAAGAAACTAACTGCATTTAGAAGAGTGTACTTCACAATGTACAAGTTTTCTGACATCATCTTATATACATTTGCAGTCTTGTTGAACAGCTGGACTCAATCAAGGAGTCCTTAGATGGAAAGGGCTCATCTGCTCTTACATCATTTTTGCAGCATAAGAAGGTACATCTTAGCTTTAAATTGCCTTCCGGAACTTGTCCTGTTTACAAGGGCATGATCAAAATTTTAATGTAGCTTGTTGGCTGAGTATTTCCCTAACAGAAAGGGTACTGCAGGTTTAACTTGATTTTCATCCATCTATAATTCAGTTCCAATATTTGATTAGGTGATTATTCTATTTCCGCCTTACAAGTGTATTCTGTCTTGGCTTTCTTCTTGGGATAATCTTTATTGTTATTAGAAGCTTAGGTGTAGGGTTGAAAAAGGCCTGCATTATCTAATTGGTGGTGCAACCTTTTTTTTTCTTTTTTTCTTTTTTTCTTCCGGAGGGGTATTATGGCAAATATGTAAATGAATACCGTTCCCCCCAATAAGCTAAGCACACTCCAAGAAGTTTTTTTTTTTTTTAGATAAGAGAAATTTTTTATTAATCAAATAGTGGAATAATACAAAATGGAGGATAAGGTATCCTCAAAGAACAACAATAGAGTATCTACAAATCACGCCAATGGCGTTGAATGACCGTCAATGGCACCCCCTTGAAGGCACCAGCCGCCTTCGCCCAAAGGGATGCCAAATAGACTATATGTTCCCAAACTAAATCGATACTCTTCCCCGCGTCAGAGAAGATCCTCGAGTTCCTCTCTAACCAAGTGCACCAAAGGATAGCTACACAGGCACACCGCCACAACATCCTACCCTCCTTCCCCCTCCGCATAGCAGAGAACCGCATCTGTAGGAATTGCCCCACAGTAGCAGGGCACACAAAAGGCTCCCCCCACAACAACCTATCCCACAAGGCCCTCGCAAAATCACACATAACAAACAAGTGCAAACAACTCTCTCCGTCTTGTTGACACATCACACACATGCTGGGAAGAAGACACATATGCGGCCTCCGCCGTTGCACCATATCACTAGTGTTCACCTTACCAAGCACCAGAGTCCACACAAAAGCACGGACCTTCAGAGGAGCCTTGGACTTCCAAATATAAGAGGAAAGGGGAAAATGTGGAAACTGTGACGGAAGGCTAAGATGATGAAGGAAGGACTTAGAAGAGAAAACCCCAGAGGAGTCCCCAATCCAAGCCCGAGAATCGTCCCTAGGGACGAGAAGCCTAGTGTGGAGGACACCCAGGAGGGAAACGAGTTCCTCCATCTCTATATCACGTGGTGGTCGTCGAAGGTGTAAGTCCCAGGAACCACCAACCGCTGAGTAAAAATCAGCTACAGGCGCCCCGTGAAGAGTGGACAAACGAAAAACCCGCGGATATGTAGAAGAGAAAGGAGTTTCACCATTCCACACATCCTCCCAGAATCGAACCCGTTGACCATTACCCACATTATACCTGACCAGTGGAGGAAACGAACTTCCAAGGGCAAGCATGGGAGACAGTGGAGCTGGCTTGCGCGTCCCACCCATTATGCTGAAGGCCGTACTTGCTTCTGATAACTCGGTGCCATAGGGAGTCAGATTCTAGGGGAAAGCGCCATAACCACTTACCCACTAGCGAAATGTTCTTGGACACCAACCTACCAAAACCCAAGCCCCCCTCAGTTTTCGGCCGGCACACATGGTCCCAACTGACCAAATGGTCTCTCTTACCCTCACTAGCCCCCGACCAAAGAAAGTCCCTCATCATCCTCTCAATCCTATTAGCTACACTAACAGGAATTTTAAAAAGGGAAAGGTAGTAAAGAGGGATGCTAGCTAGGCAGGACTGTAAAATAGTAATCCTCCCCCCCAAAGAGAAATACACCCCTTTCCAACCGTCTAGGCGCTTAGCCACTCTAGACACCACCGGTTCCCAAAAGGAAACCGATCTGGGATTACCCCCCAGGGGCACCCCCAAATAAGTAAGCGGCCACTGCTGAACCTGACAACCCACTAAACCAGCCAGGGAGTTCAGAACATCCTCCCCCACGTTGACCCCCGCCAAACTACACTTAGACAGATTGATCCTCATCCCCGACACAACCTCAAAGACTTGTAAGAGCGTAAGTACCCTCTTAAAGCCTTCGGCTTCCGCCGACAGGAAAAGGATCGTATCATCGGCAAACTGCAAGTGGGAAACACAAACCCTTCCCCGGCCCACCCGAAATCCCTCAACAAGCCCCCGCTCCACTCCCCTATCCAACATTCGGCCAAGAACATCAACGACAAGGGTGAATAGAAATAATGCCTTTTATGTTGTTGAGCCACATATAACTGACCACACTAATCTGTGTTGAACATGATTAGATACCCACGTATGGTCGTGCGTTATATCCCCTTATATCCTCCGTCCTCTTTGTATTTTACTAGGAATGTTCTATATGTGGATGGCCTTGAGATATAGAGCAGTGGGTTGATGAATAACATCAATTAGCTAATTATGTTTGCTTATGTTTTGGCTATTGAAGACTAGCAGTTATATTTTGTGCTTTGGAGGCATCTATAGAAGTGATTATCCATCTAGTAATATTTTTCTTGCTTATCATAAATACTCATTTTAGTGTTTTCCTGAAGCGTTTTCTTTTGCAATATTTATAATAATTTTTTTGCATTTCCTTACATAAATTAAAAGATACAAAAGTATAGACAAAGTACTATCTCTGCAATTGCATTTCCATCTCCTTTTTTCAGTTGTTACCTAGTTTGGCGGCCCGTGCATTGTTTTTTTTTTTTTTTTTAAAAAAAATATACTTTAATCTTAGCTTTACGGTGATAATTTTGAATCATCAAGTTGAATTTACCTATTGACAACAAAACACCTTATACTGCACCTAAAATCTAACAACTACGTATATAGTTAGCAACAATAAAAATATTAAATAAATACCCCCAATAAAACATAAATATATAAGCATAAAATATAGCAGGATCAATTTATTAATGAAAATTAATAAGGGAGTTCCACTTACGGTTGTCCACCGCCATTGGCGTGATTTGTAGATATCTTATTTTCAGTTCATTTTTTTTTTATCAGAAAAAAAAAAACCTGAAAATAAGATATCTACAAATCACACCAATGGCGTTGGACAACCATAAGTGGAACTCCCCTTACCTTATCCTCATTTGTATTCTTTCATCAATTGATTAATAAAAGAAATTCTTATAAATATTGCGAAATATGACACTCTACTTTGTCATATACTTGGGATAGGGACAAGTCATAGGGCAAAACTGAATTTTAATAGTATAGTATAGATAAATAGATAACGTTGTGTAAACATTGGCATGATGGATTAATAATGTTGTCTTTTCCAGAGTTTAGATGAATTACAAGGGGCAAGTAATGGTGCAGCTAGTAAAGAAGCAGATCATCTCCTGAAGGCCATGCAGTCTTTGAATTCTCTGAGGGAATTTCTTATGAAGGGTCTTGAAAGTGGCCTTCGCAATGATGCCTCTGATGCAGCAATAGCAATGCGCCAAAAGGTCTAAAAAAATAAAGTATCTTTCCCATTGATTCTGGTAAAAAATATATCTGATGACTTACATATTGATATTTATATATACAGTGGCGTCTAAGTGAGATTGGCCTTGAGGATTATTCTTTTGTTCTTCTAAGCAGGTATCTTGTTTTCCTATCACCAGTTATCTTATTTATGGTTATTTGGGAACTATTGCATAAAGTGCTTTAAGATTTTGCAAGTATGTTTTGTTAACTGTATTCACTTTGATGCATATGGGTTAATACATCAATGCAAAAAGACTGGAAAATGTCAATCACTTAGATGCTTTACTTATTCATGCGAAGCTTAAGAGTACATCCCTCTTCTTCTGAAACTGAAACACAGTGGTAAAAAGGAAAAAGCTTTTTAAGGGGTGAAAAGACAAAATGAGAAACCCATTGGTCTATATATACCCTTTACACTTTCATCTAGTGTTGGCGAAACTTTGGGGTCTTGAACAAGCATTTGTTAAGCTGAAACCCAAATGGCTGAAGTAGTGAAGTCGAACCCGGATGTTTCAAAGAACCCGAAAACCACCTGGAAAATATATCAACCCAAACACGAAGTTGACCGATCTGACCGCGATTATCCGGGTAGTCTTCCATTATCTTTTATGATACTAAAAAAGTTGACTCAAGAGTGATGGAGGTAAATTTAACTTTGGTTGTTAAATAGTTTTGGTGCCTGCTAATGTTTTCAGGCGCAAATATCTGACCCTTAAGGATGATTTTGTTAGGGCTTCACTTATGCATCTGTACAGCTTTACATCACTAGTTCCCACCTATACCCCGTAATATTCCAGATTCCTGTTTTGAAAGCTTCTTTTCTACTTTTCGCCTTTTTTCGTTTTCTTTTCTGTGTAGATTCCTCAATGCAATAGAGGCTTTGGGGGGAGCGTCTTGGCTTGCTGAAAAAGCGGAGTCAAAAAATATCGCCTTATGGAATGAATCACTTGATGCCCTCATTATTGGAATTTGTCAGCTGGAATTATCAGGGTGGAAGTCAGAAGAGTGTACCGCTATTAGAAGTGAACTTCTTGCTTGGAAAGATAAAGGGCTTTCTGAAAAAGAAGGTATGTTCCCTTGTAATTTCTGTTATTCTGGAAGTTCTCAGGATGGTGTGTTCTTTTCATGTTTGTGTAATTGTGTTCTAACTTTTGAGCATTTTGTAAAGGTAGTGAAGAAGGTAGGAGGATTTGGGCTCTAAGGCTTAAAGCTACCCTGGACAGATCACGGAGGCTGACTGAAGAATACTCTGATTCACTACTTGAGATATTCCCGCCAAAAGTGCAGGTATATTTGATAGTTGTTGCATGTTTTTCTAAGTTGAAGTTATCTAGCCCCCCCCCCCCCCCCTCTATCTTTTCCTTCCATCCTTATCAACTTTGTCTAGCAGAAAGTGGACAGACGATGCACAATTCCCCTTTTGTAACATGGTAGCATTTATTCTATGACAAGGTGCAAAACTGTAGGCTCTGCAATATGACAGCCATCATGAAAATTATGAACTCTGCTGCTTGAATATGTGATGAAGAATGAATTTGCAGAACATAACTGAAGTTTCTGATCCTCATGAGGTTTGGATATTGCAGATGCTAGGAAAAGCTCTTGGAGTTCCTGAGAATAGTGTGAGAACTTACACTGAAGCTGAGATTCGTGCAGGGTAAGGTGGCATTTGGAGAATTTTTTTTTAGATGAAGGTGGCATTTTGAGAAGTAGCAAGAACTTGTGTTTATGTGCTGAGAATTGCCTAGCGTTTGTATCTCAAAACCAGCCTTTAGAAGTTTTTAAATCTGAGCAGTATGTCTCCCCCCCCCCCTCCCCCCGGAAAAAAAAAAAACAAATCCAAAAGAGAAAAACGCTTCTTTCTTTGTGGGTTTATTCTGATGTTAAGCTGACTTCTCCCACCGACGTCATGTCCCAGTGTTATTTTTCAGGTTTCAAAACTTAGTACCATCCTTCTGAAAGCAGTCAGGACTACGGTAGCATCTCAGGGTTGGGATGTTATTGTTCCAGGAGCTGCCCATGGTACAGTTGTTCAGGTGCGGTAATAGTAATACAAGCTGATATTTTAGTATATTCTGGATCTATGTACTGCATTCTGTTTAAAATTAATGCAAGAAAAGAAACAAAAAACCTTCAGATGCTGCAACTCTGTCCCCCAACCCCCCCCCCCCCCCCCAAAAGAAAAGTAATGAAGAGGGGGGGCGGGGCTTAATCTATGATTTTGGATTGTTTCTACTCATTTTCAGCCCATAATTCTTGTATGAAAGTTTTTTTTCTGGTTATTTTGCGGTCATTTTACAGCACTTCTGATTTCAGATTGCTTTTGCTTTCACAACCAAACCAATTAAACATATCAGAGCCTTATCCCCATTAGTGACCACTATATGAAATAGTTCATTTTACAGCACTTCTGATTTCAGATTGCTTTTGCTTTCACAACCAAACCAATTAAACATATCAGAGCCTTATCCCCATTAGTGACCACTATATGAAATAGTTCATAAGTTCAAATATATGAGGATTGGACAGGCAGCAGATGGTAACCCTATTTTTTTTATCTGTTCTCATCAAATCTCTTATCCTGGTGATTTTTCCATTGGACTATGCAACTGTCTCAAGTTTCCTAGAAGAAAGCTGCATTAGAATGTTATTTGATAGCGCCGAGTGCTCATGATTAATTAGCTTATACTTTCATCATTTCTCTTTGCTGGTATTGGCCATTTGTGTTGACTTTCCTCTACTTTCAGGTGGACAGCATTGTCCCTGGGTCACTTCCATCATCCATTACCGGGCCTGTTATTCTTGTAGTTCGTAGAGCTGATGGGGATGAGGAGGTTTGAGAAGATTAATTTGAGCTTTTAAGTTGTACCACATATATAACAGCCCAGAGATTGTATCTAACATGTGATATATTTGGCAGGTAACAGCAGCAGGGCCTAACATCAAGGGTGTTATACTCCTGCAAGAGATTCCTCATTTATCCCATCTTGGTGTTAGAGCCCGACAAGTGAGTTGCACCACTTTTTGTTATTTTTTTGTCCATGACAAAGGTCCAAACTGAAGATCACAATTTAGATGTCTATGTACAGGAGAAGGTTGTCTTTGTGACATGTGAAGATGGTGATTCAGTTGCTGATATAGTGAAGCTTAGTGGACAATATGTCAGGTTATCTTATCAAGAATTTTTCACGTAGAACTTTTATCTCAGATTGTACTAGTAAGAAGCCAAAAGTTATACACATGAGATCTTAAATGGAAATGAGTGTAAACTTGTTGAGATTTGAGACTCCTTTGTCGTATTACCCCTTCAAAAGTTCAAACTGCTTTTGGTTCCTTTCAGGCTTGAAGCATCTTCAGGAGGGGTTAATATACACGCATCCTCTCCTCAGGAAAACAGTCATGATTCCACTGTGGAGACTCTACCAATTCAGGAGCCAACAAGGGCAGGGGCTGTAGAGGCTGATGATTTATCCTCATCAGTGGGCAAAGTCGCACCCTTAACTAAGGTCTAATTTAGTTCCTCTTGGATGGCTTTTGTATTGCTGAACTTTCAACAACGAGCCTCCCTTCTAATCTTTTGATGAATGGAAATCATTCCGTTCAGGTGGCTGCAGCCATCATTCTGCTACGCCAATTAATTTTGCTGACAAGTGCAAAACATTTTGGTTCAGGTGATTCCATCCAAAACTGTCATTTTGCTCACTGATGCAGAGGCTCATACATGTGGAGCGAAGGCCGCTGCTTGTGGACGCCTTTCTTCTCTATCTGCAGCCTCTGGTAAAGGTATATCTCATTTTGTTCTAAGAATCCTCGTGGTTTCTGCTTTCTTTACTGTCTATCACAGTATCACTTATGACTAGTACCGTGTGCTTCTGCCTGCAATTGCTTACAATTGTGCATTGTATCTATGCTTTTCCAATGACAGTTTTCAGTGAGAAAGGAGTGCCAGCTTCTTTTAAGGCCCCTGTAGGAGCAGTTATCCCTTTTGGTTCCATGGAATTGGCATTAGAGGCTAGCCGGTCTTTGGAAGTGTACAAATCTTACATAGAACAGATAGAAACTGCAGAAGTCGAAGGTGAAGCACTTGACAAGCTGTGTGCCGAGCTTCAAGAAGTTGTATCATCTCTACAGCTCCCAGAAGAAATCATTCAGAGCATCTCAGAAATATTTCCTAGCACAGCTCGTTTAATTGTTCGATCTAGCGCCAACGTGGAGGACTTGGCTGGAATGTCGGCTGCTGGTCTTTACGAATCAATTCCAAACGTCAGCCCTTCCAACCCTACAGTCTTTGGCAATGCAGTCTGCAGAGTCTGGGCTTCCTTATACACTCGCCGAGCGGTTCTTAGCCGGCGGGCTGCTGGGGTGGCTCAGAGGGAGGCCCAAATGGCAGTGTTGGTGCAAGAATTACTTTCTCCGGACTTGTCATTTGTGCTTCACACCCTCAGCCCAACAGACAATGATCGAAATGTGGTTGAAGCCGAGATAGCTCCTGGTCTTGGTGAAACACTAGCCTCTGGCACGAGAGGCACCCCTTGGCGCCTAGCAGCAGGGAAATTTGACGGGGCTGTTAACACATTGGCATTTGCGAACTTCAGTGAGGAGATTTTAGTGGGGCGAACTGGACCTGATGGTGAAGTTATCCGTTTGACTGTTGATTATAGCAAGAAACCGCTGACTGTTGACCCTATTTTCCGAAGGCAGCTAGGTCAACGACTTTCTGCAGTGGGTTTTCTCCTAGAGAGGAAATTCGGAAGCCCTCAAGACGTTGAAGGATGCTTGGTTGGCAACGATGTTTACATTGTTCAGACACGTCCTCAACCTCATTAGGTTGGCCCCACGCTCCCATCTGTATGTATTGATATACTTTGCACGACATGCAATTAGTTGTAAATTTGTTTGGTTTTCTGCTATGGGGAAATCTTGATTAGGGGTTGCCCTCTCTGTATCAGGCTGTAGTCTATAAACATCAAATCCTGAAATGAAATAACCTGGTGTTGCATTCGATGTCTATATTACTCAATGCAATTTGATCAGCTTGATTCTCATTTTCATTTTGCTTTGCTTTACTATTATCTTACCTCCTTTTTCACTTTATCATGGCATTTTCTGTGGTGCTAAAGTGCAGGCTGTTAATTCAGCATATCCATGCTTTTTGTCTGCTTGAGTTCTGATTTCTGAAGCAACCTAACAGCATTAGTTTATTTTTGAAACATATGAACTGAGGGGCATCACTAAACACACTTAACTCTTGAGTCATAGACTATCTGAGGAAGAAAGAAGGGACCAGACTTGCTTTTGAAAGATTATCAGGTTCAGGTCGATGACATGGATAACTTCAAGGAGATGTATGCTGTATGCAAGAGGAGCATTCAGAAATTTCCTCAGTAATGACTAATGAGCATAGTGCATAAAATTCACGTATTTTGAGACTGCATTTTTTTTCCGAAACAACCCAGAAATAGTTCTCGAAAGTATCCGGATCCTATGCAGTACCGCAGAGGTGATGTTCTCTTTCTCTCTCTCCTCCAACTGTTCAATTTCCTTAACCCCCACCCCCAATACAGGATGAGAGGAAGAACTCTTTGGTGGTACTGATGATTTTGATATCTATAGCCCGGTAGAGGATCACAAGATATTTAGGGACTCCTATAATAAAAAGGGTTTGACTTTCTTTTGCAGAAAACTCACATTTCTGCTGTCTTTTGCCGTCCAAGAAAATTTAACACATAGGAGAAGTTAATGCAGAAAGGGACCCTTGTCTTTTGTACAAAGGTTTCCATGGTCATTAAGATCTGTTGGTCACTAGACACTGGTATGAAAATGAATGATGGCATTAATCAATCAATGACCAAATTCAAACATGCCATATGGTACTTATTATGGCCATATCTTGCACCTAAATTAAAATTTTCCTAAAAAATAAAGATATTCCTTCAACCAATAACCAAAAACATTAAATGCACAGAGCAAACACAACCTTGCAGCTTACAACAAGACTCTTCTTTTGTTGTTTGTATGTTGGAGTTCTGAGTTAAGAAGAGTTCAAAATAATGTCAGTTTCTATGGCTAATGTGTCTGCTTCCCAAAATACCGCCAATCTCTCTCCTAAGATCATGGAAGAAGAGCAGAAGAGCTGCAAGTCCGATGCAGAGTTGAACTCCGGTCCAAATGAGCAGGTTGAAAAGGAGGTTGGGATTTTTCTCTCTTTGTGATTGTCTCTCAGAAAATTATGCATAGATGCACTACAGTGGAGTTTTTTTTTTTATTACAACTAATGTGTGAGACTTTTGGTTGTTTTGTTTTTGTTATGATAAAGGGTGATGAAAGCTTAAGCAAACAAAAGGAAGAGCTTCTTGGAACTATTCTCTCATCTGTTGTTAGAGGTAAGAAACCAATTACTCTCCTTAGTCCTTCCCTGCTCATTTTGTGATTGTCATGGTGGAGTTTTTGCAGTCTCTTAAGATGTATACTTGACCTAAAATTTATCTCAAATAACCTTAAAGTTAATTGTTGGAAAAGCTTAGCCACACCATAAGCTCATAGTAGTTTCTTTGAGTCGCGAGTTTTAAGATTAACTCATTCCATATAGTATTCACAAGATGTTTTTGATCGAAGATTTGCAAGTTTAAAGAAGGCTGTGAGAACTTGTGACAAGATATTATTGATCGATGATCTGCAAGCCTCTCACACAAGGGTAAGGCTGCTTACAACCGACCCCCCCCCCTTACCCTGCCTAGGCGGGAGCCTCTTTGGAGGCACTGAGTTAATGTTGATGTGATTTGCATGTTTAAAAGCCGAGTGTGACAGGACGGAGGGCTGTATAGTAATATACTGACTGCGCAATTTAAGATCTGAGTCTAGTGTAACTTAGAGAATATTTGATGGTGCTATTTCATTCTTGGAGTATCTATATGATGTGTAAAATATTTTCCGACCTAGATAGACAAATTTGAAAATTATTCCAAAGCTATAAGATCACATAGCTGTTCACCTGTGGTTACATGGAACAGAGAGCAAAGGACCAATAGTGCAGTTTTGGAGCCTCTCGATCCTTTCTCCTGGCCGCCCTGATGTTGTTTTGGAAACTCCATTTCCTTCTACCACTTCCAAGGCGACCCTGTTTACCCTTAAGGAAGGAAGCAAATACCGCATGATCTTCCATTTCACCGTGTCCAACAACAGTGTTAATGGCCTCACCAACACCTACATGGTCTGGCGAGCTGGAATTAGAGGTAAGTAAATGTCACATAGTCCTCTAAATCAATGGTTTACTCTGCAGCCGGTCCAAAATAGCTGTAATTACCCTGCAGATGATTGACAACATAATGAGTACAAAGTTTACTACTAAAACATACATTAACATTACCCCAATGCCTCCAAAGAGGCTCCCGCCTAGGCAGGGTAGGGGGGTCGGATGTACGCAGCCTGTGAGAGTCTCACAGAGAGGCTGTTTCCGTTTGACCCGAGATCTGAAGTGTGACAACCATTGGCAACTTCACAATAAATAAGAAGTTTACTGCTAAAACATATTGACCATTTTTAGCCTGGACAACTATTTTAGGACAGACAGAGTGTCAATACTGATGAGTCATATGTTCAATTTCTCATGCATGTTGATGCTGATGTTGTTGATGGCCGATGGGAAATTATTGCAGTGCACCAAAATAAGAAGAGGGTGGGCACATTTAGCCCTCGAGAAGAACCTTACACATATGGAACAGAAGAAGATACTACTCCTGTTGGATTCCTTCTAAGGGGTTCTTTCTTGGTTAGATCTAAGGTAAATTTGTAATTATATTAAAACAAATTATTCTGTGAAAAATGGTCCTAGAATTTCTAGGAGATGGGTGTATTTTGATCAATTTCACCTAAGATGGGTATCATGTATTTGCAGTTTGTGGATGATGATGGCAACTGTCATTTTGACAGCACTTACTACTTTGATATCAGAAAGGATTGGGGGGCCAGAGAGAATTGCTAGAGCTTCGGATTATTTTCATCTAATTTTCCTTTAAATTATTCTAGGACTACTAATTGCATCATCGAATAAGTAGCATTTGCTATGTACACTCATTTGTATTTCAAATTGTGGTAGAGAAAAGAATGCAGGATTCGTAGCAACCCTTCCTCTTAAAAAATCAATCTACACGAAGGAACAGCTAATATATCAGGACCAGGAAGGACTTTGGAGTTTTTGATATTTATTATATATAAAAACGGAAGCTCTTGGTTAAGTAACTTCCCAAACTCTTTCATTTGTCGCCATGATTTTTATTATGCTGAGAGTGAGAGGCCTATGTATATTAATGTTGGAGTGTGCATTACTGGTGCAATAATCATAACGGAGGAATATCTTGATGTCATTTGAGGTTCACATCACAACATATCGATATTGATCGAAATGTTGTTGAGGCCGAGATAGCTCCTGGTCTTGGTGATACACCGGCCTAACCTCTGGTACGAGGGGCAGTCATCTGTGGCGCCAATCAGCAGGAAACTGCATTTGCAGACTTCAGTGAGGAAATGTTAGTGAGCAGAGCTGGATCTGATGTTGAAGTTCTTTAATTCTGTGACCACTGACTGTTTGATCTTATTACGAAAGCAGCTTCGTGAAGGATGCTTGATTGGCCATGATGTTTAAATAGTACAGACACGTACTCGACCTCACTAGTTTCGCTTAAACTGTATGTATAGATAATTCGCAATGCATTCAACAATTAGTATTTTTCGGATTTTGCTCAATGGGACATTCTTCCTTAGGGGTTGCCCTCTCTGTATTTGCCTATAGTCAGTAAACATCAACTTTCGAAATGAAACAACCTTGTGTTATATTTGGATAACCTTATTCTTTGCCATTGGAGCACATTGAAACTCATTTTCATTTTGCTTTGCTTTGCTTTGCTTTTTGTTTACCTTTTTCTCTGTTTTCTTATAAGCCGTGGTGGGGAGGTTTTGTGGGGTTCCTGTCCTGGTTCTTGACTTCCAATATCCATACTTCTTGTCTGCTTGAATTGTTTTATTTTCTGAAGCACCTAACAGCACTAGTGATTCTTCAGAAATTTAGAACTGAGAGCATAACTAATCACAATTTTCTGATATACTTAAACTCATTGACCTCGCTTCTTATTGGCTCAGTAATGAAATTTAAGTAGTATTAGCTAACAGGTTATTCCTTGTGCATAATTTGAGGGAAAAAGAGAGGAGTTCAAGACTTGCTTATAGAATATACGGTTTCAAGTCGACGACACTGACAACTCTGAATATGTGTATGAGAAGAACATTCAGCATTTTAGCATTCTTTCTAGTAATGAGCAATGAGTATGGTAACTAAGCTTTTCCTTTAGGGGATGCATTTGTACAAAAACACCCCATATATCGCTGTCTCGGTCTCAGAGTATCGTAACACAAGAAAAGAAAGCCAGTTCCATATGCTTTTGAAGTTCACTTCCAAAACCTTGGCTGAATCATTATTCAAAGCTATAACCTAGTAGAGAATCAGAAAGTTATTCCCTGAGTACTAGAGAGTGACATTTTTCAGAAAACTCACATTTCTGAAGTGCAGAAAAAGTTTATGCAGATATGGACCCCCTTAATCTTTGTTTAATATGTGGGTTTTCCATCATGATTAGTGTCATTTGGTCATGGGAATCATAGCATTAATCAATTGCCATAAGCACAAGGGATACTATGTAATGGAACTTTGGCCTTTGGGATTGCTACCTAACTTTTCCATCTTTGTTGAGCCCACTTATAGCCATTTTCCTCCATACTTGTGTTTTGCCTTTTATATCCTTATTTTTTTGGTTCACGACCAAGGGTATTCCCCGTCGACCACAGTGACTATTTCCCCGCACCGGCTTGTAGGCACCTCAAAGGGTGGGACAGCTAGCCAAGGAATTTAAAGCTGCTCCATACCCAAGACGGGATTCAAACCCTCGACCTTGGGTAAGGATAGAGGAGTCCCTACCACTCAACCACACCTCCTTAGTTTGCCTTTTATATCCTTATGCTTATGCTTTCGCCGCTTTGCCTTTCTTCCAAAGTTATTTCCAGCTTTTAAATACACATGCCATATGCTCTCATCATGGTCATACCTTACATTAATATTTTTCCAAAAAAATATTCCCCAAGACCAGTAACCAAAACCTTAAATGCAGGCCAAACACTTGCACAACCTTGCAGCTTAGGAAAAAATCCTCTTCTTTTGTTGTTTGTCTGTCTGAGGTGTGACTTCAGAAGACTTCAGAAAAATGTCAATTGCTGTGCGATCTGTTCCTGCTTCTCAAATTACCGCGAGTATCTCTCCTAGCATGAAGGAAGAAGACAAGAAGAGCGGGAAGCTAGAGAATTTAGGCTGCGAATTGAAGGAAACTGTCGATGTTGATAAGGACTTGTTCAAGGAAACCAACGAAAAGTCTGGTGAACATGATCGAGCAGACACTGAAGTGAAGAAAGATAATAACGCCTGCTTGAAGTCCAATTCAGAATCAACTCTCAGTCCTAACGAGCAGGCTGAAAAGGAGAAGGTAGGGTTCTTTCTGTCTGTCATTGTCTATCAGAGACTTATGCATACTGTAAAGTGTAAACTGGTAATTAGATGATTACAGTTAATGTTGTTGAATCTTTTGCTTGTTTTGTTTTGTTATGGTTAAGGGTGATGAAAGCTTAAGCAAACAAAAGCAAGAGCTTCTTGGAAGCATCAACTCATCAGCAGTTGGAGGTAAGAAACCATTTAATCCTGCATAAAATGTGCAATTGTGTTATTTTGTGCATTCAGAAACTAACTAGTTTAGAACTTGGACAGTTTTTGGTGGCGCTATTTCAGTCTTCGAATACTGACTAGATAGACAGAATCTCAGAACTTGTTTGTTATGTATGGTTACATGAAACAGAGAGCAAAGGACCAAAAGTGCAGATATTGAGCCTCTCAGTACTTTCCCCTGGGCGCCCTGATGTTGTTCTGCCAGTTCCATTTCCTGCTACTACTTCCAAGGCAACCCTTTTCACCCTCAAGGAAGGAAGCAAATACCGCATCAAATTCCATTTCACCGTCTCCAACGACACTGTTAACTGCCTCAATTACACCTACATGGTCTGGAAGGCTGGAATTAGAGGTATGTCGAAAGTTGGTTTTATAAGGTGGTTTCTTTATGTCCATCCCAAAACAACTATCATTTGCCCCCAATGACTAAAACGTTGCTACTTAAACCGACAGTGACTGTTTGTAGCCTGAACAAGAAAATAGGACATTGTTATAGGACATAAACAAAGCAGCAACAACAAACTCATATTTTCAATCTTCAGTTCAATTTATCATGAATTTTGATATGGTTGATGTGATTATTGCAGTGCACCAGACTAAGAAGATCATGGGAAGATTTAGCGCGCGCCAAGAAGCCTATACATTTGAATTAGAAGAAGGAACAACTCCTACTGGATTCTTTGCAAGGGGTCCCTTCTTGGTTAGATCTAAGGTAACTATTTCAATGGCAAAAGAAAAAAAGAATTCAGTCTCAAATAATGAAACTAGTCTTATTTTTTTATAAAGGGGCTGTGCTTAATCACTTTTCCCTAACATGGTTGTATGTATTTGCAGTTTGTGGATGATGATGGCAATTGTTATTTGGATACCACTTACTATTTTGACATCAGAAAGGACTGGGGGACCAAAGACAAGAGCCTGAACTGGTGACTGTGTGTAATCTACTAATGTAACCCTTGAAGATTGTTAATTCAACTGAAAGTCTTTACTGTCCTGTATTATTCTAAGACAAATAATTGTAAAATCTAGCTTTGTCAAATCCAATCAGTAGCATTTGTAATGTACACCACCACAACAACAACCCAATAAGTATCCAGCTTCGGGCGGGATTTGAAGAGGTCCAGATGTGCCCAGCCTTACCCATCTCTAGTCGCCTAGAACAGAGACTGTTTCCGAATAACATTTGTTATGTACACCAATTGTATCAAAAGGGAGGGAAATAAAATCCCTTCACATTTAAAAACCATCTCAAAGTTCCTAAGATCCAATATGTGCCCAAGAGTATGGAAATTTGACAAGAAAAGCTCAATATTCCTGTCAAATGTGATAGCACTAGCAGCCATTTTCATGCAGAAATGGAATTAAAAGGTGGACCTTCATTCTTGGCTTTTTGAACATGAAAATGGCATGGGATTGGGCCCATGTGATAATTTACATTTAACTGTTAAACTAGCTTTATCATTATTGCTTTCTATGATCTACCAAAACATCAAAATGTCCAAAAGCAATCATCATCATATGGTAAATTTGAAACTTTTTTTTACACTTTGCTGATCAAATGTTACAGAGACATTCCAACTAATACCACACTCTTTTTTGGACTAATAATAAGCCAGCTTATCCATCTACTTTTAGATAAGACAATTTAGAAAGTTGCATATATATCATTGTCCACTAACTCCAACCTAATTAGGTTATTCCAGAAAGTCAAAAAAATATTACTGTCATTAACTTCACTGTTCACAGTCAACAGAATGTAACATAAACTGAAGATATATCATGCTAGCTTGCAATGATGCTCAACCCTAAGCATGCAAACAATAGCATGCAACGATAACTCAACTTTTTGCAAACATGTTATTAGTTCAGTGTTTGAGCATGGACCAACACACATCATGCAACATCCAATATTTCGTCAAGCCTTGCAATCTTTCTCAAGGCAGGATTCAACAAGTAGATTGAAAACGAAAGTTATACCCTGCAGGCAGCAGGTTTTGGAAAGTGGAGTACAAAGTTGACAGAAACTCATTTGACGTGGCCTGATGCTTTTTGCGAATTACAACTAAAAGTTACTAATACCTTCATGGCATTTCTGTATCCAATGTGCCTCATTTTTCCGTCTTCCAATCCGAAAACACATAAATGACTGAAATACCCTTCTATTTAAATTATTTTGTGAAGAAGGGGAAGGGCGGGTTTAGGAGAAGCAAGGCATACAATGTGATCAATTTTGAACTTTTGTCGAATTCCTATCCCCCAACCCCTCTGGGGACTTAGAAGGGGGGGTTGCAAGTCTTGCAACTCTTGAGTGCAACATCACTTTCCAAATCGTAAGAACTTGCATAATCAATCTTAAAATCATCTCATCTGAACAAGGGAGAGGAGAATCCAAGGCATAACAAAGGGGGGTGGAAGGCGAAAAAATTCATTACTTATAATTCTTTCTGTACAGTGAAGACACGTTATCACAAATTCACAACTCTATTTTCCTCACACGGTATATCTTCTTAAGATGGAGAGAAGCTCAGACCAAATATATATAACTTTGGGACATTATGTACAGCAAAATTTACACGTCATCCGTATAATCTATCAATGCAAACTTTACATGCAAACTGATTTTACCTCCCTCCGTCATAAGCCTTGCAGCTGTGACTAACCAGTGTCCAGGAGCATCATGAGGACCCCGGAGCACCTCAGCAGCATCAACATATTTAAGCAGCTTCTCTCGATGAACTGGCACAGGCGGTCCATTCGGATATACACCGGAATTCAGTACAGCTGGCAATTCCTTTGGTGGGTCCACATTTGCTTTCTGAGTAAATGTGAAAGTCGTGCTCAATGTCATGAGGATGCTCGACTTACGAGATGCTAGAGGGGTGGCAGCCCACTCAGTTTTTCTGATGGTGCAGTTAGGTATGTGGCTGAAGAGCAATCGAAGGTGAAGTACTGTCTTTGGCCATCTCCCCTTTGTGAGGAGTTGTGCACCGGTAACTATGAAGACCCCCGTTTCCCCTTTCAGCCAGTTTGGATTGTGCTTAACAATGGATGTGCAGACTCTTGAGAACCTCTTCCACTTGACAGGTTCTAAGAATTGGTCTTTCGGTTCAAACTCGTCAGATCCTCGCCACCGAGAGTGATTGTCTTCAGTGTCCTGAGGTGAAGTAAATGTCATGGAATTTGGTAACGTTGTCAGGTGCTGGGCGTGAATGGCTAGCTGATCACAGTGCTTCCCTTCCAAGTATAGACGTAGACCTACTATTGGTTTCAAACAGCTCGTAACCTGAAACAATGGAGAAATTAGACGCAATCTTCACCACAGCCAGAAAAAGGTTTGCAAAATAAAAAGGAAAATGAGTGATGTCATGTCACATGCGAAAAATATTGACAGATAGAGAATACCTTTGTGGAATTAACATGAATCTTTGGACCCAATAGGGTAAACTGAAGGGGAGAAGAGGAGGTTGTTAATCTTTGATGTTGGAGAGGGAGTTCATTGTACAGCGGCGCCCACTGTCTGGGGACCTGGAATTCCAAAAAGTATTGCAAATCCTCTGGAGTAGGTTTGTCTGACAAGAGCAAGAGTAAAATTAGGGCCATACGAAGTTACAAACATAACAAGCATCATAATAATGAGCGAAAACACAGCATCGCAGGCCTGGGGAAAAAAAAAGAGAACAAAAAATAAGGGACGGAATAGACAAATGTTTAATCTATGGCAACCTTGTGTTTTCAGATTCATGGGTATACAGGTTCTAAAAGGTAACAAAGGCAAGAAGAGATAAATATACAGGTCACTTTTCAGCATTGTACTACAATGCAAAAGTCTGCTGAACACTGCTAACACTTTCAACCTAAGTTAAGATATCACATCACCCAGAGGAACCTACAGGACATTCTAGCTCTGTGATAAATGCAGCATGAACAATCCCAGTTTCTTTTGTACGTAAGCATCAGAGAATTACGATTGAGAAACAAACACAAACATTCTGAGCTATAGAGTGAAAACTTACATCTCAGATACAAGTTAATTGCATGGCTAAGATAACCACTGCCTGGAATCCCAGTAAGGAGTGAAGTAATAGGAACAAACTTAAAGAGAATTGCATCAGGATTACTGGGTACTGTCTGGAGCCATTTGGAGTGACTATGCAGATACACATCTCCCCCTCTTCTTGATCGTATTACAGAGAGTCCCTGATCAAAGTTAGTGATGTTATTTACAACTGCTATGTGAAGCAAAGAAAACACGCATTTAGCACAAGTTTTGATTGGTAAACTTACTTCCTTATTTGATGATTCGACAATGCTTGTTAATTGTATCATATTTGATTGCAGGACGCGACTGAAGACCTCAGGAGTCTATATGGAGACACAAGTAAAGGTCATAAAACAGGAAAAAAGTCTTTTAAGCATGAGACAAATGACATATCTTCAATAGGATTTTCTACCTTTTGTTTTCCATCCCTGGCATTTCGTTGTAAAAGCGGATCTTTTCCATCTGAAAACAAGGCATCTCCAAGATCCTCAAGATGTGCCCTTAGTTCAGCAGGAGTGAATTCTGATGAGGGATGCTGTCTAACGCAAATTAAATCTTGACCTCCAACAGCCAAACCTACAATTACATGAGTCCCATACTTCCGGATGAACCTGCCTAACAAGTGAGATCAGCAACCAATGCAGCAAAAGAAGAGGGGGAGGGTGGAAAACAGAGAAACCATACTACTAACAAAGTTACAAAGATAAGGGAAACGCGATTAAGATGGGGAAAGAAAAAAAGGAATGAGACCCCAAACATACAAGTAATACAACAAGCCTGCCTCAAACATGCATCAATGAGACAACAAGGCGACAAAAGCTATGATGCTCGGACTCGCCTGTTTACCCTGCCGTACCCGTGTCGACACGACATGACACGGGTGCGGACACGGGATATGGGTCGGACTCGCTAGGAATAAAATGGACACGGCCATGGCTGATGATGGAGAAACGCAGATGAAGTTTCAGGTGGAAAAAAAACAGAGAGAAAAAGGAAGAAGATGAGAGAACACGGGAGAGAGAGAGACTGGAGGAGGGAGAGGTTAATAATACATAGGAGTGATATGTTTGTATGGGAAAGAGAGAAAGTAGATCTCCTTAATAACTGCACAGCTGTCCAGCACTGGTCAATTACTTTTACTCAACAGTTTTAACTTTTTAACAACTATCTACCATGGACCATTCAACGGTCAAAGTATTTACTCTCTGTGTTTTAACCGTAGCTCAAATTCCAAAAGAAGAGTATTTTCTTTTTTCTTTTTACCCCAACAAGTCAACAAGAGTATTTACTGCTACTGTTATTTTATCATTATTCTTTTCTTTGACGACTTACCCATTTTATTCTTTGTTTTTCCGTTTATTGGTCCATGTCTCCATGTCCATATTCTGATTATGGACACTTGTAAAACGTGTCCCCATATTCTTAATTTAAGATTTTTCCATATCCGACTCTTGGATCCGTACCCGAGTCCGACACCCATACCCGAGTTCGAGCATCATAGGACAAAAGAAAGAAGGCGGTGGAAGGTAAGTTTTGTTAGTATCTTTTCCTGTTTCAACACGTATCAAAACAAAATCATCCCAAATAATATCTCTTGTGCTGAATACAAAAAGTTCATGATGAAGAAGGAAAGAAAACATGAAGAATTATGAGAATATGTAATATTATCGACTTACAAACTTAAGCCAAGCTATATCAGATTCACATTTCGATTTAATATAATATTTTATTTTACATAACATGGGTGTCCAAGCTTTGCTTGACTAATCCCATGGGCCCTGAAGTCAACGACCAGGAAAACCTCCAGTGGCCCTGAGGAGCCTCAAACTTGGGAGCTCTGGAATACTTCTTAGATGTCTTACCAACTGAGCCACCCCTCAGGGTTTCGAGTTAATATAATAATCATGATGATGAAGATGGTACTGGAGATAATACTTGACTACTACGTAGTTTTTATGAAATTTCTATCTGAAATCTAAATTGGTATTGAGGAGGTACTCAATTAATAATAATATCTGTTATTGTCCTTCACAAGTAAATGTCATAAAACCACAATAAAGAAGCTACCTTGAGAGTGATGCAGGATCCCAATGTGAAGGAACAGACTTCTTTACTTTGTCATGGAGGACAACCGCAGATGTCATTAAGTGCAAGGAGTACAACGCAACAAAGTAACCATCAAAAGCAAGATGTTTGCTCTCTGCCGCATCATTCAACCAAGCTCCGGTAAAATTAAAGATAGCGTTGAAATAGCCAGAAGGAACTTTTCCTTGTACCGAGGATTTTTGATTGAGTAACTCTGACATCTGCAGCAGTAGGAAAATAAGCTTAACTCTTGGTTTCATAAAGTAAACACTAGAAAAATAGCCAAAAAAATGCAACCCTAGCATAGATCAGGCCTCACAATAATAACTTATGTTACCCACACAAGAAGCAACAGACTGACCATTTCAATACACGGCTAATTTAAGTCAATTCTGTTGTAACTTCTACACTAAAGCATCACATCAATGTCAATAAACATTTTCTTCTTGCCAATAAGAACTCAGTCCTTCAGGAGAGAAGAATCTTTTGCTCCACTGAGGGATTTTAATCCACACAGCGGTACATATGAAATATTAAGGTCACAAGTTGTTTTCATTCACTAATGTAATCTAACTCTGATGCAGTGTGTAATTCCTTTTGACACAAGATGGAGGCATGGAGCAACTCCTCACAAGACCTCAAACATTCTCATGAGAAGAATCTCTTGCTCCACTGATACCCTCTGATGCAGTGTGTAACTCCTTTAGACAGAAGATGGAGCAACTCCTCACAAAACCTCAACATTCTCATAAGAAGCAGAACTACATACAAAAATGTGGTGGTCATTTGACTTCCTTCTCCACACATTTTGACAGTTATTCCCCTAGAGAGCCACACTTAGTCTTTAAACACCCATTTACAAGCTACTGACTTTATACCGCTTGATAACTAATTAAGTTCCGAAATACCAATCATACACATGGAATTCACCCCACCCTGACCTTAATGAGATTAAGTCACTCGTTTGATGCTTTTAACATGGAAAGTGAAGCAAATCATTAGAACTAGCGTGTTCCCCGATGTCTAAATGAGAGTCCAAACCCAATAAGACTTGAATAGAACCAACTCTGTCAATTCATAGGTGAATATTGAACTTTGCATATAGCACCGTTTTCTTCATTTTTTTCCCTTTTCGGAAAGTAAAATCTTATAGAGGCTACCACCCCCATTCACAACATTAGCATTACTTCAGCTTATATAGGCAGATTCTTGCTTAAGCATAAAAGTGCAAACATTAACCAGTACCTCTTCATTTGATTGTTTGCCCACATGAAACACAAATTCAACAATCATAAAACTTTTAGAGGCTCCTATCAAAAATTAATTAAGGAAATAGATTACCACCCCAAAAACTGGGGGCAAACACACACAAGATTTTTTCTTTTCCTTTCTCCTTCTTTTTTTTGGGTTTCAATACTAATAATACATAGACAATCAATCAAGGATATCCCAAGCAGGGAGCCCAGGCCCTACCATAAACAGGGTCTCATTTGTCATATACACAAGTACACTATAATTGGCTTAGCATATCCAATACCCAACAGTAACAACTTCCAATAATTACCATTTTTCATTATATGTACTTGATCAATCAATCACAAAAATATTAATAGAAAATTTAAAAACGAGCTAAACACAGAAAATGAAAGAAAAAAACACATAAATAAGAAATCTGATTGAATTAAAGAATATCTAGCTTAAAAGGCGGCATTTCCAATAATCACAGTAATATTTTTATGGACATGATCAAATCGATCATTAAAATAGATGAACTAAAAACAGAAAATTTAAAATATTTAAACATAAAAAAGAAACCTGATTGAATTGAAGAAAATCAGACTTAAACCGCATTTGCTCGCCTTTATCACATCGAATATCGCTCGAAACGCCAGGAATCGAAACGGAAGCTCCAGAATTAGCAGGTATAACAACATCTCTCTTATGAGATTCATCGAAAACAACGAGTCTCTCTCTCTTAGCGAATTTTAATCGAAAATCGAACGTGAGATCAAACCCTAACCCTAGCGATTCAATTGCTGTAACTTCAATCGGGTTTATCTCCATCTCTTTCTCTTTCCAATCTTCCATCGCTGACCAAATAGATGATTCAATGTAACAGAAGATATAAAGGTAGGATATAGATTAAGAAAAGTCAGAATTTTGGGGAAATTGAATTTTAGGGGTTTTGAATTGAATAGAAGTTTGTCAAGTAGGGTGGATTGTTGTGGACGCCATTGTTGACCAGCAGCCTATAAGAGTGAAGAGAGGAGAGAGAAAATGGGAATTGGAATTGAAATGGATTGCAGGAAATGGGGATGATGAAGAAGAATTATGACATCCAATTTGTTTTGGTGGGGTCCATTTTAGTATTTGTTTGACTGGTTTGCTTTACTGAGTCAACTTTTTATGTTTTTTCGTTTGGGGTAAGTGGTACTATAACGGTTAAGTTTTCTGACCCATTTTCAGTTGTTCGGCAATAATTAGCTATAGCTATAATCTTGTCAATTCTCCTGTTTTCACCCTTATACATTTCCGGATTTTCCACAAGAAATTTTTATTTAATCTATATACCTAGGTGGAAGTAGACAATTTAATTGTCACTCAAGCAATGCGATGAGAAATTATACTATCATGGACTATGCACAATATTATCATAGACTTTATGAAATTTTTAGTCACTTGCCATTCGAGATTTGTCAATCATATATTTAGAGAGGAATATAAAGTAGCGAATTCATGGTCATACAACTAGAAATAAGTTGAATTGGAATCCGTCTTTTTCAGGCCAAGCTCAACGTATAATTTACTTTTTACGGATCGATTAGTACTTAGGAGCCACCCTCCAGAGGAGGAGCTGCTCTTAATTCTACTTCTTACTTACTTTTTGAAGAAAAAGTTATATTAAGTTGGTAAGCCCAATTTAGTTTTACCAGTAGTAAAAACTAAAGAATTTGTAGGACGAACTTATGTAATAGGGTATTGCACATTTTTCTCTTTCTTCTTTTTCTCTCTTTTTTATCTCTCCCACGCTTTACGGGATAAGTGTATCCCAGTAATTACTGAATGAGACTGCCTTAATATAAGACCATCTCTATAAACTATAGTCAAATAGAGCATCATGCTTGTTTGAAGTGTCTCAAAACGTTAAGACTGTTTTATATGAGCTTTTGTGATTAACATAAACTGGGGCAAAGGATCTCGATAGATAAATATATCGTAGTAGTTCATAATTTTGGAAGTTTTTGTTTTGTTTTGATTACCTACTGCTTAGTGCTTACCTAACGCATCTGCTACTGCATTGTTTTGTGGGTCTTCCAGTAAGATGAAAATCCCGTTGACGAAGTTTATTGAAAAGGGGGGCATGGGGTCATGGCCCTCTATATGCACTGAGTGTGTCTCAAGT
Organism: Tetragonia tetragonoides; assembly: GCA_038025085.1. Lineage (NCBI taxonomy): Eukaryota > Viridiplantae > Streptophyta > Magnoliopsida > Caryophyllales > Aizoaceae > Tetragonia > Tetragonia tetragonoides. Next base: position 39,547,338 of record CM076152.1, read on the forward strand.
TCTCAATAGATTGAACATTGAAGCCTTTACTTTACTTGCGCGGTACTGTGCTGTTACGTCTGTCTGTGTATATAAAATGGGATAAGGTAGGTTCCTAGTATCGAAGGGTGCATACGCGTTTTGGATTTAAGTCCAAAAGGTGCATCAGCTAGCAGTTGATGATTCTACTTCTAGTTTAGTACTCTTACCATTCGGTTTAATGTGAGAATTGAGCAAGCGTTGTGTGACGTTCAAAAGGATATTTTTGTGTCGTGTACGATTGTGCTTAGGTATTTCCTGAAATCTGTCACAAACACTGTCCATTTACCCGTGTCATGTTAATTTGATCATGTATTATGCCATATTGTGTCAAAATCATGTTAGATCGTGTCGGACTACGTGTCAACCCAACACATGACCATCGTCTTTAATGATCCAAACGTGAAGTGCTATTATTGCAGTAAGATATGGACCGATTAGTAATAACATAGTTTAATTTTTGAGCAAGTCTGATGTGAAACCAAATCATCATGAAAAAGAGATCATTATTTAGAACCTGTTACTATTTTATTGTGAATTGGTCTTATACAAAACTTACCGCAGAGTTTGATATATTTGTCTATCCACTTTGAAATTTCCACATGAAAAGTGCGTGTTTCCGTCCCATAATTCTCAGATTCTCGAACCAACTACATATTTAACGAAATGTCAAGGACTGAAATTTGTTCCTATTAAAAAAAAGGATTGAAATTTGTGGTCCATATAGAAAGTATGGTTGCCTTGATTGGTATTATGTACTACAAATTTTGCTCATTGATATATGTCCTCATCGTGTCTTTGGACTTGAGTCCAAGGTGGGGTGCACCGTACAGAGTACACTTTTATCCCTGGTCAACAAGGCAACTATATTATCTGTTCAAAATTTCACTGAATGTACGTAATTTCTTAGAGCCTTGAATTCTCGGCCAATCTCTCATAGTATCATCATGAGTTTGAACAAAAACCGCACCAAAATTAAGTCATGGAGAGTTGGAGACTGAGAATGAGTAGCAAGCAAGACTCAATCAAAGTCGATCAAGGTTTATGCTTTAGAACCGTATAGAACACCCAATTGAGTCATAAGTGAAGGAGAGCTTGTTGAATAATTATTTAAGAGTGTATACTTTTCTACTTTTTTAGAATGAATTCAGTTTAGTTTAGTTAAATTTAGTGGTGTAATAATAGGTTTAGTTTAGTTCAGCTTAGTGTAAATATGCATCCGAACTAATTGAAACAAACTTTTCTGTTAGCGTTTAGGTAATATATAATCTCCAATACATCAAATCTACCGTTTACACATAATATTTGTGAATGATTGTAATTTGTTAAGTTAAAGGATTATGAATACTTCCTTTCTATCCAATTAAATACACCAATCTTTTAAAACTGAGCAAGGATCCTCTGCTATTGGGGTACGGTTTTAGTGTTGTCCCCTTTTTTCTCTCTTTATCTCTATTCCCAACTTTCGAATTTCCTAAGAGCTCCCCTATTTTATGTAAATAGAGGATAAGACCTCTGCAATATTGCAGAGCGCAGAAGATCCGAGCTCTTTAAAATGAGATGGGACTCTTTTCAATTGATCCCTCCAATACCTCACAGAACATTAAAAAAAATACATGATTTTATTGAAGGGATTGATTAGAAAGATCTCATCTCCTTCAAAACTAGCCTACAAATAACAGATAATGAGAAGAAGAAAAACCTTGGCCAAGTCATAAGAATTAGGTGGCAGATCCTAGGAGTATGCAAGTCACAAAGACAAACGCAAAAAAGGCCTAAAGAGCCACGTTATACACACTTGGCCCACACGTGTGGCAGTGCATGATGAACCAAGTGTTAACTATGCCACCATATTAGAACCTTTTCGTATATACCAAGCTTTCTAATCCAATTTCTAGTTCATGCAACTTTGTTTTAGTACTTTTATTAGTTCATCTTTGACAAAACAAAAATACTACTAGCTTTGAGATCACAACAAGAGAGTAACTAAAAGAGAGCAAAGATAGAAAAAACGGGGCAAAGGATGTCAACCCACCCGGAAGTACCCGGTGAGCCGACTAAGACCGGCACCTCTATGCTCGAAACGGCCACCGCGGCCGTCCAGAAGTTTGGCCCAATCAACAAGATCCACCAGCACCTTTGCGCGTATTTTCTCTTTCATTCATTAATACTCTCCCTATGATCTTTGTTGAAGGCGTAATTTGTGTATTTGGTTCGAAATTAGTTGTCACGTTTGGTCGTCTTAACCGTTTTGGTCCTCATCATATACGTTGCATGTGACATAAAGATAATTTTATGAAATGTTTTTTCAAGGAAATATAGCTAAATTAATCTACAAGCTAGATTATCATATGTAGATCGAGGTCGATATGTATCAATACCAATAATGATGATCCAGCTAGGATATGTGAATCAACAATAATTAACCCAGTAAATACTTTATACGGGGTGGGGTTTGGGGAGGTTCAGATGTACGCGGTCTTACCCCTGATTAGTTCTCCAGTAATAGAGAGATGAATATGTGAATCAAATTGGATAAATTGTACTAAAACGATCTTAATCTATCAGAGAATAACATATGATGGTAATAAAATTTAGTTTTCGTTTGGTGTTTTTTTTTTTTGTGTTGATAAGTAATTAATTTTATTAAGAAGATCAAACTTCAATGCTGAGTATTACAAAACATAAGCATGTTCCAGTGAAGTACGCCTCTATCACAGCCACGCCATTAGAGCCAAGCAACAAAATCGCTCACTCGATCTCCGGATCCCTTCGTTTGGTGGTTAATAAACAAGGTCCTTGATTATTTACATTTGTAAATCATTTGTATTAGTATGTGTGTGGTTTATTTACGTACCCGTACTAGCCAGATTTTGGATTTTATGTCCATTTCTTATGAAGCCAAAAGTTTCACTATCCTTTGGCTTTGGGATATGGTGGACTAAATTATACTGGATCATCATATTATTTGCACTTCTTATTTGTTGTGAAGTTGTTGATAATAGTCGTGTTTCAATGGTCAAACAGAAACAGTCTTTGTGACCCCTTGTTCCTGCCTCTTTGAAGTCATGGGTTAAAATAACATTCAAGTCTTCATTCGCGTACTAGATTTTGCAACTCTTTATTATGTAAAACTAGGAGCATCAATGACAAATTGTTCCCAAATTTTCCAAATTTACATTGCCATTGTAAAATTTGGACTCGTTATGTACAGGAGTAATAAAATTGATCAGCAATTTGTAACTGTTGTAGGCCCAAGTAATTTGTATGTTTGACCCTCATGTGTTGTCTTTGGGCCTCAGGTTCCACTTCTATGGGCATGACATGACACGGCAAGTAGAAGCCCACCACTTCTGTGGGCACCAAAACGAGGAGATGCGCCAGTGCCTAATCTACGACGGACCCGAGGCCGACGCTCGACTCATCGGCCTCGAGTATATCGTGTCCGAGAACCTCTTCATGACACTGCCTGATTCCGAGAAGCGTCTGTGGCACTCCCACGAGTACGAGGTGAAGAGCGGAGTGCTCTTCTTCCCAACGGTCCCAGGCGCCATCCAGCGCCAGGACCTTGCTAAGGTGGCCCAAACATATGGTAAGACCATCCATTTCTGGCAGGTTGACCGTGGGGATAACCTCCCCTTGGGCCTTCCTCAGATCATGATGGCCCTTACCCGTGATGGCCAACTCCATGACCACCTTGCTAAAGGTACTACTCACTTCTTGGGCCTGTAATTAAGTTTGGACTATATACGGGAGGTTGCAGGCTTAAAATAATACGCACTTTTTGTGGCAAATTGGTTGTTCAGTTTGCTAAACTTAGCACATGCAACGATTAAAAGAACTTGTAAAGAACTTGTGTGGACTTAGTTCACGGTGGATCAATAGACTAAATCTTTTCAAAAATACCATTCATGTTCTAAATATATGCACTAGTGTTTTTAGTTTACGGTAGACCAAGTCCACACAAGACCGGCTGTGCAACGATTTGTGATCGAGTACTATTACTCAAAACATAAGAAAACATACAAAATGCGCTCTCACCATTAGAAGGGTGTTACAGTCTTGATTGTTTTGGGCTTTTGAGTTACTTTTACTAAAAAATTATCAAAGAAAATATTATATTTTTTTCAAAATATTATGTTTTAATTGAATAGTGGTACTTTCAAGTCTCTTATAATGAGAAAGTCTTACATAAGAGAATTTAATTTACTTTTATTTTAAGAAAGGGGTTATGAATTCATTTCTTTTGGCCTGGTAAGTTGATTCTTGGTTCTAGGTTGTTAAGTTCTTTCCCATTCGTGAGAATTGTTATGGTCATTCGGAGAACATGAAAGCCGGATCAATTTAAATTGTTACTTCTCAAAAAAAACCTAAATCTTTACTTTTTGAAGGCCAAACTTAACAAACTTTGACCATTAATTTTTGAAAATATATAAAGATGCACATTATGAAAATACTTTTGTTAGATTCATTTCTAAAAGTATTTTTAAAAAATCGTATTGTTATAATTTTTATTTTCATATAATTGTAGTTATTTACGGTCAAAGTGGTGTATTGAAGACCGTGAAAAAACAAAGGTTTAGGTTTTTTTAAGACGGAGGGAGTATGTTCTAAGAAACTGAAAGCCGAATCAATTTCAACTGTTGTGTTCTCCTTTTGGTAGATGTACAGAAGAAATACAATGCAGACTTCGCAAAGGAGCGAGAGGCCCGAGCATACATGAAAGGACCAGAGCATGGAATTCATCCATTGGCAAATGCTGAGGGGAAAGGGCTCCGGACCGAGCTAAGAGAGGTGGATTGCAACCCTGGTGCCGCCGGGGCTCATGCTACTACAAGGGTTTTTCTCTAGGCAGTCTCGATCGATGGTTGAAGGCGGGCCATGCTTTTGTGTTTCAAGTAATGATCTTTGTTAGGTTCGATCTATTTTCATTTCGAGTTGTTTTGTTTTATGTTGTATAATTTGCATGCATAATGTTTTTCTTTTGAAAGCTCAAGGAGCAAGTCTTATGTATATTACTCAAGTAACGGTATGAACATACATATATTCCTAATGATTTACGTCTTTTTAAAAGATGCATATATGACGTCTTTTGTAGTAACAAATCTTGAAAAACTGTAGCGAAATGTGTAGTGAAGATACTTTTAGTGAAAAGACCGTATACGTTTGCGGTATACGGAACATTATTTGGGACATAACAATGCATTGTATGTGCAATATGTTTTTACCTTGTTCCCATCAGGCATCATGCAACGAACAAGCAAGCAGCTTAAGCAATGGCTTCATATATAGAGAATGAAGCACTATATATATATACCCTGCAATCAAAAGCATCAACAATACATACAGTTGAAAATATGTAAATATACATATTCCGTTGCTATTTCGCGTTTTTTTTTTCCTCCATGGATACTTGTTTAATGTCCATTTGGTGTTATCAACTAATCATGAGTAATATATATATGAACTTGGAAAAATTCATCAAAAAACCAAAAGGAAGAAGAGAGAGAGTAAGCTTGTGCTGCCCTTTTTGAGACTGATGAGAAAGTCCTTAAGGGTCTATTAGCCAAGCTGTACTCTCCCTCTTCTCCCACTGGATTTGATGAAGCTAAATTAAACAAGCGCAAGAGAGAAATCAGGTTTTATTATTTGTATGTGGACAAATAATAATATAAATGTTTTCATTTGGCAGGGTTTCACTTCGCAGAATCATGCATATTTATAGGCAAACTGGTCGTATGTACAACAAGCCCGGTCTTTGCTTAGCTGTTCGTACGTCGGTAGAAATATTTTATAAGACAATCAGCAAGTCTTTTCAGCCTAGCTCCGAAGAAAAGGACATAATGTTGTCGATAATTCAGAGTTGAAAGATAGAATTCCAATGATATTTAAAGGTAAATAAAAAAAATTTAAAACAATTTTTTTTAACATTCTAATGATTTTAAACAATTTTATGTTTTTTTTTTTATCTAAGTTCTTAGAATTAGTTCCAAATATAATGTTAAAACTTTTCAAATTCATAAAAATAGGATTTTTAGAATGAAAAAAAAGAGAGATAAAAATAGGGACAATATGGTACTTTATTTTTAAATTTTGTTTGAAAACAACAGGCCGGGACTATATGGTTAAAATACATTTTTCAAGAAGGAAAAAAAAATGAACTTTGGTCCAAAAAAGAAAATACTGAAAATGATCTGAATTCTGAAAGTTATAACTTTGGTCCACATGTGCAGCAGCAAGTTGGAGTGGTGAAGATGACCATATCAAAATATTTGAGGGAGAAACACCAACATATAAGTCAAGTGAACTACCCTTCTTATTGTCAATTGATTTTAGGATGGACCCTCACTTGACTTGTACGTGTTGTTGCTTTCCTTATCCATGGGCCTTGTCCAGCCAGGTCCATTGAAAGTTTAATCCCTAGGAATAAGGGGTGTGAATAATATCGTATGGTATGATTTTGCACAAGTCTTTTTTACCAGCTTCTGGTTGCCAGCTTCGTCATTTTATATAATCTCGACCACGCATACTCTAGGAATATTTTTTTGCTCGTCAAAAAGAGGGTGCAAGTGAACGGCAACTGATGCACCCCCTGCTACATCATATTCGGATTCTCGTGTTCAACAACGAACATATCAGACTCATTGAACAATCAGGGCAAGCAAGGGCCCCGTCAATGTAGCACAAACGGCTAGTACAGTTCCTATAAGCTAGCAGACACAAGACATGGGGAGAATGAAGATTCGAATTCATAACCTTAATTATCTTACCAAACCACTTGGGAGTAAGGTTGGAATCACTAGACTACCACCCTTGTTGGTATACACTCTAGAAATATAAATGAATTAAGTCGAATCAAATTGGATGTCACATATCGATTTAGTACTAGTTTTGTTCGGATTTTAACCTAACTTAATTCTAGGGCGTGATAATTCACGATGACTAATTCCTTATTCTTTTTAAATGAAATAGTGCTGGATGCGGCGAGAAACAAATAGAACATGGTGGAATGAAACGGAATGCAAGACAAAATGAAATACAAAATAGGATATAGAGCGAAATAATGAAACGAAACGTCGCGAAACATATTGGAATTGAGCGAATATAATAGAACGGGAAATAAATTGGAGACAACGAAAAGATGCATGCAGATTAAAGACGACGAAAAGATCAGAGCAGGCTAACTTGGTGAAAACTAGACCACCAATGAAAGATCAATCAGAAAACACTACTCACATTTAGCAAATAACAATTGGAGTACGTAGATAAAAAAAACACATTAAAATTACATGAAAAACCTAACTTGGTGAAAACTAGACCACTAGGGCTATAAACGAGGCAGTGCACTCGCTAGCTACTCGCGAATGTACTTACTTTAATTTTGAAGACCAAGGACGAAAAAGATTCACTAGAGTATATAATTTGACTGATCTCTCCTGTACATTTCATAGTGTTCTAACTTCTAATGATGGTGCATTTACACAATAATGACCATGGTTTAATGGCATTTAATTACAATGCAAGCGGTAGACCTATATAAACCTAACACTACAGTTGCATCCAATTGCCGCCACAAAAATCCTGTTGAAGCACGCTTGAAGAATCGACATGAAACACCTTGAAACGACAGTCGCAGGCCTCAGACTCAGTTTGACGTACAGTCGTCCTTCCTTTAAATTTTTGGGGGTGGTAGGGGGCTAATTAAGTTGCTCCTTGCTACAGGTTCCACGTGCTTCATTCTTGCTACACTTCACTCGTAATACCTTCACCAGTCCCATATATCTTATGAGCTTGTCCACGTACCCCCAAAAACCCCCATTGCTTTGTTTATTGAATTGCCTTATCTAATTCGACATACATATACCCAACCATTTTTCGGCTTACTTTCTTACTTACCTTATGTGTGGTATGCAAATACAAAAAAATAATATTCAAGCTTAAACCGTATCGATGTAAACTAAATGAGTAATTCCAGGCAATGCTCGATTATTATTGATATAATTAATAGATCAATATTTATAGGTACAATCGTATAAGAGTTCTATTTTTATGTAAACTGTAAATTACACAATCTTTATAATATTATTTTACTGTAATATTATAATCTAGAATATTTCTAAAATATACTAGACACTCTATATAATATTCTCTAACAATCGATATGTAATAATTGCAATGGTTATTAGCTCCATTGATCAATGAGCTCACCACTTGATTCAATATTTCACATTAACTCCATTCAAATTTAAATGTTTTTTTAGCTCCAAGTGTTGTTGAAGTGGGTTGTTTCACATTAGTCAAAAAAGTATATTAAAGTGTTTATAATTAAGGGAGTTACTTTACCCATTGCCAATTGATTTTGGGTTGAAACCTGCTTTATGTTATAAACACTCTCTTAATGAGTTCAATTAAAAAATTAACATTTATTACATTGGTAAAATCACTCGTCTAAAGGACTCAAATAACTCACAAAGAGTTGATAGATCCTTTCATTCACATCAAACATATTGCGCTCACTATATTTATATACGATTATAAGGCTAAAAAGTTTCCTTCATTTTCCCTTGTAAACTTTCAAACAAACAGGTTGTTGGTGCAACTTTGAAGTCAGCAAAATGATTTAAACATAGCTGATTTGAGATGAACAAAATATAAAGGCAATAGGGTTAGACTTAAAGGACCCAGACTTTTGAATGGATCGATGCACAATGCAAAACATTTATCACTACTCCACAAAAAGTGAAGCCCATCATAGAATGGGATTGGACCACTAACTTCTGATCATGCAACAGCCCAATATCTTGAGCAGTTTGTCAATTAACAAGGGCTCTGGCTTCAGGCCCGTTCATGACGTTTTAGAGGTCATGGGGCGAAATAAAAATGAAGGCCCCTAAATTATCAACAACTATTTTTACAATAAGAAAAAAAAAAAAAAACTGAATTAGGCTTCATTTTTTTCATCTAGAAAAAATTGAACTAAACTGAACTGATATGAACAGAAGCATATAACAAAATTTTAGCCTGTATACATATATTTAATAGTCTTTTAAAATATAAATAAACATAAGTAAAGAAGTTGGGCGTAAAAATTAGAAAATTTAGAAGAAATAAAAATGGAAAACAAGACCATCCGATCTGATATTTTGATCATAGGCTCAAAGGTTGCCTTGAAAGCTCGATCCCATGTCACGGGGAGAAGCACAATAAGCACAATTTCCCGCATCACACCAATGAGCCAAAGAGATGTTCGCTGTTTAGATGCTGCATCATTCAGTATATGTACATAATTGTTTTTGGGTCCCTTTCAAAGTTGGTCCCTAGGCGGTCGCCCTCCAGGCCTACCCTTAAAAACAGGCCTGCTGGGCTTTGGTCATTACTTATTACTTGGACTATGGATCGTAAACTCGTAAGTCCTCGGGTGGTTTTGTTCCTTAATGGAGTACACATTACATTCACAATGCCATGTACAACATACAAAGTTACAACTAAGGGCTCGTTCTTTTCGACTCAGAACTGGTGACTGGTAAGTAGAAGAAATTGGGCAAAATTGGGCAAAATTGGTAAATCTAACTGCTAATAAATGGGAGAAACTGGTGAAAACTGGGTCAAACTGGACAAAATTCGGAGAAACTGGAGGAAAGTGGGACAAACCGAAAATTTTATATTTTTGAGTGTTTAATAATAATAATAATAATGATATTATTATTATTATTATTATTATTATTATTATTATTATTATTATTATTATAATAATAATAATTATTATTATTATTATTATTATTATTATTACTATTATTATTATTATTAGGAAAATTGGCTGCCAATAATCCAAAGTTTGGCCCGTCAGCCGCTAATAATCTCAAGTTTGATTTCAGCCCCAAATACTCCGAAGTTTACACCCACCCGCCCAAAATGCTTTAAATGAAGACGGAGTCTTCACTCTGTTAACGGACGTCACGTTTAACCCCAAATTCTCTTTTTCCGTCATCTTCAACCTCTGTCTCCTAACAATATATATGATATATCCCAAGCCCCAAAAAACTAACTCAGATCAACAAACCCCATATCAAATTTCATCCCAAAATGTCAGAATCACCAAGTTTGGTAGTAATTCAACAAATCTGAACAAATTATTTGATGAAAGAAAAAACAATTGCACCAATTTTCACGGATCCAAAATGGAGCAGCACAAAGCATGGGTCAAAAAATTAGCATCATTGTAAATTTGCAAGAGTTATTCTGTGTTATTGTTCATTATCAACAACAATACTATGATATGAGAGAGAGAGCAAAACAAGGAGGAGAAAAAAAAAAAAAAAAAAGAAAACCCAATTCAAATTCGAAAGAGATGAAAAAAACACAGATCTTGACATTTACAAATGTATTGTTCATTCATTTATGAAAGAAAACCATGAATCACTTAACCCAAACTCAGAACCAGCCTTCCATATTCCATTTAAGTTGGAGCTCAATTTTGCCATTGATGACGAACTAGAGCTTCCATAGAAGAACTAGAGCTTGTTTTATTTAAATTTTAGAGCTTGGTGAGGAGTGTAAACCTTTTTTTTTTTTTTTTTTTTTTTTTTGAGGGGGAGGAGTGTAAACTTAAAACTATGTGCATGCACTTTGTGTTAAATTGGTGTGAAATTTGTTGCATTTGGGGTTGTTAAACTCAAATTCACCAACATTTATTATTGCTTCTTTATGGGTGGATTTTTCAAGATTTAGTGAAGCTTCCCAAAAATGGTGGAAGGGAGATGAAGCTTCCAAACAATGGTGGCCTGGTAGGAAGGGGATGAAGATTTTGAGAGAGAGAGAGAGAGATTGGGGAATTTGGGTTAAAATGTAACGGTGTTAACGGAGTGAAGACGGTAAAGCATTTTGGGCGGGTGAGTCATAACTTCGGAGTATCTGGGGCTGAAATCAAACTTGGGATTATTAGCGGCTGACCGGCCAAACTTCGGATTATTGACAGCCAATTTGCCTTATTATTATTATTTGTTATTATTATTAATTATAAGGACTTTTTAGTCATGTTTAAATATTAGTCGATCCATAAATTTATTTTTATATTTTGATATAACATATCGTATATTTAATTATTATGTTTAATATGTATAAATATTAAAATTGAGCAAAACTGGGAGAAATTGGGCAAAAGTGGGTCAAATTGGGAGAAACTGGACAAAATTGGGGAAAACTGTATTTTGTAACTGGTAACTGGGGAAAACTGGGAAGAACGGGTCAAAACTGGGCAAAACTGAAAACCAATTGAAAAGACACTTGCCCTAAGTTTTAAACCACAAGATCCATTTCATTTGCTCTTAAATCCTAACTTTTTGATGACTATTGAGGCGATGAGCATTTTTTTTTTTTTTTGGGTGAAGTGGAAGGCATTAAAAATGCCCAAAAAAAAGCGAAAATAAAAGATTACATCAAGATCATCTTAGGCTTCGTAACTCCTATGAGGTCTTTAAAGAGAACACTCATCATACTGAGGATAGGGGCCAAAAGCTCACAAAAAGAATCCGAACAAATGAAACTGTAGTTAGCTAGCCAGTCAGCTGCAACATTAGCTTCCCTATAAACGTGCGTGATCTTAACCTGCCACGACGCCCCACGAATGATACCCTTGCACTGCTCAAGAATGAAAAAGTGTGGGCTAAACTGAGGTGTTGGCGCAAGAAATAGTTGAACAACTTGCTCGGAGTCCGTCTCAAGCTCAAGGGTCAAGAAGAGGGATGTTCATGCGACGTGCCATGCGCAGTCCATGTAGGATCGCTAGTAGCTCGGCCATAAGGGATGTCCCATGACCCATTTTAGCAGTGAAGGCTCGGAGGAACGCCCCATTGTCTGCACGAAAAATTCCACCAACCCCAGCCGGACCTGGATGTCCCATGAGCATTTTGTTTTTGATGACGATGACTAACGCACATCTCTCCAACAAATGAGGAGATCGACAAGTCCTTCATTTGAGGTGGCGTATTAGAACTCCTTAACTTTACTTTTTAAAGGGATCGGAGTAAAGATGGCTTTGTATTGTGTATGTATCATGCTTATGTTGTGCCTTTGTACTTTGTAAAAGTGCTGTACAATGTGGTACTTATAGTTGACTGGTTTAGTGTCGTATCGCAACTCAACTAAAAGATAGGTCTAAGTCGTGTCCACACTTATTCCGGAGTCGTCTCGTGCTATGTGTGTGACATGCCAATCATTTAAAATATTATTTCGTGACATGTCGTTCCAAATTGTGCTTATCTTCGATATCCAAATTCGGGCCCGCTCAGTCGTGCACGTGCTTGCTCCGTGCTCATGTCGTGTAAAAATAGGGGCGGACCTTCATGAGGGCGGGAGGGGGTTTGCCCTCCGATCATTTCCAAAGTTATTTAATTTACATTAACATTTATGCATAAAATACACAAAAAGTACTTCAGCGTAGTGGTAAAGTTAGTTTTGTGGCAATCAAGACTTCAAGTTTTCGAGTCTTGGGCCCCTCTATTTTTTTCGCTTCAACTTGCTTCAAGATCTTCCACTTGTTAAAGGCGTATCAAGTCGTGTTGTGACTTGTAGTTATCGAGTCCGGAGTCATCCCTAATGATGTGTTCTTTTTCACTTATTGAACCTGACCCAATAAGTGGAAGTCAATGGTAGGACCTTACTGAATCAGTGAGAATCAGTGACAAGCCTTACCCAATTAGTGGACATCAGTGGCAGGATCTTAACCAATAAGTGGAAATCAGTGGAAAAGGATACATCCCTTCTCACAGAATCAATAGCAATATATTATTGAATCAGTGGCGGAACTTTATCAAATCAGTGGCTTCATGAAAATAAGTGGAAAAAAACACACCCTAAATAAAAAAAGGAAACAAGAACGAAAAAAAAAAGAAGAAAGAAAGCAGAAGAGGCACACACAAGAAGAAACTCAAAGAGAACAGTGGACATGGATAGAGAAACATGGAGTCAAGTCAACATCGATCTCTTTTGCAGTGGTACCAGAAAAAACTGTGGGCGGGGCCCTTGAATGAATGAGTGTGTGGACGTGTATGTGTAATGTGTGTATGTTAATGTACTACAGTACATATTTTCAAGTAAGTACTCTTATACTATCAATAAGGTTGAGTTGTTGATTGACAAGTCCTCTTCCTTAGCTTGTTACTTCCCCGCCCGGCCCTCCCACAGAAGGGAGATTCTATACTTCTATGTCAATATGTCATGACTCATGTGTAAGTTAAATGCATGTAATATGTGTTGTTTCTTGATTCCATATATTTGCATTTTATGTCTCTTTCTTCCTTTCTATTTTTGCCATACATACGCCAATTCAAAGGCCTCAAACTGATCAAATTTCCAGGATTTCCCGCAGGACACGTCTGCCCTCCATCTTCCTCCCATCTTATTGCATAACTGTACCGTGCGATTCATAAAAATCTCAATCTTTTTGTCGTTTTCGTGTTGCATTTTGATCCGTCTAGTTCTAATCCCTTTCATTCCGCACTGCATTTTGTATATCTTACTATTTTATAACTTGTTCTACTTCATACAACCTGTTCCGTTCCACAACATTCAATTGAAAAAAACATAGGGCTACACAGTGTAAAGGTAGAGTTTTAGAGTGCCTGTCATCAAAAATCTGGTAAAAGGCATGATTACACTTGCATAATTGAGATCTAAATATTTACGGGCCTAGTAATCATGTGAATAGATAGTATCATGATAAAATTATGTGCGTGGGTAGTGCTTTGATAACATAATACTCTAGTAACATTATATTGATATACAGTATATACTGTGGCACAAGTTTATTAATACGTAGTTTTTACACAAAAACTGGTATGAGGCGATTTCAAGGCGAGACGCCTTATACAAGTATGATGTCATAATAATGTCATACTTGTTTATAGAGGAGACCTTATCTTAATGTTGCCCCAAAATTTTGAAATCTGCATCATCTTAAAAAGCTTTATCTCTGTCATCTGGAAAATCTAATAAATCATTAATACAATATTTTTACTTTTTATAATGCCCCTTTATATATGTAGTCAGTAGTCGCAACACAAAACACGTTCCGCCACTTAAAATGTAACGACCGAACACGAAATTTGTTAACCATGTCATGGACGGTTTCTCAACCAACATTCCAAATATGCCACTCCTACACAATACATGACCTTGTAAAATATAACTTATGTTTAAGCAGCCTCATATTATAATCTGTGCTAAAAAAAACACAATCTTACACTACTCGAAGCCATCTTTTCTTTAAACTTCCAACACTCCAAATTCCAAACAAAAAGAACATGATCTTTTTTACAAGTGACATAAAGAAATTAAATTGACCCACTGACTGCCCTACCCCAAGAGACCAACAAATATATAACTCAAAAAAATTTGTCTTTCTCGTTATCATTTTATCAAACGACTGAAGAAAAAGAGAGAAGAAACCTTGGAAGTTGGAAGGACCCTCCCACCATCACCATCAGAGAAAGAGAGAGAAAAGAGATGGAGGCAACTGATGAGACTAAAAGTGTGAGTCTTGACGATTTGAAGACGAAAATGGCGGACTTTGCCAAAGAAAGGGACTGGGATCAATTTCACAGCCCAAGGAATCTCCTTTTGGCCCTGGTAACTTTTATTCTAAAACCCTTAACATTTTAAACCCTAAAACCACCGTTTTCTGTTTGTCTCATGGTTTGTTGCTAATGTTCTTTGAAGAAATATTCAGTTCACTGGTATATGTATGGTAGTCTGATCAATTATTTTTAGTGCCTGATACTTAAATCTTGTGTCTTTTATATGTGTCTTTGTTTGAAGGATTTGGGTTGCAAAGTTTGTTGCTTTTAGGAACTATGGAAATGACAACAGCCCTCAAAACTAAACGGGTCATGAAATTGGAAAAAAAATGTCTTTTTGGTCTCTATTTTTATAATGCCATGATAGTTGCTTGTTGTTTCTCCCTGTCTTCTCTCTTTGTGGTCAAGCTGAATTGTTGGGGTTCTGAGTTTTGGCTGCAAAATTTGGTTGCTTTTAAGGAAACCCTTTTTGGATGAAAGTGAGAAGGAAAATTTTGATGAAAGAAAATTACCCACAGGGCCACAGGTAAATTTTCTGAAAAATGGCCATTAATCTGAATATTTGGCATTTCTGGGATTTGGTCCTTTGGATGCCAAGTTGGTTGCTTTTCTTGGAATGCGAAATTTCAAAGAACCTCTGGTAAATAAATGGTGGAAACATGAAGCAAAACCCCCTCAAAAGTGGCAAAACTTTTGGTCCTTAATGTTTTGCTAGATAATGCCAGGAGTGAAGTACTTGTCATAGCCAGGCTTCTGTCTCATACACAATGATTATTGGGGAAAGATGGGGGAGAGAAGAAAAGTAGCTAATAACTCACTTTGCCTTCTTTACCTCTAAATTGCTTTCTTTTTTTTGCTATGCTATCCTCTAAATTGCTTTCAATTGCAAAGAAATATGTCATTTTTGGTAAATTGATTAGATAACAACTACATAATACTCACCTTAGGCGAAATTTGAGACGGATTTAGGAAGGTCAAGATGTACAAGCTATAGCGACGTTTGATTAGGCAAGGCCAACAACTTATTGCGTCCATCTTTGGGAATATGACATTTTTTGATCAAATAATGACAGTACTTGCAAGTTTATTTTTTTATCAAAATTTCTTCTTTTTTGTTAAATCATTTTTTGGATTTATTTTCAGGTTGGGGAGGTGGGAGAATTATCTGAGATATTTCAATGGAAAGGGGAGGTACCCAGAGGCTTACCAGATTGGAGTTTGGAAGAGAAGCAGCATTTAGGGGAAGAGCTCTCAGATGTGCTGCTTTACCTTGTAAGGCTCTCTGATATTTGTGGGGTTGATCTTGGTAAAGCTGCCCTTAGGAAGCTAGAGCTTAATGCCCTTAAGTACCCAGTTAGCCTCTCTAAGGGCTCTTCCAAGAAGCTTACAAATAACCCTCCTGATCAAAACTGCATGCTAACTACTGATAATCAAAATGCTGATCAATCATGATTCTTTTGATTATCACCTAATTAATATGCCTTTTCAGCCATCCCTTCCCTTTGTTTTGCTGTTAAAGTTAGCTTAATCACAATGATCATATCTATTCCTTTTTGGCCCTTCTTGGGTGGATGCTTAGTTGCTGTGTTTAGGGCTTTGCTTTGGGTAGGATTTGTTTTTTTAAACTCTCATCAGTGTATAATGCTATGTCTAAATGTAATCAATGAATGTTATCTTTTTAGATATTCGTATCCACTGTTGTCTCTTTATTCTTCTTTAAATCTTTGATCTTGTTTCTCGTCCTGTGTGTGGTGGAGGGTCCAATGGCAATTGAGACGGACATTAGTTATAATAATTTGTGTTATCCATTTGGATTTGGTATGTAATATCATTGTTTCATTAAACTTAATTTACCATTAGTTCCTTTTTAAACTGAGTGTTTTTTTCCACCGAACTAATTGATTAGTAATGTGTGAGAGAACAAGTAGGCCATTGAACGGACTGAGCAAGTGGAAAAGAATACACCCTAAGTATCGAAACATAGATGATATTTATAGTTTAAGGGAGTTTTCATCAGGTTAACTTGTTATTGTTCATTTTCACAATTATCTTTCTTTAAGAAAGCTAGTAGCTGAAAGTTTGATGAAATGGCATCCCCAAACACTAGACTCTTTATTAGGAAGGTCACAAGGGACTCACTCTTTTCCCATATTAGTGATGCATGAGCACAGTCTGAGGTGGTTGCTGTGCAGGTGCAGAGGGGATATCTTGCCTTGTGATCAAAATCCCCACTGTATCATCACAGTAGTAACTATTCTTATTCAGAGATTTGGTTGCAGTCACTGCTCCTTTTGCCTTCCTACCTCTCTCTTTCTTGGCCAATTGATCTGCTGGGCCTGCTCATTATGGAAACAGATCTTTTATATGATTGTTACTCCTGTTACATCTTTACCAAAAGTGTTCTTGAAAATGTCAATGTTTAATATTTGGGGATATTTTTATTTCCTTTGGGCCATACTTAGATTTATTTTAAGCTGATTGCAGTTTGCAGGCATTGCCCTTTTAGCCTTCCTCCCTCTCTTTTTGTTGGTCAATTAATCTGCTGGGCCTTTGTCATTATTGGAAGATATCTTTTATGACTGAATCTCCTGTTGGACTTTTTTTCTTTCTTTCTTTCCTTTTTTTTTTTTTTTTTTTTTTTTTTTGTGTGTGTGTGTCTTTACCAATAGTGTTCTTGAATTTCTAAATGTGAATATTTTTGTTTCCTTTGAGCCATACCTCATTTATTTTAAGCTGATCTAGGGTTTGGGCAAAGATTTAAGAAGGTAATATGATGAGCCAAACAAAAAGCAGGTAATACCCTTGCCCTTGGACTTTGTCAGTTCTTGCCCTTACCCTTGCCCTTGCCCTTGCCCCTGCCCCTGCCCCTGCCCCTGCCCCTTGGACTTGAACAAAAGTACTCTGATTGGTACTTCAATGTATTAGGGTTGTGTTTGGATACATTTTTATACTTTTTACTCATATCTCAATTTCAGGTGAGTTCGGTATATCATGTGTTGAACTATTTCACTTATGTAAAAATTATTTCTCTAAAGAATGGGGGTTCACAAGATTCGATCACATGACCTTGGTCATTTGGCTCTGATACCATGTCTTGAAATCAACTCAATCTAACGTTTAAGATGATCGTGAAAGGTCTAACTAATGCGATATTTGTTGAAAGAACCCAATTAGTGGGTTCGTGGCTCTGAGCCGTGGGTCTCCAAAATGTGTCATATTATTTGTAAACAATATAGTATGAGGAATTTATTAATGCCAACGAATAGCAAAAAGAAGATTAGAACAAATATATATCCAGGGTGCACAAACTAGTAGTTCAACAAAAAAGACAAATTCATTGGACATTTATGAGGACCCCCTCGCCCTTGTTCTCCATCTATAGGGTAAGGTCCCTGAAGGCTGAATCCCTTGTCCCTGCGGACCCTGCCTGCCTGCTATATACTCCATACAGCAGGAGATACACCCAGAAGGAACCTACCATAAGATTGCCATCATAACACGTAACAGTTTCTTATGGTCTTATCCATTGTGTCCTTCAAAGGACCAAATGGTCCAAATCAATTCTGAGCTGACAATAATCAAGAATAGTTGGTGACTGGTGACTGGCCTTGTAGTGTGAATAATAAAGGATGGTTTGAGGATGATGGAATGTATAGAGTGGTTAGTATGAGTGATCCATTAGTCAATGTTGAGGGTTCGGATCTTGAAAATGGAAATGCGGCTTGCTGGGAGCCTAGGGTACTTTACCTAGGTCATTTTTGTGTGAACATGATTAGCCCTAATACAGAGAGTTTAGGATGAGCATGTGGTCCAAACAAAAAAATAAGAAAAGAATGGTGTTATAACTTTTATTAGAATTAAAGATGTATTTCGTACCCTTTTGAATGTTGAGGTTTTGATTTTTGTAAATTTTTTAATCAATTACTAATTAGAAATACTCATCATTCGCGCGTCTTTGGTAATAAAAATTAAGAGTTAGAAAAATGGATAATAGTGTTAAGCTTACTACTCACATTTCAGTGCAATCGGAGACAATCTCTCAACCATATCACTAGTTAGGATCCTTAGGGATAAGATTGTATTCCTTGTGTATATTTGAACCTCACTACATCTCATCTTCGGTGTGATACTTTATGGATTATTGTTGTTGTTCATCTTTCAATGCAATTTTAATTGATAGTAACAGTAGTGAATTGCTAAATACCGCCCCTTTTTACTAGCTACCGCCCCCCCCCCTTTCCAATTTTACCCTCACCCACCCCTCTTCCTCACTCACTCTCACTCACTCACTCTCACTCATCCTCTCTTCCTCACTCACTCATCCTCACCACCACACCATCACACCGGCAACCACCACCACCACCACCACCACGACCATGTCAAGTGCTAGCGGCAGCGGCGGCAGAGGTTTCGACGGCGAGGGAGGCGGCGACCGACGGCGCAAGGGGGTAACTTTTCGAAATTTTTTTTTTTTTTTGTTTGAATTGAATTTTTTTTGCCTTGAATTGAATTTTTTTTGCCTTGAATTGAATATTTTTTGCCTTGAATTGAATCGTGAAGTTATGAATTGAAGTTGTGTTTTTTTTTTTTTTTTTTTTGCGTCGGTCGTCTGCCGATCTCGACTCACCCAAGGGTGAGTCGCCTGAGACGGGCGACTGACCCAAGGGTGAGTCGAGACAGGCAGACGACTCACCCTTGGGTCAGTCGCCCGTCTCAGGCGACTCACCCTTGGGTCAGTCACCCGTCTCAGACGACTCACCCTTGGGTGAGTCGAGATCGTCAGACGACTCACCCTTGGGTGAGTCGTCTGAGACCAGACGACCGACACAAAAAAAAATTATTTATTATTATTATTATTATTATTATTATTATTATTATTATTATTATTATTATTATTATTTATTATTATTATTATTATTATTATTATTTATTATTATTATTATTATTTATTGTTATTATTATTATTATTATTGTTATTATTATTATTATTATTATTATTATTTATTGTTTATTGTTATTATTATTATTATTATTATTATTTATTGTTATTATTATTATTATTATTATTATTATTATTGATTGTTATTATTATTATTGATTATTGTTTAATTAACTAAAAATGTGAAATGATAGATGGGAGGAGCCGGTAAATCGGTGCCTCGGTTATTTAGTGAACTAGCTGGTTCAGGACCGCGTCACACGAGGACGCGCGGGATTGATGCCTCTGTACGGAGACAGAGAGAGGCAGTTCGGATGAGGGAGATGACTGCTGAGCAAGACGATTACGCAACTAGCGAGTTCTACTCCGGTGAGCAAGACGATGATGAGATTGGCGTCGAATTATCCTCAGATTGGCGCGTGGTGAAGGGCAGAGGCGGTAGGTTTGTTAGTACTGGGTCGTCCAGTACTGGCAAACGATCTAGAGCGGAGGACGACACTACGTGGCTTGTTACAGAGCCTGTGTCCGGTGGGCCGGCGGATGATAGCGTCATACCGAGCTTCTTGGGCCACGTAGCGTCTCGTATGTGGAATGGAGAGATGAGGGGTCTCTTGAAGTGTCAGAACCGATGGACTGTATGTCAGCGGCTGAGTCAGTGGCGAGCGGAGATGTCGGCCGAGATGAGGGCCCAGATCGAGGGGACTGGGTTATCACACCTGGCAGACATTATGTTCAGACATATTGACTTCCCCCTGATATCTGCATTCGTGGAAAGGTGGCAGCCGGATACGAACTCGTTCCACATGCCGTTCGGAGAGATGACGATCATGTTGCACGATGTATGGCATATTCTTCGGATTCCTGTAGACGGAGAGCTCGTTTCCAATGAGGGACGGGATGGGCAGCTGCAGACGGCGGCCATGGAGGTTCTCGGGGTCAGCCCAGAAGAACTAATGTGTAGCCACTGGCAGGGCGGTGCGGTCCTCACGGAGTCGGTTTTTGAGCTTTGCCGTGAGCAAGTGGATGACATCCAGGCGACAGCTTGGATGTGGTTACTTATTGGATCCACCTTGTTTGTCGACAAGAGTGGTAACCGTATTAGACCCTCCTGCGTGATGGAGGTGATGGACGACGGTGTCGATACGGTGCATGACTTCTCTTGGGGATCTGCTGCCCTCGCCTTCCTATATCGTCAGCTCGGTATAGCTAGTCGCGGGGATTCTCAGGGCATCTGCGGATGCCTAACTCTCCTGCAGGCATGGATATACGAGTACTTTCCCTGCTTCCGACCTCATCGGGAGCGGATGGTTGTCGGGGACGACGAGGCTCCCCGTGCGTCCGTATGGAGTGCCCTGGCTGAGGGCAAGGACATGGGTCGACTGGACTCCTTACGTAGACGCTTGGATCATCTGCGAGCGACAGAGGTACGTCATTTAGTTATCGGTGTTCATGATTTATTTCGTCGTTTGCTATGTTTTTTTACTTCACCGTAACTTTCAACATTTCTACGTAGGTGGTGTGGCTGCCGTACGGTTCTAACCCGGCAGTATCTGTACCGAGGACTGTATTCATGGGGTGGCTACAGTATCGGGATATTATCGAACTGTACATGCCTGGTCGTTGTTTACGACAAATCGGGTACGTACAGAGTATCCCAACCCCGATCTTTAGGCCAGTCAAAGCGATCAGGTCATGGAGCAGTCGTTCGTACAAGGTTGTCTTCCCCGAACGGATCTCATCTGATGCTTGGCGTATGTTCCCGGGATTTTACATTCTTGGTCTCCATGGGTTTCAGGCATCCACGTCAGATCCCACAGCATGTACGGATGACTACCTCGCATGGTACTACCTTCACTCCCACCCTCGGCTGATACGTGACGCTGCAGCACCTGTGATTCCTCCACGATCCAACAGCGATTATGTAAGTGATTAACTAAAAAATATATATTTTTACGTATTTCATATCTCTGAACTCACACTCATTGTTACTTTTTTGCAGTGGGTGAATCGTCTAGCCGTCGCAGCTGAGTCTTTCATTAGTTTGATTCCTCCGGAGCAAGTGGAAGATTCTCGATCGATTATGGACGAGTATATGAGAGATTGGCGGGCTGCCAAATGATGTATTGACCCTAGATGAATTTGTTATTATAAGAGTTTCATTGTTATTGTTATTATTTATTTTGTGTTATTGTAATTTGTTGTTTCTTGTTTACATTTTTTGTTTTATTGTAATTTGTTGTTTTATTTACCTCCAATAATCACGACCACTCTCCACATGCAAAATATAACAATCACACAAAAATGTGACAATGATATAAGTATAACAATCACGCAAAACATTCAATTACATCGACCTCGCTAAACGATCCCAATGTGCTCTTCGCGTAACATACATTTGCTCCCAACCAGCGACACTATCAGAACGGAAAGTAAACCATGCTTCGCATATCGGAGGAACAGGGAAATCTGGGGCTAAATCCAGACGGATATAATGGGAATACGAATCACCTAAATGACACATGACAATTTCCCTACTTGGACGTGTAGCAGTCGAAGGTGCTTGGAACGGTAGCACTGTGTAACAATGATATAACCCCCTTCCGCTGCCGTATCCGAATAACATAATCGCTGCATTGAAGAGGTTGGCAATCGGGAACAAATCCTCAATTACTGTCATCCAGTGATCATCGTTACACGCACCTCCGTCCCACATAATACGGCGGTAACCAGCGTCGACCCCTTCAATGTATAAGTTTTCGTACAATGCTCGGTTAGCTAAGAGTTCGTGTGCAATGCAAACTCTCGCCACTCGCCATTGCTCTTGGTCTCCGAAAATGTAGTCCGCAATGACACGGAAACCGCAATTACCATCCCCAAGCACATCGAGATATCCTTCAATGAAAGGTACGATGATTCCCGGAATTTTGTTAACATGATAGAATTCAGTGAAATCTATTGCGTGTCCAGCTGCAACACAATATAATAGAAAGTCAATAATAGTACTTATCAAAAAGTAACAACATTATGTACATGTTAATAAATTATGGGTTTTCATACCAGTACTGTTTACGAAGTTACTCGATGAGGATGAGGTACGACCACGCCCGCGGCTCGAACTGGATGACCTAGGGCGACCACGACCCCTCTGGGAGTACTCCCATGAACTAGGATCACGTCTGGTAGAGGAACTCCCTCTCGGTCGACCTCTGACTGTCGTGTTCGCTTCCGGCTCGACGTAACTCGCTTCCTCAGGATGAAGCTGCTCATTCATAAGGACAGATATGTTGCGCACAACTGCCGGGTCGCTTGAGTTAACCTCGTCGACCAGAGACCGAAAGTATCGATGGTCCTCAGATGGATGCTCAGTCATGTCAAGCGTAGCTATCTCCACTGCATCAGTAATAACGAGTGTTCGCCAAAATTCGTGGACACTATTCAAGCTAATTGGCGTGCCCGTATCCGTGGCCGTTTTCAACTCACACGCACACGGGATCTGATGAGTGGATCTCAATACACAACCGCAACGATCAAATACTTGGTGACTCAATTCTCTCATCCTGTTCAGCTCAGCCAATAATATTTGTAAGCAGTAATGGAAAACATACCCGGTCAGATAGTTGAATGGGAAACCCGAGTACACCACACTTCTTCGTCTTCTGCACTCTTCAAGTGTGTACTTGATCTCAGTTATTTGTGACTCGATTGACTTGTTGACCTTGTTCCAAACATTGTCCAAAGCTCCAGTTGAGGAGTTCAACCACTGTTTTAGCGCGGCATGTGCACTCTCCACCCTGCAAGTCGTAGTGTTGCCAAGGTGTAGCACCTTAT
Source organism: Tetragonia tetragonoides (assembly GCA_038025085.1). Lineage (NCBI taxonomy): Eukaryota > Viridiplantae > Streptophyta > Magnoliopsida > Caryophyllales > Aizoaceae > Tetragonia > Tetragonia tetragonoides. The sequence goes on from CM076152.1 coordinate 39,570,696, forward strand.
TCGTCCACGCAGCCACAAACATCTCTTTGTGTCTCAGCCAGGTCTCCTCTACATAGGATATCACGTGAGGGTAAGTCCTCCAACTAACCTTCATCGTACGCACTGCTCTATCGTACGCAGCTTCTGTGGAAGCTTCCATGATAATTTTCCACCTCCCATTCTTGAACCTCTGCGCGACGGCCTTATCTTTTCCACAAAGTCTGTACACTTTGTCTTCAACGACTTTGTTAATGTGCCATGTACAGAGCAAATGGGCACTCTCGGGAAATATCTCTCTAATAGGTGTCATCAACCCTAGCTCACGATCGGTCACAATTGCTGTTGGGTGTACATCATTTCCAATAAGCATCCTCAACTTATCTAAGACCCACGCATAGCTTCCCTGAGTCTCATCCTTCATAATGGCATAAGCTATGAGGAAGTTCTTATTGGTTGGAGTCATCCCCACTATCTCAAGAAACGGCATCTTATACTTGTTTGTTTTGTACGTGGAATCTAAGCCAATCAACCAACGAAAAGACCGAAGTAACTGAATTGATGTAGGGTGTGCCATGAACACGTGAGTTACCTCATTAGTAGCTCGGTCGGCTCTTGTCCAATGTACGTACTTATTCGCCACAGCTAAATGATGAAACTGACCAATGACATCTCTCTCTTCAAAATCAAGTTTCCTTATACGATCTCTGTGGTTGTACACATGCCGTCTAGTTGCATTGTCCTCGGGAAATTTTTCCTGAATCGCGGCCAAGATAGCACATGGCTTTGTTTGTGCCGAAGTCATGTCACGAACGAGTTTCTTTGACCCAGGACTAAGACCACTCATCTGACGATATCCCTCAGGATACACAGCAAAGTCATGGTTGTGGGTACCCCTAATCCTAGGCAATGTGACAATCATCCAACTACCGGATCCATACACTTGCCGAGCTCTCAACTGGAACGTACATTTACAAGCCTTTGTTTTCGTATTCTTCCGAGCAGCAGTATCTAAGTGTCTTAATTCCCCTCTGTAGCGTTCACCTCGATTGCATCTTAACAATTTTACGCTTCCACTCTTCTTGTGTGACGAAATTATCAACTCAAACCCGATAGTAAGTGCAATTTGTTTTGCCCAATTAATTGCATCTGTATCACTATCAAATAACTCATCAGTGACGAAATGCGTACTGTAATCAACACCATCACCACCGAACCGCTCCAAAGGAATCTAACGAAAACAACGAAAACAATGTTAGCTTAATCTTAAATTCAAACAATAAATAATAATAATAATAATAATAATAATAATAATAATAATAATAATAATAATAATAATAATAATAATAATAATAATAATAATAATAATAATAATAATAATAATAATAATAATAATAATTTTTTTTTTTTTTTGTGTCTGTCGGTCGTCGATCTCGACTCACCCAAGGGTGAGTCGTCTATTGATCTCGACTCGCCTAAGGGTGAGTCGCCTGTAGTGGACGACTCACCCAAGGCTGAGTCGCCTGTAGCGGACGACTCACCCAAGGGTGAGTCGCGACCTACAGACGACTCTCCTTTGGATTGGTCGCCTGTAGAAGACGACTCACCCAAGGGTGAGTCGAAAATCTCAGACGACCGTGCAAAAAATGCGCAAAAAAAATTAATTTTACCTCCGCCACCGTCGACGGCACTTTTTCATCGCCGGCAGACATCCGCGGGTTGCTTGAGTGAATGTTGATGAAGGTTGGGTATGAGAGTTGGTGGTAGAGTGGGAGAAAAGTGGTGTGAGAGTTAGAGAGGGAGAGAGGGAGAGGATGAGTGAAAAATTAAAAAAGGGCAAAATTGGAATTTTGGGGGGCGGTAGCTAGTAATTTGGGGGCGGTATTTAGTAACACCCTTTATAATTCATGTCAACTACTTACACTTAAGTTTAGGAGAATTGGAGTTCTTTTTTGGTCGCCATTAGAAGAATTTACAAACTTACAATTCTTTGAGCATGCCCCAAAATTTGACTTTAGAAAGGTTTAAGGAGATATTTAGAGGTTGTTTAAGCGAATCCGCGAAACTTTTTAGGTAACTTGAAGTTAGAATTCTCTATGCCCCAAAATTTGAGCGTATGACCCACATTACATGGATTGTCGAAGGAAATATCATCAAAGATTACCTTAGAGTAAGGCCCTGTTCTCATCAACGGAATAGTGGGGGACGGTGAGGAACGGAACGGAACGGAATAGAAATTGCAGCGCAGTGCGGAACGGAATGGAAATTGCAGCGCGGGACGGAATGTAATAATAAATATAACTTTGTGTGGTACATAACGGAACAAAAATTACGATGCGGCGCAGAACGGAACAGAAATTGCGGTGCGGTGCAGAACGGAATGGATGCAGCATAGAAACGAAGAAAAGAACAGGACCTAAGTGCAACGAGGAAAGAAATTGCATTTCGTCTCAAATGAAATATGCATGGAACCCTTCCTAACCACTTACCTTGTCACATGCACCGGGCAAGCGATTAAAATAGCTATAAGGGCGTATGCAGTGCATAATTTTCATACTGTCGTTTTGAGAATTTGGAGAATTATTTTCTAAAAGTTGCACCTCAAAATTTTCAAGTATATATTATTAAGTTACGGAAAAAGATTGTAACTATTTAATTTCATTTTAAATTAAAAAAATACGCTGAAAAATATCAAAAAAATTGAAAAAATTATGAGATCTCACTATAATAGTAGAGAGGGCTTTGGCGGCACATAGTAGTAGGGACTTAGGGAGTCATGCTTGGTACCCAAAAATCATGGATTAACCTCCGATGTCCAGTTAGAGGCACTTCAAGCCTACCAATGACCCGATAATCTACCCCGAGGGTCTCTCATGTCCTCTAGGTGTGTCCCCTACGCTGTGGTGCGAAAATATCCACCTTCGTTCCGGGGCCTCCCGAAAGCCCAAAAAACGTGGATTATAACCTTCGTTTTCAGCTTCTCGGGGCCCGGGTGTCATTTTTGCCTAAACATTTCTGGGGGTTCTATCATGACCCTGGAGGACCCTCGGTGCCCCAGGAGCGTCATCCGGATCCATCCCCGAACTTTGATATCACCCATGCTTTTGAGGTTCCAACTCTTACATCAAAGTCCCGTAAAACGGCATTCCAAGCCTATCAGGGACTGGATCAGCGATCCCAAGGGCCTCCCATGTTCCCTAGGGGTGTTCCGTTTGATGTAGTGCGAAAATATCCACATTCGTTCTGGGGCCTCCCGGAATCTCAAAAAATGTTCATTATAGCCTTCGTTTTCGGCTTCCCGGGCCACACTGTCATTTTTGCCTAAACTTTCTCGGGAGGTCTATCATGACCCTAGATGACCCTTGGTGACCCGGGAGGTTCATCCAGATCGTCGAACTTTGATATCATCCATGTCTTTGGTATTCCATCTCTTACACCAGTTTCGCGTAAAACGCCCTTCCAAGCCTATCAGGATCGGATAAGTGACCCGAATGGCCTCCCATGTTCCCTAGGGGTGTTCTGTGCGATGTTGTACGAAAATATCCATCTTCGTTCCGGGATCTCCAGGAAGCCCAAAAACGTGAATAATAGCCTTCATTTTTGACTTCTCGGGTCTCATGTGTCATTGTTGCCCAAACTTTTCCGAGAGGTCTATCATGACCCTAGAGGACCCTCGATGCCTTGTGAGCGTCATTCGGATCCCCAACCTTTGATATCACCAATGTCTTTGGTGTCACGACTCTTATATCAAAGTCCCGTAACACGCCCTTCCAAGTCTATCAGAGACGGATAAGCGACCCCAAGGGTCATCCATGTCCCCTAGGGGTGGTCCGTGCGATGTGGTGCGAAAATATCCACCTTTGTTTTGAGGCCTCCCGAAAGCCCAAAAAATGTGGATTATAACCGTTGTTTTCGGCTTCGCAGGGCCCGACTGTCATTTTCCCCCAAACTTTTTCGGGGGGCCTATCATGACCATAGAGAACCCTTTGTGCCCCGGGAGGTTCATCCGGATCCCCAAACTTTGATATCACCCATGCCTTTGGTATTTCATCCCTTACACCATTGTCCCGTAAACGCCCTTCTAAGCCTTACAGGACCGGATCAACGACCCCAAGTGCCTCCCATGTCCCCTAGGGGCGTTCCGTGCGATGTGGTTTGAAAATATCCAATACGGTTCTGGGGCCTCCTCAAAGCCCAAAAACGTGGATATAGCCTTCGATTTCGGCTTCCGGGGCGCGGGTGTCATTTTGCCCAAACTTTTCCAGGGCGTCTATCATGACCCTAGAGGACCCTCAGTGCCCCAAGAGCATCATCCAGATCCCTAAACTTTGATATCACCAATTCTTTTGGTGTTTCGACTCTTACATCAATGTCCCGTAAAACGCCCTTCCAAGCCTATCAGGGATCGGATAAGTGACCCCAAGAGCCTCCCATGTTCCCTAGGGGGTTCCTTGCGACGTGGTGCAAAAATATCAACCTTCATTCCGGGGCCTTCTGGAAGCCCAAAAAAGTGGATTATAGCCTTCGTTTTCGGCTTCGTGGGGCCCGGGTGTCATTTTTGCCCAAACTTTTTCAATTGGTCTATTATGACCCTAGAGGACCCTCGGCTCCCGGGGAGGTTCATCCAAATTCCCGAACTTTGATATCACCCATGTTTTTTGTGTTGCAGCTCTACAACCAGTGTCCTGTAAAACGTCATTCCAAGCCTATCAGGATCGGATAAGCGACCCTAAGGGCCTCTTATGTCCCCTAGGGGTGTTTCTTGCGATGTGGTGCGAAAACATCCACCATCGTTCCCGGGCTTCCCGGAAGCCCAAAAAACGTGGATTATAGCCTTCATTTTTGGCTTTCAGGGGTCGTGTTTCATTTTTGTCCAAACTTATCCGGGGCGTCTATCATGACTCTAGAGGACCCTCGATGCCCCCGGAGGGTCATCCAGATCCCCAAACTTTGATATTACCCATGCTTTCTGTGTTCTTGTCCTTACATTGATGTCCCGTAAAAATGCTCTTACAAGCCTATCAGGGACCCGATAACAGACCCCATGGGCCTCTTATGTTACCCAAGGATGTCTCGTAAGATGTGGTGGAAGAAATATCAACCTTCGTTCTAGGGCCTCCCGCAAGCCCAAAAAGCGTGGATATAGCCTTGATTTTCGGCTTTCCAGGACCCGATTTTCGGTTTTGGCCAAACTTCTCAAGGAGTCTATCGTCAACCTAGAGGACCTCAGGTGCCTCGGCACGGTCATCCTGGTCCTCGAACTCCGATTTAATCCATGGGACTTGAGCGCTGGGACATGAAACATGGGACATGGCGCTGAGCGCTGGGACATGGGACATAGCGCTGTCGCTCGCTGAGCGCTGGGACATGGGACATGGGCCTTCAGATTTTGTCTCAATAAATTTTTGATGTACTTAGTTCAGTTCATTTCGATTCATTGTCTACTATGATAATCTTTGGTAGAAGAATTTTATAACAGAGTGTTCTCAAGTTTGTTAATAAAAGACTAATAATCGTTTCCTAAGCACTCAGTCAAATATTGATTAAACTCATCAAAGTTTACAGTATGTTAATCATAATAAGGCTAATACACGGCTAGTAAATGACTACTACCATGACTTGAGGGCATCCTTCCCCAAAATTTTAATATTTGCCCTAACAAATTAGAGTCAGGTTGTGGACGAACCTCTCCAAATCCTGCCTTGGTGTTGTTTTAGTTTTATTTACCAGTTAATCACAAAATTAGCACCAAAAAAAGAAAAATAAATCATTACAACAAAGTTAGAAGTAATGCAATCCATCAGAAAACATTAAATTAAAACAAAATAAAATAAATAAAAAAGAGCTAAAACATCCTATTCATTGCACTGACATGCATACTAGTTACTAGTACTCACTAATTACAAAACATTGAAACTAAAGGTAACATATCAAAATACAAAGGGGATGTTTAATTGACCCGATGGGTCTGTAATGTGGTCACTATGGAATGAAACACTACATAGTAGTTAGTACTAACATATTTTAATGCACCAGGGATGTAAATGGTTATGCTATTCAAAACAGGTTGCACTGATAACAAGCGAATGAGAATGCAAGTAAACACTGGAGTAACCTCACTGTAACAACAGACATTTACCCATCTTTTCCTTTTTTTCCTTAACGGGTTTTCATGGGTGACAACTGACAAAACACCTATCAAATACATATACATAATCGAGGGAGAGAAATAGGGTTGTGGGCCTTGTGGCCTCATATACACTAGTCTTAAGCATTAGGCCGAGAAGCCATTGACAGTGGTTATCTATGTTGAGTGACAGAAATGTAAAAATAGGATGGGAAATAGCAGGAAAAAGGTGCGAGGGAACGGAGGGCTTCCATCGAAGTCATTCTTCGTATTGGCTTCGAGAATGTCCATGGTGACTGAGTGCAGTGATGAAGTATGTATAATTTCTATTCATCAACAGAGGGTCAACACTTCGGTATTCATTTATATCTCTCTACCTCTCTCTTTCTCTGTCTCTCTTCCTCAGTACTACATCAGCATGTCAATAGATCATGTGACGAAAAAAAGAATTTTTGAAGGATATACGAAATTACATAATATTACATGCTCACATCTGTACTGTACATCGGCAGCAGTCTGAAAATGATGCTCTGTACCCCCGGGTTTGAATGTAAGTTGAATCACGGAACACGTTCCAGAACCCGTTGTAACGCTTTTTTGATGCCTTCTTGATCAAGCAATGTTGTCAGCTGTATTTCCTGAACCTAAAATAGGGAATAAGATCGACTTCAACAAACATAAGTGAGTTGAAATGGGGGGAGGGGGGGACTGGGGAGTGCAAAGGAACACACCTGTCTACCAGCTCGAGCAAGTATAGTGAATTCGTTGTCAACTGCTGGTGCCTGTCAAATGAAATTCAGAATTCTAAATCTTAAGTGACGATACAAAACTCAAGCAGTTTAAAATGGTATGGAAGGTATTAGAGAGGCTGACATTAGAAAGCCAGAGCTGGAGATCTTGTGAAACAACCCGTTTCTCAAAACCTTGCCGTCTAATCCTGACGTCACTTATCCTGAGCAAATAACGGAAGAAAGTCAAGGTCTTGAACAGCATGATGATCACTAATTCCACAGAATAATCATGCAGATAGACTTCAAAACAAATGATGCCCAGTTAACCATTTCTGTATTTTACCCTGGTCCCTGGACAACGGAGACAGAAATCTTGCAATTCTAAACATTTGTCCACAAAATCGAAAAGTAAAAGTACTCCGTTAATAATAGAGGTGTTTGGCCAGACATACAAGGGCAGGCGAAGAGAGGGCAGACCAGGATCTACACTGTGCAAACCCAAAAATTCAGGTCCAGATTTGAGGATTTTTTCATAGGTATAGCCGTATAGGTGACTGAACAAAGAATTCTACATCCACCCTCCTCCTCAATGATTAGCATAAAGCTCAATCACTGCAACAATGGGCTGCAACAGAAATCCTATACATTGCTCAAACATTTAAGGACACGGATCAGGTACACATGTAGATCCCAGGGTCGGAACTTAGCTATTTTAACTTACATATTTTGTTTCAAATTTAAGATCATAACATTTCACATGGTTGTCTGAGGTTCGACATGCATGCTCTGGGTTGGAAAGAAAAGTCCAAGTAACAAATAAGGCAACACTATAGACACTGCTGTATCATCGGCCTTGACCCCCCAAGTATATATTAAGTTCACTAAACACACAAAAAGATTATGGGCAATTCAGTGCACAAGGCTCTGGCAAAGGCATTCTGGATCCTTTATTTACAAGCCCCAAACACAACTGCTTTTCGGTGCTATGTGCTTGTTCATGATGTAAGGACTGAACAGCAAGAAATAAAGTTTTAACTGCTTGTATAGGGAAATCCTCACAAGGTCCATTGGAATGGGGAACATGCATGTCGGATTCACAGGTCATAATCCTCAGAAATAAGAACTATCAGGTACATAATAATAACATGTGGAAGCAATACCCTTCTTCCTTCAGCAGCTCTGTAAATATTTCCGTAAGCCCTGGGAGTGGCTGAATATCGTTGTTTGCACTTGTGCTGGTAGCATCAAGATCTGTAGCACCATCCTGTTGCAATAAAATTTATATCTGCTTAAAACAGCAGAGAAAGGAACATTGGACAAAATATGAAACAAAGGGGGGGGGGGGGGGGAAGTGATTAGCAAAAAAAGTCATCAGACACACCTGAGGAATTACTTTGTCCAAGGTCTCCAGAAGTGGATCTTCCTCCAGTTGTCTGATAGACAATGTAATCCTCGATTTCTCCCTATATTTATCTTCCACTAAATTAGGAACCATAAACTGGAATTTCTGGTAGATACGCTAGCTCAACTGAGATGAAGATAAACCATCTAATATAAAAAGTAAAAGAGCTCCTATTTCCTATGGTTATTTTCTCCTCCATTTCCTCCTTGAGTAAATTCGAAATTCAGAAAGTTAAGAAGCTAAATGGTTTCAGAAGAAGACAAAGAGACATTAGATATGTCAATAAGCCATGACCAAAATGTATAGATGAGATATCCACTGAGCCGCACACCATGTTTTCAAGTTTCCGGATAAAATTGGGCAAAGATGGCAAAATGCATACATGACAAATTTATAAACAAACATGTCTAAAATGGTCGTCACCTGTCAATTTGAATGACCTTAACTTTCACGTCATCACCCTCACTAAGAGCGTCTCTGACATCCTGAACAAAATCCCATGAAACCTCTGAAACATGCACCAAGCCAGTAAGATGATAATTACCTGCATTTACCATTTGTACACATCAGTACCAAAGCATTTTGCAGGACAAATAGTACCAATTACTAAGACTCCTGTGAGAAATACCATCAGGGAAGCGCAAGTGAACAAAGGCCCCATAGTCCTCAACCATTCCAACCCTTCCCTCAAAAATGTCTCCCACACTGATTTTTCCAGAATAGGTTGACCATGTCGCCTCCTTTTCAGAGAATATCAATTTTCTGCTGTCTTCATTCACCTCAATTACCTAATACATCATAATGGCAGATAAATATCATACAAGAGCCATAGAAGTTTGCCAATCTAGCAAGGAGAAAAGAGCATAATGATAATAAAACTGCAAAAACTCTGAGCCAGTAAATTGCCAGGCAAACAAATCCTTGCATGCAGTAGGAACTAGCAAGAAGGCCCGACATAAACTGTTAGACTAAGAAGAATTTTGAACAGTCCTTTTCATTTCTCCTTTATTATCATACCTGGTGGTGAGCAAAAACTTACCCATGTTCATAACAGAAATCATTCTGCAAACAAGTATCCCACAAATTAAAGGATGCATTCTTTTGACAATGAGATGTCTAAATTCGATACCTTCACGGGCATGAGAAAACCTGTAAGTCCTCTGGCAATCTCTTGTATGGTTTTGTTTGGTTCTGCATGTCATGGCAGCAAAGAATTCACAATGTCACCTTTGATTCATTCAACATGACAATCAAATATTTCCTACACTAACATGAAAGCATTTTGGAAACAACAGATTGGCTATTCTACTGTGATCTGACCACAGATAGGAAGAGTGCAAAACAGGTAAAAGAAAAAAGGGAGAAAAGAAGTGATAAACAGAGATGTAGTGAACACTAAACAGAGATCTGACCACTTAATTTCTTCAAATCCAAGAAAACAAGCACTAGAATGGGGAGCATTTTTCAAGTTCCATATATTAGAAATTTTTAGACAGTCAATCTACTGCTAGGCATAGGGGTGTACTGAATTGGAACGAGAAACATAGCAAAGAAATGTTCATTCCAGATTGGAATGTCACCAGTTAGTTTGTCTACAAAACTCCTAGGCAACTATATTGTAATCACCGCTGTAGGTTTGGAAGTGAATAACAGAAACAGATGCATGATACACTCCTGCATTTATTCCACCTCTTTTGGCCAATCATTATTACCATCGCCGACTGCATGGCTGAGACTAGAGAGAGTCTCCAAAGTCCCAAAGCTAGTTTCTACCATAGATACAGAAGTGGTAAAGTACCTTTACAAGAATATGATGGGCTCAATTGCGGGAAAGGGATAAACCCGACAAGTGAGTTGAAACGAACGAGCAAGCCTCCATTGTTGAAGCCTTCAACTCTACCCTTGTAAATGGATCCAGTTTCTTTATACCTTTTGGCAGCATCCCAGTCAGCATGCCTCTATTTCTTCATGGAAATAGATGCATTAGAACATAGAACATGATCCAGGCACCAAGTCAAAAACTCAAAATAATCTGTCCTTACTCACTGTAACGGCTTACTTTTTAATTTAGTTGAAACTTTAATTCTTCACAATATACCATTAAAAGCCAACATAAAGTCTTAACTTCCTATAGTATGATTCCGAACAATGCCCTCTTTCTCATCTTCTAGCGCGAAAAACTACACCCATGTTCCAGACTAACATTCTAATTGACTCTATATTTCCAACTCTATAGGAATCAAGACATGCTCTAGTGGTTAGAGAATTGTCCCCAATCGTGAAGTTGAGGTTTGATTCCTATCGGCCTTTGTGCCTCCTCTCAACCACCCCCCAAAAAAACTAATTTTATTGTGTAAGGGGTGTCAGTTGTCACCCATTTTTAACCTAGCATGATACTCCCAAAATCACTAAGGCATTAGCCATTAGCTCCTCATCTACAGGTTTCTAAAGTTGGTTAATTACATCAAATACCAATGATTCTTTCCCTAAGAAGCTTTGCAATGACACCCAGTTGCAAGGTTCTCCATAATTTTGAACTTGGGAAGTGAATCTCTTATCTCTACTAAAATATCCACATGTAATCTCATTTGATTACCAATTCCATTGTAATATCACAACCAAATTACACAACGAAATTTATAATTTCCCTTTTCATCACATTCATCATAATTGTCAAATGCAAATTTTTTTGCACCAAATCATTATTCATGCCAGAAAAAGAAAAACTAGCAAAAGGATACTAGAGTCAAATTTGCAACCACAGTGATAAAATGATAAAGCTGCAATAAAACTCACCCGAATTGGACGTGGAATCTCAGGAGGGATAAGGGAACCATCCATAACTTCATCAACTTTTGCACCAGAAGAAGCATTAATCTGAAGTGGGTATCTGTTGTTGACTGTTGATTTGCGACAAAAACTCATGAGATTATAACTACATGGGCTGTAATTGTACAGGGCACTAGAAGAAGAACAATTGTTGGGTAAATCATTGATTAAATTTTGTGGGTGAAAGCAAAGGCTTGTGAATGAACCCACACCTAAAGATGATGCATTGAAAATTGGCATAGCTGGTTTTGTTTAAAGTTTTGATTGTTATGGGTGATATACTGATATTGAGTTGATGAAGAGGGGATTTATCTTTAGTGGGTTACTGGGTTATTGCCATTAGAGTATGTGACATGAAATGAAGCTCAAGTTATGCAGTGCAATAAGAACTGGTTTTGTGGTGGGATTCTGTTTGTTTGTTGATTATCTATGTGTCTCTTCTGTGCCCACAAATTGGGCTTCTTGAGCTTTGGCCCCGCATAACTTTGTGTCATCCATTTCATGTATTGAGTGGATATCTATGAATTGGACTTAGCCACTCGGAACTCTCTTACTCCTATGATGTGTTCATTCTACTATTCCAGGGTGTGTGTTTTTTTTACTTATTGGACCTTATTCAATCGGTGAAAATTAGTGGCAGGATTTCACTGAATAAGTGAAAATTAATGGCAAAATTTTACTCAATCAGTGGAAATCAATGGAATGATCTTACCCGATCAGTGGGAATCCGTGGAAAAGGATGCATCCCTTCTCATGGAATTAGTGAAAATCAGTAACAGGACCTTACCGAGTCAGTGAAAATTAGTGGCAGAACCTTACGCAATTAGTGAGAATCAATGGCAAAATCTTACCGAATCAATATGAAACTGTGGAAATAAGTGAGAAAGATTACACCCTTACTCCTATCTAAGTGAACCCAAAGTTTAGGAATAAGAATAGCCAAAAATTAGTGGAGGCCAGGGGGGCATTTCTTTGTAAAACTTAAAAGTCCAAAAATGGTTAAGCATGTGTAATTTTAACGAAATCATTAATATTTGAAAAGAGCAAAGGAAGGTTTTCCATTGGTATTGTAACACAACAACAACAATCAATCCCTTTTTTCCTTTTTTTTAATAGGCACTAAGGGTGTGTTTTTTTCACTTGTTGGACCTTACCAATTAGTAGAAATCAGTGGTAAGACCTTACCCAATCAGTGAGCATCAGTGACAAGACCTTACTGAATTAGTGAGAACCATTGTTAGGACCTTACCCAATCAGTGGTATGACCCACATTCTACTCACGAAATCAATAACAGTCCTTATTGAATCAGTGGAAGAACCTTACCAAATCAGTGGAAATAAGTGGTAGGAGCTTATCCAATTAGTGGAAACACCTTACCCAATCAGTGAGAATCAATGAAAATAAGTGGAAAAAACGCACCCTAACACCCATTTTCAAATTAAGTAACTTGGCTGTGTTGATGCTAGTCAAGGTACCATATTTCTTCTAGTGAAGGTAAGAAAAAAGGTGAGAGTAGGAGCTCCTCTTCTCGAAGGTGACTCCTAATCTATTTTCGAAAATAATGCTACAAGTTTTTGTTCATTATGATTTTTTTTAAGTAAAACCAATATTAATGAAATAACCTATTCCATATATGAACTCCTTTGAAGTTTGAAGTGGAAAATCAAGTGAAATCCCCTAGCAAATCGTGATTCGTGATACTCCCAATCCAAGCAATAGAATGAGGAAAAGTGCGTTAGATCCCATGATTAAAAAACACAAACTATAGAAGGCTGCCGACGGTCCGTCGTGCAGGTCATCCACGCGAGAGATACCTCAAACATTAAAACCCCCCATTTATTATGGTTGATTAAATTTGTTAATTGTTATATGTGGTACCACAACTTCACAAAATCACAAGAGAAGGTGCATGTAGTAAAATAAAGTAAAAACGTAATAAAATAACATAAAATACCTCACAAAGTCAATATTCAAGTGTGACACCGTTTATAGTTAGCTGCTCGTTTTAGGTATAGAGCAGCCTAAAACTAATTTTGTTCACCTAAAAGGTAAAATACTTTCAGTAAATAGTTTCTCTATCCACAAGCTTCTAATTACTGACCTTATTTAAAGGATGCGAGTATCGAACCATTCATACTAATTATTTATTGGTAATTGTCCCATATTTTAAGGTGCTTACAAGTCCGCGCATCAATCATTATGATCGACAGCGAATAACTGAATATCGTTAGGGAAAAAAAATAAAAAACACTAAAGAAACATAAAATGGGTGTCCATTGATCACCACATTTAAAGCCGAAAGCCATTTATGCGCGTGACGTACCAACAATTATTAACTTTCAACTCCCAATTCCTCTCCCTGTCTGTAACACACACAGGCAACCCTTGCTCAAAAGGTCCACTCCCCTGTCTTGCTCACCTGCCTTTCTTCTCTCTTTGTCTGTCTAACTGAAATCGTGAATTCAGAGAAAACCCACTTTCCCAAATTTCTCACTTTCCAAAACCCAAATCCCAAAATTTCAAAAATCTCTACATTTCTCCCTTAAACCCACTACCCTCCCCCTGTTTTTGCTCTGTTTCTCTCTCCAAAACAATGTCTTCAGATGATGAGGCAGAAGAATATTTGTTCAAAATAGTAATAATAGGAGACTCAGCTGTAGGAAAATCAAACCTTTTATCAAGATATGCTAGAAATGAGTTTAACATGCACTCAAAAGCCACGATTGGGGTTGAATTTCAGACACAAAGTATAGACATAGATGGCAAAGAGGTTAAAGCTCAGATTTGGGATACTGCTGGTCAAGAGAGATTTAGAGCCGTAACATCTGCTTATTATAGGGGTGCTGTTGGTGCCCTTGTTGTGTATGATATCACCAGAAGAACCACCTTTGAAAGCATAAATCGATGGCTAGATGAGCTCAAAAGTAAGTGCTTAAAAATGTTCTCTTTTCTTTTTCTTTTTTTTTTTTGTTGCCCTGTTTTTTTTTTCCATTGTATGATGTGTTTGACTCATTTGTTAGGTAGATTGATCTGGGTTGTTGATAAAAATTTGTTCTTTTTATGGGTTATTGATTATTTGATTTAGGGTTTTGATGAAGTTCTTTAATTTGGAAATTTGCTTAAAGATTGAGCTATTACATGAAATAGTAGAAAGTCAGATACCTTCTGTTATTTGTTCTTTGGTAGGTATATTGATCTGGGGTTTTGAGGAAGACTTAAAGTTGTGATCTTTTGGAGGGATTTTAGCTGATCTGGGCTTTTGATGTTCTGTTTTAGGAATTTGATTGACAATTTTATATGCCCAGCATTGGCTGCTGGTTTGATGAGCTAAACAGGAAGGGAACTTAGATGTTTTTCTTAATGGGTTTTGCTTATTTGTTTGGTTAGTTAATTTGGTCTTTTTGATGTCTTTCTCAAAGTTTATGAGTTTGCAAATGTTGGGTAGTAAAGAAAAGAAAAACTATGGATTTTATTTGGAAAACTTAGACAGATGATTAGTTTATTAACAAAGGATTAGAAATCAATCACTTTCGGTGCTTCGCTTTGAAATTGAAAATGTGAATTCTAGATGGAGGTTCTGCTTGTTGCCTTTAGGTTGGCTACTTTTTTATGAGTAACAGATGCCTGGATGATTTTGGTATCATTTCTATAAAAATTCATTGTAGACTAGATGAAATCTCACTCCATGAAATCAGAAAGTTACTGAAATTTTGGGTACTTTAATTTTTGATGAGTGACAGATGCCTGGATGATTTTGGTATCATTCTATGAAAATTCATTAAAGATTAGATCAGAAAGTTATCAATATTGGACTTTCTAGTTGTATTGGTTTTCTTTCCCTTATGTGGAACCTTTACCTTTTATTAAGGAATCTCTTGAAGTGGTGCAATCTATGATCACTGATCACTGTACTTTGGCTTATGAAAACATAGTGCAATTTCATTCTCTGCTTGGGTACACCTTTTTTGCGTATGTTTCATGGATTTGCCTACTAAAGGTACTGGACCACCAAGTATTAAATGAAGATCTCTGGGATACTTTATAAATATGTGATAGCTTCAACCCACCCACCCCATACCGACACCCTGACCCTTACATAACATAAGGAGGAAGAACAAAAGAAAGGGAATGGTAAGTGGAATTGTCTAAGGGAGCGAATGAAAGCCTCTATTACGCTGTGAAAGGGACTATTACATCATCATGGCTTTGCCATTGACTAGGTCAGTTAGAGGACTGCAATTTAGATTCCACCGGCACAAGTTCAGTTTTCTGATTTATCACAGTTATCGTAGTAACATACAAAAAGAAATCATGACATCAAGAAGTTTCTAAATCGCACCATACAAGCTAGCAACACTGGGGCAGGATGACAAGGGATACTGGATGACGGTTTAATACCAGTGACAACTGCTTCAGAGTTGATGTGATTAATGAATCATGCAATCAATTGTGTGCTTTAGCATAGCTACCATAGAACCATATTTGCTGTACGAAATTTGTTGTCATCCTATATTCATTCCTTGTGGGGTTATTCTGCAGCCCATTCTGATATAACTGTGGCGAGAATGCTAGTGGGGAATAAACGTGATTTGGACGATATCAGGGCCGTGAGCACTGATGAGGGCAAGAGCCTAGCAGAGGAGCACGGTCTGTTCTTTATTGAAACATCTGCAAAAGACTCTACCAATGTCAAGACAGCTTTCGAGATTGTTATCAAGGAGATATACAGCAATGTAAGCCGGAGAGTCCTTAATTCTGACTCTTACAAAGCTGAGTTATCAAGTAATAGGGTAAACCTTGTGAATGACGATAACTCAAAGCAAAAACAGGGTTATATATCATGTTGTTCAGTGTGAAGTTTTCATGTGGACAAATTTTCCATGGTTAAATGCAAGGAAATTGTCCTGAAATTTCCGATTACTCACGGAATTCTGGTTTACCTACAGTCAAGTGCTATTCTTTCTCTATCTCAAAATCGAAAATTGTGTAATCGGATCAAGAACTGTTTCTGAAACATATTTGAGTGCTATGGTGAGAGATCAGGACATCCCTCATTTACTCATATTAGTGTTGGAGCTCATCCTTGTTGAACTTGTATGAGGGATCACATTATTGTATATGATCAATTTTCTTTATTTAATGATTCCATGGAGTAATACTTAGACATGGAGAGAACAATATAAATACAGCTAAACATGTCAGGGAAACCACATTTTTGTTGGCAATTATTATGAGACAGCCAAGTCATTGTCAAGGTTCGATAATTGAATGTTTGGGTGCATGTTATATTAAAGGCTGTCATTTTATGTCCCTCTAGTACTGTATTATTGGATTGGTCAAGTTCAAATTTTATTTTAATGGTAACATACAGGAGAGAACTAAAATTTTAAAATTTAATAAAAATAAAATAAAAGGATTTACACTCCCAAACAAGGGATGGGAGGAATCATTGCACGTAGTAGTAGTTCAACCAGAATCCAAGCTCTGAGTTTGACACCTCTGTCACCATCCAGATTTCTATGCTTTTACGCTGAATGATTGAACAAAAATTTTGGTTTAACATTGACATACACAACTGGATCACATACAAATCCAAGTAGAGTACACCCTACAAACTTTTAAGAAAAGGTACAACAGAAAATGGTGATAGTGTTGATAATGTGAAGCGCAAAAGGTTCTACAGCATGTCAGAAATCTCTGAAGCTCATTTTAGGGTCGTCATTCTTCTTGCCACCTCGCCCTCTTCCTCTTCCCCTTCCTCTTCCCCTTCCTCTCCCCCCAAAGCGCCTGAAAGAGGATTTTCCGTACTTCATCTCGATCAACGAATGGAGGAGCTCGTCACACAAAATACACCCGGCATGCAAGGTAGCTCCATCTGCCAAAGGCGTGTTATTCTTATTGAAGTCGACTTCTATGATAGTAGAGTCACAGTCAGGGCAGCGCTCTCGGGTGGTTGAGATCCGATGAGCACCTTGAGGTAAAAAAACAAGGCAGTTGCACTGGTTACAATAAAGTCTCCACTTGGGAGCGCTGACGGGATCAAGGACAAGGGTGCCACTGCATTCAGGACAGGCACAAACCCCTTGGGCTATGAGAGAATGCCGACATGTAGGATGTGGGCAGAGGAAACACGGCATCCCAGCTCCCTTACCCAGCTTGGCAGGACCAGTCTTAGCAGCGCCAAAGAGTGTGTCTATACCTTCGAATGGAGGATTGTTGTAGCAGTAAGGGCATAGAGGAAATGACTTGCCTTCTGGACCAGGCATGGAGCAGAGCAATAGCTCGAAGTTGTCCAAAGGACAAGTGAGTTCCTTGTACAGCTACAAGAATAGCAAGTATGAAGAAGAAATACGATACAAGTAAGTATCCCGCCTAGGGCGGGGTCTGGGGAGGTCCAGATGTACGCAGTCTTATCCATAACTAGTCGCCTAGAAGAGAGACTGTTTCCGAAAGACCCACAAAAACTTTTTTTTTTTTTTTAAATCCATTTGCAAAAAGGTTTTTTTTTTTGGGTAATAAAGCAATAAGGGATGATCAAAAGGGCAAGAGAAGTAAAGCTGTAAACATACTAACACAAGATATTACTAAATGAACAACATAAAGTGAAGAAGACGCTACAAGCTATAAACAAAATGAATCAACCTCTAGTACTAGCCAATGCAAAACCATAACCTAACGAGGGTCCTCTACACGAATCCTGCTACGCCATAATTTCCTATCTAGGACCAAGTCCTCGGTAAGTTCTAGAAGGGTCAAATCCTGCCTGATTACCTCTCCCCAAGTCTTCTTCGGGCGTCCTCTTCTTCGTTTACAGTCTCTAAGTACAATTCTCTCACACCTTCTCACCGGTGCATCTCGATGCCTCCTCCTCACATGCCCAAGCCACCTAAGCCTTGTTTCTCGCATCTTGTTGTCAATATCGGTCACTCCCACCTTGCCTCTCAATACTTCGTTCCTAATTCTATCTCTTCTTGTAGAGTTGCACATCCAGCGAAGCATCCTCATCTCGGTCACCCGCATCTTCTGCACATGCACCTGCCTCACCGGCCAACACTCCACCCCATATAGCATAGCTGGCCTGATGGCTGTACAATAAAATTTGCCTTTAAGTTTTAGTGGAATTTTTCTGTCACATAGAACTCCCGTTGCACTCCTCCACTTTAGCCACCCTGTTCTGATACGATGAATCACGTCATCATCAATCTCGCCGTTGTCCTGTATGATTGAACCGAGATATTTGAAACAATCCCTCTTCGGTACCACTTCAATACCGATCTTAATCTCCATATCCGAGGCAACCCCATCTCTTGTGAATTTGCAATCCAAGTACTCGGTCTTTGTCCGACTTAACTTAAATCCCTTTGACTCTAGTGTATCCCGCCAAAGTTCTAGTTTGGCATTAACACCTTCTCTAGACTCGTCTATCAAAACAATGTCGTCGGCAAACAACATACACCAAGGCACATCCCCCTGAATAGTCTTAGTGAGCTCATCCATAACGGTTGCGAATAAGAAGGGACTCAACGCTGACCCTTGATGTAACCCAATATCTATAGAAAATTGCTCAGTTTCCCCTCCTGTAGTCCTGACCCTAGTCCTCACTCCTTCATACATATCCTTAATCACTCGAATATAGGCGACTGGAACCCCCTTGGATTCCAAGCACCTCCACATAACTTCCCTGGGTACCCTGTCATACGCCTTCTCCAAATAAATGAAAACCATGTGCAAGTCCCTTTGTCTATCTCTGTAGTACTCCATAGAACGTCTAATCAGATGAATCGCTTCTGTTGTTGACCTCCCTGGCATGAAACCGAATTGGTTCTCCGAGATAAGAGTACTCTTCCTTAGTCTCTTCTCAATAACTCTCTCCCATAGCTTCATGGTGTGACTGAGTAGCTTAATACCTCTATAGTTGTTGCAGCTTTGAATATCTCCTTTGTTCTTGTATAGAGGAATCAATGTGCTGAGCCGCCACTCCTCCGACATCCTTGCAGATTTGAGGATCATGTTGAAAAGCCTAACTAACCACAATAAACCTTCTTCCCCCAAACTCTTCCATACCTCTATGGGTATCTCATCTGGTCCTAC
The DNA here is from genome assembly GCA_038025085.1 of Tetragonia tetragonoides. Lineage (NCBI taxonomy): Eukaryota > Viridiplantae > Streptophyta > Magnoliopsida > Caryophyllales > Aizoaceae > Tetragonia > Tetragonia tetragonoides. Next base: position 39,589,853 of record CM076152.1, read on the forward strand.
TGCCTTTCCACTCTTCATCGTCCTCATGGCCCCTTTAATTTCTTCCTTCGTAACACGACGACAAAAGCTGTAGTTACGGTGTTGCTCGGATGTGCTAAGATCTCCCAACGAAATGTCTACGTCTCCAACATTGTTAAAAAGCTCATTGAAATACCCATGCCACCTCCTCTTGATGTTCGCTTCGTCCACAAGAACTCGTCCCGCCTCATCCTTAATACAACGAACTTGGTCCAGGTCTCTAGTCTTCCTCTCCCTAGCTCTCGCCAACCTGTAAACGTCCTGTTCTCCCTCCTTAGTAGCCAATCTTTGATACAAGCTCTCATAGGCTTTACTTTTGGCTTCTGCTACTGATTTCTTTGCCTCCTTCTTTGCCGCTCTGTAGACTTCTCTCTTCTCCACCCTTTCCTCATCTATAGTGCTATCCATTAGGGCTTTATAGGCAACCTTCTTCGCCTTCACCCTGTTTTGAATGTCCTCACTCCACCACCAGGATTCCTTCTTGCTACTTCCTATCCCTCTTGCAACTCCTAAGGTCTCCTTTGCCGCATTTCTAATGAGATCCACCACCCCTGTCCACACTTGACTCGCATTTCCTTCTCTCTTCCATACGCTATCCGACTCAACCTTGGCCTTAAATTGACTCCCCAAAGTTCCTCTAAGATTCCACCACTTGATTTTGGTGCAATTGTGTGCACTTCTCTTTCTCTTCCACCCCTTCATCTTAAGGTCTAAAACGACCCTCCTATGTTGGGTCGACACACACGCACCTGGTAAAACCTTGCAATCCATGCACAATCCTCGATCGCCATGTCTAACAAGAATGTAATCAATTTGGGTCTTAGCGATGCTGCTTCTAAAAGTAACTAGGTGTTCTTAAAAGGGTAATTCACCAGGAAATTACCTAAGAAAAAAAAAAGGTACAAAATAATGGGAGAAGAAATAAACGAAACAATCAGAGTACGTAACATAGAGAAAGCGGGAAAAGAACCTTGATTGAGCCTTTTTGAGGAAGATAGTAGACATCCTCACATGAACCACAATAAAGACGTTGCGGCTGAGGAGAAATGTATTTCATATAGCGCAGACATTTTCCACATTTACTCATTGCACGTCCTGAATCTGATAGAGGAGAGAATTGGGCTTCAAATAGCGCATCCATATGTTCAATCTGCACCAAGGGAGAAAAACTCGAGATGTTTCAAAAGCAACAACTGCTCTAAGCGAAAACCGAATTTTCTATAGCGGTTCCCTCTTCATGTAACAACAAGAATATGATTAGCTGAGCTCCGGAGCCTACAGAAAAAGTATCTGCTAGGAAACAGTTTTAACCACCTCCTACACAACCCTTGCAAGACAACCCCCCTCCCCCCTTTGCCCCCTCCAGGTTAATAGTTTGCTACTGTTCGGCATATGTGATAGGGCAATACTTTGAATGCAAACTTCTCCACAATGTATATCAAGGCTACCTTTGGCAGACATTTGAAAATTTGAAGGCTTCACTGTAATGATTTCCCCCGCCATCTTTCACAGGTTTACTCACTCAACCGAAATTCCTTTTATCTGCCCCCCTCCCTCTTCTACCAACCCCGCCAAAAGAGAGAACATGAAGAAAACAAAAAAATATATACATATTTGAAAATTACAGCACTCACCTGCTTGACAAAATAAACATACTTCTGCTTAAATTGTTCCAAAACATGCTTCACAACAAGTGAATGATCTGCCTGACCCTTGGCAATAAGAGTAATTTGATGCTCAATAAAACTCCGAATGTCCGGCAGACAGAGATCTGGATCAGTACATTGGTAGCCTCTTACTAGGGTGACGCCTAACGCAGTTGGAACCAACCTCCGCCCACTTTGCACCTGCAATATAAAGCAAATAGTAATGAGATCATTAACCATTACCATCTCTTAATTTGGATATGCATAAAGACAAGATAGGATAAAGAAAACAATATTTACATCAAATAGAATATGATACTGACCTGCACATAGTTGCGCTCACATATATTGTTAATGTGTACAGGAATGGATGCATCAGTGCCTATCCCATGCTTTTCCATAAGAGAGATGACCTCACTTTCAGTAAGGTAATCAGGAGGCGTAGTCTTCCCCTACAATTTGCAAAAGCCCAAACTTAATTTGTTACTGAACTAACAACTTCACAATGATACAAGCTATAATTGTGTCCCAATCAACCTTCCCAAAGAGATAAATGGCCTTTAAGTGAAAGACCTTAAAACCCTAACAAATATTTTCTGTTTAGATCTAAATAAGCTTCATTAGTTGAAGATATAAGAGCACATGGCTAGATTTCAGTACCCAGTATCAGAAGGAACTAGGAAGTTGGCTAGACAGATTATAATGGTTAAAGGAAATTCAAATAACCTCCGTCAAAATGGCTGGGATTCAGGTTTATTAAGCATTTAATTATCTGATAAAGAAAAGGTAACATAGTGTGCATTTCGAATCGAGCCCAAAAAAAAACAAACAAACTACTCCTTGGCTTTGGAATATAATGGGCTAAATGAAAACACCTACCCCCCGCCTGGGCTGGAGCCTCTTAAGAGGCACTGGGTTGTCGACGTTGAAAGGAAAAAGTGGCAAATCAATGAAGAATCAAAAGAGTGAAGGCGGAACGTCCTCCTAAAAACAAATCAAAACAATGAAGGCCTCCAATCTTTCTGTACATCTAAATGGGAAAACCCAAAAAGATGGAAAGTAGGCCTGTCCAGAAGCCAAATGTTTCAGAGGGCACTGGTGGTCCTGATAGTGAGAGATCCAATTATTCCTCTCCATCCAACAAATTAGAGCACATGAAACATCTCACACCTCCACATGATCTTTCCTTCCTTGGGCCGAATACCAGCAAAGTTGAAGATACATCTTTCTTCAAAGAACACAACCAGCAGCATCCATTTTCTTCACACAATGGACAATGAAGAAATAAGTGCCCCTTGGTCTCCCCACTCATAAATACATCCCAATAACACCCAGCGAGATTGTGTTATGTGGCTTTCTTGTCTGCAACAATGGTGGTCTTAAGTCTTAACTCTATTAAAAGTCATTATTTATTTTTATTTATCTTTGCTATTTACTTGTTTACTTCTTTTTTTTTAAGATAAGATAGGTTTCCGGGCTTTGCCCGACTAATCCCAAGGGCCCTAAAGTTAACGACCAGGAAAACCTTCATGGCCCGAAAGAGACTGGAACAAATCTCAGAGGCCTTACCACCAGAGCTACGCTCCATTAAAAATGGCAATCCGAAAAAAAGCACAACCTTCAAGCGTACTTTAGCACCCCAGCTTTAAAATTTAGGACTGGAAAAATTATGAGGGTTGGTAGTCAGAAAAAAAAAAAAAAAGAAGACAGTGTGATAAGGTTCAATCCTTTATGTCTGACTCAACAGCGTGTTCAAAGGAGTCGAGCAATAGCAGCAAACCAGACAAATCTTCAAGTCCCTCCCATCAACATGTGAAATTGAAATTCCGTGAGATTGGCACACTATCAAAAGAATAAAATCGAGTAACCGACACTCCATCAAAGAATGAAAAAAAAATGGCATTTTGTGAAACATAGGGAGACTACAGAGATGTGAAAAGACATCCTCCCAGACCCATGTCCTCTAGGGATATCCCGTGCAATATGATTCAAAAATATCAACTTTTGTTTCGGAGCCCCCCGGAACCCCAAAACCATGGATTATAAGTTTCAATTTCCAGCTTCCCGAGGCACGGCTGTGTTTTTTGCTCAAATTTCCATGGCGTCTATTATGACCCAAGACCACCCTCGGTGCCCCGAGAAGGCCATCCAGGTCCCCAAACTTCATATTCACCCACGATTTCGGTGTTCAACTGGTGATACATAAAATGGTCGTCCAAACCTAATAGGGATCCAATAACCGACCACGGGGGACTCGCATGTCCCTTAAGGGTGTCCCGTACAATATGATGTGAAATAACAACTTTCATTCCAGAACCCTTCGGAACCCAAAAAGCATGGATTATATAAGCTTCAATCTTCAGCTGTCAAGGGCGCGGTTAAGAGTTTTGCTCAAATTTTTCCGGAGGGTCTATTGTGACCCAAGACCACCCCCCAGTGCCTCGGGAAGTCAATTTAGGTCCCCGAACTTCATATTCACCCATGGTTTATGTGTTCGACCCTTAAGAGTGTCTGATGAGTAAAACGATTGTCCATTCCTCATTTGGACTTGATAACCTACCCCTAGAGCCTCCTATGTTTCCTAGGGGTGTCCCGTGTGATATGATGCAAGAATCACAAATAGCGTTTCAGGGACCTGCGGAACCCTAAAAACGTGGTCTAGCTTTTAGTTTTCGGCTTCTCAGGGCTTGATTAAGATTCTTGCTCGAATTTCTCCGGTGGGTCCATTGTGACCCAAGACGACTCCATGTGCCCCTAATAGGCCATTCGAGACCCTGAACTTCATATTCATTCATGGTTTCGGTGTTTGATTCTTTAGAGTGGTAATAAATATAACGATCATCCAAGCCTATTAGGGACCCCATAACCGACCTCGGGGGCCTCCCATATCCCCTAGGGGTGTCCCGTGTGATATGATGCGAAAATTACGAATAGCGTTTGAGAAACCTCTAGAACCCTAAAATACATGGACTATATATAGCCTCTAATTTTCAGCTTCACGAGGATAGATTGAGACTCTTGCTCAAATTTCTTTGGCGGGTCCAATGTAACCCAAGACAACTCCCAGTGCCCATGATAGGCCATCCGGGACCCTGAACTTCGCATTCATCCATGGTTTTGGTGTTTGACCATTTGAGTGGGTCATAAGAAAAAAGACCCTCCAAGCCTAATAGCCAAAAGGGACCCCTATAACCGAACCTCTGGGCCTCCCATGTCCCGTAGGGATATCCCATGCAATATGATTCAAAAATAACAACTTTCTTTCCGAACCCCTCCAAAGCCCTCCGAAACCCAAAAGAAACATGGACTATAAGCTCCAAATTTCAGCTTCCCGGGGCATGGTCGAGATTTTTACTCGGATTTCTCCGAAGAGTCTATTATGACCCAAAACCACCCACGGTACCAAGAGAAGGCCATCAATGTCCTAGAACTTCATATTCACCCATGGCTTCCTGTTTGATGAGTAAAACAACAGTGCAAGCCTCATAAGGACCTAATAACCGACCTCGGGGGCCTACCATGTCCCACGGGGATATCTCGTGCAATATGATTCAAAATAACAACTTTCGTTCCGTAGCCCTCCAAACCCCAAAAAAACGTGGATTATAAGCTTCATTTTTAGCTTCACGAGGCTTGGTGGAGATTTTTTTGCTCAAATTTCTCCATTGAGTCTATTGTGACCCTAGACCACTCTCAGCTCCCTAGGAAGCCCATCTGGTTCCCCGAAGTTCATATTCACAAATGGTTTCAGTGTCCGACCTTTTCGAGTGGGTGATACGTAAAATGATCGTTAAACCTAATAAAGACCCGATAACCGACCCCAGAACTGTCATGTCCCCTAGGGATATCCCGTGCAATATGATTCAAAAATAACAACTTTTGTTTCGAAGCCCTCCGGAAAACCAAAAAAAGTGGGTCATAAGCTTCAATTATCAGCTTCCTAGGGCATGGTTGGGATTTTTGCTCAAATTTCTCTAGAGGATTTATTGTGACCCAAGACCATCCCCGGTGCCCTAGAAAGGCCATCCTGGTGCCCGAACTTCATATTGACCCTTGGTTTCAGTGTTCAAGCCTCATAAGATGTCTGATGAGTAAAACAACAGTCTAAGCCTCATAAGAGCGACTGATGAATAAAACGACAATCCATTGTGACCAAAGTCGACTCTCGGTGCCCAAATACCCTGATAAGGCCATCCGGAACCCTGAACACACCCATGGTTTCAGTGTTTAATTCTTTAGAGGGGGTGATAAGTAAAATGGTTGTTGAAGCCTAATAGAGACCCAACAACCAAACCCGGGGCCTCCCATGTCTGCTAGGGATATCCCGTGCAATATAATTTAAAAATAACCACTTTTGTTCGGAGACCCCAAAACAACGTGGATATTAAGCTTCAACTTTCAGCTTCCCTGGGCACGGTGGAGATATTTACTCAAATTTCTCTAGCGTGTCGATTGTGGCCCAAGACCACCAACGGTGCCCTAGGAAGGTCATCCGTGTCCCCGAACTTCATATTCACCTGTGGCTTTGGTGTTTGACTATTTAGAGTGGGTGGTAAGTAAAATGGTCGTTCAAGCCTAATAGGGACATGATAACCGACCCGGGGGGCCTCCCATGTCCCCTAGGATATCTCGTGCAACATGATTTAAAAATAACCACTATTGCCCAGGAGCCCTCTAAAACCCCAAAAACCATGGATTATAAGCTTCAATTTTCAGCTTCCCGGGTCATGTTTGAGATTTTTTGCTCAAATATCTCCGGAGGGGTCTATTGTGATCAAGGACCACTCCAAGTGGCCCAAGGGCCCTTAGTTCCCCAACTTCATATTGACCCTTGGTTTCGGTGTTTAACCATGGAGTTTAATGAGTAAAACGCCAGTCCACTATCATATGGACTTCATAGCAAACCGCGGAGGCCTCTGTTGTTCCCTAGGGGATGTCCCGTTTATGATGCGAGAATCACATATATCATTTCGGTGTTTGAGTCGTTCATGGGTTATGATTAAAACAGCTGTCCAAGCCTAATAGGGACCCAACAACCGACCCAGGGGCCTTCCATTTCCCCTAGGGATATTCTCCTGCATATGATTAAAAACTAACCACTTTCATTCCGGAACCCTCCGAAACCCTAAAAACGTGGATTATCGGCTTCCAACGGCACGGTGGAGATTTTCGGTTACATTTCTCGGGCGTTTCTATTGGGTCCTAGAACTTCTATTTACCCTTGGTTTCGGTGTTTGACTCTTTAGAGTGGGTAATAAGTAAAATTACCGTATAAGCCTATTAGGGACCCTATAACCGACCCCTCGGGGCCTCCCATATCCCCTAGGGTTGTCCTGTGCGATGTGATCTGAAAGTTACAAAGAGCGTTTGAGGGACCTCCGGAACCCAAAAAAAATAAGGATTATAGCCTTTGATTTTCGGCTTCTTGGGGCCCAAATGAGATTCTTGCTCAAATTTCTCCAGCCGGAGCATTGTGACCCAAGAGGAATCCTGATGGCTCTTATAGGCCATCTGGTAACCCTAAACTTCGTATTCAATTCACCCACGCTTTTGGTATTTGACCCTTTGAGTCGATGATGAGAAAAACGGTCGTCAAAGCCTAATAGGGACCAAATAACGGACCATGGGGGCCTCCCATGTCCCCTAGGGATATCTCATATAATATGATTTAAAAAAACACCATTTGTTTCAGAGCCCTCAGGAACCCAAAAAAAACGTGGATTATAAGCTTCAATTTTCAGCTTCCTGGAGCACGTTGGAGATATTTGCTCGAATTTCTGCGGCGTGTCTATCGTGAACCAAAACCACCCTCGGTGCCCTAGGAAGGTCATCCAATCCCCGAGCTTCATACTAACCCATGCTTTCGCGGTTTGATTATTTAGAGTGGGTCACAAGTAAAATGGTCATCCAAGCCTAATTTGGATCCGATAACCGACCCTGGGGGCCTCCCATGACCCCTAGGGATATCCTGTGCAAAATGATTTAAAAGTAACCACTTTTGTTCCAGAGCCCTCCGAAACCCCAAAAAACGCTGATAGCTTCAATTTCTAGCTTCTCGGGGCATGGTTGAGATTTTTGCACAAATTTCTCCAAAGTGTCTTTTGCTACCCAAGACCACCCTTGGTGTCCCGGGAAGGCCATTCTGATGCCCGAACTTCATATTGACCCTTGGTTTCAGTCTTCAACCCTTAAGAGTGTCTAATGAGTAAAAAAGTAGTCCAACCCTCATATAAGTGTACATGTCTGTTGAGTAAAACGACAATCTATTGTGACCGAAATCGACCTTGATGCCCATGTCCCCTAGGGATATCCAGTGCAATATGATTTAAAAATAACCCCGTTCATTCCGGAACCAAAACAAAATGTGGATTAGAAGCTTCAGTTTTTCAGCTTCCCGGGCAGGATAACGATATTTGCTTAAATTTCTCCGGCGTGTCAATTGTGACCCAAGGCCACCCACAATGCCTTAGGAAGGCCATCCGGTCCCCGAGTTTATATTCACCCATGGTTTTGGTGTTTGACTATTTAGAGTGGTTGATAAGTAAAATGGTCGTCCAAGCCTAATAGGGACCCGGTAACCAACCCCGGGGACCTCCGTTCGCTAGGAAGATCCCGTGCTATATGATTTAGAATAACCGCTTTCGCTCCGAAACCCCAAAAAACGGGGACTATAAGCCTCAATTTCAGCTTTCCAGGGCATGGTTGAGATTTTTGTCCAAATTTTACCGAAGCGTCTATTATGACCAAAGACCACCCTTGGTTCCCCGGGAAGGCCATCTGGGTAATCGATCTTCATACTAACCCTTGGTTTCGGTGTTCAACCCAATGCTTTGATAGCCGACCCCAAGAGCCTCCCATGCTCCTAGGGGTGTCCTCTGCGATATGATGCGAGAATCACATATATCGTTTTGGTGTTTGACCCTTTCAGTGGGTGACGAGAAAAACAGCCTTCCAAGCCTAATAGGACCCAACAACTGACCAGGGGCCTTCCATTTCCCTAGGGATATCCAGTGCAATATGATTTAAAATGTGCAATATGATTTAAAAATAACCACTTTCAGAAACAAAAAAACATGGATTATCAGCTTCAATTGTCAGTTTCCAGGGCTAATAAGTAAAAATTGGTTAGCTACCCCATAACCAACCCCGGGGGCTTCCCACATCCCCTAAGGGTGTCCCGTGCGATATGATGCGGAATTACAAATAGCGTTTGAGGGACCTCCCGAACCCTAAAGAACATGGATTATACCCAGCAAGAGATTCTTGCTCAAATTTCTCGGGCGAGATGTTTGTGACCCAAGACGAATCCCGGTGGCCCTTATAGGCCATAGGCCATCCAGTAACCCAGTAACCCTGAACTTCGTATTCACTCACGGTTTCTATGTTTGACCCTTTGAGTGGGTGATGAGAAAAACGGTCGGAAAAGCATAATAGGGACCCAACAACCGACCCCGCGAGCCTCACATGTCCCCTAGGGATATCCCGTGCAATATGATTTATAAAACACCACATTTACTCCAGAGCCCTCCAGAACCCAAAAAACGTGGATTATAGGCTTCAATATTTAGCTTCCCGGGGCACGGTGGAGATATTTGCTTAAATTTCTCCTGTGTGTCTATTGTAACCCAAGACCACCCTCGGTGCCCTAAGAAGGCAATCCGGGTCACCGAACTTCATATTCACTCACGGTTTCGGTGTTTGACTATTTAGAGTGGTTGATATGTAAAATGGCCATCAAAGCCCAATAGGGACCCGATAACCGACGAGGGGGGTCTCACATGTCACCTAGAGATAACCCGTGCAATATGATTTACAAAATAACCACTTTCGTTCCGGAGCCCTCCGGAACGCAACAAACGTGGAGTATAAGCTTCAATTTTCAGCTTTCTGGGGCATGGTTGAGATTTTTACTCAAATTTCTCTAGAGTTTCTATTGTGACCAAAGAACACCCCCGATGCCCCGGGAAGGCCATCCGGGTCCCCGAACTTTATATTCACCCTTGGATTCGTTGTTCGACCATTAAGAGTGGTTGATGAGTAAAACGACTGTCCAACCCTCATAAGGACTCGATACCTGACCCGGGGCTTCCCATGTTCCCTTGGAGTGTCCCGTGCGATATTATACGAGAATCACAAATAGGATTTCAACGACCTCCGTAATCCTAAAAAACGTGGATTATAGCCTTTAGTTTCCGGCTTCTCGGGGCCCAAATGAGATTCTTGCTCAAATCTCTCCGGCGGGACCATTGTAACCCAATTCTTTAGCGGGTTTCTTGTGACCCAGGAGGACCCCGGTTCCCATGATGGCCATCCATGTACTCCATCCTCGCCCATGGTTTCGGCGTTGTGGCCCCTTGAGTGGGTGACATGCAAAATGGTCATCCAAGCATAATAGGGACCCGATTACCGACTATGGGGGCCTCCTATGTCCCCTAGGGATATTCAGTGCAATATGATGCAAAAATAACAAATTTCGTTTCGGAGCCTTCCGGAACCCAAAAAAACGTGGACTACAAGCTTCAATTTTCAGCTACGCGGGGTGCGGTTGAGAATTTTCCTCCAATTTCTCCGGAAGGTCTATTGTGTCCCAAGACCACCCTCGATGCCCCGGGAAGGCCATCCGGGTGCCCGAATTCTTATTCACCATGGTTACAGTGTTTAATCCCTAAGAGTGTCTGGTGAGTAAAACAGCATGCCAAGAATCAAAAGGACCCGATATCGACCTCGGGGGCCTTAACATGTACTCTAGGGGTGTCCCCTGCGATATGATGCGAGAATCATAACTATCATTTTGGGGCCCTCCTGAAACACGAGTTGGTTGTGTTTCGAGAGTCAAATACGTGTAGGAAATGGACACACCTTGGAAGCTGAGGAAATGTGTCCCAAAATCAAGAAATGCAAATATGGTATTGAAACGCTGGGGCTACGGCTAGCCAATTTGGAAACGCATAGGACAGCAAAATGGGTTTCCCGTCAAAAAAAAAATGAAAAACGAGGAAAATGTTCTCCCTCCAACCGCTTTTGTAAAGACAAAAATGTTCCCGTCAGTTTTTGGCTTCCCGAGACCTAATTAAGACTTTAGATGTCCACGAGCGAGCAGAACTTGTAGGCATATACTGAAGAGGATTTCCCCAAGTTTCTTCAAGTTCTCGAAACATGAAACTTGGCCATCAGGAGAGATTCCGTGAAACAAAAGGGCATCACTTTCCCATGTGACGAAGAGTGAGGGATGACAGACCACATTGGGCTTGGCCCATTAAAGGTCGTTGTGCTTTGGCCCATGGGCCCCCTCCCCAGGCTTGACCCAAAGAATAGCGGCCAAGGGTCGACTCATCCTTCCCATCAGCCCCTCCTCCCGCTCCCATAAAGAAAAGGAAAAAAGAAGAAACTAAAGAAGAAGTTAACTCATACACTGTTTCCACCCTTCAAGGCATTCATGTACTTCAGAGTAAACTCTCATGTCATTTATCGCATGCCAGGAATGGAAAGCATACTACAAAGCATAAAAGCTTTTAAAATTACCTCATACAGCTCAACTTTTGAAGTCTTAATTTTCTCCCCCTTGGTAAAGTCAGGAAGTTTTTTCTCACTTATAGCCAACCAGGGCATTATTAATGTAAATCCCTGGGCTGTGGCATACTGTCCTGTAATGTGAAAATTTTCTCCACCAGTTGAGAAATCAACCTTTGTCCTGAAATGTGATGAAAGCAACTTATACTATGCAAACAGTAACTCAAAAAGGCAGATACGAAATCAAACTTAGGAAGTGAACTAACATGTCACCAAAAAATTAAAAATATTAAAGGCCAAGATTTTTGTACGCTGATGCCACACTCATTTACACGTTATATGATACTACTCAAACATATGGCTCATAAAGTAATTAAGCATGTAACAAAATCATACAAAAAGAGAAAGCCCCTACCTTATATATTTGCAATCTGGAGACACTGTGCCAATAAAATGTTGACAAACATACTGATACAACTTCCACGCATCATACCCTAGCATATCTTCAGTTGCCGAACGCATTGGGGTAATGGGTGGATGGTCACCTACATCAGTTCCTGAACGCGGCTTGTGGTAACCATTAGCTAGTAATGTTTGAACATAACCACCCCATAGCGGATTACTCCTTTGTGATTCAAGTGCGCCTCGGAAATCAAATGAATCAGGGTAAGCTGTACTTTCTGTGCGAGGATAACTGAAAAAGCACCATAACAGAGTATTCAGGACTGTTCTAATGCATTACAGAATTACAGATTTCACATTTAAACTTTTAAGGCAACGATCTCTTCACATTCGAGGTAGCAGAACTGGAAAGTGGCCACTTTTTACAGGGTAAATGGAACTACCATGAGCAAAACTCACCTCTCCCAAATTGAGACAGACAACATGTGCTTAGAAGACTGAGCCTATAAATATGACCATATCTTCTATAGGAAAAAAGGCATACACATAGCTAAATTTGACAATCCTCCAGAACCCAAGGTCAACCCCGCATAATAATTTGTTGGAGAACTCCTACCAATAGCATTAACATTCAATCAGTCAACATCTTGACCAATCCCTGAAAATAGAAAATGCTTTCCCATCCTCCTGCTAGCAAACTTCCAAAAAAGTATACTACATTTTTTTTTAAATTAATAAATTTTGAAAACAAAAAGGTAAAGCTACAAAGGCATAACTATCCACACAAAAAAGGCATACTTAAAATTGGTGAACATATTAAAAGAACAATGACAGAGAAGAGGCAGAGCATGACCTTATGAAACCTTGAGTATACAACCTTTCTGCTATCTGCATAGCCATCTGAGGCGCAAAGCCTAATGCACTTGAAGCAACCTAAACAATTTATGGCGATGTGATAGTTTCAGGTTTCCGTAGCACATAAATAGAAGGAAAGTAGGAATTAAACAGGAAGAAGATTTTCAGTTCAGTTTCAATTTACTTTTCAAGATCAGAAAATGTATGAATTAAGAAATCAAGAGTAGATAGGACAAGGAGTCCTCCTTGGAGAAACTATTTATAAATCAGTACAATGTCGCTGAATCTGTAAAGATAATATTCCCGGAAACCCCCTGTTGCTTTAACCCACAAAGAGGCTAAGTGAGTGAGTGACCCTATTCCACAACATGTCAGTGGACAAGGATCGAAGACAGTTCAAATTTTAACTCAACAACCCAAGGCGAGGCTTGGAGAGGTGCAGATGTACACAAAATGACGCATAATATGAGATAATAATGATAATATATAATGACAAATCATTTCCGATGCCTCAGCTAAATTAGATGTGGGAGGAGCTCAGCAGATGAGAAAGAACTCTTCCGTACAATATATGAGCACAACTCCTAACTTCTTTTTTAGATAAAGAAAAATATTATTAAAATCGAAAGAAAGTTATAGCGTAAGAGGACAAGGAGCCCTCATAAAAGAAAACTAACTACATGTCACCCCAATGAAGTTGAACGTCCATAAGGGGCACCCCCTTAAAAGCCCCAACCGCTTTGTCCAAAACAGACACCAAATACACCACACAATCCATACAAAATCAACCGGACTAGATGTCTCGGAAAAAATCCTAGCATTCCACTCAACCATATGCACCATAAAACCGAGTGAAAAGCACATCGCCAAAGTAATCTAGCTTCCTTGCCCCTTCAGCAACCAAGATATTGTGCCTGCAAATGCTGCACAGAAGTAGCTGGACACACAAATCTTCCACCCTCCCACCAAGAAGTTGCCTCCAACATGTCCAAGCGAACTCACACTGCAGGAACAAATGTATACAAGCCTCACTAGCCTTACAAAGCACACACACATCTGAAAACAAACCCACCCCAGTCTCCTCCGCTGCAACATGTCATGGGTATTCAACCAACCTAGCACAAAAGTCCAAAGAAAAGCCCGCACCTTGAGGGGAGCCTTCAACTTCCAAATGAAACAAACAAAAAGGAAATGAAGGTATGGTGATGGTAGCCTAGGTGGTGAAGAAAAGATTTGCATGAGAAGACCCCAGAAGGATCTCCAAACCAAACCCGAGTCTTAGTGGAACCAATCTGAATTGTGTCCAAAACACTAAATACAGAGATCAAATCCTCCATTTCCCTATCCAGGAGGACTCTCCATAAGTGAAGGTCCCAAGACCCACCATGCCAAAGAAAGTGGCAATAGGTGCATCACGGAGAGTAGACAACTGAAAAACCAAGGATATATCTGGAAGGGAACAAAGAGTCCCCATACACAAATCCTCCCAGCACCGTACCCGATGAAACCTGAAGGCATACTACTTTGGCACTCGAATGTACAGTGACGCATTGTGCAAACATAAATATTCTTTCAGACTGAGTATAGCCTCATGAAGAATATCCTCGGAAAATGAAAATAAATCAAAGATAGGCAAGATCCTCCAACTATTAGATCACCTGCGAATTTCACGTTGTCTTTTTATATCAGATATCTATGACAAGGAGAATACCTCTGATATCAAGATAGCCCTTTCTAAAGTTTACTCAGTATCAATTCAACTATTCTAAGCTCAAGGAGAAAAGCAGAAGCTGTTTGGAGACAAAAAGAAGAATAACGCCATGCACAACTTGAGATTCAAGGAGTAGGGCAGAAATAAAATAATTTAAACCTTTAGGAGATTCACTGTATTCAATCCAGCAGGTCGACTCTTATGCTCCTGTTTCTCAAATATATTGATCACTTCAATAGTTCCATCCTCAGTCACCAATTTTTGAAACATCAAAGCAACCTGGACAAAAAATAACTTCTCAGATCTACTACCAATTTGATAGCCACTGACTATGTCTTCAAATTTACCACTAGCAAGCATTGTGCAAGCATAGCAGAGACAGGTGCTTACATCCATGTCAAACAACTTCTCACGCTCCCATTCCAACTTTAGCTCATAGCCCTTGTGCACAATATAAGGATGCACAACCCAAAACTTTTCCGGCTTAAACATGTTGATATTCAGATAGCGTTGTACACAAAATCCAAGGGTTGGAGTTTGACATGGCCCATAACTATAAGCAGCAAGGTATATAATCAATGATAACGCTGTGTGAGCAGGAAACCAATACTGAAATGTGAAGGAAACAGTAGTAAGCTGCAAATGCATTCCACATATCCTTTCACTATATCGAATATGTGCACAATCTAGGACTCTTTCACCCCAATCATTAAATCATGCATGATTCCCAAATGAGACCAGCTGTTGAGGAGGACGGAAGGGAAGTATTGGCTTACAGGTGCATGATAAATCAATGTTATGACCCACTGAGCAGAGCTACACGACAGGAACTCGGGAAATATTGCAACTGTGGATTACAAAAAGAGAGAGACAAAATGAATCATGCTAACTGGCATCTTTTCCCTTAGTAACTAGTTAACTACTCCCACCATCTCAAAAAAAATTGTCACTTTAACTAACTTTTTTTGCCTCAGAAAATCTGTCACTTTATGGTTCCAATGCAACATTAGATAATAAGTTTTCAATATTTACCCTTGGTTTATTACCACTTTCAATTTCCAATGCACAGATTTTCAACTAATAGATGGGTATTTTGGTCAAACTTGGGTTATCATTTCTAGACATTAGTGATTTCTTAATATAGATATTTTGAGACTATAGATATTTTGAACTATAGATATTTTGAGACTAAGGAGTATAATGAATACCATCAACCCAAAGTTTCCAAAGTTGGGAGTCAAAAGGGAAGATATTAATCATTGGAAACACTAGTAAAAGTAGGGAACTTTTTGTCGATCATGTGATACACTTGTAGATTAATGGCATATAGCAATTTTCAGCAGTGCCCTTGCAGGCTGCAGCAAAATTAAAATGTAAAGGATATATACATACACACGGAAAAATAATAAATATGATGAATGATGGAACAAGAAAAAAAGAAGAAAGCTGAGCATGAATGATTAAGTTGAGATGGAAGGAAACAATAGCAAAGGCATGCACTTATGCAAAATGACGGAAAGGAAATAGCCCCAAAATAAAAATTGAACTACAGCAAAGAGAAGAAAACCAACGAGATAACTCGAGAGTCCAAATTTCCGTATTTGCCCTGGAAATAACTAGTCTGAAACCGCGTAAATGCAACTCCAACTTTCAAGTCTATCTCTTGCCGAGCATCCACAGCCAATGCTTCGTTTCTGTTTGGCTGAGCAAGATTTTCCATAGCTTTTGAAATGTCTTTCTCGGTAACAGAGGAAAATCGAGCACGATAAACTCTTCCTTCACCCTCCTTGAAATTGAAACCAGTACATTCAATAACTGCAGTCAAACGCCAAAACAAGTTATTGTGTCTGATGGAACTGCAACAGAAGGAAAAAAAATGCAGTTTCAAGACTTTCCACAGGTAATGGACAGCTATACAAGCTACCTCTTTTTTCTTCTGTTCTTTTTTATTTCAAGGGGTTGTGGGGGTTAAGGACTAAGGAGGTCCCACAGAAACCACCCCCCCCCCCCTCCAGGCCCCCACCCCCTCCACAATAAAAGAAAAGGGAAAATATCAATCTCATGAAATCAAACCTCAACTTAAGCCAACTTAAATCAGACCACAGATATCAACCATGAAATTTAATCCACTTAAAAGCACCTGAAATGAAGATCAACTCTTTTCTGAAGTTCCAACTTATAAGGGAGCCAATATTTAAGTGACAAAAACTTAGTTTGGACTTTGGACCATCAAGTGAATAGGAACAATGTAGGCTCTTGGATTGATAATCAAGCACAATGTAGAATTATGTAACTATGAGTTTGCAACATATGAAACACAATCTTTTTAAGAACTAGTATCATAAATGGAGGAGCTAACCTTCAAAACAAATATTCTCTCCTTCTCGATCACAATCCAGCCACAATACAAGATGGCTACAACCACGAGCTTCTTGACTCAAATGTCTCCGTATATGAGCCTGATCATGAGGTGACAGAAAGATATCAGAATGACAACCAAGATGCACCTAACGGCGCTAACGCCATCTGAACAAAGTGCAGTCCCCCTCCCAAAAACATGGGAAAAGGGTCATTGTACTACCAAAACAATGAGTAGTTCCAAACTTCCAACTTCCAAGTACTTAATACTAGATTATATGCAGCATTTTCGAATGGCCTGAACCACACAGCATAGCCCCTAGCCCAACCCTTAACTAAAGAAGTATAGAACTCTCCCTTAATATCATAACCCAGACCAATACAAAACTACAAAAAGGGCTTTCACCACCTTATAGCTGTTAAGCAACATGGTTTTAATGTTTTTTACAGGCCGTTAATTGTGGCATTGACCATTATGAATTCATAAAAATGCATAGAAGTCGATACACCTTAGGATACTAGTGCAGTTACCACATAGGAAAAGTCTTATACTCTGTATTTTGGTTTTCAGAAAATATCTACAATGCGCAGCATTATCATAGAATAACAAGGTATGTGTAGAATAACAGGGCGGGAAAAACAGCAAACTTTGACGAAGCCAAAAGGCCACTTCTGCGAAGCAAAGCCCTAGTAGTTCAGCCTTAATAAACAATAGTTTGCATTAAACAGAAATCTACAAACCTTCAAGCTACAACTATTCTAACTTCCAAATAGACACAAGAAGAAAGATGCACTAAAACATGACATATTCATGAACCAGCCAAAAGTAACTTGGCAATCTATTTTTCAGTACACTTCATGATCTCTTGGACCGTTGAAAACATTGTGAATACCTAAATACCTTGCCAATTCCACATGTAATTTATTTGGATCATTAAACACAATGTGGACCATTCTACAGAGTCTAATACAGGCACTGGTCGTTTTGAATTCAACATTATCTTCAATGAAAACAAGTCCTTCTCTATCCAGATTCAAGAGTAACCAATGCTGTGAACAGCTAATGGACATCAAAGATACAATAGATGGAGAAGCAAACAGTCCGCACCTTTGGATTCGATTCTGACTTCAGAATAGGAGCTTGGAAAAGATCCAGAGGATCTGTGGCTGTCCAGTCTTGATATGTTGCAGGAAAATCTACACTAGATTTGCACAGAGATTATCATCAGATGTAATATACAGTTTGCAAACAATTTGAACGGTTGAAAAGTTGATGACCAATAGATTATTTCACGCAATGCAAGAAAAGGTTTAAGATCAATGAAGATGAACTACGAGTTATTAGTAATGGAAAAAGTTCAGGACTAACATTCTAACCTATGCATTTGTCAAAAAATTATCAAAGTTGGCATTAGAATAAAGTTACACGTGAAATTGGATAAAATTTGATGTAGAAGCTAGCTAGAAGGAAAAGGTGATGAGAAGATGCATACAAAATCAAGAAAGAAGACTCTGAGTGGGGTGATTTAAAGAAAACTCTAAATCAGATGCCAAAAGACTGACCTAAAAACATGTCCAATGACTGAAGTTACTTTAATATGACTACGAAGTCCCAAAAACTTTCCATCAAATTCGTGCACCTCAGTACTGCCCCTCCTAGTCGACATCTGAGCAAAATGAAACATCAAGAACACAGTAAATGCCTGAGAAGTTAGAAATCCACAAAAGCAGGCACTCCGGAAAAAAAAAAGATTAAAGAAATATGACAAGAAAAAGAAAGAGTCTATTCTATATTGTGTGTGAGTTCAAGTTACAAAAATACAAGAAAGCACATAAGAATGCGTACTTCAGCTCAATGACATCATCCTTAGTAAAGTATTGCTAAGTTAAGCATGCACAGACAGAGGAATTCCAAAAAGAGACAATAGAGAAACATGACAAGAATAAAGATCAAGTCTGTGCGCCCTATTGGGTTCTGGTTCAAATTGAAAGATAGAAGTATGTGCTTCTAGTGCAAGTGACATCAATCCTGTTTCCCTCACAAATATATACCCCCTCCTTTTTAGAGTGATTGTCCTAATTGCAATTTGATCAGTGTTGATTAGTTGCCCTAAATGTTCCTTACACTGTGACTCTTCACTCACTGGTCCACTTATACCTATTACTTGAGTTAAATTTTCAAAAGTTTATTGTTTGCAAAGCGATCAACTAGGACAATCACTCTGAAATGGAGGGAATACTAGGAACTTGTTAACTAAATTAAGTTTGACAACTGAAACTGCAAGTTTCAAACAGAATTCGAAAGGCAAGCTTTCTTATAAGATACTAGACGTGAAAGGGGGGGTGAAAGATCATATGTAGATTCTGACATGACTGAAACCTCGAGAAAGTTCTTTTTCTTCTTGAGGATTTCTTCATAGCAATCATTTTCAAGTTTCAGTTTCATTGCACTTCTCAATTGTGGACATGTAGTCAACAGCATGGCAATGGACACTGTTGCTGGCTAGCAGCCTAAATCAGCTATTTCTAACGTAAAATGCACACTCTCTCTCTCTCAGCCTCCCTAGAACCCAAGCACTCTTAAAGCAAAACCAGCACTCACAAGTCACAATAACTCCACAATGTCCTTTATCGTAAGAAAAAGAGACTACTTTTTTGCACATCAGAACAAATACCCTTTCATGTTCATCTCATATCATGACCATCAATTAAGTGCCACTTGTGGAACTCTTACTTGTAATAGGGTCTAGGGGGTGAAAAACACGCAGCTTCACCTCTATGATTCGAGACTCAGAGAGGCTTGCTTTTACGTGTCCTTTATTAGAAAATTATCAACTAGCCTCACAATAAGCCAAAAGTAGAGGATAATTATGTAAGATAGTCAGATTATCCATTATACTTGAAAACCAAAAAAAATTCCATTAGTGGAGCAGTTCTTTTTAGGTATTTCATATATAGCCTAAGGCCTAGCAAGTATCAACAAGTACTTCATCCAAAACTGTATGTTATGTTCCCAAATAATACAAATTGTAACAGAACCTACACAGGATGGAGTTAGAAAGCCAAGCGTATATGCTACTACCTCCATTCCAAAATAAATTACTAACTTCATAAGAAGACAAGTACTAAGAATTGGCCTCAACTAAGCTATAGGAGAAAAGTCGAGAATATAATGGAAAGTCCCAACATTTCAACCATCATAATATGTGCTTAGGGATAGACAGATATTGGAGAAGAAGCTTGAAGTTTTCTCCCCGGAACTGGGACGGCCCATGTTGATCAAAGTTAAACAATCCCAAAAGGAAAGACTAATCTAACTAGTAACAATCTTAACTTGGTTTCTCAACTATCCACTATATAAGTAAATTAAAGTAACCATGTTATTTTTTCTTCACTTATTTTTGATTACTGTTGGAATTACTGTGATTAATTATTACAGCATGTAAACATGTAATTATTGTACAGAGCATAGCATTAGTTTTTCTGTTAGAGTTTGTTAGAGCTACAGAAAAGTTTGTTACAGTTTGTTACAAACAGTAGCCTGTCTGCTAGAGTAGGAGCCTAGCTGCTTGCCTGTAGTATATAGCTCATATTCAGCTGTAATTCATTTAGTTCAGTTAATGAGAAATCATTCTTCTCACAATCACTTTCTCTCTCTAAGATTTCTCTCTGTTCTTCTTCTCAATTGTTCTTCCCTCTTCATGAGTTTGTGCTGATATTCACCTCAAACAACATGGTATCAGAGCATAATCTCCTCTAAAATCAGCTCAAATTCAACCTCTGAATCTTTTTCTCAGATCATTTCACATTTCGATCGATTGATTTGTTTCATCAATTGATCCTGCTAAATCAATTCTTTGAATTTAATCTCGAAGAAATTCACATCACAATTCATTTCTTCTTTCGAACAAATTGATTTGATTCATCAATTGTTCTTGCTCATCAAACAGATTCAGAGATTCTATAAAGATTCATTGATCGTGATTTTCGTTTATAAAATCACATACTCCCTCCGTCCCATCTTTACTTGGGCACACTCCTTTATGGGATGTCCCCTCTTTACTTGGGCATTACCTTAAATGGTAAAAAAAAGTTAATGAAATGACTTGTTTGCCCTAACTTTAACTTTCCTTGTTTCTTTTCTTTAAAGGGAGGAGAGAGAATGAGAAGGGAAGGGTAAGGGCATATTTGTGAAATGGATGCCAAAGTTAACTTTTCTTAATCTCCGTGCCATTTCAATGTGCCCAAGTAAAGATGGGACGGAGGGAGTATTCATCATCATCATCTTTATTTCCGCATTTTCCTTACAATCAAAATTCATTCCTGTTCGCGCTATTTTTCGCTAATTCATACTTCACTTCTGATCAATTCAATGGCTCCAATTGATTCTACAAATCCTTTATATTTGCATGCATCGGATCACCCTGGGATGCTACTGGTAGCTAAACCATTCGATGGAACAGGTTTTGGACCATGGAAAAAGGCAATGTCCATTGGTCTTTCTGCTAAAAACAAGTTAGGAATGGTTACTGGACAAACAACCAGACCTGCTGCAACTGAAGAACATTTCAATCTATGGCAGCGCTGCAACGATATGGTGACTTCTTGGATTTTAAATGTCCTGTCTAGTGATATAGCAGAAAGTGTGCTATATTGCAGTTCTGCTCATCAGATTTGGACTGAGCTGGAAGACAGGTTTGGTCAAGCCAGTGGCGCCAGGTTATATCAGTTACAGAAAGATATCAGTGATACAGGTCAAGGTACCAGTGATATTGCTTCATATTTCACCAAGATGAAGAAAAATTGGGATGAATTAAGTGCTTTGACTTGTCTCCCAACCTGTACCTGTGGAGCTGTGCAGGCAATCAACAAGAATGAGCAAGAACAGAAGCTGGTTCAATTTCTCATGGGACTAAATCCACTTTATGACAACATTAGGGGCAATATTCTTATGATGAAGCCTTTACCTAATCTAGGTCAGGCTTATGCTCTCCTAATTCAAGATGAAAATCAAAGAAGAATTCACTCAACAACTCAGTTTGCTTCAGAGTCTGCTGCTATGTATGCCAATCAGCATCATAATTCATCACAGAACAGTTACAAAGGAAAGTTTGAAGGCAGAAAATCTCTTGTCTGTACTCACTGCAAGAAAACAGGCCATGAAGCAAGCAAATGCTACAGGATCATAGGATTTCCAAAAGAATTTAAATTCACTAAAAGCAGGACATATGCTGCTAATGTATCTGGAGACAATGATAATGAACAATATCATTCAACTGACAATGCCAATATCAGTTTGGCTAGGACTGGTTCTAATATCCCTGGCTTGACACAAGAGGATTGCAGCAATCTGCTTGCTCTACTGAACAAGACTCAGATAGGTGCTGGAAACAATCTCAAGAGCACTCAGGATTCTGGAGCTTCTATTTCTCATATTAATTCATTCGTCAACTGTGCTGGTAAGGTTTCTGGCACTTCTCAAAACTTTTCAGGTTCATGTATTTGCAATGCTTGTTGTTCTGCTTCTGCTGATTATGTTTGGATCCTAGACACAGGAGCTTCTGACCATATGTGTCATGACATGTCACTATTTTCTAGCACCACACATCTAAATAAGCCTCACCAAATCACTCTCCCAAATAAACAAATTGTAGCTGTCACACAAATTGGTACAGTTCAGATCACAAACACCATTTCTCTCAAAAATGTCTTTTATGTGCCTCAATTCAAATATAATTTGCTCTCTATTGGCAGATTATGCAAACAGATACACTGTTATGCCTTGTTTACTGAGCTTCAATGCTTTCTTTTGTTCCTGCAGGGCCCTTCAATGAAGAGGCCTCAGGATCTTGGTGATGCACATTCCTTTGTTGAGCTTGGAAATGCTCATGCTGGGCTGTTCTTGTTCAGAATGCAGCCATCTTCCCTTTCCCATATTCCTGCTGTTGGATTTCCTGTTTTAGAAAATAATGTTGATACAAGATATATCAACAAATTACCTACTCCTGATTGTTGTAATATGAGTGATGATAAACTGCATTTTCCCATTCATGATACAGACAGTGATATTCACTGTAATAATGCACATAAATGCAATGCTTTATTGTGGCATAATAGACTTGGACATCTTCCCTTGTACAAGTTGAAATCCTTGTGTTTACTTGACAATGTATCTGGAAATAATATGCTCTCAAGCTGTGATATTTGTGCTAAAGCTAGACAACACAGAAACCCCTTCCCTCACAGTCACATCCAAACTACTCAACCATTTCAGCTCATTCACATTGACCTCTGGGGTGCCTATCATACACCTACATACAATGGCTTTAGCTACTTTCTCACCATTGTTGATGATTTCACTAGAACTACTTGGACACACTTACTCAGTGCCAAGAGTAATGCCCTACCTCTCATACAAGCTTTTTCAGAAATGGCCAGTACACAATATCAAGCCACAATACAAACAATAAGATCAGACAATGCCTTGGAATTAGGTCTCAGTAAAGAAGCTACTAATTTTTTCCTCTCCAAGGGCATCATTCACCAAACTAGTTGCACTGATACACCACAACAAAATGGAATAGTGGAGAGAAAACACAAGCACCTATTAGAAACAGCCAGAGCCCTCATGTTTCAATCCCATTTACCTGTGAGATTTTGGGGAGATTGTATCCTTACAGCTACATATCTTATCAACAGATTCCCTACCAAATTATTACATGGCAAAACCCCACATGAGCTTCTCACTGGCTCCAAATCATCTTACACTCACCTCAGGACTTTTGGGTGCCTTTGTTATGTTTCTACACTCAAAAGGGGCAGGGATAAATTCAAACCTAGAGCTTCTTCATGCATCTTCCTAGGTTATCCTTATGGGAAGAAAGGTTATAAAGTTTATAATCTTGATACAAAAACAATTCAAATATCCAGGGATGTTATTTTCCATGAGGATATATTCCCATTTCAGTCACCTCATTCAAATATTTCTCATTCTTTCTTTCCCTTTCAGACTTTGTCTCATCCTCATACTTATGATCACACTTCTCTACCTGATTCTCATGATCCTCCCTCATACACATCTCCCTCACCTATTCATGCTCAACCTCACTCTTCACCTGAAGTTAGAAGATCAAGCAGGTCTACTGCTCCTCCTTCATACCTGCAGGATTATGTCTGCAATAGTGTTTGTAGTCATGTGCTCACTTCTTCTGAATCAAACCCCTCTTCCTGTCCTCACACCATCACTTCTTCAATTAACCTCCCTCAACATGTATGTTTTAGCTCCCTCTCTTCTCCTAGTCAGCATTTGTTGAACACAGTTTTGCAACTAGATGAACCTACTTGTTTTGAAAATGTTGTTACTAACCCTTCATGGCAGGAAGCTATGTCTAAAGAATTTGCAGCTCTTGAAGCAAATGAGACTTGGTTAATCACTGATCTTCCCAAAGGCAAGAAGCCTATTAGCTGCAAATGGGTTTATAAGATCAAGCTTAAAGCTGATGGTACCATTGAGAGGTACAAAGCTAGACTGGTTGTTAGGGGTTTCACTCAAGTAGAAGGCATAGATTACACTGAGACTTTTTCTCCAGTAGTCAAAATGACTACAATCAGGGCCCTAATTGCAATTGCAGTCAAGCAAGGTTGGTCAATGCACCAACTTGATGTTAATAATGCCTTTCTACATGGAGACCTCCATGAGGAGATCTACATGAAGCCACCTCCTGGCTTGGAACTTTCTAACCCCAACCAAGTATGCAAACTCAAGAAATCCCTCTATGGTCTCAAGCAAGCATCCAGGCAGTGGTATGGGAAGTTATCAGATTCTCTCAAATCCAGGGGTTATCAAATGTCACAAAATGACCATTCTTTATTTCACAAGAAAATGGTTGGTTCCACAGTCTTCATTGCTGTGTATGTTGATGATGTTCTCATCACAGGGGACAATGAGAAAGAAATTGCAGATTTAAAGCTATTTTTAGACAATACCTTTAAAATCAAGGACTTAGGTTACTTGAATTATTTTTTGGGAATTGAGGTTTTGCATAATAATGGTGGAATTATTCTGACTCAAAGAAAATTTGCTCATGAGTTGCTGAAGGAATTTGCTTGTTCCTCTGGACCTACAGCAATATGCCCTCTGGAAACAAACATTAAACTGAAACTGAATGAAGGCAACTCTATGACTGATCCTGGTCAGTTTAGAAAGCTAGTTGGTAAGCTCAATTTCCTCACACACACAAGGCCTGATCTTAGCTTTGCAGTTCAATACCTAAGCCAATTCATGCAAAATCCTAAACAACCTCACATGGATGCTGCTCTTCATGTTCTGAAGTATCTTAGAAGGGATCCTGGTCAGGGCCTGTTCATGAACTCCAAAGATGACTACAAGCTTCTAGCCTACTGTGATTCAGATTGGGCAGCATGTCCACAAACAAGAAGATCCATAAGTGGTTATTTTATCATGCTTGGAGGGAGTCCAATCTCATGGAAATCTAAAAAGCAAGCTACAGTTTCTTTGTCTAGTGCAGAAGCTGAATACAGAAGCATAAGAAGAATTACATCAGAATTAGCATGGTTATCCAGATTACTTGGTGAATTAACTGTCCCTGACATTGTGCCTATCACTCTTAAATGTGATAGCCAGGCAGCTATTTACATTGCCAAAAATCCTGTTTTCCATGAGCGCACTAAACACATAGAATTGGATTGTCATTATGTGCGGGAACAGTTGCAAGCAGGGTTAATTAGCCTTCATCATGTCAGAACAGTTGGCTGATCTGTTTACCAAAAGCTTGCCAGGACATCCACACCCTTATCTGCTCAGCAAGTTAGGAGTGTCATCCCCTCCTACTTGAGGGGGGTGTTGGAATTACTGTGATTAATTATTACAGCATGTAAACATGTAATTATTGTACAGAGCATAGCATTAGTTTTTCTGTTAGAGTTTGTTAGAGCTACAGAAAAGTTTGTTACAGTTTGTTACAAACAGTAGCCTGTCTGCTAGAGTAGGAGCCTAGCTGGCGCCTCTTGCTTGCCTGTAGTATATAGCTCATATTCAGCTGTAATTCATTTAGTTCAGTTAATGAAAAATCATTCTTCTCACAATCACTTTCTCTCTCTAAGATTTCTCTCTGTTCTTCTTCTCAATTGTTCTTCCCTCTTCATGAGTTTGTGCTGATATTCACCTCAAACAACAATTACCACCTCCCTAGCTCATAAAAACACAGAAACATGATCCTTTTCATCACCACATCCTAGTTATATCAACATCATACTCTCTCAATGCTCACCAATTTGAAGGGTTTTTTTTTTAAATCATCATACTGGCATTCATACCCACATACCAAAATGAGCAGAAAACACAGCCAATCAAAATTTAAAAAAGGAACCCAAAATGGCAGAAAAATAGTAGAAACCTAAAGAAAATTTACCTGGCCCCCAGATAGAACGGTTGCAATGGATAAAGCAATACTGGGTTTCTCCCCAACCTGGAAAAAACATACTCTAAATCAAAACATGCATAATTAAACACAAATGCATAAACCCAAACAGATGAAATAAAACATTGAGACAAAATTTCTGATTTCTTACCATGAGAACCTTCGGAGCCATTAATTATGAAATGGATACACGAAGAGACAGAAAAAATAAAATCAAAATGAGTACTATTCGTTCTTCAGTTGGTCTACTAGAAAATCAGTGAGAGAGAGAGAGAATAAGCAATAAATTTTTGAACTTTGGGAAAAATGGAAACTGATTTTTAGGGCTTTTTCTTGATTTGGCGGGGGTTGACTGGTCAATGGTGAGGTATTATTATTGAGCCTATTTTGGGTCGTTTTAGATGTCCGTATTAATCCACTAAACGTTGTTCTCATCTGTCAGATGCGGGTCCATCAAAGGCCCTTTTCTTACATAATTGGGCTTGACCCAACATGAGCTTCTTCTGCTTTGGGCATTGGGCCAAGGTATATATATATATATATATATATATATATATATATATATATATATATATATATATATATATATATATATATATATATATATATATGTAACTATTATACAACAAAATTACACGGGAATTATATAGATACAAGGCGACCATAAGAGGCCCCGATTATATCTGCAAAAAGATAACAACCCAAAAAGGGGGCGGGGTATATAACAAAGAGGTAGCCTTTCCAAGTTCCCGCGCGTGGTGTGCTAGTCTATCTGCCGCTTGGTTAGCTTCACAGTAGATATGTACAAGGATGACAGACCACTGGCGATCAAGGAAGTGCCTGCAATCAATGATTAAACCATGGTAATGAACTGGATAATGACATTTGCCAAGTATCATATTGAGTGCAAGTAAAAAGTCGGATTGTATTTCTATAGAGTGGAGCTGTAAAGTCCAAGCAAGACATAATGCTTGGTGGATGGCAAGAAGTTCCATATGAGTATTCATAGTATGTTGTCGGTGAAGAAGGAAAGCAAAGTGTCATTTTCCTTGAGGACTTCTAATAAGCCCTGATGCTCCTCCTTTTCCGGGTTAGGAGAAGCACTCTCGTCAACATTGATTATGTAAGTCGAGCAGGTGAAAGCATGCTAGTGAATGGTGATATAAGTCTGTAACCTTGAGGTGATGGTAACTGGACCTAGATACCAAAATTCTTGCAGTTGACTATTAACTTTGGTCAAACATCTAAGGAAAGACCAAGGAAGGCCTTCAAAGACAAGCAGATTTCGCTCTTTCCAAATGACCCAACAAGCTATGATAAAGATTAAAGTCCAAGGGATATGTGGAAAGCAATTGTGTACTGGTGTTGCTGAGAGGTCGTGTGCAATCCAATGGGGTAAAGTAGCTGCAGAACTAGCAAATCCTAGTGACTGCCATACTTGTATTGAATAGGGACAAAGTGCAAGTAGGTGGAAGGGTGTCTCAGAGTGTTCATCACAACGTGGGCATAAGTTATCATAGCAATGAGGTCCAGCTATAATTTGTTTAGTAGGGATGCGATTATGTGCAGCTTTCCAAACAAAGTATTGTGCACGGGGGGACAAGCTGTTTTTCATAGAGTATTCCATAATGTAGAATTCATAACATGAGAGGGTAGAGATGTTTGCAAATGGTATGCCGATTTAACTGTGCATTGGCCCGAAGTAGTATATGACCAGGACAACTCATCTGCAGAATTTATATGGGTAGCCAATGAGATGGAAGAGATTTGATCTATGATGTGATGTGGAAGAGGATTTTAGAATACTCTCGAGCTGAGAAACTCTTAACTCTGGAGGTGACAAATGTTTAGTACATTGATGTACTAGTCTAGTGGTCAAAACTTAAGAGCGAGCTCCCAAGTATATTCGATATCGAATATCGTGATCTTACCTTTTTATTACACGTTAATATTGTCTATGAATTGGCTTTAAAAGAGGAGTCAAATGTGTACATTTTATACCTAAATACGAATAGTCGATTCGTTATTGATGATATATCGTCTTTTATGATTTCTCTATATATAACTTTATTTACGTTCTTAAGTTATTTGCATAATCTTACAACAATACTTGAAAATGAACAAAACAAAAGCACATACTCACTCAACATTAAGGAGTATGTCTATTTATGACTTATCCATATTTAGTACTCCATAATAAAAATAAATAAAGAGTACTATTGATAAGTAACTTGTTTCTTAAGTTTTTACTCTTTTCTATATATTGACTCTTGGCTCACAATTTCCAATTTTACCCTCACCCCTTTTCCTCACTCACTCTCACTCACTCTCACTCATCCTCTCTTCCTCACTCACTCTCACTCATCCTCACCACCACACCATCACACCGGCAACCACCACCACCACCACCACCACCACCACCACCACCACCATGTCAGGGGCTAGCGGCAGCGGCGGAGGCTTCGACGGCGAGGGAGGCGGCGACCGACGGCATCGCGGGGTGGTAACTTTTCGAAATTTTTTTTTTTTTGTTTGAATTGAATTTTTTTTGCCTTGAATTGAAATTTTTTTGCCTTGAATTGAATCGCGAACTTATGAATTGAAGTTGTGTTGAATTTTTTTTTTTTTTTTGCGTCGATCGTCTGCCGATCTCGACTCACCCTTGGGTGAGTCGTCTGAGACCGGCGACTCACCTTTGGGTGAGTCGTCTGCCGATCTCGACTCGCCCAAGGGTGAGTCGCCGGTCGCAGACGACTCACCCAAGGGTGAGTCGAGATCGGCCGACGACTCACCCTTGGGTGAGTCGCCGGTCGCAGACGACCGACACAAAAAAAAAAAAATATTATTTTATTATTATTATTATTATTATTATTATTATTATTATTATTATTATTATTATTATTATTTATTATTATTATTATTTATTGTTATTATTATTATTATTATTTATTGTTATTATTATTATTATTATTATTATTATTATTATTATTATTATTATTATTATTATTTATTGTTATTATTATTATTATTATTATTATTATTATTTATCGTTATTATTATTATTATTATTTATTGTTATTATTATTATTATTGATTATTGTTTAATTAATTAAAAATGTGAAATGATAGATGGGAGGAGCCGGTAAATCGGTGCCTCGGTTATTTAGTGAACTAGCTGGTTCAGGACCGCGTCACACGAGGACGCGCGGGATTGATGCCTCTGTACGGAGACAGAGAGAGGCAGTTCGGATGAGGGAGATGACTGCTGAGCAAGACGACACTAGCGAGTTCTACTCCGGGGGTCAGTCCATGGACGATGATCAGATTGGCGTCGAATCATCCTCAGATTGGCACGTGGTGAAGGGCAGAGGCGGTAGGTTTGTTAGTACTGGGTCGTCCAGTACTAGCAAACGATCTAGAGCGGAGGACGACACTACGTGGCTTGTTACAGAGCCTGTGGAGGGTGGGCCGGCGGATGATAGCGTCATACCGAGCTTCCTGGGCCATGTAGCATCTCGTGTGTGGAATGGAGAGACGAGGGGTCTCTTGAAGTGTCAGAACCGATTCAATGTCTGTCAGCGGCTGAGTCAGTGGCGAGCGGAGATGTCGGCCGAGATGAGGGCTCGGATCGAGGGGACTGGGTTATCACACCTGGCAAACATTATGTTCAGACATATTGACTTCCCCCTGATATCTGCATTCGTTGAAAGGTGGCAGCCGGATACGAACTCGTTCCACATGCCGTTCGGAGAGATGACGATCATGTTGCATGATGTATGGCATATTCTTCGGATTCCTGTAGACGGACAGCTCGTTTCCATTGACGGACGGGATGGGCAGCTGCAGATGGCGGCCATGGAGGTTCTCGGGGTCAGCCGAGAGGAACTGATGTGTAGCCACTGGCAGGGCGGTGCGGTCCTCACGGAGTCGGTTTTTGAGCTTTGCCGTGAGCAAGTAGAGGACAACCAGGCGACAGCTTGGATGTGGTTACTTATTGGATCCACCTTGTTTGTCGACAAGAGTGGTAACCGTATTAGACCCTCCTGCGTGATGGAGGTGATGGACGACGGTGTCGATACGGTGCATGACTTCTCTTGGGGATCTGCTGCCCTCGCCTTCCTATATCGTCAGCTCGGTATAGCTAGTCGCGGGGATTCTCAGGGCATCTGCGGATGCCTAACTCTCCTGCAGGCATGGATAAACGAGTACTTTCCCTGCTTCCGACCTCATCGGGAGCGGATGGTTGTCGGGGACGACGAGGCTCCCCGTGCGTCCGTATGGAGTGCCCAGGCTGAGGGCAAGGACGTGGTTCGACTGCACTCCTTACGTAGACGCTTGGATCATCTGCGAGCGACAGAGGTACGTCATTTAGTTATCGGTGTTCATGATTTATTTCGTCATTTGCTATGTTTTTTTACTTCATCGTAACTTTCAACATTTCTACGTAGGTGGTGTGGCTGCCGTACGGTTCTAACCCGGCAGTATCTGTACCGAGGACTGTATTCATGGGGTGGCTACAGTATCGGGATATTATCGAACCGTACATGCCTGGTCGTTGTTTACGACAAATCGGGTACGTACAGAGTATCCCTTCCCCGATCTTTAGGCCAGTCAAAGCGATCAGGTCATGGAGCAGTCGTTCGTACAAGGTTGTCTTCCCCGAACGGATCTCATCTGATGCTTGGCGTATGTTCCCGGGATTTTACATTCTTGGTCTCCATGGGTTTCAGGCATCCACGTCAGATCCCACAGCATGTACGGATGACTACCTCGCATGGTACTACCTTCACTCCCACCCTCGGCTGATACCTGACGCTGCAGCACCTGTGATTCCTCCACGATCCAACAACGATTATGTAAGTGATTAACTAAAATATATATTTTTTTTACGTATTACATATCTTTGAACTCACACTCATTGTTACTTTTTTGCAGTGGGTGAATCGTCTAGCCGTCGGATTTGAGTCTTCCATTACTTTGCTTCCTCCGGAGCAAGCGGAAGGTCCTCGATCATTTATGGACGAGTTTATGAGAGATTGGCGGGCTGCCAAATGATGTATTGACCCTAGATGAATTTGTTATATATTTATATAAGAGTTTCATTGTTATTGTTATTTATTTGTGTTATTGTAATTGTTATTTACATTTTTTGTT
Organism: Tetragonia tetragonoides; assembly: GCA_038025085.1. Lineage (NCBI taxonomy): Eukaryota > Viridiplantae > Streptophyta > Magnoliopsida > Caryophyllales > Aizoaceae > Tetragonia > Tetragonia tetragonoides. Next base: position 39,620,947 of record CM076152.1, read on the forward strand.
TTATTGTAATTTGTTGTTTTATTTACCTCCAATAATCACGACCACTCTCCACATGCAAAATATAACAATCACACAAAAATGTGACAATGATATAAGTATAACAATCACGCAAAACATTCAATTACGTCGACCTCGCTAAACGATCCCAATGTGCTCTTCGCCTAACATACATTTGCTCCCAACCAGCGACACTATCAGAACGGAAAGTAAACCATGCTTCGCATATCGGAGGAACAGGGAAATCTGAGGCTAAATCCAGACGGATATAATGCTCGTACGAATAACCTAAATGACACATGACAATTTCCCTACTTGGACGTGTAGCAGTCGAAGGTGCTTGCAACGGTAGCACTGTGTAACAAGAATATAACCCCCTTCCGCTGCCGTATCCGAATAACATAATCGCTGCATTGAAGAGGTTGGCAATCGGGAACAAATCCTCAATTACTGTCATCCAGTGATCATCGTTACACGCACCTCCGTCCCACATAATACGGCGGTAACCAGCGTCGACCCCTTCAACGTATAGGGTTTCGTACAATGCTCGGTTAGCTAAGAGTTCGTGTGCAATGCAAACTCTCGTCAATCGCCATTGCTCTTGGTCTCCGAAAACGTAGTCCGCAATGACACGGAAACCGCAATTACCATCCCCAAGCACATCGAGATATCCTTCAATGAAAGGTATGATGATTCCCGGAATTTTGTTAACATGATAAAATTCAGTGATATCTATCCCGTGTCCAGCTGCAAGACAATATAATAGAAAGTCATTAATAGTACTTATCAAAAAGTAATTAACAACATTATGTACATGTTAATAAATTATGGGTTTTCATACCAGTACTCCGCACGACCTTACTCGATGAGGATGAGCTACGACCACGCCCGCGGCTCGAACTGGATGACCTAGGGCGACCACGACCCCTCTGGGAGTACTCCCATGAACTAGGATCACGTCTGGTAGAGGAACTCCCTCTCGGTCGACCTCTGACTGTCGTGTTCGCTTCCGGCTCGACGTAACTCGCTTCCTCAGGATGAAGCTGCTCATTCATAAGGACAGATATGTTGCGCACAACTGCCGGGTCGCTTGAGTTAACCTCGTCGACCAGAGACTGAAATTATCGATGCTCCTCAGATGGATGCTCAGTCATGTCAAGCGTAGCTATCTCCACTGCATCACTAATAACGAGTGTTCGCCAAAATTTGTGGACACTATTCAAGCTAATTGGCGTGCCCGTATCCATGGCCGTTTTCAACTCACACGCACACGGGATCTGATGAGTGGATCTCAATACACAACCGCAACGATCAAATACTTGGTGACTCAATTCTCTCATCCTGTTCAGCTCAGCCCATAATATTTGTAAGCAGTAATGGGAAACATACCCGGTCAGATAGTTCAATGGGAAACCCGAGTACATCACACTTCTTCGTCTTCTGCACTCTTCAAGTGTGTACTTGATCTCAGTTATTTGTGACTCGATTGACTTGTTGACCTTGTTCCAAACATTATCCAAAGCTCTAGTTGAGGAGTTCAACCACTGTTTTAGCGCGGCATGTGCACTCTCCACCCTGCAAGTCGTAGTGTTGCCAAGGTGTAGCACCTTATTCGTCCACGCAGCCACAAACATCTCTTTGTATCTCAGCCAGGTCTCCTTTACATAGGATATCACGTGAGGGTAACTCCTCCAACTATCCTTCATCTGACGCACTGCTCTATCGTACGCAGCTTCTGTGGAAGCTTCCATGATAATTTTCCACCTCCCGTTCTTGAACCTCTGCGCGACAAGCTTATCTTTTCCACAAAGTCTGTACACTTTGTCTTCAACGACTTTGTTAATGTGCCATGTACAGAGCAAATGGGCACTCTCGGGAAATATCTCTCTAATAGGTCTCATCAACCCTAGCTCACGATCGGTCACAATTGTTGTTGGGTGTACATCATTTCCAATAAGCATCCTCAACTTATCTAAGACCCACGCATAGCTTGCCTGAGTCTCATCCTTCATAATGGCATAAGCTATGAGGAAGTTCTTATTGCTTGGAGTCATCCCCACTATCTCAAGAAACGGCATCTTATACTTGTTTGTTTTGTACGTGGAATCTAAGCCAATCAACCAAGGAAAAGACCGAAGTAACTGAATTGATGTAGGGTGTGCCATGAACACGTGAGTTACCTCATTAGTAGCTCGGTCGGCTCTTGTCCAATGTACGTACTTATTCTCCACAGCTAAATGATGAAACTGACCAATGACATCTCTCTCTTCAAAATCAAGTTTCCTTATACGATCTCTGTGGTTGTACACATGCCGTCTAGTTGCATTGTCCTCGGGAAATTTTTCCTGAATAGCGGCCAAGATAGCACATGGCTTTGTTTGTGCCGAAGTCATGTCACGAACGAGTTTCTTTGACCCAGGACTAAGACCACTCATCTGACGATATCCCTCAGGAAACACAGCAAAGTCATGGTTGTGCGTACCCCTAATCCCAGGCAATGTGACAATCATCCAACTATTGGACCCATACACTTGCCGAGCTCTTAACTGGAACGTACATTTACAAGCCTTTGTTTTCGATTTCTTCCGAGTAGCAGTATCTAAGTCTCTTAATTCCCCTCTGTAGCGTTCACCTCGATTGCATTTTAACAATTTTACGCTTTCATTCTTCTTGTGTGACGAAATTATCAACTCAAACCCGATAGTAAGGGCAATTTGTTTTGCCCAATTAATTGCATCTGTATCACTATCAAATAACTCATCAGTGACGAAATGCGTACTGTAATCAACACCATCACCACCGAACCGCTCCAAAGGAACCTAACGAAAACAACGAAAATAATGTTAGCTTAATCTTAAATTCAAACAATAATAATAATAATAATAATAATAATAATAATAATAATAATAATAATAATAATAATAATAATAATAATAATAATAATAATAATAATAAAATAATAATAATAATAATTTTTTTTGTGTCTGTCGGTCGTCGATCTCGACTCACCCAAGGGTGAGTCGTCCGCCACCGGCGACCCACCCAAGGGTGAGTCGTCTGTTGATCTCGACTCGCCCAAGGGTGAGTCGCCTGTAGCAGACGACTCACCCTGGGGGAGTCGAGATCGATAGGCGACTCGCCCTTGGGTGGGTCGCCGTTCGCGGACGACTTACCCAAGGGTGAGTCGAAAATCTCAGACGACCGTGCAAAAAAAATGCGCAAAAAAAAAAAAAAAAATTTACCTCCGCCACCGTCGACGGCACTTCCCGGTCGCCGGCAGACATCCGCGGGTTGCTTGAGTGTTGATGAAGGTTGGGTATGAGAGTGGGTGGTAGAGTGGGAGAAAGAGAGGGAGAGTTGGTGTGAGAGTTAGAGAGGGAGAGGATGAGTGAAAAATTAATAAAGGGCAAAATTGAAATTTTGGGGGGCGGTAACTAGTAATTTAGGGGCGGCATTTAGTAACACCCAGCAATTTTTCCATTAAAGCTCTCCCCAAGGACATTGAAGCAAATCATCATTTGGAAAAAAGAATCTAGAATGGTAGAATAAAAAGCATGTCAATATTATACAACAACTATTGCAATTAAGATTAAACAAACTAATTGCAATAAATTTCTGACAAACATTTCTGACATTCTAAATAAAAAAAAAGGGAATATCGATGCATAGTTATCCAGTCTTTAAATTTATAAAATTGGGGTATACGCCTAATCATTGACCCACCCCCTTCTTAGCTTGTGATTCGTTTAACCTTTGATTGGAAGAAACTCTCTCCTTTGTTTGTTTATGTGAAAATTAACCAAAACATTAAATAAATAAAAAGATAAACAAATCAATGATTTTTCACCTTGGGCACTGTGTCCTTTAGCCAATCAATTAGTGACACGTATGCAAATTAAAAATTATAATCATCAAAAAATTAAACTGAGAGTCAATTTGCATTAATATGTGTGCTCTCAATGATTGATGATCACGTTAGATTAGAAGAGTGAAGTTGTGGTTTTGTAATTTTCTTTTTCTTATCTTATGATGATCATGTTAATTAATTTCTTAATTATGAATTATTTTCTTAATTATTAATTAATTTGGGTTTAATCTTTCTAAGCACCTCATTGCCGACATAGTAAAGCATCTTAAAGTTTTGTGGATTAAATAATTAGGAAGTTGGGCGGTGGAGAGTGGTGTAGCATGTCAAGAAATAAGAGGAACAGTGAAGGTAAGGGGGATGAGAGTTGTTAGATCTTGACTAACTATTTAATAATAATTACGAGTGTTTCCAATTTGCATGAAAATGCATTGCATTTTAGCTTACACGTTTAGTCATACATTCTGCATTACTTTGTGTGTTTGTAGTAAATAATTACTAGTTTTTTACACTATTCATTCACTTGTACATATTATTCCTACGAGCTGGGTTTACGGATGAGATTCTCTCTCAGACTACATTTTCTGCATTACGCATTATATTTGTAGATACTTTACATGGCTTAATATTTTACTTTACCTATTTGATTTACACAAAAATTAGTATGAGGGGGCCTCAAAGTGATCATGTCCTCTGTAACAAGTATGACGTCATGCTTATGTCATGTTTGGCTATAGAGGGGGGACTCAACTTGAAGCAGCCTCAAAGGAAACATTTTATTTTTATTTATAATAAATTTAACACGCATGTGTCAAGTACCTACAAGTATAAATGTGTAATGCGTAAATGTTGAAAATAGTGTACCAAAAAATCTTAATCTTATTCCTATACATAAATTACTTGTTGAAAAGTTAGACTTTCGCTTAGGGACTCGTACAGGGTGGTGTCTTTGTTAGTTGGAACTTGTTGGTTTAACTTGTAAGTTGTAAATTAGCTACTAGAGTATGTAGCTGCTAGCTGTAGAAATCCTACAAGATCAAAAGGTATGACTTTTGATAGTAGCTAGAGTACTATTACCTACTAAGATAATAAAAATTGATCTTCCCAAAAATTCTCATTCTCATGCCATACATCATAGGGTATAAAATAAATCTTGAATATATTAATTCATGGTGTTGTTTGTTACTTGTATTGTATAAGTTTGAGTATCTTTTTCCCCTATTGTCATCCAAGTTTAATACTCCCTCCGTCCCTATATTTTCTTCTCACTTTCCATTTTGAGCAGTCCCTATATATTCTTCTCATTACCTAAAATAGTAACTTTTCTAGTGTTAAATCCCTATACTACCCCTCACTTACTCATCAAACCACCCCATGTGCTTGTGGTCCCAGATTTTTACCTCTCTCTTAACTCATTAAATCAGGGGCAAAGTTGACAAAAATTGGCTACTTTCACCTTTTCTTAATTTGCGTGCCTTTTGGTCATGAGAAGAAAATATTGGGACGGAGGGAGTAACTAGTTTGGATCATGCCTTGTATCACCAGCGCAGCAAACGCGTTTGCAATTGATGAAACGAACGAACTTAACTCCACTAAATTGAACTGAACTGGATTAAACCTAACTCATTACTAAGTACGTGAAAAAGAACACACTCTTAATCTCTATCAATTAATCTTCAAATACATTACATTAGTCAATTTTACCAAAAAGATTTGGTAAACCTTCTACATACAATTCAATAGGCCAATTATTTTGAGTAATATAAACTAAAAACGAATATTGATGGATGTATTGATTCCAGTACGAGTGGACTGTAGTCTGTAATAATGCCCAAAATTTCAACATAATTAGATGGTTGAATTCAATATAAATTTGACCTTTAAAATTAAAAAAGTACACAGGAAGAAAGAAAGAAGAGAACAGATGCGAAAGGTTGGCATTACAGTGTTAGTCACCAAAACCAGGTTTGGGTACAAAGACAAAAAGCAGCACACGCTTTGACAACCTTTTTATATTCATTCTTTTTCTTTTGCCTTTGCCGTTTTGTTCGTCTCCTTATAATCTTATTATGATTAAAGTGCTCTTTGCTCAAGGTCAAGGATTATACATCTCCTGCAAATTAATATATATCACGATCTACAAATATATTTTTGTTTTATGTTTTGGAAAAGTGTACGTACAATTCCCCAAGTCCATGGATTCAGCCTACCAAGTTGATCTCCCTATTTGATTGCGGCTAGAAACAACTCAATTGATTATAGATAAACAATTTCTAAGTAAGTGGGAACTTATATTCTACTCACTACTCGTAATTATAAATGAAACTACTAATATCAATGTTATTCCAAGAAAACTCCCCTTAAATGGAGCAAGACGTGTATGAAAATATGAGACTAAAGATGGATTCATGTCGTGCTTTCTGGTCGTGCCTTCGTGTTTTTAACAGTGTTGTGTTGCGTCGTGCAATCATGCTTATAATTATCGTACTTCGTGCCCGTATTGTGTCGACTCATTCAAAAAATAGGCCCACGTCATGTCATGCTCGTGCATGTGTCATGTCGTGCTTGTGTCGTGCGTGCCGTGCCTAGGCTTTTTTTTAAATATTAACTAAATTTTTGTCATGCTCTAATGTGTCGTGCTGTGCATGACCGTGCTTTCAATTCAAAATCTAGGCCCAAGCCCGCTATTTCGTGCACTTTCTTGCTTTGTGCTGTATCATGCCGTATAAAAGGCATGTTGGGTCGTACCGTGTGCCTCGTGCTAATCGTGCCCAGTGTCATCTCTATATGAGACTAACACACAATAAAATGGCCTCACCATTTAGAAGTGTAAGGATCACTTATTATGAACAGTGACATTTGTTTCACAAAAAAGTGATTATCCTCCCATTGAAAGTTACAATAAGAACGTCTTATACAATTTTTTTTGTATTAATCTATATAATTAGATTAAAACGCAATGATTAAACCAGAGCTCGCCACATCAACCGCTGAATTGCGGAATGATGTGTCAATTTACTTATGGCGTGGGCCTCCCGGAAGCCCCAAAAACGTGAATTATATAGCCTTCGTTTTCGGCTTCCAGGGGCCTGAGTTTCATCTTTCCAAAACTTCTATGTGGGGTCTATCATGACCCTAGAGGACCCTCGGTGCCCTGGGAGGGTCATCCAGATCCCAAAACTTCGATATCACCCATGCCTTCGGTGTTCCGACCCTTACATTGGTGTCCCGTAAAAACGCCTTTACAAGCCTATCAGGGACCCAATAACGGACCCCGGAGGCCTCTTATGTTCCCTAAAGATGTCCCAGGCGATGTGGTAGGGCTCCCAGAAGCCCAAAAAAGGTGGATTATAGCGTTTGATTTTCAACTTCCAGGGTCCCGGTTTTCGTTTTTTCCAAACTTCTCCGAGGGGTATATCATGACCCTAAAGGACCCTAGGTGTCCCGGGAGGGTCAACCGGATCCCCAAACTTAGATATCACCCATGCCTTTGGTGTTTTGGCCCTTACATTGGTGTCCCGTAAAAAAGCCCTTACAAGCCTATCCGAGACCCGATAACGGACCCCGGGGGTTTCTTCTGTTCCCTAAGGGTGTCTCGTGCAATGTGGTGCAAAAACATCCACCTTCGCTCCGGGGCCTCCCGGAAGCCCAAAATACGTGGATTGTAACCTTCGTTTTCGGCTTCCAGGGGCCCGGGTTTCATTTTTGCCCAAACTTCTCAAGGGTGTCTATCATGACCCTAGAGGACCCTATGTGCCCCGGGAGGGTCATCCGAATCCTCGAACTTTGATATCACTCACGCCTTTGGTGTTCCAACTCTTACACCAATGTGCCGTAAAACGCCCTTACAAGTATATCAGGGACTCGATAATGGACCGCAGGGCCTTCATTTGTTCACTAAGGGTATCCGTGCAATGTGGTGGGAAAAGATCCACCTCCGTTTCGAGGCCTCCGGAAGCACAAAAAACGTGGATTATAGCCTTCATTTTTGGCTTACGGGGGCCCGCGTGTCTATTTTGCCCAAACTTTTCTGGGGGGTCTATCATGACCATAGAGGACCCCGGTGCCCCGGGAGGGTCATCCGGATCCCCAAACCTTGATATCACCCATGCCTTCGGTGTTTTAGCCCTTACACTGGTGTCCCGTAAAAACACCCTTACAAGCCCATTCGGGAGCCGATAACGGACCCCGGGGGCCTCTTATGTTCCCTAAGGGTGTCCCGTGCGATGTGGTGCGAAAATATCCACCTTCATTCAGGGCCTCCCAGATGCCCCAAAAACGTGGATTATAGCCTTCATTTTCGGCTTCCAGGGCCCGGGTATTATTTTTGCCCAAACTTCTCCGGGTGGTTTATCATGACCCTAGAGGACCCTAGGTGCTCCAGTAGGGTCATCCGGATCCCCAAACTTTGATATCACACAAGCCTTTGGTGTTTCAACTCTTACACCACTGTGCCGTAAAACGCCCTTACAAGCCTATCAGGGACCCGATAACGGACTCCGGGGGCTTCCCATGTTCCCAAAGAGGTGTCTAGAGCAATGTGGTCCGAAAATATCCACCTTCGTTCTGAGGCATCCCGGAAGGCCAAAAAAGTGGATTATAGCCTTCGTTTCGGCTTACGGGGGCCTGGGTGTCTTTTTTGCCCAAACTTCTCCAGGGAGTCTATCATGACCCTAGAGGACCCTTGGTGCCCCGGCAAGGTCATCCGTATCCTTAAACTTCGATATCACCCATGCCTTCGGTGTTTCGGCCCTTAAATTGGTGTCCCGTAAAAACTCCTTTACAAGCCTTTCAGGGACGTGATAATGGACCTTGGAGGCCTCTTATGTTCCATAAGGGTGTCTTGTGCGATGTGGTGCGAAAATATACACCTTCGTTCCGGGGCCTCCCGGAAGCCCAAAAAACGTGGATTATAAACTTCGTTTTCGGCTTTGGGGGGGGGGGGCGTGTGTCATTGTTGGCCAGACTTCTCCCGGGGGTCTATCATGACTCTAGAGGACCCTCGGTGCCTTAAGAGGGTCATTGTATCCCCGAACTTTGATATCACCTATGTCTTCGGTGTTCCGTCCCTTACATTGGTGTCGCGTAAAAATACCCTTACAAGTCTATAAGGGACCCGATAACGGACCCCGGAGACCTATTATGTTCCCTAAGGACGCCCCCAGCGATGTGGTGCAAAAATATCCACATTTGTTCCGGGACCTCCCGGGAAGCCCAAAAAACGTGGATTATAGCCTTTGATTTTCGGCTACTCGGAGCCCGGTATTAGTTTTTGCCAAACTTCTCCGGGAAGTCTATCGTCACCCTAGATAGGACCTCCGGTGCCTCGGGACAGTCATCCGGGCTCCCAAACTCCGATTTCACTATTGGGACATGGGCACTGGGACATGACGCTCGCTGGGCGCTGGGACATTGGCCACCCAAATTTTGTTTTAATAAATTTTTGATGTACTTAGTTTATTTCGATCCATTATCCACTATGCTAATTTTTGGTAGAAGAACTTTATAACAGAGTATTCTCAGGTTTGTTAATAAAAGGCTAATAATCGTTTCCTAGCACCCGGTCAAAACATAAGTAAAATTTTACTGTATGACTAATCATAATAAGTAGAACTATAATGCAACAAACAATGTCATTTAGGGGTAGATACCTCTAACTTTTATAGAGGCACCACAAGCAAATGAATGACTTCTTTTTTTTTCTTTTTTCTTTTTTTTGTGAAAGGCTAATACACGACCAATCGATGACTATTACCATGACTTTTGGGCATCTGTAAGAACCCTCACCTTTTCGGGCGCTCTTGATTTGGTGTATTTAATTGGACTTAATGGTTATTAAATTTTTGTCACATGCGATTCAAATTAATTATAAAGAACAATAATTTGCAAATAAGAAGCCGCCACCAATTTTTAAGGAAACAATTGGAAACCATCAAAAGTGCATCCCAATTCCTATTGGGAATTGACTCATGCCCATAGGGACTAAATATTGAGTTCGGAGATGTAGGTACGAAATAAACAAAACGAATCTCATCTAAATCGCCCGTATTAACGGCCTCTACTAAGCTTATCCATGTCAAGTATTTATTTATGCTATATGATTCCATGCAAATCCGGTCGTCCAATGATCCTAAATTAACTAGGCGGGTTAAGATCAACCAAATTACCTACGTTATCACTTTGCACAATTTATATCCAATTTACATGCATACTATTAACAAGCATAAACATGATATAGAACATTAAATAACGCTCCAACCTACCAACTTTGCTAAACGCGCCATGTATTGCATATGCACATCAATAAAACTGTTAGTATCTTCAAAAGAATAATAGTAATATTATAAAGGTGCTAACTTTATGCTAAAATAAACCTAGGAGGCTACTATATGCATGCAAAAACTATGAAAAGATGCAAACTTGCATAAACTAATAAAAAGACATAAACTTTATATTAACAAACCATGCATAACTATATACAAAATCAAAAGCATGCAAATTTATTCAACCATAATCAAAAGCTACATAAAACATGATTAATAAACAATAAAACAAGAGATTTAATGAAGAGTTAGGCCCTCAGGATGGTTAACCTGGACGTTCTATTAGAACGGGACTAGTAGAATTGGGATTGCTCTTCGATCTTGGGTGCTAGGCTAGGTGTATTGCTTGCTTGAATCTTCAGATTTCTGAATTTGGGGAAATATGTGCTCTCAATGCTCTCAAAATTATGAACTGACTGACCTCCTGCAAAAGAGGGTGAAAGGGAGTATTTATAGAGTTGGCGAGAAGCCCGACTCCAAAACTCGACCCAGTCAAAAAAGGGGTTCAGCGGCCACGCGGAGGGCAGCTGGGGCACGCGGTGGCCGCTGGGGCCAGCGGCTGGCCCAATGGCCCCCGCTGTCACGCGCTGGCCGCCGGACAGGTCGCTTCAGCCGCTGGACCTGACGACGCGCGCGTGACTAGGGTTTTGACTTTTTGGTGTACTCTGTAAATTACGAAATTGCCCTTGGGCTGGCCCAGGGGGCCGGGATTGAGCGGTTTTGACCCAAATCTTCAAGACGTGATATCTTTTGATCCGGGAACCTGATTGAGACAAGGTCAAAGGCGTTGAAATCCTTATAACAAGGGCTATCCAAAGACTGAGGTTTCAAGGAATTTGTTCTAGCTCTCCGAGCAATGTCCTTATCTACTTACGTCCATGTTAATCCATTACCATCATCATCGGGCGTTGCGGTGTCAGGGGATGAGAACCGATTAGGGTATCTGCAGAAGCCCCCACTTTGGCCGAGATTGTAAAAGCGAAGGTCAAAGTATTTGCTAAAAATGCCTGCAATGTTTTTTGAAAATGCATTATGTTAGAAAGAAAAGATAGACTCCTGACCGCCTGTGGTCAGGGTTACCTGCTTTGTTTAAAAGAGCGGTGCGTTGCTCTGCTTTGCTTAAAGAGCGGTATGTTGCTCTGCTTTGTGGATACTGACGTGGCGCTAATTTTGATAGCCTCATCGTCAAAAAGGGCGTTGTGTTGCCCTGCTCTGTTTTAAAGAGCGGTATGTTGCTCTGCTTAAGTTATGCCTGCCAAAAATACAATAAAGTGCCTGTGCCTGTAAAAAAGTTAGATATAAGGCTTGCGCCTGCGAAAATAGATAATACCAGGTCCCTAGGATAGGAAACCAAGCAGTGGGGTTAAAAGAGTCATTTTGGGTGACATATTCAAATTTCCCGGGCTTCCAATGATCGAGAAACACGATTCCGCGCGGAATTTGAACTCGTGGGCCCGCCCCGAGGGGGTAAACGCGAAAAAAGGTTGGGCGACCATGCGCACGGCGGCCTTTACGGGCCCGCTCAGCGGCTCGAATTGCTGTGCAGGTGCTAAACGAGGGGCCGCCAGGGCCAGCGGCTGGGCCGCTGAGCCTGGGCGGCCCTGAACCTGGCCGCCGGGACGGTTCAGAGGTGCGGATGAGGTTAAATCGTGGGGGAGCCGAATTTTGGGTCATTTCTTCCCTAAAAATTCGAGACTCTCTCTCTCTACCTCCATTGTCGCCCAAACTTCCTTTCTTGCTCAAATTTGCTCAAATTTGCTTCTTTTTGCTTGCATTTGCTTGATTTTGCATAATCTTTGCATGATTTCAAGTTTATTTGTGATTTCTCACAAATTTGGGGTGAATTCGAGAGTGGGTTTTTGAAACCCTTGGAGAGAGAAAATCCCCAATTTCTCCATCTTTGCTTGTTTGTTCTTTGCTAGCTTGTTCATCTTTCTTCATGGCTCCGAAATTGGCGAAGAAGAGGAGTAGAAGGACCGAGGTCCGGGAGGAGGTTGAAGAAATTAACATCTTCACCAAAGCTTTTCCCTCCCATGTCAAGCCTTCCAAGAGGAAGCCTAATGTGGCTTTTCCTCAAGATAGGTACACACGGTCGGATAGGATGCCCGACATTGTTTGGGATCGGTCGGAGTTGCTCTTTCAACCGGGGACTCACTTGAGCTCCCGTGCTTCCAAGTTTGTGGTAAGCCTCAAACTTTGAATTCATAGTTTTATGCATTGAATTTTAGTTTATGTGCTTTGCCTTGAGTAGAAATTGTGTAGGAATTGTGTGCAAGTGTCAAGTTTGTAGTGCATGTGATCTTGCGCGTCTTGAACGAACTTAGAAATATGTTTAGGATTTGAACATTTGGTTGAAATGTGAACCTAAGAGGTTGCAAATTTGATCATAGGAACCCGATGGGAATTTGAAGCCCCATGGTAATTATGGTTCTTCGGTGAAGCTTTTTAAGACTTTGCCCAAAGAGGTGCAAAGCGCAATTTTGGGTGCGGGGTTTGGCCCCCTATTGAATGCGGCGGACTCGGTTGAGCGAGTCAAGAGGTGCATTGTCCGCTTGTCCTTGGAGAGTTTTAAGGATACTACCAACACGTTCCACTTCCCTAATGGGGAGATGATGATCACTCCATCGGAGTTTGCTATGTTGACTGGGGTGCCTTGCGTGGGTACGCCCATTGTGTATGACGTTTCCATCTGGAAACGTAAGACTGAGATGGTGGAGTTGTTTGGCCCTTGGGGGAATACCTGGGGTCACCATTATCGTCCCTATAGCGAGCTCTACGCCGCTTTGATTGATGCGAGGTACAAGAGGAGTACCTCGGTGGAGCAGAAGGCGAGGAAGTTTATCGCCTATCTCCTTGCCACCGCCATCTTTGGTGACAAGGGAGAGCGTATTCATGTTATTTACCTCCGTAGCTTGTTGGATTGGGAGAGGGTGAGAGAGTACAACTGGGGGTTGCCGGGCTACGCCAACCTCTTGAGGTGCATGCGATTTGCTTGCCGCGTGAACGATGAGGGATACAAGCAGTCGACACTTCCTCCCGTGAGCTTGTGCGGTTTCTGGAAGGCCTTGCAGGTGCGTTTTGCTTTTTGTATCCATTTGATGCTTTGCATGATTTAAGTGTATGGTGCTTAATTTCATGTTTCGATGTAGTCTTGGTTTTTTGAGCATTTTTCGGACATGGCGCCTACGGGCTGGGAGTTGGATTTCCCGGTTTGTAGGGCGTGGCGTCACAGAGGTCCTGCGCCCTTTTCGACCCTCCAACAGTATAGAGAGGCTCTCTTGCGCCTAGATTGGCACAAGGTAACGCAATTTTGCTTTTTGTTACATGGATTGTATTTCTTGGTGTGGAAATATCTTATATTGCATGTTTGTGTAGATTGACTACTTCTCTTGGGCGAAGTACCATGGGTCGGCTCCGGATGTTGTCCTTGCGTCCAGGGTGATAGACCGTCAGAGGATCTTGATTTCGGGTCCGTTCTCTTTCGAGTGGTATTTGGGAGAGCGGATCTTCCGTCAGGTTTATCCTGATGTGGCTGGCCCGAGGATTCCCTTGGATCCTCCCTCGACCATGTTCTTGGTGAGGTGCTTGTCTCGCGAGCAGGTTGCGGAGGCCATGGTAGGCTCATATGCTATGCAGTATTTGAGGGAGCCTGCGGAGGACCTTGCGGGGCACTACGAGCAGTTCCGTCTTGATCGCCTCATGCCTTCATTTGTAGGTTTGAAGGTAAGAATTTTTACATTTGTATTTTCTATGCCTTTCTTGCTTTGTTGATTTGCTAACCTACTTTGCTTTGTAGGAGCCTTGGGTTGAAGACGTCGACGTGGATGTCCCGGATATGCGGGTCCGGGGTCGGGATTATGGCGGGAAGGAGTGCTGGGGAGAGGTCCCAATGACGGAGGACCTTGATGAGGACATCCAGGGCCTTCCTCTTCCAGTTGGGCATCCAGGGGTAAATTCGTAATTTTACCTGTTGCATGTGATTTTTATGCTTTTATGCTTGTATTGGCTTTTCTTTGCGCAGCTTGACCGTGAGCAGACTGGGAAGGTCTTCAAGATGATGCATGCTATGAAGTCCTGGATTTCTCGAGCTCTCTCGAAGGGGACCTGCTCGAGGGCAGACTTGGATAAGGTGAGCTAGACTTTGCATCTTCAAAGTTGTATGCTTTGAGAAATGTATCTTATATGTTTGGTGGGTTGCAGGTTGAGTATCGTCGACCCCTTCCTCATCGGTCATGACAGGTGGTATTGTCGGATGATGAGGTTGTAAGCTCGCCTGAGCGTAGTTCTTCCCGCGAGAGGAGTCCTCGGAGGGAGTGTCCTCGGAGAGAGAGGGAGCCAGTGCCTCGGACGGACCGTCCTGGTGGGAGTAGGATGGCTCCGTTTGTGGAGCCTACTCCTATGCCTATGTCGATGTATCCTTCTTATCCCGGGTATGCGGGATATGCTCCTTATGGTGGTCTTTATTACCGGCCCCCTATCCCTGCTCCTATGATGCCTACCATGCCTCCTCGTTCTTCGTGGGGATATGATTCGAGTTATGCTGGAGAGGGGTGCTCGTATCGGGAGCTTGCCCGTCATTCTTCCTTTGACCCGGGCCAGTTGGCGGCGTCAATCTTTGGTGATGAGCCTCGGAGGTCGAAGGATCATTTTGAGGTGCTCCGTTCTGATGCTGATGCGGGTGATGATTTTTATGACAATGCATTTGTATGAAATACATTTATGAACATTTGTGTTGAACAAAATATTCGGACTTTGCTTTGTAATATATTGCTGTTCTTGTTGGTCCTTGCATATAATTAGGCTAATGCAAATGCACAGGTAGTCAAGCAAAAGCGCAAGTAATAGCCATGTAGCAAAAAATGGTACAGCCAAAAAGTTAAAATTGGGTGTACCTTATCCCCCCTAAAAAAAATGAAAAAAAGAAAGGGGTGCCAAAAATGAAATAAAATTAATAAGTGTAAAAAGGGTTAAAAAAATAAAAGATGATAATCATCCAAAAAAGAAATAAGGAAATTGTGGGGTTCCCATAAATAATTAAGGAAATAATAGAAAATAGCAATAATAGAAAAAATAGGAAACTGAGCCAAATCGGAGTCCAAAACGGTTAAGGAAAGTGTTCAAAACCGGGTAGAAGAGTGCTGTCTCGAAAAAGAGGCTCGACGGCCAAAGGGGGGCGTTCAGCGGCTGACGCGAAGGAGCGGAGGTCAAAACTGGGGTCGCCAGACTCAGCGGCTGGGCAGCTGGCCGCTGGGCCTTGGCTGCCATAACGGGGCCGTCGAGCCTTCAGTGGCTGCCCTATGGGCCGTTGAAGCTTATTTTTCGACGGGTTGCCTTATTTTCATCTTTTTTCGTGCGAGCCCTATATAAGCCTTGGGTTAGTCCGAATTTGGGATATCACCTTCATAATTCTATAGCAATAGAGAGCTTTTTAAAGAGAGAAACCTCCAATTAATTTAGAAATCAGCCATGACAAGTTTTGAGGTTAAGTTTGATAAGTGGTTGCAATCTATGACCCCTGAAGAGAGGATGAGACTTGTGCCCTTTCACTTGAATGCTTTCTTCCATCTGAAGCAAGTTCAAGTTGTCTGGAACCTTCTTGAGGCTGCGGTTGAATTTTGGGATGACAAGCTTCATGTTTTTAGGTTCGGGTATACCGAATTGTGCCCTCTCCCTGAAGAATTTGCTGCCATAATTGGGTTTCCTCATGATCAAGCACCTGCAACTCCATGGCTCGAGGCCAACCTTGAAGGTTATTATAAAAGGTATCTTGGTTTGTCTGCAACACAAGCCTCTTCTGTGGCTAGAACTGGTGAGTTAGACCTCAATCTTTTTCCCCAAGGTAAGGGATGATCATAATGAGACATATTATAGGCGTGCTTTTATCTTATGTCTCTTGCATACGTACCTCTTTGTTGGTGGAGGTAATAATGGTAAAACTTGTATGCTTAGGATTGTTGAACAAATTCAAAACGATTTTACCCCTATGTCTCTTGTTCTTGGTGAAACCTTAATGTGCTTGGATTGCAAGAAACAAGAACCAACTCATGGCGGATGGACGGGAAGCCCTCTTGTCCTTCAAGTGAGTGCTTGAATAATGCTTTGGATATAAAGTTTGAATCTTTAATGGATACCTAACTTTATTGTTATTTCTTTGCTTTGTGCTTTTTTGTAGATTTGGCTTTTGGAGCATATGTGCTTTATTGAGAGGCCGGCTAACGCGCTCAAGTACCAACCAAAACAGTTTCCTACTCGTCGAAGGCTTTATTATGAATCCACCATTGATGAATGGCGTGGATACCTCAAAGCTTGCCCTTTGCTAAGATGGACTATCAAGTGGTGGGGCTTAAAATCCGCAATCGGATGTAGCAAGGAGACGGGATATTATCAAGTCCTTGGTCTTCAAAATTTGACTTACATATTTCCTAGCCGTATCATGCGGCAATATGGGAAACGTCGATCATCCCACAGAAGGATAGTGTTGCGCCTGCAACCCGGGTTTTGACTATTAGTATGGTAAGATCGTGGGAGTGTGCATGGGATCGTCGACCTAAGTGGACCATTCCTCATATCAAGGCCCCAACAGTGATATCTTCAGCTTATGAAGCTTGGATAGATTGTAAGACTGCGGAAGGTCGTCGTGCATGCAGAAAATCTGAACAAGATGATCTCAAGGCCCAATCGGTCAAGGCTAGCTTAAGAATCTCCAACCCTAATGATCCTAAAGGGAAAGGTAAACAAAAGGGAATCAAGCATGTGAAAAGTGTCCTTAACCCAAAGGCCAAGAAAGCTTTAGCCAAGATTACTACTAAGCCAGCGAAGGAGCCCCAAATTCGGGCCAATGATCATGAAGCCTCTACAAGTGATCCTCTAATGGAGGTTGAAAAGGAAGAAGAACCCCTGGTCCGAGAAAGATGGGCTCCCAAGGAGCGCGAAGCGGAAGGCCGAAAGGTTGACGAACCTATGGAGGAGGTTGTCCCTACTGCCGAAGCCACGGAGTAGTTTATTTAGGAAATACTCTTTTTTTTGGAGCATGTCTAGCTTAGGATTGCCTTTTATGCTTTTAAATTCAATAAGGGTGATGTGCCCCCTCATTTTTTATTTAGTTAATTTATTTTGTTGCTTAGGAATTGCCAAGTCTTGTAATGGACTTTATTACTATTTATTTATGGAGACATGCTCATTTTAATTTTGTAACCTTGTGTTTATTATGTGCACAAATTTTAACAACTTTTGAATGCGAATTTGATGAAGGGGCCGGGCCCAATTGCAATTGGGTTGTCCTACGTATCCTTTTAGGGGAATCAGGCCGCTCGTAGTTCTTATACGTTTTAACATTCAATCCCGTTTTTTTTTTTTTTATTTTAAAATTTATTACGGGATTAGATAGCCTTGTGTGGGCCTCTCGAAAGTGTTATATTGGGTGTCTTGCCTAAGCATAGAACCTCTTCAATTGATCCATGTTTATCCATTGACTAAATTCGATCCCGTCTAAATCTGCCAATCTTGCAGCCCCACCTGTTAAGATCTTTGTGATGATAAACGGGCCTGACCAGTTGGGTCGAAATTTGCCTCTTGGGTCAGTGACATTGGCCCTTACTTCTTTAAGTACTAAGTCTCCAACCTTAAGGTCCCTCATTTTTTAGCCTTTGATTAAATTGTCTGGTTAGTCTGTTCTTATATACTCTTACATTGTGTAAGGCTTGCAACCTTTTCTCATCCAGCAGGTCCAGTTGGTCATAGCGGGCTTGGACCCAATCCACTTCTGGGATTTGACTTTCTAAAACGATCCTTAGAGATGGGATCTCTAGTTCGATTGGTAATACGACTTCCATTCCGTAAACTAGGGAGTATGGTGTTGCTCCCGTTGATGCGCGAACCGATGTCCTATAACCCCAAAGTGCGAATGGCAGCTTGTCTGGCCAGTCATGATAATTTTCGGACATTCTTTCAATGATTTTCTTGATGTTTTTGTTAGCTGCCTCTACTGCACCGTTTGTTTGCGGTCTGTAGGGAGATGACTTTCGATGCTGGATTTTAAATTGGTCTAACAGCTCGATCACTTCTTTCATGAAGTGTGACCCATTATCACTGATGATTTCTTGGGGAACTCCATATCTAGCTATTATGTTATTCTTAATGAACTTTACCACGTGTTTTGCTTTGAGCTTTGCGTATGATTGCGCCTCGACCCATTTGGTAAAGTAATCGATTGCGACTAGGATATATTCGTGTCCCCCTTTTCCTGTTGGGGTTATTTTACCGATGATATCGATCCCCCAAGCTGAGAAAGGCCAAGGTGAGGTGAAGGTATATAACGGGCTTGGTGGTAGATGTTGTAAATTTGCATGAGTCTGGCATTGTACGCATCTTTTGACAAACTCACAACAGTCTTTCTCCATCGTTGTCCAATAATATCCAAACCTTATTATCTTCCTAGATAGCATCTTCATGTGCGGTCCACATACTCCTGCATGTACTTCTCTTAAGACCTTATGGGCCGTTTCTGTACCTAGGCAGCGGAGGTTGACTCCGTTTGGGCTTTTCTTGTATATTTCACCCTGTACTTCCAAGAATTGGGCCGCGAGCCTTCTGAGTGCTTTCTGGGCTCTAGGACTAGAATCCGGAGGGTAGAGCTGGTAAACAAGTAGATTTTTTATATCGGTGTACCACTCATCTTCTTCATCGTGGAACACTTCCAGGGTGTCACAATATGAAGGCTCGGATCTTCTTTGTACACAGATGGGCATCATTCGAATAGTTTCTGGTATGTTAATCATGCTTGCTAACTTAGCCAAGGCGTCTGCAAATTGATTATCTTCTCGTGGAAGGTATGTAAAGTGTATTTGATTGAAACACACTATGATCTTGTCTACGTATTCCTGGTAAAGTGCCAGGGATTCACTTTTAACCTTCCATACTCTGGAAATTTGGTTAATTATGAGTGACGAGTCCCCAAAGACTCGGAGTGTCTTAATGCCAAGGCTTATGGCAGATTGCAGTCCTATTATGCAAGCTTCATATTCGGCGCCATTATTTGTATCCTCATGGTCTAGTTTGACTGAAATGGGTGTATGTGCACCTTCGGGGGATACTATCAGTATTCCTACTCCAAAACCCTTTTGGTTGGATGCTCCGTCGAAGTATAGCTGCCAAGTCTCGGTCTCTAAGGTCATGACCCCTTCGTCTGGGAAGTGATATTCATCTTTGTGGTCTGGTTCATTTATGACTTGGTCGGCCAAGTATTCTGAAATAGCATGCCCTTTTATGGCCTTTTGATGTTCAAACTTGAGGTCGAACTCTTAGAGGAGAACGGTCCACCTTGCTATTCTACCATTTAGTATGGGCTTTTCGAATATGTATTTCAAAGGGTTTTCTCTTGATCTGATATGGATCTTGTGTTGGAGCATGTAGTGTCGTAACTTTTTGGTAGTTGCTACCAGGGCTAAACATGTCTTTTTCAGGGATGAATAGTGGGTTTCATATTCCAGAAACTTCTTGCTTACATAGTATATTGCTTTCTCTTCCTTATCTACTTCTTGGGCTAGCATGGCCCCCATTGATGTTTCTGTGACTGTGAGGTAGAAAATTAGAGGCATGCCTGGAATGGGCGGTACTAGAACGGGTGGTTCGGATAGGTAGGCCTTAATTTTGTCAAAGGCCTTTTGGCATTGCTCGTCCCATTCCGTTTTTACCTCTTTTTTGAATTTCTTGAATATGGGCTCACAAGTGATAGTTAACTTGGAGATGAACCTGCTTATGTATTGGATTCTTCCCAGGAAGCCTTTTATTTATTTTTCCGTTTTCGGAGGTGGCATGTCTATTATGGCTTTGATCGTGGATGGATCGATTTCTATCCCCCTGGTGCTTATGACAAATCCTAGAAGTTTGCCGGATGTAACTCCGAATGCACACTTCTTGGGATTAAGCCTCATATTGTACTTCCTAAGCCTGTCGAAGAACTTTTGAAGTGAGGGTACATGCCCTTCTTTGTCCTTGGATTTTATGATCATGTCATCTACGTACACTTCAGCCTCTTTATGCATCATATCGTGGAGTAAGGTCGTAGCGGTTCTTTGGTATGTGGCTCCCGCATTCTTAAGCCCGAACGACATTACCGTATAGCAATAAGTGCCCCACTATGTGATACAAGTGGTTTTCTCTTCGTCCTCTTTGGCCATCAAGACTTGGTTATATCCTGCGTACCCGTCCATGAATGATAGAAGGGCATGTCCGGCGGTGTTATCTACCAAGACGTCTATGTGAGGTAAGGGAAAGTCGTCTTTTGGACTTGCTTTGTTCAGGTCCCTAAAATCTACACACATTCAGACCCGTCCGTCCTTTTTTGGGACTGGGAAAATGTTGGCTACCCAATCGGGGTAATTGGCCACTCTTATGAAGCCTGCCTCTAGTTGTTTTTGGACTTCCTCCTTGATCTTAAGGGCCCATTCTGGCTTCATTCTTCTTAGCTTTTGTTTGACTGGTTTGCAGTCGGGGTTTAGTGGAATGGTATGCTGAGCAATTTTGCGGTCTATGCCTGGCATGTCCTTGTAGGACCAGGCGAAAACATCCGTATAATCCTTTAGGAGTGTTACGAATTGTTCGCGTTCATTAGATGTTAAAGACAAGCCTATTTGCACGTGGCGAGGCTCATCATTAGTTGCAATGTTTATTGTCTCCGTTTCTTCGACTATTGAAGTCTTTTGCTCATGTTCGATTAGTGCTTTAATAACTTATTTTGGCAATTCCATTATATTTTTTGAATTATTAGCAGTGAGGCAATCCGAGTAAGCAAAATCGACGTTCATAATATTAATAGAAGCGGACAATACATCAATGAGGTCATCACTAAGGAGCTTAGGAATAGACTGGGGTGGACTACCCGACACTTCTAGGATAACAGACTCAGAATCAGACTCGGAATCGGAATCGGGCCCTCCTGTAGGACCGTTGCGGATGGTGAACTTGTACTTGGCTCCCTTGACTGGAGTCCAACTCATCTTGTGCTTCCAGGTGGTGCGGTCGGGCCCGATTGGGGCGATCAGCTTGGTCGGGTCGAAACCTTCATTGAAAAGCACAGTAAGGGGAAGTTTGGTAGTGGTCTCGTTGTACTGACGACGCTCTTCGCCAAATAAAAGCCCAAAGTCATTGGGCCAATCTTTAGTGGATTGGTCCTCATTGGGAGGTATGGGTGTGTCTTCACTCATGAGGAAACAGTCTTGAAATGCCTCAAAGCCTGGCATCAGGATCCCGTTGATTGTGTATGGCTCAGGGAATCCATAGTAGGGATATGGGACGCCTTCCTGAAGGAATTGCCGTTGAGGGTGAGGGGATAAGGATCCATGCTATGTGTCATGGGTTTGTTAGCCACAAGGGCTCTTTTCTTAGCCATCACTTTGGATATGTAGGCCCTAACTTCTTGCCTTGTGGGCCTGTAGCCCAGCCCAAATAAGTCATTTTTGATCTTGGTGTTCCATGAGGTTTGTGCTACCTTAGGATGAGGGCCCAAAGTGGTGCCTGGGAAGTAGCCTTGCGTTTTGAGTAAGGCGTTCACATTGAGCGTGGGCTCTATTGTTTCTATGAAGGCTATCTTCTTGAAACCCCATAATTCCTCGTCTTGCTCATTATGCTCTATCTTTAGAACTGGAGCTTTCTCGATCTGGGCTATCATAGTATCAGCGCAGACCTCCAAGGTGGATCCCGCCAAGGATAGTTTCACCTTTTGATGCAGAGTTGAGGCTACAGCATTTAACCCGTGTAACCAGGGCCTTCCCAAGAGTAAGTTGAAAGTGGCTGGAATGTCGATCACATGGAATTGGACCATTTTCTCGATGGGCCCAATATTGATATTCATGGAGAAGGTACCCAATACGTTTCTTTTGGAATTATCGTAGGCCCTTAACCCTTGTGCGGAATGCGCGAGGTTGTTGCAGTCTATTTTGAGGTGTTCAGCAGTTCTCAAAGGGCATACATTTACAGCCGAGCCATTGTCGACTAAAGTCATAGGGACTTGCCTCTGTTGACAGATTATAGTAAGATAAAGGGCTTTGTTGTGGTAAATACCTTCGGGTGGAAGGTCTTTATCAGAAAAGGTGATGGGCGTGGATGACTTTCCTTGGATTAGGAGGTTGACTACCTCTTCAGGAGTGGCATTTGGAGAAATGGTGGTTGCATTCAAGGCCTCTAGCACGGCCCTTCTATGAGTGATAGAAGTGGTCAACAGTTGCCAAATAGATATATCGGCTTTTGTTCTTTGCAGTTGCTTGAGGATATTGGTCCCATCATCTTCTTTTGCCATTTCCCTTTGGGCCGAATCCCTATTGGGGATGGCTACAGGCTCTACAGGTTGGATTTGAGATGGATCCATATAAATGTTTTCGGGCCTGAACTGGCGTCCCGATCTTGTGAGATAGTTTAGAGCTTTGTCATCGTCTTCCTTCTCATCATCGGAGATATCATACCAGGCTTTGCCATTAGCTATGTCATGGACTTGATGAGTCAACACATCTTCTGGATCAGTATGTGACCCATTATCCTCTTCATCACTATCCCAAAGGTCGCAGACGTCTAGCGTGGATCTTGGGCTTGGGTATGATGGTATGGCATGTCCAATAGGCGTGATTAAATAGGAGGGATCAAACCCTTCTTCTATGTCAATAGCAAAAGAGTTCCCAAGGGGATTATTGTTGTTGCTGGGGGGTGGTGCATCCTTAGGCAATGGTATTGTGCCATTGTCAAACAAGTCTTGGATTTTATCCTTAAGGGTGTAACACTTTTCAGTATCGTGTCCACGCCCCCTATAGTATTTGCAGAATGCAGATTCGTTCTACAGGTGGATCGAGAGTAGGCCCAATCGGATGTAGATAGTCTCACTTGATCAACTTATCCAGAGCTTTGACATAAGTCATCCCGAGGGGAGTATACCTTCTTGAGTGCCTATCAGCTATGGCGTTCACTTCATTTCCTCTACTTGTGGAGGCATGGTTGGTATTAGTGTATTTCTTATCTTTATATACGCTTGTGTTGTTATTGTAAGTGACCTTGTTCTTCCCTCTTTGGAGTTAGTCATCTTCAATGGCCATGCCCACTTCAGTTAATTGGGCATAGGTGGTTATCGGTTGAAACTTCATGTGTTCGCGGTATTCAGATGCCAAATTCTGGACTAGCATGCGGATTTGAACCCTTTCAGATGGACGATCAATCATTTCGGCTACCTTAGTCCTCCATCTTCTCACGAAACTAGTGAACCCTTCTTTGTCACCTTGCTTAGTGATGTCCAGTTCTCTTAATGTCATGGGTGGCAAGACATTGTCAGCGTATCTCTGAAGGAACAGTGTGGATAGATCTTCCCATTTTTCCAACTTTTGAGTGGGCAACTTGAAGAACCAGGCCCTGACAGCAGGATCCAAGGTTTGAGGAAAGAGGTGAACATATAGCTCTTGTTCAATGCCTCTAAGGCTCAATGCAATGGTAAAAGCCCTAATGTGATCTTGTGGATCGTCGGTTCCTTTGAATGTGGGAACTTCAGGCATGGAGAACTTAGTGGACAGTTTTCCTTTGATGTGGGGAGCATAGCCCTCAGAATTGATGATCATGTCGTTGAAGGCCCGACTCTTACCTAGGACAGATTCAAGCCTGTTCAGCTTGGCTTGAAGTTCTTGCACCTCTTTAGTGGAGGGTTCGACCATTTCCCCATCGGGCTTGGGCTCATCATCATCTCTATTAGGGGGATCCAACTTGGCGACACGGGCTTCCATATCAATGAATCTAGCATTCATAGCGACCATTTGGGCTAAAAGGTCATCCATCTTTTGGTCAGCGGTTCTCTCGGCGTCTCCAGACATAGCGGACTTAGGCGAATTGGATGGTGAGTTCTGAGGTGACAGTGGCGGTGTGCGAAGGTAATCGAGCCAAACAGGGCCCACGAACTGTGCTTGTGGTGAAGGTTCGAACGACAACTTGCGGACTAACCTCTTGCTGGACTCGTCTCTCTCCCACTCCCTAGGACCAGGATCTCTACTTCTACCAATTCTGGATATGAAAAGGCCCGTTTAAGAAAATAGAAAATAAATGGGAATCTCCACACAATAATAAAAGTTTTATTTTAAAACAAATGTGGGAAGAGAATCTAGCACTAATCCTCAACATGGTGATCTTTTGGGTAAGACGCGACTTTATGTAAATAGCATATTCTAATCAATGATCTTTCGATTCTATTAGAATTATAAATACTCTTGACTTGCATATGAGATAAAACTCCTTAATTTTAGAAAAAGAGAAATACTGTTGACTTGCATATGGAATTAAATTGGACTCCTTTTTTTTGTGAAAGATCATTGACGGGAATATGTTATTTGCATGCAATCTAATTCTTATGGAAAGGAACGTCTTCCTAACATGGTCACTAGCATCGTCGGAGTTATACAGGGATTCTACTTCCTAAAAAGATAAGATCCTAGACTCTATTTGTAAACCTGAACAAGCAAACAAAAGGGAAACCTTCCCTAACCAGGACTCAATAAAAGAATCCTAAAGAGGGATCTAATCCTAGTATTCTTATGGAAGTTAATCACATAGCAAGGAAACAATTAATAATATAGCAAATAAAGCAATTAGCACTTTGATATGGACTATGAGACTTAGTGCAATAGTTTGACACAATCTATGGTTGGATAAGGTAACCCATGACCGGATGCGTTTTGTCATCTATGGGGTGCATAGTAAGACTAGACGTACCGTTTTACACATTTCGAATGGAAACATGTAAATGCCATGGGGTGGAACACGACTATGTGGAAAGGTAATTCGGACCGAGTGGGTCACTGGCCTAAGTCATAGACAGTGCTCCAGGGGTAGATCCTATAATGGTGTGGTAATGTCTTTCGACATCTTGCAAAGATAATGCATGCAATATGAATGATATGGATGCAAAGAGGCAAAGAAAATAAACACGTACGGTAATTGAATCAAATAGCTAAAATAAATTATTGACATGGATAAGTGTTCGAATTACATCCTCTTATTAAGTCCCCAATGAAGTCGCCACTGTAAGAACCCTCGCCTTTTCGGGCGCTCTTGATTTGGTGTATTTAATTGGAATTAATTGTTCTTAAATATTTGTCACATGCGATTCAAATTAATTATAAAGAATAATAATTTGCAAATAAGAAGCCGCCACCAATTTTTAAGGAAACAATTGGAAACCATCAAAAGTGCATCCCAATTCCTATTGGGAATTGACTCATGCCCTTGGGGACTAAATATTGAGTCCGGGGATGTAGGTACGAAATAAACAAAACGAATCTCATCTAAATCGCCCGTATTTACGGCCTCTACTAAGCTTATATCCATGTCAAGTATTTATTTATGCTATATGATTCCATGCAAATCCGATCGTCCAATGATCCTAAATTAACTAGGCGGGTTAAGATCAACCAAATTACCTACGTTATCACTTTGCACAATTTATATCCAATTTACATGCATACTATTAACAAGCATAAACATGATATGGAACATTAAATAACGCTCCAACCTACCAACTTTGCTAAACGCGCCATGTATTGCATATGCACATCAATAAAACTGTTAGTATCTTCAAAAGAATAATAGTAATATTATAAAGGTGCTAACTTTATGCTAAAATAAACCTAGGAAGCTACTATATGCATGCAAAAACTATGAAAAGATGCAAACTTGCATAAACTAATAAAAAGACATAAACTTTATATTAACAAACCATGCATAACTATATACAAAATCAAAAGCATGCAAATTTATTCAACCATAATCAAAAGCTAAATAAAACATGATTAATAAACAATAAAACAAGAGATTTAATGAAGAGTTAGGCCCTCAGGATGATTAACCTGGACGTTCTATTCGAACGGGACTAGTAGAATTGGGATTGCTCTTCGATCTTGGGTGCTAGGCTAGGTCTATTGCTTGCTTGAATCTTCAGATTTCTGAATTTGGGGAAATATGTGCTCTCAATGCTCTCAAAATTATGAACTGACTGACCTCCTGCAAAAGAGGGTGAAAGGGAGTATTTATAGAGTTGGGGGGACGGATTTAGGGGCCTAGGGCGAGAAGCCCGGCTCCAAAACTCGGCCCAGTCAAAAAAGGGGTTCAGCAGCCACGCGGAGGGTAGCTGGGTCCCGCGGTGGCCGCTGGGGCTCAGCTGCTGGCCCAATGGCCCCCGCTGTCACGCACTGGCCGCCGGACAGGCCGCGTCAGCCGCTGGACCTGACGGCGCGCACGTGACTAGGGTTTTGACTTTTTGATGCTCTATAAATTACGAAATTGCCCTTGGGCTGGCCCAGGGGGTCGGGATTGAGCGGTTTTGACCCAAATCTGCAAGACGTGGTATCTTTTGATCCGGGAACCTGATTGAGGCAAGGTCAAAGGCATTGAAATCCTTATAACAAGGGCTATCCAAAGACTGAGGTTTCAAGGAATTTGGTCTAGATCTCCGAGCAATGTCCTTTTCTACTTACGTCCATGTTAATCCATTACCATCATCATCGGGCGTTGCGGTGTCAGGGGATGAGAACCGATTAGGGTGTCTACAGCATCCCTCCCCCCAACATTGTAATATTTTTCCTAAACAATTAAGAGTCAGTTTGCGGATGAACCTCTCCAAATTCCGCCATGGTGTTGTTTTAGCTTATTTACTAGTTAATCCCAAATTTGCACCAAAAAGAAAAAGAAAATTATTACAACAAAGTTAGAAGCAAGACAACTCATCTAAAAATATTACAAAAAAATTTAATAAGAAGAGCTGAAACATCTCGTGCATCGCACGGACATGCACACTGGTTAGATGTTAATAGAACAGAGTCGGAGAGAGAAAGTGGAAAAAATGACAAAGTGAAATATGTTTTTATATTAAAAATGTGAGAGTATAAACTACCATATGGTAGAAAAAGAAAATCATTTTTCTCTTATAAGTGTTTACTTGTCTTGTTTTAATTGACGTGTGCAAATTACAACCTCAGAGTGTTACATAACACCCTCCTCGCATAATTAGTAAAGGATATCTAGTGGCACTAAAGAAAGGTACTACATAAATCGATGTTTTTGATAATATTGCCTACTTGCTTGGCATATTGCAAACCTAGTAATTAAGAGATGGCAATTTTTTTTTTTTGGTCCGAGATCGTCCGGTTGAATCCGGACCGAGTTGGGTGGGATAACAAGGGCGGCAAAGCTCTCCCAACAAGTATTTAACGCTGCTGCATTCACAGGGTCTCGAACTCGAGATCTCTGCTTAAGCTAGAAGAGTCCCTCACCAACTCATCTAAGTACTTGTTGGTTAAGAGATGGCAAATTTGTGCTCTACGTTACTTAAGATTATATAATTATCGCCACTGTCCCGTTTTCCAGTTCTTATGGTGTTATGTCCCTTATTTTGTGTACCGTACAAACTAAATTAAAGAATAAGAAAAGGAGACCAAACAATAACAATAAGAAAAAGCAACAACTTCATCAATTTGAAATTAACAAACAAGGAAGTTTCTCCACTACTCCATGACAAACGGAACCAATGTCTTACGCCAGTTAAAGGCCAACCTTAATTAGTAAGCCCCAAAACCACTACTAGCTTCCTACCTGTTTCCCTCGGACATTCCTCAATCGTCTTCATCTTAACAAGTGCATAGAGTTAATACAAGTAAATTACGTATTAATACTCCTAAATAATTAATAGGTGGTTGTATGAATCTTAAAACATATGTATTTTGGTGACCCCCCCTTTTTTCTCTCTCTCTCCTTCCTCTAAAAAGACCCTAGCCTCCTTTTGGTTCATGGGCTGCCATTAGCAATTCTTTGCTAATGGTAAGCCCCAATTCTTTTTGTTTCATTGTTTTGTTCAATTATCTAGTTTTATTATGTCGAATAATATCAGTCTCTCCATTTGTGAGGGTTAGTTTGTCCCATACGTTGGGTTCGGTTGTCTCTCACTTTTTGAGAGTATTGTTAGTTTTTCGTTTTGTCGTTCGTATGGTGCTTTGGTGGATCTATTTTATCAAGAGGTGGTCTACTATGTCGGATCGAAACATTCAAAGCTATAACAGAGGCTTCCGCGAAGAGGCTGTAATATGGAAAACAACGATTAAATGGAAGCCGGTCGGAATTGTTGAATCTCTAGTGCTACATAGTTTCTTCATTCGAATGTATTCTGATGTTTTAGATCTATTTCTTGTTGAATTCAGCCCTTCTTGCAAGTGCCGTATGGCTTTCAATTAATGAAATTTATTTTCCCCTCAAAAAAAAGTGGTTGGTATATGTGATCGAGTGCGGTTTGACTCTCTTATTCCTTAATCAATCTCGACTCTACATTCTAAAAAGGAAAAAAGAATTTTTTTTTGAAAGTTTCGAACATTACTTTATCCCTGGATTATCTCCCCTCTTGATGCTAGAAATGCTACCATTGCCCTATGCAGTATACACACTCTTGTCTACTGAGGTGTCAAATTCACATTGCCTAAAAATCGATGATTATTATTCTTATGAAATAGTAGATGATTGGTACACATAAAACCATGTAAAATCAACGATGAAATTATGTTTGCTGAGGTTTCTGAGTTCTGACTGGGAAACAAGAGTGTGTATATTATACTTAGTCCTCAGTGTATGAGAATCACAATACCTCATGATGGTGCACATAACAAGTGTAAAAGATAATTAGTGGAATACAAGGCATTTGATTAGAGTGTGTTTTTTTTCACTGTATTGAACTAAACATAACAAATTTGAATTAAACTCCACCGAATCAAATAGTAACATGTGAAAGAAAAAATAGATTCCTAAAGTAAACTAAATCGATTCTAAAGTAGTTCCCTGTTCTTTTCGCCGTTTCCATGCTGCATTCCGTTCGGTTCCGTTCCACGCTATTCCTTTCCGCATTCTATACTTCATTTTGTCCCACATTTTCTTCTAATATCCGCGCTACGCCGTTCCGTTCCTCACCGTTCCGAATCATTCCGTTGACGAAAATAGGGCTTTATTAGAAAAAAAACACACCGTGCACTTCAATGAACACAGAAGCGTGTGCTTACGATAGTGAGTTGGAAGAGAGGGAATGCAAAAATTGTAAATATCTGGGATTACGTTGGGCGAAAACGCCGTAATAGACGGTGGGGTCATTACCGGGCCTTCAACGTCAAACCAGCTAATTGACTCCCCTGTCTTTTACTTGAACACTGTTCTCACAACCATCATCTAGTAGTTAAAGATTCGAGCTACTAAGCAAGTAAAAAAACATTAGGAATTGCAAAGTCAATGTCATTATATCAGACAAAACCCCCTTTGGACATTCCTTATAACGCAAGTTATGGGGGGTAATTTTGAGGGATAATTAGAAACAACACCAAGTAAAGCTCAATCACCCAAATGATTATCTCATTGTGAGGATAAAACTAAAAGTATTTTTTGTTTCAATATTTTGGTCTCTTCTATTTCACTTTTTGGCATACATTTTATAATCTTCATTCATCACCGATATGATCTCGGGATTGGAGGTTTTCTTTTACGACATCTATAATCATGTCAAATAAAAAAAATACTATATTTAAATTACCAGAACACAATCTATCGACAAAACTATCTGGCAGAACGGGAACCTATTACTTCGGCGAAAACTTCATTTTAATAATTAGCTTTCATATTAACCATTTTCACGAAAGACCCTGTCATAACTATTTTGAATCATAATCTGACAGTATAAACTACCTCTTAAAGAAAATGATCTCCCATAGATCCGTACGAATGAATACACGAAAAACTAATAGCATCTCCGATAAGTGAGAGACAATCATACTGGACAAACTAACTCTCACAAAAATATAAATATACATTCTTTTATTCTTATTGTTTTGGCATAATGGTATGAAAATATAAATATAGATGCAAAATACAATAAGAGAAGCATCAAAAGTGGTTCTGAAAATAAGTTGTACGACTAGCAAAAAAAAAATAAAATACCAATGATCAATCTATCCTAGCAAGTGATCTTCCTAGTATTTGAGACAATTGAGGCTACATTGCGGGCTGTGTCTAGCTAGCATAACTAATCTTGCAATTACGAGCAAAAAAAAAAACTAATCTTGCAACTACTGAATTTTATAATATGATATCCGGCCAGTACCATCTATTTTTCGCTCATACATAACACATAAGTGTAGTATATAAAGATGGTTTCGGGTCGTGTTTGTGCCGTGCCTTCGTGTTTTGTAACAGTGTCGTACCGTGCCGTACTTATAATTGTCGTGTTTCATGTCGTGTCATGTCTGATCTTCCAAAAGATAGGCCCAGATCGTGCCCATGCTCGCGCTTGTGTCGTGCCGTGCTCGTGCTGTGCCCATGCTTTTTTAAAATAATGTTAAAATTTTTGTCGTGTCGTGCCGTGCCTGACCGTGCCCTACCATGCTTTCTTTCCAAAATCCTTGTCCGGGCCTAGCCCAGGCCCTGTCATTCGTGCCCGTGCTTGTGTCTGTGCTTCCTCCGTGCTCGTATCGTGCCGTGTAAAAGGCGTGCTCGGTCGTGCCATGCCTCGTGCTACCCGTGCCAAGTGCCATCTCTAGTAGTATATGAAAATTTCTTAATTAACCGAGTAGTTGCAAGATAGAGGTACGAGAACGCATTTTGGATTTAAGCCACAAGTTCATCCTAGATTTTTTGGGTAAGACTAATCCTATTCACATTAGCTAGATAGGTACACGAAGCAGTCAATAGTCTCAATACAATAAATGTTCACAACAAGGAGTATTTCCATTTTCAAGATTCGAACCATCAGTAGTAAAGCTAGTACATACACGTGGTGTCTCATCCAAGAATTATAGCATAATAACCCTATTTCTCAAACAATAAGAACCCTAGAAGCTGAGGTAAATAAAAAAGTGATGGCGTAAAAAGTAAAAACATCATGAAAGCAACGTACCCCGGCCAAACAATAGGTCTTA
The DNA here is from genome assembly GCA_038025085.1 of Tetragonia tetragonoides. NCBI lineage: Eukaryota > Viridiplantae > Streptophyta > Magnoliopsida > Caryophyllales > Aizoaceae > Tetragonia > Tetragonia tetragonoides. Next base: position 39,652,089 of record CM076152.1, read on the forward strand.
TCATAGACTGCAAAATAATTGACTAGGTGTGATTAACCATTCGAAAATGGTAAGGGTAACAGACTTCATTCAATGCGTAAGAAACAAAGTACAAATTTAATGTTAGAAACAAAAAAAAAAATGTTGAAGGAAGTGGAAGTGTTATCATGGATTCATGGTTAGTTGAAACGTGAAAGGGTAAAGAGTAAAAACTTATACTATAACATTATGAACACAAATTTTCATATAATCGCTTTGATTGGATGAAGAGACCGGTCATATTGCTCTTACTACGGTGGAAAAAGAAAAAATTACCCCCAATGAAGAGATATGATAATCACTATATTGAACAAAACTCCGTTATAGTGAATAAATTCTAAAATAAGTGGCATAAAACATGCCAATTGATTATTATCCCACTTAAACAGAATTCACACAAACAAAATTTACAACCTGTAAGTATGTAAACAAGTTGAGCCGATTCGAGTACCTATGTGCTTGTGCTTGTGCTCGTGCTTGTTTATCAAATGAGCATAAAATGTGTGTTCGTGCTCGGCTCGTTTATTATCGAGCGAATTGTGACCGAGTTTCGATCGAGTATGTTCACGAGCAGCTCGCGAGTACTCTAATTTGTTAGGTATTATAATTTATACAGTAACCTATAATAAAGTAACTGACCCGAGTATTAGGGTGTTCGTGCTCGACTTGTTTAATAAACGAGTATCAAATAAGTACTCGTACTCGGTTCCTTTATTATCGAGCGAGCTTTGACTGAGCTTTGATTGGATACGTTCGCGAGCAGCTCACGAGTGCTCTGGCTCGTTTACATCCCTACGGTAGGATTACTAAAACAAAACTGTCTCCACTGCCATAGGAGGTAAAGAAAGGGAGAAAACAAAACAAAAACCAAATCTATATTCTAAGAGGCCAAAAAAAAAAAGGTGAAAAGAAGCATAGAAAATTTTCGGGTATTTCTTCCTTTAAACTGGCTTTGCCTTCCACTTTTCCTCATCTCCATCTCTCTCTCTCTCTCTCTGTCACTCCCATCGCTTTCCTTCTCACCCTTTTCTTTATCATTTGAGTGAACTACAAACCAACTCACCCCCTCAAAGCTTCACAATCTCTCTCTTGTTTCTCTTTTCCACTACTTCACCGTAAAGAAACCAACTTTCACACAAAAATAAAACACTAAAAAATCTCAATTTTGGGTCCTAAATTGCAATGGAAAAAGAGCTAAATTGCTCATCATTGTTGGGTCTAGAAATGTCATCAGAGCAGCTCCCAAATTGTTATTTCAACCTCAATTGGGATTGCCCAATGGACCAAAATGACCCATTTGAATCTACCTATAGCTCAATGGTTTCTTCACCAACAACAGGAACATCCAACGGTGGAGGGATCATCTCAGGTGATGGTATGATGATCAGAGAGTTAATCGGACGGCTAGGAAGCATCTGTGATTCTGGTGATATCTCACCTCAATCTTGCATTGCTACAGGCAATAATAGTGCCAACACTTCTTGTTATAGTACCCCTTTGAATTCCCCACCAAAAATTAATCTTTCTCATATGAATATGTTGATGGGTGCAAATGGGAATTTCCCAAATCACCCTTCAAATTTGGGTTCTTTTAATGCAGATCCTGGGTTTGTTGAAAGGGCTGCTAAATTTTCTTGCTTTGGGAATAATAATAATTTTGTTGGGGGTGAATTGGGTATGAATAATAATAATAATAGATCACTTCCTAAATTGGAATCTGAAAAATTGTCAAGGGTTTCTAGTAATCAATCAATTAAAGGGGCTAGTTTGCAAAATGATGTAAATTCAAGGGGTTGTGAGAAGAAATTTGGTGGGATTTCAAGGGCTTTAAACCCAGAAAATGGAGAATTGGGGGACTCAAGGGAAGTATCTTCTGTTTCTGAGCAGAACCCAGGTGGTGAAATTGGGTTGAAGGCTCAAAATGATTCAACTTCAAGAAAGAGAAAGTCAATTCCTAAGTCCAAAGTGAAGGAATCCCATTCCCCTCCTGCCAAAAATGACAAGGTAATTTTCTTTTCTTTTTTTTAGCTAAAAACCTAAACATTATGTGCTAATTTTTTCATTGAAATTTTTTGTCTTATTTAATTGTCAAATGCCAGAAGTTCTAATTTCTTAGAAATTGGCTTTGACTTTTATGCCATCAAATTTCTTAGAAAAGTTATAATTTCTTACCTAGGAATGGTTATTGGACCTTTAAGTAAATATGAGTAGTTAATATTGACAATTTCAGAATTGTGAAGGAAATTTAGTGACTTTTAAATGGGAGAATAAGGGTAAAATTTTGGGATTAGTTATTTAATTATTTATATTTGCAGGTTGGGGCAGTAAATGAAGAGTCAAATGCCAAAAGAAGCAAACTAGATGAGGAAGAGGCTAAAAAAATGGAAAATGCAGAGCAAAATGCTGAGGATAATAATAATGATGATAAAGACAAACAGAACAGTAGTAACAAGAAGGATGCAGCAAAGGCAGAGCCATTGAAGGATTACATTCATGTCAGAGCTAGAAGGGGCCAAGCTACTGATAGCCATAGTCTTGCTGAAAGAGTAAGATTTAATTTCTTTGACTCAATTACTAATACTTTGTTAAAAGAAAATTTGTGATCTTTAATGTGACCAATTGTATGTTTGAAATTGTTAAAAAGGGATGTTTTCTAATTGAAATTGTCATATATGTCTGTTTCTGTGTATGTACAGGTCAGAAGAGAGAAAATTAGTGAGAGAATGAAGTTCCTTCAGGATCTTGTTCCTGGTTGCAACAAGGTACCAACTTTTTCTTCATTCTCAGATTTAGATATTTGAGCATTTTGTGGATAGATTTGATTTATGCTAAATGAAGACTTAAAACTTATGCAAAAGTGTTCATTCTGGGCCATAGGTGACGGGGAAAGCAACTGTACTTGATGAAATCATAAACTATGTGCAATCTTTGCAGCGTCAGGTTGAGGTATGAAACAAACATAGCAAGCAACTTTGCATCTCTCTCAATTGTTTTTGTTGCAATTAGGACCTCAAAATTTATATTTCCTAACTCAATTCGATTATATTTGTTGCAGTTCCTTTCAATGAAACTGTCGACTGTGAATCCGAGAATGGAGTTTAACATGGAAGCTCTTCTCTCCAAGGATGTAAGATCTCATCACAAAATTTCCTCAGCTAGCACATTGTTCACATTCTGATACTTGTTTTTTTTTGGTTTCTTTTCTGCAAGCTTCCTGATTATAGTTTTGGTTTATTGGTTAATACAGATGTTTCAGTCTCGAGGATCAGCACTTCCACAGATAATGTACCCATTAGATCAGAATTCAGCACAAGCATTCCCTTTCGGCAATTACCAATCTTCGCAGCAATTGTCACAATCTTTGTCAAATGGTCTCCGAAATGGGACTGAAAACACCCTGAATGCTCGAAACCTGGGCATTCAAGGGCCTTCAATGGATGGATTTGGTGATTCCATGACTCAGGTAAATTACTAAATATGTAACACTATGTTATTGCGAAAGTTTAATCTCTGACACTATTAGTGATTAATCTTACATTGGTCTGATTTTTCTGTTTCCTTTTTTCAGTTACCAACTCTTTGGGAGGATGATCTCCAAAGTCTTGTTCAGATGGGTATTCCCCAGAATCAAACACAAAGAGGACCTGGTGAGAATGAACTTCAAACAAAGATTGGTTTTCGGAAACAACTTATCATAAAATGGTGACTCTAACCGAAGTTGATATATGTCTACAGGTACATTACCAAATGCACAAATGAAAGTTGAGCTATGACAACCTACAAACAATTTATGAATTCATCAAGCATTTGTTGTAAACTATCAGTGTTCGGCATCCAATTCAGAGGAGGCCTAACATGTATATACAGAAATTGTTGATTTGGACAGAGGATCTGAAGGTCTATAGTAGGAAGATCAAGATCAATCCACCATGACTCCAAATTTTTTCTCCCCTATCGTGGGAGATTGTTTCTGCGGCCGATTCTTTTTCTTTTGGGGGAAATTCTTAGTAGAATATCCCCCAAAATTGTAAAATTTAGATACTAATTGACATCTTTGAGGTCAGAAATTCTGTATTACCACTTGTAAGATGTAGCCTAAGTTGTAGAGAAAAAAGGGATTAGGAGCCAATAACTCAAGATGGTTTTTAACCTTTTGACGTACATAGCTTCAGTGTCCCACATTTGGTTGTAACTTGTAATATGAACTTACCTGCATTAATGCTTATCTTTTTCAGCTGTAATCCTAACTAATTAGTGAAGGTATTCTCATATTCTTTGTAAGATGAAAAAGACCTTATGCAACTTTGCAGTGTTTTTACAGCACCATATTACTATTTCACAGTGCATAACATTGTCAGAATTCTGCACAATGTCATTTAAGTGCATTTCGTTAGTATATGTTTAAGAGTGAAAGAGACTGCATGAACTTATGGGGTTCACCATATTCGATTGACAGGGAGAGGACAAAGATTTTTGAGAGTTCTCTCATTCTCAAACACCATACATTATCAAGGCATTCACCTCCACCCACTGTGGAACTGGATAACAAGATGGTCGAACTAGGACACATAATCTGGGATTTTTTGCCTAAAACTACCTTCGGTTTAACACTTTTTGAAAATAACTACCTTACTTTCGCGATTTTGTCAAAAACTACCTTGTTTCCAGTTTTTTCTGCGAAAGACTCCATTTGACGGAAAAATGACTAACGGGGTTAACTTTGAGTGTGAACAACTTGATTTGACCATAATACCCCTCATTTATGAACCAAAAACACGTGCCCCTCACGTGCCCTTTTTATTTATCAAAACATTTCCATTTTTTTTTTTTTCCAGTTTTAGATATCACGCATCTATAAAAATTGGATTTTTTGTGGGGAACTACCTTGTTTGGTGTCTCATTTGTGACTTAGTACCTTACATTTTTTTTTTTGTGGGAAACTACCTTAGATTGCCAAATTGTTTGTTGACCAATACCCTTGGAAAATTTAGAGGATCAGAAATGAGCCATAACTTGATACCATGGTAAAACCAGAAATATGAGGTTCATCAATGGCGGAATTTAGAGAGAACAAATTAGAGATAGAAGAAGAAATGTTTTGTAACAGGATTCCATTATGAATTGTTGCCTTCTGTTTATATACAGGACTAATGCTAACTAACAAAAGGCTGTACAAACAACTTTCTAACAAACTAACAACCTAGTCTTATATATGTGGCAATGCTATTAACAGAAAATGTAATTACAACAATTAACTTATGTTTTACAATCTGTATTTCCTACACCCAGATCTCTTGCTACAATAATGTGCAATCATTTGCAGGAAAGGAACTCCCGCTGCTACGCACCATAATTTGTCCCTCTTCAAGCTTAATTTTGAGCTGCAGTACCTTGAGACTGAGTTCTTCTTTCTTCTTCACTTTTAAGTATTTTGCGCGAAGTTTCTTGTTCTCCTGCATCAGCACCGCCGTCTCCCACTGATTTGCAGCATAACTAGCAGTCTGACTTTCAATTTACAAAATTAAAAGCAATTTAAGAAAACCCCCAATTAACATAAACCCTAGAATTTGGGGAAATTTAATTAAGCATGAAAAGGGAAGATTTTTACCTGCTTGATTCAAGATCTTCAATGACAAACTACACCTAGGAGAGAGGAACAAATCAGAGAGAGAAATCGAGGAGAGAGAAAGCGGAGAAGGAGGAGAGAGAAATCGAGGAGAGAGAATGGGGAAAAAAGGGGGGAAATAAAAGGGAAATGATTTTGACTCAGTCAACTAACTTAAGTGAGGGGTAATACGGTATTTTACACTCAAAGTTAATCCCGTTAGTCATTTTTCCGTCAAATGGTAGTCTTTCGCAAAAAAAAACTGGAAACAAGGTAGTTTTTGACAAAATCGCGAAAGTAAGGTAGTTATTTTCAAAAAGTGCTAAACCGAAGGTAGTTTTAGGCAAAAAACCCCATAATCTGAGGTAGTATCCTTAACTTACATGGCATAACTCGTATTATCATAGTTACCACCTTTTTTGATGATTAAGCGCTCTCAATTTATTAATAAATCAATCTTCAAGGAAAAGAAGATACTTATCATCGTTATCAGACTTACTACGTTTAGATTTTACCAAGTGTAAAATGTGTGGAACATTCTTATAGAGATCCGATTTTCTTTCATTTCCCTTCAACCTTACTCACCAACCGAAACATTTACAGTTGCCTTGATAATGATTTTTCATAGCCATTTCTGTCATAATCAGCTTGTTAATTCACTAATCTTGACCTTAGAAGGATTAAGACTATGAAATGATGTAAATTATTTTGCGTAACTTGTGGCAACAAGATTCTTTACTGGTAACTAGCTGTTAAGTGGGGACAAAGTAAACCCTTGAGTCCAAAATCAATGTACATAAGTATTTTTGACTTTTTTCTGAGCTGGAATCCAAGAAACAACTCCTTTTCTATTTCTTTTTTTTTGGAGTATCAAAAAGACAGCAGAGATTAAACCTTTCTATTCTATCTATATTTTTTTTCTTTTTTTTTTTCCTTTTATTTCCAGTGTCATCTCACGATAAATATTATATTCAGGTACACAAAAGTCCAGGTTGGCAGTGGTGATTTCTGACTTGGTTGAGGGAATCAAAGGGAACTTTTATTTATTTTTCCACAAAAAAATTTCCACCCTGCTTTAGAACAATTTTCATTAACATTAACTTTAACATTACCTCAATGTCTTTAAAAAGGCTCTCGTCTAGACAGGGTAAGAAAAGTCGGTTGTGCAGGATAAGAAGGTCGATTGTACACAACTTTATCCCTGTGAGAGTTCCATAGAGAAGTTGTTTCCGTTCGACCCGAGATCCGAAGTATGAAGACTATCGACAATTTCACAATAATTAAGAAGTACCAACAATTTTATAAATTACTTTACTTTAGTCCATTATATGGTGAAACTTTTGACTCCATTCGAAACGGTGACACATGCTTTAGAACAATTTTATGGACAGGAAATTCTTTTATTGGATAAAATAAGGAAGAATAAAAAAGTAATGGAGTTTGAGAGGGGAGAGAGAGAGATACCCATGCACGTTAAAGACAGGCAACATTACCATTAAAGACTTGTCAGAGAAATCCAACGAAAGAAAAAACTCTGCATCCCCATTCCCATTCTCTGTTTTCTGAACCTTCTGCAAAAATAGTCTATGATTGGCTAATTCCCCAAGAGATAAAATTTCAGCAGGAAAAGTTTGTAATTTTGTAGTAATTTATTTTGACTCATGCAATGTTTTGTTTGGCTAAGGTTGGGCCACATAGTGACCTCAAATCAAATGGAGTAGAGCACATTCAAAATATGTGTATTTTAATTTCTTTTGGTCCGAGTCGCAAATGCTAATACAATACATTCGGGAAATATACCTCGTGTTTTAACATGTCAATATTAACCACTAAATCAATATATAATAACATCAGTAACATAATATGCTAAAACACTTAGCTTTTTCCTTTTAAATCATAATTTGATGCTAATTTGCGAAACGGTCAACAAATTTACACCAATAGTAGGATAAGTCAAAAACTCAAAATTAAAAGTTAGAATTGAGCCGTCCATCATCCATGATACGACGAAATTCATTCATTCCTTTCTCAATGGATGCTATAGTGCGGATCAATACTTTTCATTCAAAGTTACCGAATCAAGTTATGTAAGTTCCAACTTTACGGATGGATAAAATCTTTGGTTCACTTTAAAAAGGGAAAAATAGAGGTAAAAACAGTTGCGAAAAAAAAAAGTTGCATAGTTGACAAATCCTCTCAGCTATTGAGATGTCCATTTTAAAAATGAATAACTTTAGTGTTGAAGAATTTATAGCGGTCCCAAAATCCATAAAAATCCTCATAGATTTTGTAATGTGACATTGTGATTTTGATTCGTCAGAGTGGTAGCTAGTTAGGGATTGAACTCAAAATCAGAAAATCTTGAAGGAGAAAAGGGCAAGAGAGCATTGTAGGTGAGTGGAGATGAACAGTTAATGGGTCATTTTCTAGTAGCTGGTTAGTACAGGGCTGTTTGTGTTAGTTATTATGATAATTAAAGCACAATCAAAGATAGATGTAAATGAAAAAGGAAAAAATAAAAAAAAATAAAAAATCCCTAAGTCATACAGTACACTGTTCAAATGTAACTAACTTTAAAGGAGATCACCCACTATATGATTGGGTGGCACATCCACCCTTTGATTCTCAGCAGTTAAATATCACCAACACTGCAAGACCATAGTTGTGCTTTTATTGGGCATAACAAACAATTCTAGGCTTCATAGCAAGAATTGAAGACCAAGCAACGACCAATTTGATAGTCATGGAAGTTGTAGGAATTTAATTTCATGAGCAAGTACTAAATTGAGCAGTACCAAAGACCAATTTAACTTCGTATGCAAATTGAGAAAACACGATTTTTTGAGAAATTCAACTTTTTGCAACCTATCCTAGCTATGCCCTTAATGATGTCAAAGATCGAAACAAATGGTGTATTGGATCCCATGTTTGATTCTCGTCTAATTCTATGGTACAGGTAACATGTACGCGTACAGTGGCATATCTAGAAAAACATTAATTTTCAGGTGGCGTAATTGATTTAAAAAGAATATGTATTGTAATTAGTATAAACACCCTATAGCTCACAACAACTACCACTGAAACAAACACATAAAAGCCCCCAAATCTCAAAGAGGTCCATCACCATCCACTTAAATATCTTAATTCTCAGCAAATCCTCAAGAAATATTCCCCTTCAAAGTGAGAAAAAATAATGTTCCAATAAAGTCAGCAATAATATTATGCTTTGGGATACGTTAGATAACGGATTGGGTCGGCGTGGAGGTCAAACAAGAAAACTGTCCATGAGAAAATTGGAGACTAGAAAAAACAGAAGATTTTGTGGTTCACTAAACAAATTCACTACTAATCATTTGTGAGATTGAGAATTTGAGATAATGGAAATTCTCTTAGTTCATACAACTTCTATATGCATTTTGAAACTATAAGCTTTTTGCGAATCTCTATCGGTTTGATTGTGACATTTAAACTAACTATTTTGGTGTGATACTCTCATGATACACCCAAATATAATAAGTCTATATATGCACATTGTAAAGCTCAATATATATACATAAAATGATGGATATATAGTATACACTATATAGTAGTGACTAGTAAGATAAGATAAGAGATCCTTTGTGATTGTGTTCATGGTATGTCATAATTAAGGTTTACACCAAAAAGTTTGGTGATGAATCCTCTGTATTGGTGATGTATATGAAATTAAGGAGAAGAAAGAGCCTAAAGATTGACGCATACAAGTTTCGATTCGAATATGTTAGTAGTATGACTTATGAATATAACTCCACAAAGATTTTATCGATTAAGCTAGTTGATATTGAATCATTATTTTTTCTGTTGCACTCATATCATTTGTTACTACTTACTATATTAGTGATAGAAGAAAAAAAGAAGCTATTGTTATAGTTGGTTAGATGGGAAACCTTTCCAAATGAAAAGTAATATTCATAAAATTCTTCAATTTATCAAGGTATCATTAGTTACTGCTTACTATATTAGTGGCAGAAGAAAAAAAGAAGCTATTATAGTTAACTAGATGGGAAACCTTTTTACCTCAAAAGAAAAAAAAGAAAAAAAGAAAGATGGGAAACCTTTTCAAATTAAATGAAATGTAACATTTATGAAATTCTCCATTTTATCAAAAAATGAGCAGTGGCTAAAAGTATTATCTCTCAATTATCGTGATTCAATTCGTGACGTTAAAGTTCGATTCTTATCTAATCTACTAATTCGTGTCTCCTCTTAATAGAGTAAGAAGAAAAAGCCTCTCCATCAACAAAAAGATTAAGTATTCTGTAATTTCAGTGCAAAATATTGGTGTTTTCCAGTCCATCACATAATTAGTAATTGTATATATATGAAGGGAACATATGAAAGGCTTACGCGTGTTCCTTTCCATATATTAGAGCATATTACCAAATCAGTGGAAACTACTAATAAGACCTTACCCAATCAGTGGAAATTAGTGGCATGCAATACCTTATTGAGTCAGTGAGAATCAGTAGCATGACCTAATCTAATCAATGGAAATCAATGATAGGACCTTAACAATCAGTGGAAATCGGTAACACGATCCACATTCTTACTCATCAAACCAAGCAAACTTACTGGGTCCAATTCCATGGTAGGGTGGAGGTGGAAACATAAAAGTGTACGTGATGGGAAGTAGCCAGATTTCATTTTTGTTGGGTTAATGATAAAATTCATTAGGTGTCCACTTACCAGGTTGCCACTCTTCAATTCGTTGCCATCACAATTCACAATGTTACGTCTGTTTCATTCACCTCTAGATCAAGAAGCTCCTCCCTTCAAAAATTTTTGTTTTAATGACTTTAGGTTAATTTGTACTTTGTACCTAGCTAGGTGAGTTGGTGTCAAGATTTGAGGGAGAACGTAGTAACTATCTTTCACCAAAGTGGCCAATGAATCATAGTGATGTCCTTGCAGGGCCGTTCCTGAGATATTGGAGGCCCTGTGCTAAAATAAACAAAATCAGGCCTCAAGCTCGGTTGTGATATTTTAAAGGCCCCTGTGGCGGCATAAAAGCGAAGACCCCTAAAGTATCAATAGCATATTTCACCGGCAATAAAAACAACGAGAAAAGATAACAATGTTATATGTCCAACTGATCTCTTTACTTCTAAAAGAATTTTTATAAGTGTTAAAGAAATGGGACAACAAAATCTGGGATAGGAAAAAATCATTAAAAAAATTGACAGCAAGTAGATTTGATCTTGGGTTCCTTTGCATCATATTCCTCTCTTAACCATTGAACCAAGAAGTAAGCTATGTATTTTTATCATGCCATTTAATATATATATACAAAAACTTTCTTCTGTTTTGGGCCCCCTTAATGTATTGGACCCTGTGCAATCGCACATGCTGCACACCCTCAGGGACGGCCATGCGTCCTTGCTAAGTATTTATATTTTTAGGAACCCATTTGGCGTACTGATCTTCAACGTGACAAAGGCTTGAAACAATAAGAAACATGGTAGGGTAATGATATATTTTTTGTTCACATTAGAAGCTTGAAACAATTATAGTGACTATTTTTTCGCGTTGGTTTGTAGGCACCTTAAAAGATGTTTTTTTTTATATTTTTTGGGGTTTTTTTTTTTATATTTTTTATTAATCATTTTAATTAAAAATCCAATTTATATTTAAAAATATACAGATTGGTTTTAGTTAAACTTTTCGTAAATAAGAATAAATTCAAGATTACTAATTCCTTATTGTAAATGTAAACCAAACATATAATGTGCTTCATCGTCCTAATATTATTTCCAAGAATTGAAGCCCTTATGGCCTTATCTAACATATCAAGATCTCAACTAACCTTTGTTTAAGTCTACACAAAAAACATGTACTTTACCTTATCGATCCTTACTGTAAATTTCCTAAAATTACTTTTCACGACCTAAAATTACTTTTTAGTGATATAAAAGTCACCACTTATTGATATGTGAGACACCTCTTTGTTTTTTTCCACGAAAACACTTTTATTAAAGTAAACATCCAGATGTAAATAAACCGCTACAGTGAAAAAAATTGCCAATTCCATTATTGTATTCCTAATATATCCATCATCTTCTAGGTGAAATAGTACGTAGAGACATTATCTAGATGTTGCTTTCATACAAATCTCTGTCCCCAAAATCACATTGTATGTTGCTCTTTGCCTATTCCTTATCTCAAAATGTCCCCAAATAGATTTTTCTCTCTTTTAAAATTGAGTGGCGAGGGTAGGAACTCCACCTGAGCCCACTCTTACATGCACCTTTATTTTTCTAGTTCTTATGGGTGAGAAATGGTCCACAGATATATGTTAATATGTAGTATCTTCCAAAAAGACAATACCACAACCCACCTAGCTACCTTTATGGTCTCTCTATATCCAAATAGACCCGTGTATTTATCAGAAAGGTTGTATGGGAAAGACGGCCAAAATAGACCAAAACAAAGAACCACTTCAGATCAGATATGGCCTAGGTCTAGGAGCAAAGACTACGTCTACAAGGTCAGAGCACCCACACGACTACAAGTCTACACCTCTACTTTATTTGAGCCTTTGAGGCTATGTTACTCCTCTGTCCTTTTCTATTTCAAAAAGAACAGCAGAGTATTATCCTCCAAACATTCACTTTTAGATTGCAGGAGATGAGTTTTGGGCCTTTAGATAGAGGAGGTGAGTTTTTTTAAATTTAAACATGTGGAGGAGAAATGACAGCAGAAAAATAAAACTGCAGAGGATCCAAACACATGTTACAGAGAAACCGGAAATGCGAAAATGGGAAACATAAATTCTCAAAAAATATTGTTTTTCTTATAAACCTAAGATTACAAGAGCAAATCTTGGGTGAGATCAACTCATAGAAAAATGGGGTCAACTATTTACCAATGTAGTGGTCACTTATTATGAGTATTTCACTAAAAAGTGATCTTCGTCTCACTAAAAGTTACAGAAAGACTGTCTTAAACAAGTTTTTGTAAAATTATAAATAAAACTAAAAATGATGATAATAGAGAGTTAAGTCAGTTAACCTCTTCCGTCATTCAGTGACATCCAGGTGAAATTAATTTGAAAATTTTGTAACACCTAGGTGAGATTACTGAAACCATACCAATAAGTGATTAGTGTGAGCGGTTCGGCACTCTCATCCCTTAAGCAAGGTCGAGGGTTCGAATCTTGTGGATGGAAAAACTACTTAGTGGGAGCACTTTACCCCTTCATGGCCGACCCGGTGCGAGCAGGATTAGTCTTGGCCCAAAGGGCTTGGATGAACCTGTGGTCTAACCAAAAAAAAAAGAGATTACTGAAACCATATACTCTTAATAAATAATACACGAAACCTTAGATCATCTAGGTGACATTTTTCCTAAAATTATTCTTCTAAGTAATTTTGGGCAATATATAAATAAATTATGGGAAGTAAAAGGATTTTAGATGTCAAAGATGTGGAGAATTGTTGTTTAAATAAAAGAGAAGTTTTCTCCAAGTTTTCAAAATTTCTGATACGAGAAACGTGATCTTATCAAAGTCTCCATGCATGGATGAGATATCGGAGAACTCTCAGATAACGTCCCAGGACTGGCTAGGAGTCATATAACAACACTTGAGTTTAAAGCACAAGCCTTATACAACGAAATGTAACACTCGTGACTTTTGGCACAACATCCTGTCTCAACATTGCAAACACTGTAGAGTCAAGTATGGTGAACGTGTCGTCGTGATTAGCTTATTGAGGTGACGAGAACTTGTGATCTAAGGACACAGTGTCCCTAATAATTTCCTCTTTTGCCTTCTAAAATACTCTACATAAGAGGGCAAAAATGAAATGGACATGAACCTAACATCCACCTTTAGATTGCCCCCTATCCTCTTGACACTGAAACCAACACATTTAAGTCTTTCAAATAACCCAAAAAACATCAACTCTTGTTTTACAAGATCTTCCCTTCACAGTTCAGATTTCAGACACCCATTGAAACTAAGGGTGGACCATCTCTATCCATATCAAACAGTGAGGCCACCCTCTATTCTCCTCTTGTCATTTTGGTAACTAATGCAATTTGTCTATACTTAAACAGAGAGAAATTATCAAGGACTTGACATTCAGAAACTGGTATGAATCTTCTATAGCTGAGACATTTCAATTTCAATACAATGCACAACAGAACAAATTGGCCCCTTCTTCACAAATTGTGAAGGGCTCAAACTTATATTACATACAGAAATGCTCTACAATTATATGTTGCACCTATCATAACCAGAGAACCACGAAGATGGTTCAGTGAATTTCGATGACAACTCATCGTCTACATTATAAAAAGCCTCGAACTCTTCTTTCCATCGTTCATCACCAGCAGTGTGAGACTCTTCTCCATCATATTTTGACTCTTCTCCATCATATTTTGCCTCAGTGGGCTCATGGTATGGATCTTGTAAAGCCTCTTTTGGCAAACGGGACTCGTTAATTATCTGATTCAATGAACTAATTTCCATTTCGTGCTGTTTCTTTAGTTTTTCAATCTGCTTGCGACACTTCTCAGTTTCTTCTTCTGCCTTCGCAGCACGCTTCTGCAAAAATTTAAAGTTAATACGCAATGTTAACATACTACATATGTAACAACAGGGTCAGCAAATCAACTGCATAAGGTTTAAGTTGTGTATTGTTCAAATGATACTTTCAAACATCGAAGAAATATCTAACACAGGCATCAGCCAGCCAATTCACCTTACTCTTGATGTATATTTTACATCCATCAAGAATAAGCCTGGGATTTCATCTAGAGTATTTCATCAGCCAAAATCATAGATGCCAACCATGTACCAAAATGTTATCTTTGGCACGCAACTAAACATGATGATCCACACCATATGATATACTAAGCACCTAGACCTTTCCATCTCTGTCATACTCCAATTATCATACAAGTATATGACCCTAACACCATACACAAGGACTCGGCTGGGGCTGCCTAGTATACAGCAACTATTAGGTATAACTACACAATTTTACAAAGAGAGCATACTAGTAGTCAGCTTACACACAATTAACTATGTCAGCTTTCAATTAAGGATGAAAGGCGCTCAGTTTGCCTCAAGAGAGTTGAAGTGGACAATCCAAGGGCGATACTTAACAAATGAATTTGCAGTTACTCTTATTTATGGGCCTAATATCTTAAAAACAATTATTTAGTGATCTTTTCCATCCCCTTTTCCAATTTGGCTAGGGATAGAATAGAATCAATAGATAGAATAAAGAATCTGCCATCACAAATAGAATAAATACTGGATCAGGAAGAAGAAGACGAAGAAAAAAGAGCCAAGGAAAAAAAAAGGAAAGATGGAGACAGAGAGAGGTCATAACACAGCACAGATACACTAGCACATTATAGTTCCAAACTCACCTGAGCAGCAGCGACAGCTTCTTCGGCTTCTTTCAGGCGTACTAGTAGTTCGCCTGCAGCCTGCACAGCCTCTGCAGTATCTCTAAGTTGAGACTGAAGCATTTTATTTTCATCCCTCAAGTACCGCCTCTCCTTTTCTCTTTCTGCTTTCAAGGCTGAAATCTCTGAAGCAAGGGCATTGATAAACTTTGACTCAGCTCCTTTGACCCCTGCTCTTGCAGCTGCTTTCTTGACATCAACAATGCCTTCTTGGATCTGTCTCTGCCTTGCAAGCATGTGCATATGTCTCTCTTCAAGGTCTGCATACTGTTCAAGCATGCGTGCATGACCCTGCATTGCTAATTGCATGGCTTCTTTTAGCTCCTCTGAGCAATTCTTTTCCACTTCAAGCTCTTGCTTTAGTTGTTCAGCCTGAGAACGGCTTGCTTCAAGTTCTCTTTTTAATTCTTCCGCCAGAGATATCCATTGGCTCTCTACTTCAGTCCACTGAGCCCTCTCACGTTCAAGTATCTCCATCGCACTCTCCTCAGCTGACTCTGGTACAGTGTTCAATGGCGGGGATGAGCTTGGTTCACTGGGGTAAGTCAACTGCAGAAGAGACTGTCGCTGTTTAGATGTATGAGAGCTATCAGTATAGTATTGCAGCTGGCTCCTTAAATCATGAATTTCCTCCACTAAAACATCCCTCTCGCCCATATCGAAGAAGTTCCGCAATCTTTCCAACTCATCTTGAGCTCTCTTTAGCTCAATTTTGGTCCTTAATACCTCAGGGTGATTTTCATATTTTTCCTTGAGTAGCTGTCAATACCAAATAAAATTATTTAGGTCAAATATTACAAATGAAAGCACTGGCCCCAAGTTCTCATATTGGAAACAAAATATCTGACGAAGCCTTAAGTACCTCATGTTCTTTATAAAGACATACTAATTCTTCCTCCATGAAATCTTCAGATGGTAACACCCCATCCATAAGATTCTCGAGGCGAATAATTTTATCCTCCCGCAGCTGACCTATAATTCCATTGCATTCCCTTTCATGCTTGTACTGCTGAACCTGTATTCATATATGGGCATAATGTTGGAAACTTACTAAATAAATCCATACCAGAGCCGTCACTGAATTCTCAATAGACTTACCAAACGTTTCAGTTGCGCAATCTCAGATGTTTGCCTGGCACAGTAATCTTCCAGTGCCATTTCCCTTCTAATTGCTCCTGCCAAAACCTTCTCCACTGCCTGCAGAGTTGAATTCCAATGTTACATGATTCAGTAGATGTTGTGAACAGAAAGATAAGGGCAGGAACAATGCAAGCAAAATACCTTTGGGACTTGTTTTTTAGGCTTTTCTGCAGAAAGTGACTTATCCACAGGAACCAACTGAAGGTTTGAGGTGGCATCTTTCACATCTTCGGGAAGAGTTCTGTTCTTGCAATTACTACAAAGATAGATCATACCATCTTCTTCCAGTGACTCAGAACTTTCAGGCAAAGTTTGAATACCAACATCAACTTTTTCAATAGGCAAAATTGACTTCAATTCTGCAGGCTTGAATGAAAACCTGAAAGCCGAACTACGGAAAGCAGAACTCTGTCGATGACCATCGAGGACCTCAAGACCACGATGAAGGCTAGCAGCCAAATGCTCAGTAGTGCTAAGGGCGAGTACAGAGTTTCTTTGGGAGGACTTTGCTGATGATGCAAGTACATCTTTCTGGGAGGCAGTTAGCATTGACGAAGTTTTTAGGCTTTTCCTGCTGCTGCTTACAAGTATTGGAGAAACACTAGGAGTAGGAGACTGCAGAATAGGGGAAACATCACATGGCACTATGCTGAGGTCAGGAGATGCAGACTCCGAGGAGCCAGTTGTTGGATTATTTGTTGCCTCTGTATCCACAATGTTAGCTGAATCAGATAACAGAAGTGCCGAACCATCCTTTATTTGCTTGCAAGGTGCTTCATTCACAATCACAACTATTTCCTCCTTCCCTGCTATGTCATTACCCTCCGCAGATGGAGTTTGCCTATCATCTATCAACGTTTCATTTTTATTATCAATTTCTGAGATTCCTTCTTCCATGATTACATCTGATACTTCAGAATCTTGCTTTTCAATGCATCCTTTTTGGCCTGTTTCATCAGCAAATTGGTTAACTTTACCGCCAGTTGACTGCAGACCAGCTTCAATGCACAGTTTATCAACAGCTTCCTCATCAATTTCCATCTCCTCATCACCATCATCATCTACATGGCGCATCCCCATCGGATGATTGAGACTGAACTTCAGGAGGTTTAAGCTTCTACGTGCATTCCAGCTACTTGCATAAGCTGCGGATGGATCAGCATTGTTTCCATGTGCCTTCATTCGAAGTAGTTCATCCTGTTTCATATAATCAACCACGAGTGATAAGTGAGACAAAAAAGAGAATATATAACTTTACCATGAGCTAAAGAAGCGTTTAACCGCATTTTTAGGAAAATAAACCCCAAATGGCATGTATATGTTTTAGCTCCTTTACCATATGTAATAAAAAAATAGAACTAACCTTGAGTTGCTTTATAACTTCTCTTAAGAAGTTGACATCATCTTGCATGACCTCATTAACAACAGCCTTATTCTTAATAGCCTTTGCACGCTGTGCAAACCTCAATGTGCTAGATGTCTCACTCTTGCAACTGAAAAACAAGTAGATAGTTTATGACAACACAATTTAGAGAGAACCAAAGGGGGAAAAAGTAAGGAAATTTGGAAGGTAACCAAAAGCTACTGTATTTCACCTTTGTGCTGGAGAAATAGCACAGATCATTGCCATTTTTGCATTACCACCAAGAGACTCCTGAAGCAGAAATGTCAGCCTAGAATCTCGGTATGGGATATGCCTCTGTTTTCCAGTTTGGGAAATTTCAGCCAGAACGTTTATCAAATTCCTGCAAAGCACTTAGATATGAGGAAGATACACATGGATAATATGTTTCGCGACAGATTGACCATTTCAAGAACTCAAAGAAACTTGGAGAAAGCTCTCTCCGATAAGACCAACAAGATCTTCCTTTTCATGAACCTCTAGAATCACATGTACCATTGTTTCTAGCAATTTGTCTTTTGGTAGTGCAATTGTACACTAATATCAAATTTATACTCTAGTAAATAGTAATCCTATTGACCCAAACAAAAATGAGCGAATATTGCGCAAGCTAACTCTAGTGGTACAATAAAGTTAAGAAAAAGAAATTCCGTTTAATTTTTTTCGTTTTGTTTTATTGTTGCAAGGGTAACCCTCGTTTTATAATTTCCATGTCCAATTGTTTTAAAAGAGTTGGCATTTCCAAGTTTTGTTCCTGTGCAACAAGGTCTGCAGCAATGAGTTCAAGGCTTCAACCGAGATAATTCTTCAGTATACATAAATGGATTATGGTTCATGTTTGCCGAGCTCCCCTTGAAGAGGGAGGTGGGAAGTCAAATGACAATTTTGGTATAATCTGAATGATCATATTGCTAATCTACTTTTTATTTGGACAACATCCCAATACATTTAGTTCTGTGACAAGTTGACAACAAAAATAAGTTGACCTAACATACCCAAGTTGTGAAAGAGATCTATTGATATTGCCTGCTTCTTTCAGCCGCTCCCCTGCTGCACCAGTCAACTTTTGCCTTTCTGACCCAGCAAGATCGACTAGATTTATTCTGCTTGTCTTGAAGCTACTCAGACCATCTGACATGCTCTACAAAATTAACAGCCTAAATTAACCTCATACCTATAAGGCTATAACTAAAAGTGAGATACTAGCCAGCAATTTTTCCCACTCCCATTATCCCAATGGTCAAACATATCAGGTATTAAATTAATGATTTAGTCAATAAGGTATAGAATAAACCAAATGTTTATCACAACACCCCCCATGGAAGAAAAAAGTTTGCTCTATTATTTAGAGTGCTGGCACTTATATATTCCTGAATTTATCTCAGTCTGAGCAGTAGTACCTTGCAATGTGATTCAACTACACATGTAAAAACACTATGTGAACGTGAACTCTCGGCATTTATACTAGTTGCACCTGTCCTCCTATTTGACAGACCCTGCACAATTGGTACAAACAGATTATGTTTACACAAATATGAAATTCTCAAATGTTCCGCCTCATTGCAAATTAGAGAACCAAACAGGACAATTAAGGCACTCTAGTAATTTGAACACATTAAAAACGTCAAGTGGCAGCAACTTGTCAAAATGAAGCCCGTGTCAGAAATCATATCCCATGTAATTCGCAGATAGCAGCATCCTTTTTTTAAAAAAATTCAATCTCCAACACTAAAAAACACCATATACCATCTTCAAAACTGAAGATCACAAGGTTTCATCAGATGCCAAAATGAGAACCCTCTTCAAAAATGATAAACAATTGCTAAACATCACTACTGAGTATCAGCACAAGTCTCAGACTCTCATTTCAGCAAGTAAGGACTTTGACGCAAAGGTAACAGAGCTACAAAACAAGCATATTGATGTTAATTATATACTATATACAACCTGAATTGGCCCAAAACTAAGTCTGATTGGGTAAAAGAAACTGAGTTTTGCATATTTCAATTCTCTACGGAGTTGTATGGTCATCCCTATTCTAATATATGATGGTCCTAGGTGTCCCTGGGATAAGATCAAGGACTACAAAAAAGAAAGAATGAAGTGCTATTTGCATGAGAACAAATATGCCATATGTTTTTGGTGCTTCATTAAAAGAGAGAGTAGCTCGTTATATTAGGAGAAGAAAGCCTTTCAAACCTTCAATAAAAGCTGAATCACATCCCTCAGGTTTGATACACACTCCTCTGAGAGATTTTCAACATAAACGCCGGATTTGACATCTTCCCTGATCTGTAAAGGATGATAACAAGGAATGTCTAAGATGATGAAACCAGTTACCATATTGTGGCCTAAACACAGAGATTGGTCTACATCAAACCTGAAGGTTTTTCTGACTTGGATCTAATAGATCAGTTATCTGTTCATTGTAAATCTGCATCATAGAAAGAAGGTGAGTTGTATGTGGTGACTTAATAAAATAGAGCATGGTACACAACAGACAAAATTACTCTACCTCAAGAAAGGAACAGCGACACCGATACTTAAGCTGTTTATCTGCGTGCTTAATTTGTTCCTGGAATAATAGAAAACAGACAACGATGTTATGCTAACTAACTCTACTCAGTTACGAGCAAAAAAAAAAACTAACTCTACTCAACACTATGTAGTAAAAGGAAAAGAATTGCAATATTGACCTCATTTATACGAGCAAAAAGCCATTCAAAAACACGGGGTGTTAAACCCTGTTGATCATTCGATAGGTTTTCTTCTAACAAAGCATTGGCCGGTCCCCACATTGTATACGTTTTTCCACTGCCCGTCTAAACCAGACAATTTGAGAATATATGATCAGGACATACATTGTTTCATTATTCAAAAGCTCACAATCACAAGCGTCAGCGCTGAGTACTACTGTGTTTGAACTTTGAGGTTACCTGTCCATACGCAAACACGGAACTGTTGAACCCAGCCAGACAGTTCTCAACGAGAGGGGCTCCTACATGCTGGAAAATGTCTAGCTGAAAAGGAGAAGATCGAAAGATATGAATATTTCTGTCAACACCACATCTTCATCTTCAAAGAAAAAAAGAGTATGAAACTTGCCTGGGTTGCCTCCATATCAGCCACAGAGTCAAAAGTAAAGGTTTGTCCATTGATCGACAAAGAATCATTTGACATTTTCTGAACTATCATCTCCCCCTCTTCTTCATCCTTATTCAATGGCCGCATTCGCACTACCACCTTGAATTAATGCAATATTGTATCAGTTATCAGCTAGAACAACCATTTCGAGACCACAGCTAGAACAACCATTGCATCAGAACATTGGAGCTAAATATCAATTCTTGGGAGGGTTTAGCTTTGATTAAGTTAAAGATTCGGTGTTAGACAAAAAGGAAGTAGTCCCAAAACCAATTGGCACGAGCTGGGATTACCCATTTTTGTTACTTAGTTTGAGTTTCTTGGCTTATCTTTTTCAATGTGGGATAACTAAACCCGTAATGATTCACAAATCACAAGGGTGCCTAAGATCTACTACTACAGAACTATAACTCAAAATAGTCAACCCTGTTAATTACTGAAAAATATGGAATTTTCAATTTCAATTTTAGTTAAAAAAAAAAAACCACAAAAAAAAAAGGAGGAAATGGTCTTAATTCAGAGCTCTGATGCAGCCAAATAACACTGAACAGCAATATCATAAAGATCAAGCTAAAACCAACAACATTTTCCCCAAACAACAAAAAGAAAGAAAAATCAAGAAACACATATATCGTCAATTCAAGAACTACCATAAACCAACAACTGCACAAAATCAAACACAATAAAAGCAATCACAACACAAAATGACCCATCCAATCAAAACAGATCTTTCAAAAATAATAAAATATGTAAATCAAAAAATAGATCAAAAGAACAATTGAATTTAGTCATTTACCCTAACGCCATTATCCAAGGAAGAAGAAGATGAGCTAGGGCCCACACCACTAATGATGTCTGAAATGGCGTCACTGGTGAGCTTACGCTTGAGAGGGTTCGGTGGCCTAGGTGGCAAAGGGCTCTTCATTTTACCGGCTGGTGACGGTTTTCCGGTGACGGTTTCGGGTGCGATGTTAGTACATGGATCTGAGTTTTCTTTGTCACGGGGAATAGATTTTTGTTTACGTGGGGGTTTTTGCTTTTGGGAATTAGGGTTAGGGTTAGGGTTTGGGCTACCGGAAGTTGAAAGTTCTGATAATGGGCTTGAATTTGAGTTTGCTTCTCTGAGTAATGGGAGCATGAAGTGCTTCATTTTTGCTGAAGAGAGAGAGAAGATGAAAGTTGCAGAGATGAGAGGAGAGAGAGTGGGAGAGAGAAAGAGATGGTGAGAGGAAGGAGAAAGGGGGGAAAGCGTGGAAAGTAGCCGTTGGTGTGGCAAGGATTTGAAATTGGGGATTTGAAGGGGGTGGGGGTGTTTTTGAGATTATTATATTTTGAAATTTTGGGGTCCAGTCACATGCCAATAAATTTTGTTTTTCTTCAACCTGAATATAAATATTGGACCAAACTCTTCTGTTTTATTTATTTATTTATTACTGCATTACTGTTTTTTGGAACCTTTTTTTGTTGGATGGACAACTACACCGGTAAAACAGGTCGGGTTCGGGTTCGGTCACAATAGGTTAGGGTCATTTTTGAGTCGGGTTATTTTCGGGTTCGAGTTGAGAAATGCTTGACCCTGACTCAGAGTCTTCGGGTTCGGGTCGACCCAGCGGATCAGTAGCGTCATTTAAAAAAAAATTCTCCATTAATTTTTTAACCAATATTTTGTTCAAATGAAAGACTAAGCAAAGTTTTACACTACTTTAACTTATATGAACAATGAACATAATATTTTCTTTATGCTTTGCACATATAAAAGAAGTATTAAGTATCCTTAATGAGAAATCAATTAGTGAAATGCTGACTAGGGGTGAATATAAATCACCTCAAGTTGTTATAAGACTACCAATTCCGGAAAATAATGTAAAATAATTGTTAAATATACTTGAAAAGTGTCTAACTTGTCAAAAAGGCATTCCCATGTATCTTTTTTATTCATTATATAGAATAAATTCAAAATTTCGGGTCAAACGGGTCGACCCATTAATGGATCGGGTTTGACCCAAAAATTATCGGGTTTAACGGGTTAGGGTCAAAACGGGTTTCGGGTCAAAAAAACTTTGTCAGAACCCTAAAAAAAGGGGTCGAATTAGGTCTGGTTTACAGATCGGGTCAACTTTTTACAGGTCTATGGACAACCCTTGTGGATATGGAAAACTACTATAAATTTCCATGAATATGACGAGTTTAGAAGTCTAGTATAGATCTGTTTTTTGTGTGAAGATTAAGGTATAAAAGTTACAAAAATACTGAAAATACTCAGATGTAACTTCTTGCATGAACTTAAAGCATAATTAAATATTAAGAAGTTTACCTTCTCACTTATACTCGACTTCTCACGATTTCATGTACTCAAATTCTAAATAATCGATGACATTGTTAATACTTTATACTAACATGACTTCAAGTAACACTAACTAAAAATTGTAAAATATACTAAAAAAAATTTGAAAAATTTACTCAATCATTAAATTATGATTAGTAAGGTCCGTAACCCCTATTACTTTAAGATATTGAAAGCAACTACATATTAACGACTTACCAAAATTTTGTAACATCTGAGTATTAGTCATTTGGAGTTCAAAAAACATTGCACGAGTTTTAGTAAAAGTATAGTGTATCTCAATCCTTTCTTAAGTGCATTATAACGGTAAACAACGATGTAGTATGCCTAAGTCGTGTTTTAGATTTTGGTAACGCCAAAAACTAGTAAATAATCAACTTTTGAAATTATATGACTCTGTGAAAAAGTAAAAATAGTAGTTGTAAGTTGTAACGTATAGGAGTTACATTATCGAAACCAACTGAAATAGTTTTAACTTTCTATAAGTTAGCTATGGATAATTAATTTCATTTTGTCTTCCTTTTCCTTTTAGCTCATAACATTGAGTTACTATTCAGACACAATAAATGTAAGTTAGTTGTGCAACTAATTTTACCATACACTTTTGTTATAACCAATTTCACATAATATAACTTTACGACTACTTATAGAAAATAATTGAAGAGAGTATAGGAGAGCAGGATCTCATTTCGTCACGAGCTAAATCAGATAAAGGGGCGTGCTTAGCTTGATTATTAGCCGTTGATGGTAGAAGAGAGGAAAGTGAAAGTGTGAAGTAGGACAAAAATAATAGCACGGGTATTGTAAGGAGAGGAGTAATGGAGTATACAATTGTGGTAGTTTTCTCCTTTTTGAAATGAGTTGGTTCTGGAGGAGCGTTTGTGATCCGGTAAAGCCGTAAAGGTGAGCAGTGAACTGAAGGTCATTGTTTTGAATAGTGGACACATCTTGGCCTAATGGCCTTCAACCGTTGGGATAGGGCCCATTCCTTTGATGGTGTGAAGTTACTTTCTTTAAGGCTTTTAGCTTACCTCTTGGGATGTCTTAGCCCAAACGGACTTCATCAAGGATACTAGCATAGTGTGTTTTTTAGTCCCAAGACAAATGTAAGCTCGTAAGTACTCCTACAGTCATACTCTTTTTTTTTTTTTGCTCGTCACTCCTACAGTCCTACTCAGTACTCATACTGTTTACCTGCAAGATAGTCTAGTGGTTTGAGCTTTGGTTTTCTTCCTTCATAAATATCATAGTTAGTGCTCCTAATCCGACCAACAAAACATATACATCAATCAGTGTTCAAAAGTTTTACTTCTAGACAACTTATATGTTGTTTGTGTCGTGCTCAAGTTGTGTTTTCGTTACTTTGAAATAGTATTGTGACGTTACGTGCTTATAATCAACGTGCTTTGTGCCAACCTTGTCGTGTCAGGCTCATCCCAAAAAATAGATCCCAATTGTGCTCGTGCTCGTGTCGTGCCTAAGATTTTTCATTTATTATTGAAATTTTTATCGTGTCATGTCGTATTTGACCGTGCTTGGAGTTGGAACCATATCTAACTGCTATTATAGAGGAAAACATTAAAATTTCCGCGGAATGAAGAGAGTAGGTATCATATTAAATTATAGAATCATGATTTCAGCTAATGACTCAAACTCTTAACTTTATAGTCCAAACAACCAAATACATAAAATTCAGTAATACTAGTTCCATCAGCAGCGAAATCCGTAGTACTGTACTGGAAAACGGCTGTTACATACGAGACACGGATCTAGCACTTATGCAATAATCAAGTCGAAGCGGGGAATAGGGTAGGGATAATAGCACTGCACAAGAATCCAAAACGGGATGGAATCATAGATGGATAGATGCCCATTTTTAATTTGCATTTTTGCATTTTATTAGAATATATAAATAAATACTCGTAAGTCCTAACGTAACATGTATGCATGCCACCCGGCGATCTCTCCGTCGAGTTACACGTGAGAGGGCGGGTTACTTACTCCTACCAATCCTTTTTTTTTTCTCTTAGCTTTTTGCATGGCTGCCACCAGGACACCCCCATTTCAGATCAGCTCACTTTTGTGTGATTAATTAGCGTTTGGTTGGGACCCTGGGGATGATGTAAGAAAAAAAAATTGTAAAATTGCGGACTAAACTAAATTTATTATCGAGTAAGTGGAAACGAATACACCCTTTGCCTCTAAACGATTGATACCATCGAGCTAAGTTTGCTGATTTGTAGTTTTCCACTATAAGATGTCTAATTAGTCATCCAATTAACTACTCTAGTTTCTTAATTTCAAACAAAAAAAAAAACTAAATACATGACTTATGATTATGGAGTAACATATGGTTCATAACTTCACACATAAAGAATAGGCAAAGAGAAAATGTTGAACATTTCTTGACTCTAAATCATTTGAAAGAAAAGCTCTCAATCTCAATACCTCGTTTTCTATCCACAAGATTCAAAATTGACCTCTTACTTAAAGAGATTGCTAACTAGTCCCACAATGACCAAAATAGAAAAAAGTATTAACGTGAGATCAATTCACCAAAAATAAGAGCTACTATTTAAAAATATACGCTTCACTTACGAGTAGTGAATCTTATTTCACTAAAAACACATTTCTGTTTTATCAAAAATTACGATAACGTGTCATACGAGTACAACTCTTTGAAAAAAGAAGGTAAAAAAAAAAACTGAAATTCTACGCACACATAACATGCACCGCCTTAGGCATTACCATCCAAAAAAACTCTCAGTTTTTATTTCCAGTGCCTGATCTCCTGCATGTCTTTAAAACGCGGCACGCCGTTCATGCTTCCACCTTCTCTATCCCCACACTCTTCTCTTCCCATTTCTGCCCTCCTTCACGTCTTGGAATACTCACCCCCTCTACTCCCTCTTCTCACCCCTTGTCTTTCTCCTTCCTATATTTATACCCCAAAACAAACATAGTGGCAACAAACTTCTCCATAAAACTGCATAATTTCTTCAAAAATCAAATTTGACCCAAAATAAAAGTTCATAATTTCCAAAGAACAAGCAAAATGCAGAAACAAACCATTTTCTCACTTCTCCTTCTCATCATGATCTTTATGACCACAAAGGTAAATGGCCAAAGGGGTAGAATGGTGGGAACAAGGACAGAGATCAAGGATGTCAAAACCAACAAGGAAGTTCAGGACCTAGGGAGGTTCTCCGTGACCGAGTACAACAACAACCTCCTTGCCATGTCGCCTAGCCCGCACAGAGGTGAAGACGACCGGGGCGCTAACGGACGGTTGGTGTTTTTGGAGGTGGTGGAGGCTCAAAGACAGGTGGTGGCTGGGCTCAAGTATTACCTCAAGGTTGCTGCCATGCAAGATGGGCTTAGTAAGACTTTTGATGCTGTGGTTGTTGTTAAGCCTTGGGTTCGCTCCAAGCAATTGCTTAACTTTGGACCTGCCCCTTCTCCTAGTTAATTAAAACTAATGCAAATGTGTAAGCTTGGCTGATGGTGTCCATATTTGTTTTTTAATTAGCCTCCCCCCCCCCCCTCTCTCTCCTCTTCGTTTGTTTTAAGCTAATCCTTGTGTGCTCATCTTTGTTGAGCTAGCTCCATGCATGTACAATTATGTTGTACTCACAAGAAAATTAGAGGCTGTCTAAAATTGACAATAAAAATTGTCGTTTTAATCAAAACCACCCTTCAATTTCGCAATTTTGAAGTATCATTATCATTGATCTGATCCAATTTATCACAAATTGGGTCGAAACAGCTGAAAGGTGAGTAATTCTGTTTGACGTCCAAATACACATACACTCAGTAAAGATGGTGATTTCCTATAGAGTTCCTCGGCCCTCTCTCTCTCTCCCCCACTGGATTAATTAGAAGGGGTTTTGAAGAATAAGTCTCTCTCCCCACTGGACTAGATGGGGTGATGCCAGCGTGACATAATGCTTGTATGAGACGACTCACTTGCAGACTATCTAGTTCCTTTTGGATTTTGAAATCTTTCGGGGAAAAAAGAACTCTAGGAAAAGAAACTTCAGAGGATGCAAACGCAATTAGTTCGTCTTCACGACTAAAGGATAACACTTCTAGTCAGTAATCACTGATGCATCTCTTTATTCTATAGAGGTAAGTTTAGAATATCAAAATGTCACTTTGAGAGAATCAAATAGAGAATCCTTAGTACTTGCAACCAAATGCATTCCATAAGATTATGCTCAAAATAATAAAATCCATACAAGAAATCAGCACATCTCTATGTCCTACTCCCACACAACCTAATTTAGAAACAAAACAGGATTTAATGAAACCCGGGGAGGTTCATAATGTGTAGAGCAAGGTGGAGTGGAAGGATAGATGGGGACATGAAAAGAGACAAGAACCCAATGTTA
The DNA here is from genome assembly GCA_038025085.1 of Tetragonia tetragonoides. Classification (NCBI taxonomy): domain Eukaryota; kingdom Viridiplantae; phylum Streptophyta; class Magnoliopsida; order Caryophyllales; family Aizoaceae; genus Tetragonia; species Tetragonia tetragonoides. The sequence goes on from CM076152.1 coordinate 39,679,589, forward strand.
CGTTTTAGTTACAGGTTATTTTCATTACTTCATACCTTCCACTATTAGAAATTTAGATTGGCGATATAACTTGCCTTTCCTTTAGATTGTCCGCACCACACCATTTCCGCACTTAAGACCTTATATTTTTGAATATCGCCGCGTGTTTATAGTGATAGAAGCGTGTTGGAGAGGAGATGGTAGCTAACAGAAAGTCTTCATCTGGGTTTCGTTGATTGTATGTCCATAATGTACCACGGCCGGTCCATGTTGAAGCACTGGGTGATTCATGCCATCTATTACTAAGAGGCCGTTTGGTTGGGGGTAATGATTAAGGGAGTATAATTACACGGAACTAGAACGACACTTCGTGGCACCCATCACATAAATCCTCTCTTAGAAGATATTTTTAGTGAAAAATTATTTCTTTGGGATAGCGTCAATTTCGCAGGTGATATATGGTTTTTCTATATCCTTTACACAAAAACCGGCACGCACTTGTCAGTGCTCTTATTATCCCTGCTATCTTTAATTTCTTTTTCCCTCTTGACTCTCATTTTTTAAAGTTGTTTTGTTTTTTGGGTGATGGATTCAGATAGTGTAAATATCCGCAAGCTCATTTGGTATATTCTTCTTCCTGTGACTTCTTGTGCTTTCTCAGTTCTCAGTTCTCAGTTCTCAGTTCTCAGTTCTCAGTTCATTGTTCCTAACTCAGCTAGTCAGCTCTTGTATCACTTAATTCACCGCCCCCCATTCAGACTGAGCTCACATTACTACGACGACAGGCCTTACTTCCCCTCCTTTTCCTCAATTCTCCCCCACATTGGAGTGTCTTAACGTTGTTGCCTATAAATCCCTTTGGCTGACCTCTCCCAGTCCGTATGATAGGCAACAACCAACTCCTCACAGGAACACCATTCCCAAGCTACTCAACCGACCAGAACATAAAGAGGAAAAATAACCTTACGTTAGATTAAGCACACGGTTGAGCAAGACGGTTTTGCCCGTTACTGCAAAACTCATTATCTCTTCTGGAGGCTGAAGGGCATCTGCGGATCTTCATAGGGCGATCATAACTTCAGAGTTTGAGGCATCACCTTCAGCATCAGACACGTCAAATACGTTTGGGATATTGAAATATTTCTTATTGGCACCCTACCTTCATTGTTGTATTCTATTCAACATGAAGATGTTTGCTTCAACCTTGTTGGTGGATCAACATCAGCAGTTTTTCTTCATTGCAACTCTCAACACCATAATCGTTCCTCAAGAGGAAAGACCAAAGAAAGACATCAGTCAAGAACAGAGACACACAAACATGAGTAGGAAGGAAATCCATTTCCCTCCCAGCATTCCCATTACCCATCAGTGCAAAGCAAAATTTACCTGGATATCAAGTCCTCAAAGCTCCAGCATATAAATACCTATTAACACAATACCAATCATTCTCTCTCTCAAACCTTAAACCTAAGCTCGTCGGATTATCTACAACACAGTATTATTCTTCTATCTGTCATAAGGGCATTCTAAGTCATTCTCAGTTACTGTGAATGGCTGAGGATGCTGCCCAGCGCAGTATAAATTCCACATTCTGAAAAAGGCCCGCTCAAGGTTTTGCACCTGCACATACAATAGAATGAATCAGCAACTAGTGTTTTCATAAATACCAACACTCTTGGCATAGTACATAAAAGTTAGAACTGGAAGCAGCAAACAAATCTGTTCATCTCAGAATGACTGTCCCAATTTCTAGTTTCTTATGTTCCCTAAAATTAGGTGGTTCTAACTCCTAAGTTTCCAGTATCACTCGGTGCATCAATAGACAACTCCACCAAAAACCTACAATTATGGGTTCCTTTTAACTTCTTAATTGTACAACAGGCAAATGAATAGGAACAATATTCTTATGAGTACCAAATTCAATACCACAAACAGGAGAGTATAGGAGAATGGCGATGATCATTTCAGAACACAAGTACGTTGTAAATTTCAACTATTCTGGTGCCATCATTGGAAGAACAATATTTATTCTGCTACTTAATGCAAAGTAATTACAAATCGTAGGAAAAAAGCAAGATGTACTCACCCAACGGGCTGTGTCAAACAGGGGACAAGTTAAGCGGGCAGCCTTCAGGCGTTTGGTCAGATCACGAAGCTTTGGCCTATTTAATGCCAAACACACTGCCTTTTCTTCATAATCTCTCAGGCTTTGTAATCATGAGATACAAGAAAAGAAAGAGAAGTCAGCAACCACAACATTATATAACCACTGGAATAGCACCCATACAACATGAGAATCACGAAAAGAGAAAAAAAGAATGATAAAAAAAGAAAGTAACTTCACCAATAAAAAACACCACCTTTTCCCAGTGTAATGTGACGATGCACACAGTAGGGAATGAATGGGATCAGTGGCGATTTTTGTTTCCTCTTCGGTGTGGCTTCGGTTTTTCCCTTTTGGGGTGTGGATGCGATGTTGGGATAATTCTTCAGCAACACAAATATAGTTTGATAGGAATCACTACCCACCCTCACAATGTCACACATAAGGACAACCAAATGCACAAGACTCCCAGAGGAGAGGTTACACAGGGCGTGGAGATAGGGAAACTCTAGACCCTCTTCTAACTAGTTCAAAGCTGACCCTCTTTCATCCAGAATAATACGCGTGGGAAACTATTTAATATTTTAAACTGCAACTAAATGTGATATTGTTTTTATCCAAAGCCACCTAAGCTAGACAAAGCAGAATTGGACCACTGCATGCAAGATGAAAAACCAAATCTCAAGCACAAACATTCTACACAGAAGATAAAAACAGAGCAGAAACTGAAAGAGTGGAAGTCCTGTATGAAGTGAGTACCTGTTAGCCACCATCTCCTCTCCAACACCAGTTGCCAAACACAGTGAACCAGCAACCCTGCTGGCCATTTTCTCAAGGGGAAGTGTCAACATTGGCAAACCAGCCCACAGAACATCTGTGCCAGTTGTGTGCCCATTGCATAATGGCCTATTACAGAAGTCCAATGAATCAGTAAAAAGGGGACTCAATCCACTGAGATAAGCATACTAAAAAGCAAATAAAAATCGAGTTCTGATGTAATTACGTGTCAAGACATAGATCTGCCAAAGCACTGCGTCTAATGTGCTCGCCTTTCATAGCCACATCAGTAAAAATAATTTGATCAGGTTGCACCCCTCTAGCAGCAGAATCTGGATATATCGAAGATAACTTGTAAATTGTATGTTCAGAAATATTATGCGTTAAATGGGCAATGCATGCAAATGCAGTAGTTGATGTTTACAAAACCAAAGACTTACATGCACGAAGCCTGCTCTCGCCTGCAGCTGGAAATCTCAGAAGCCAGAGTGCACTGTTGGGAACGCGCTTGAGAATATTACACCTGAACAGAAAAACAGAAAGTTATGTTGATAACATGGTCTATCATGGGCATGGCATCAGATCAGAACAAAATTAAAATGCACACGGTCCTAAAAACATCTGCCCAAGCATCAACGTAGATGCACATGCCTCCCGAGATCGAAGATCCCATAACATACCAAGTGTCAAAAATATCGGGATCGATCTTGTATAGCTGATTAAAGCAACCGAAGATGAATTTGTCTTCAGGTAGTCCATAGTCTGACCGCTTAGGTAGGGAGTTGGGATCCAATACGTCGCGATTTTTCTATAGATTAGAATTGCCTTCACATTAGTTAACCATTCATAGAGGCCAATAACAAAAGACTTCTGAAAAACCAAGTCTAATAAACAAACCTGTTTATAATCACTAACAAAGTAACAGTTGGGAACATGAACTAGCTTCTCCGAGTATATGTGTGACAGATGTCTAGGCGAGACAAACTGCAATAAGTAAAAAAAGTTACTACAAAATAATATGAGTCAAGTCTTGATGAAGAAGAATAAGACTAATTTTCCAAACCTCATCTGTCACCAGATATTGTATGTAACTAGCACCCATTGTTCCAGGGAATCCCATGTATGCGACCTGAATGGGAGCAGGCTGCATTGCAAATATTTCATTCCTTGCACCCTGCAGAATCAACAAATACTTAAAACATGACAGATACTAAAACCAAACTAACGGATAATAATTCAATAGCCTTTCTCTCTCTTTAAAAATAAAAAAATACAAAAACAGGAGCTTTTCCGTGCAGAAGCTAGTTGAAAACACTTGAGAAGTTCATCATGCCAAACCTACTTGAGAAGTTCATCCGTCGACATTAATCGGGACATAGAATAATGACTAGCCAAAAAGCAAATTTCATAATAATTTGTTCTTACCCTTTTGGCCTTTTCCACTTCAAACGTTATTCTTCTTCTTTCCAGTTTTTGCCAGTTGTCCTAACAATACTTGTTAACTAGCTATTCAATCTCAGGTTTATCATTCTAGGGAAACCCTTCGCCTTTTACCCCTAATAGCCACAAATCATTAGCAATTCAGTGTTTTCCTAATTGTCAGTTGGGTGGGCCACTGTGTAGAGGGCGGTGGAAGGCCGCATGTGGCCAATCCAGCTACACTGGTCATTGATACCAGAAAAAAGGAAAATGACAAGAAAAATATGTGCATAATTACAATCCCAAAGCAAAGATTGTGACTAAACAAAAAAAAAATCCAAAGCAAAAAGGCTCTTGAAGATAGTTTTAAAGCGTCAAAGTTGGATTACTGGAGACATGCTAAACCAAACTAACTGATTATAATTGTAGATGTCAATAACATGGTACCTTTGTGTAGCCATTAAGGTTGACAAGGACTTGAATATTGTTTTCATTAATTAGTCTTGCTATTGCGTCGGAAGTCATGGATGACACATCCACGAAATGCTCAGCTTCTGACTGAGTACGCAATCTCCACTCTGAGCCATCACTTGGGCTCAAAGCATAACAGAAGACCTGCAAGTATGCATGAAACATTCATAGAACAGATAAGACACCAGTACACACATTGAATGTCATACTATAGATGCCAACAGCATACCTCAATGTTATCTCTGTTGTGCATGCCAAAGACTGAACCCATAAGATGTGATAAAGGATGGTTACCGAAATCACTGCTAACATATCTGTAGCCAACAGCACTTCTGTCAGACAACTAGCCGAATCTCAAAAAAGCAATAAAGCAGAAAGGGAAGCAAACATACCCAACCCTCAATCGCCTGCTCCCACCATCAGCCTTTACAGGCAACGCAGGAGGATAACTTAAGGAAGGAAGTGAATATCGGGCAGCAACCATAGCACAGTGTTCAGCATATTTATGACTACAACCAAAGTACAGGCATAACGAGGATAGAGTTATAAGTAGCAATTGCGAACATATTAGGATATTACACATTTGCACGCCATAAAATTCCACAAAATATAAGAGCACTCACCTAATTTCAAGCGCAAGCATAGCATCAAGAGGATAAGCAAATGCATGGAACGGTTGCACACTTGGGACAACAGACATCTGACAGAAGCAAGACATAGCCACAATTAGAGGAGAGAGATCCAGGTACCGAAGGGTACAAGGACAGCAGAACAAGATAGCCCAAAGAGATGCTAATAAATAATAAGCTTATGATGATTACGATGATCATGTCTGAAGGGCTAGGTGAAACAGAACGAACTACCTGTATTTGCTTCCTCAGAATGCGTTCCACTTCAGTGAGCATGTTGTCTCTATCCTCCCAGTCACATACACACTGCAAAATGCAAGTAAACCATAAATTTTTTTGAAGCAATCAAACTGGGCCGACAGTATGAATTTTGACTTTTGAGAAACAAACAGTCAGCATTCCAATAATACAGGACATGTCACAGGCACAACTAAGTGAAGCTTTGCTAGAAGCTATTTTAATTCTTTTATTTTTAGATGATACGGGTATATGGGCTTTGCCCACCTAAAATCCCATGGGCCCTGAAGTTAGCGACTAGGAAAACATGCAGTGGCCCCGCGAACCGCGGATACTCAAACCTGGGATCCCTGGAACAAATTTCAGAGGCTTTACCAGCTGAGCTACCCACTCAGGGTTAGCAATCTTAATATATTGACGAGGAGAATGATTCTCTACATTTGCAGGAGCAAATTGAGCAAATTGGTGTAGTTGTATGGTATGTAGATAAGGAAAATGGGGGATGAATGAAGGAAGTAAAATATCAAAAGGGCCCACTTCCCAAATACAAAAGAAGACTGCTTGTTTAGATACAAAATGTTCAAAAGTAATACAATTATGGTCCATCAACCAAACTAAATGATTAATAAGGAACTGGAAGCAACTAACAATATGACTGCCCGCACTTTACCTGTAGGGTGTGAAGCAGATTACAGGTTGCCTCTGGGAAGTCAGGTCGTAACATTAATGCATGCTTGTAGCTTTTTACAGCTGCTTCAACAAGGCCACTGTTTACAACCATGATTACGTTATAATGAATACTCAACATGACATAATAAACAAAATATCACATGTCCAACAAATAACCTGTCTTTATAAGCTGAAGCAAGATTTGCATGAGCTTCGGCCATAGTAGGGCGAACATTGATTGCACTTATGTAGTCTTGGATAGCTTCATTAACTCTACCTATCTCCTTATATGTATTTCCTCTATTGAGAAGTGCATCGGCGGCCAATGGATCAATTCTAAGAACTTCTGCATAGCAAGATAATGCATCTGCATGGTTACCCTGCGCACAATAAAACAGGAATAAATAACAAAAAATTGCAACCTCAAAAATTTAGAATAAACACTCATCTTCTGAAAGAAAATACTCCCTCCAACCCACGTTTACGGTCACAATTTCCTTTTTGGTCTGTCCCCTGTTTACGTTCACAGTTCCTTATTTGGTAAATTTTTTGCTATGAAATTACCCTTTGCCCCTCACTTAAATTGTGTTTTCTTTTTGTTTAAGCCATATCTAATCAAACTAATTTAGCCCATTAAATCAACCAAACCCAACCAAAATACACTCACTATTAATCTCCCTCCTTAGACCATCATCTTCACCACCAGTCCACAACCACCATCAACCTCTCTCTCTCCTCACCACCACCACTACTGGTCCACCACCACCATCAACCTCTCTGTCTCCTCACCACTACCACCACCACCACTGGTCCACCACCACCATCAACCTCTCTCTCTCCTCTCTACCACCACTGGTCCACCACCACCATCAAAACCCCCTTCTCCCTCTCTCCTCAGACCAACACCATAACCACCCAAACTCACTTTCTCTCTCCTCAGATATCTCTCCCGTACCAGTACCACCACCACTCAACCTCCCGTACCATAACCACTAAACAGACCCTCGTCACCGTCGACGTCCCTCAGGCGACCGTTTCCTAACCCCATTTCTCTCTCTCTCCTCAATCCTCAATGCCCGGTGTCAATTTTTCTGTTCCGAAAACGAGGTCTTCTTCACCGGCGCCGATTTACCAGAATTCGGCAAATCTCTGGCCGAACTCTTCAATCACAAGCCACTGCCATCGGTGTTTTTTTTTATAATCTTTATGGTTCTGGTACTTCAGGTGGAAGAAGATGGGGATCTGAGGAGAGTGAGAGAGAAGAGGGGATGGTGGTGGATCTGATTTTTCCGAGGAGAGAGAGAAAGGAAAGTGGTGGTTATGGTGATATGAGGAGAGAGAGGTGGTTGTGGTGGTGGGTGATCTGAGGAGAGAGAAAAAGAAAGGGGGTGGTTATGGTGGGTGGTGGGCTGGTGGCCTAGTGGGTGAATGGAGGAGAGAGAATGAGAAAACCAAATTAGATAAGGGTATGCTTGGAAAGTCAATGTTAAAGTTAACTCATTAAAACCCGTGCCATATCAAAATGTGAACGTAAACGTGGGACGGAGGGAGTATATAACAGTAGTGAATATAGATGTAACACTAAAGCAAAAAATAAAAATTAAAAATCAGATGTTAATAGCTAAATTCTCATACTTCTCAAAAGAATGACTACACTACCTGCTGCTTATATATTATTGCCAGGTTATTGTAAGGTGCAGAAAGCCCTGTGGTAACATTAAGCGTGGCCTTGTAATACTGTGCAGCAGTACCGGTCATATTCCTGCACAACTCAAAAAGATTTGTCTCAGGAACGAGCTACTAGATTGCATAAAAGAACGTATAGGGATTTAGTTTAAGTAAAAGCACAGAAGAGGTTGGTGTAGAGCTCCTACCACTCCATATATATGTTCCCAAGATTAGTTAATGCTTGCGGGTGGCTTGGTTGGATAGACAGGCATTGCTGTGTAGAGTAACAAATGCATTAAGTATCAAAAGCCATTAGTACTAGACAAGAAGGGATATACACATGAAAGAATAAGCACGTACACGATAGTACTGCATCGCTTCATCAACTCGGCCAGCATCCTTCAGAGCATTACCCTTGGAAATCAAGACACGAGATGTAGACCACAGTTGAAATGTGAACTGTGAACTCATAATAAATTTACAAAAGAACACAGGACTCAAGGCCAAACCAAATTATTGTATGCTTCCAAAAATGCAGGATCACGAGCAATGGCTCTTTCATACTGGAGAATTGCCATATCCAGCTGTCCTTGCTCATAGTATATACTAGCCAGACTTGCTGAAAAGTTAAAACTTAGTAACATCAATAACCACTACGGATACATAAGAAAACAGATGCTGAAAAGTTAAAATATTGTAGGTGATCAAGCCTTCTTCTACTATGGCAGCTAAGCATGTAGAACAGGAAACGATACGAAGACAGCCACATAAATGAAGAAACCTAAAGACAATAACAGAGAACACAAATAAACAGCTTCCACAGCTGATCGAGCCTTCTTTTAAATTCCATGGGATTCAATCAGCAGATAATGGCAACAAAAATTCACACAAGCTACCAAAAACACACTCAAGATATTCTACGGAAGGAAAGCAGGCAATCTCTTGGAAATATCATTTCTTGGACTACCACGAGTATCATCAAGAGCAAAGGGAAACTGTCGGTTTCTAATCCAGACTATTCTGCAACAGCATAGCATGATCAAGTACCAGCTAATTTATACTTCCTCTCAACCCAGTTTTCACTGCAGTGACCCAAGAGGGCCACTATCTTCACACATGAGATTCGACAAGTTAATATGAATGAATACTTCAGAATAACGTCCTAATAAGTCACAGCTAGAGCTTGAACTGCATCTATAAAGTAACATCAACAGAACAGTAAACTCACCGTATGCTATAGCATAGTCTGGTCGGACCTGCAAGACACGCTGATAGCATAAGACAGCTTCTTGACGCATTCCCAGAGCCTGTAAGATATCAGAGGCCACAAATATAGATATTAAATAACCAGACCTTTAGTTTCTCTTTTTTCTGGGAAGTGAGTAAAACTCCAATAATCTACAGGTTGTATCCTGTTGGTGATTGCATACCTTGTAAACATTTCCCAAGTTCAGATAGGCATCTGTACAAGTAGGTTTGTGCTTGATTGCTTCCTGGTATACAAGTAGAAAATGTTTCAGACAGTTACGACAACTAAACATGTCAGGAAATCTCAAAACAGGCACAATGTTCCAGTTTGCCACATAGAGCCACAGAAAATCATCAATGAATACCTTGTAACACTGAAGAGCATTATTATAGTCTCCTGTTTCCATGAAAAGACCAGCAAGGTTTGACCAAGCAATTGGAAGAGTAGGCTGGACACGAAGGACCTCAACATAACAATTGTATGCCTACACAAGCCATTCATACTGAGTATTAGAAGGATACCTAAAAAAAGGGCATTGCATACAGTACAACTCTCTCTCTCTCTCTCTTTCTCTCTCTCTAAAAGAAGAGGTTCAGAAGGAGGTGACTGAAGTAAGCATTTGGATTGATCAGAATCAATGCCGAAGCACTTCCATTGGGACATTCCAGCATGTGGGCTACACAGCTAATTAGATATCTAACCACAAATCCTCGTGATATTAACTCAAAAGAGTATCTACAAAGGAATGAAGATATAACATAAAATAATTTTCTCACCTCCTGCACTAGGCCTTGAGATTTCATCAAATTACCAAGGGTACATCGGGCATCAACCTGCAATATAAGACAAATAAATCTCAAATAACTGCTAAAAACAATCCAGATCACACAAAATCTGTCAAGAAGCCCAAACATTTACCAGATGAGGATTCAATGCAAGAGCCTGCCGGCAGCACTGAGCTGCCTCAGTCTGCCTTCCTTTCCGCATGTATGCATTTGCCAGATTGGACCATGCATCAGCAAAATTGGGTCGAAGCTGCAATATAAATGATTATATCAAACATCAGATGGACATAAGTGAGCCTCACACATTATGCAGGTTCAAGAGCATCTGATCTCCAAAAGTGAAAGGATGGAATGAAGGAGCAAAATAATAAAAAGAAATAGTCAAACAACTGCATAAACAATATAGACCACATAGCAACAAATATTTTAGACACAATCAACAGTCTGAACCATAAAATTTACCTCAATTGCAACCAAGTAGTAGCGAATAGCAAGATCAATATTTCCTTTCTCCTGCAAAATATGAAGAAGCGGTCATGGACAGCACACACAGCTGAAACAGCTCTTATTATGAAGCTAGCACATTCACAAAATATATTGTGATTAGAAAAATACCTTCCATGCATTTGCCATGTTCCCATAACACTCCGCGAAATTAGCATCAATTCGAAGAGCTTCTTCATTTTTCGAGATACATGCATCAAAGTCAAGCAACTACAACCAGCATAACAACAAGCTGTCAGCTATTATACTCCAAGCACCCATACTAAGAAGAATCAGCCCAATTAATTTAATGCCACTTTCATCCCCCCCCCCCCCAACACCCGTAAGAGGAAAAAAAAGAAAAAGAGAGAGAAAAGGAGGAATTCATCACATTACCTGATAGTAAATGGCTCCCAACAGTAGAAGATTACCAGTATGGCATGGATTTCTCTCATATAAACTGTTGCTAAGCTCAAGCGCTTGTTTATATTTCCCAGCTTTGTACTTTTGATGGGCAAGATTCAGCAGTAAATTGTCATCAACTACAACACGGAGAGCAAGCATAACTTCAGCAAAAACAAACACGAAAACTGAAAAATATAACAGACCACAAACAAATCTGAGGTAGCCAAATATGAAATTTCTAGTCGTGGCTACATGGAACAAAAGTCACGATAGTAGCAGCACTATCACAAGAAAAGTAAAAGTAAAACAAAATAAAACCAGGAGAAGAAAGGGGCTGCAGATCATGCCCTTTTCGATCATGACCGCAACAACTTCAACTGCTTGCCTGTAATTAGGTTATGCATTCTCCCGCAAATTAGACAAACAAATAAGTGGGGCATGCTTCGAATATCAAGAGATGAAAAATGTATCCATTATAACTAGCCTCGGAAGTCAGGTGGGTAATTAAATAGTCATAAATTGAAATTTGATTGCCAGTGCGCCTAATTAGCTAATATTGATGATTTGGTAAGGTGTCATAATAAGTTACCAAAGAACTTTGAAAAAAAAGTTAAAATAAGTTACCAGAGAAAATGAACCACCACAATGGGCGCGTCATCAAAAAGACTTTATTTATATAGTGAAGTAAATGAAAGCATGAAAGCAAAGGAATCCTTCAGAATCTAATCCAATGGTAATACGAGGTTTGTTTATGGACAACTAGGGGTCAGATAACAAAAAGTTGGATGATTAAGTGAAAACTGGTAAAGTCCATCACTTTCAAGGAAGTTTGCATTTGTTCGATGTTTCCATAATGTTAACATGTCTATTGCGGGAATTTGCAAATGGAAAAACTCTCGGTTTGGGTGAAGATATGAGTCTTATGTGATCATCTTTAGTTATTTAGGTTATCTATTGATTGATAATATTAGAACATTCCTACGGTAGCAAGTACAAAATATTTTTCTTCAAGGGAGGGTACAGTTCATTTAACGATTTCATGCACTTCGGTTTTCTGTTACCGAATCAATGGCCTATGTTGCCTCATTCCCATCGAGATCTCCAGTTAAACTGATGGCACTTGTTGACGAGCTTAGCTAATTAAACAGATGGCACTTGTTGACGAGCTTAGCTAATTAAACAGATGGCACTTGTTGACGAGCTTAGCTAATTGGTATGACGATCAATATAAGGCACGAAAAATAATTACCTCTTCAAGATTTAAAATGAAGCCGAAACTACCAATAACAGATTATCAACCTTAAAACTGCTAAAGAAAACATAATTCTTTATGGAAGTTGGCTAATTTAGCTGGTAAAGTCTCTAGGAAGACCTGTGTCCCAATACACGATAGTGAGAACTAATCGAACTTAGAAAATTTCTTCAAAGCCGTTAATTTATCATGAATTAAGTTCTGATTCAGCTTGTTCATGAGCTGTTTGTGTAGTCATCATTTTACTTACACACACACCTTACAGGAAACCAACAAAATTAACATTTAACACTCAAAAGACATGAAATATAAAAATCTCCAACAAGCTCTAACACGCTCCTTAACATGCAAACAAAACATAATTCTTTTCTAAACAAATTAATATCACCAAAATTCACAATTTCGCCATACCTTAAAGAATATACAATTATACATATAATTCACAAACAACATACCTTGGCGAGGGTCCAATGACTGAGAACCCTTAACACTAGAAACCGAAGGTTGTTGTTGTTGTTGTTGTTGTTGTTCAGAAGTGAAAACGAAAGAATCGTTTCGATCGAGCGACGAAAACGAAACCCTAGCAGCTTGTAACTGTTGCTGAATCTGAAACTGTTGTTGCTGATTTTGTAAATTCTGTTGCTGATTTTGTTGCTGATACTGTCGATGATGATCACTCTGTAGCAGCAACATTGTTGCTTACCCTAAATACTTTTCTCTCTCCTCAAAAAATTCACTCAATTTCGTATTTTCGTTCCTCTTTCTCACGATCACAATTCACAACTCCTCTCTCTTCAACACGCAGCTTTTCAGTAGCGATGAAGAAGAGAGAGAAAACGAAGCTCACGTTAATGGCGGATCGATAGGAGATTATTTTTTTTGATTGATTTTACGCGGCAAATCTGCCCTAATTAGCGAAAAATCGCTCAATTTCTTTCCTTCTCTCTCACACTAGAGTTCCGTGGAATTTGATTTTCTCTCTCCTGTTCTGGTGTTGCCAAATATCACTAGCCAACCGGCTTTTTTCACCTATTAAAAAATAGAAAAAAAAAAATATAAACTCCGCGTGATAGTTAAGGAGAGTTCGAGATTGTTTGGGTAATTCAAGATCTTTGTAGATTAACGGTGTTTAATTGGCTGATATGAAAGTCAAGTGGACGTGAGTTGTACTTGATTAAGGCACCGTGTTGTTTTAACACGTGTGTGAGTGATACTAATTACTGGACGTTTTTGGTACGTTTAAGCTGGCAAAGACAACAATTTTGGGCGTGTTTTCTACGATTAGTGGTTGGGTTAGGTGTGTTTTATCACGGACACTTTGACGAGATTGGGGGATTTGGACTAGGCTACTAGTACTATGCTACAACTAGAGCTGTTCAAAAGCGGACTTGGCCTGAACTCGGACTTGACATTATTTTATGACTCCTAGGATAGGTCGGTAAGTAGATTTGGTCAGGGCTAAATTGGTTGGGCCTATTAAATTGTCCCACTAATGAACAACTCTAGGAGTCTCTAGCTACAACGTTACAAAAACTAACCATCGATTAAGATAAATTATGGTCCTCAAAATAAATTATGAATTTTGCTTATTAAAGATGTTGTTGATCTTAATAATTTTGTCCTGAGATTCTGTTAATAATAACATAGGATATAAAGGATTCTTGGTGCAATAAAATTGTGTTGTGCGTAAACTCTATATGCATTTGTGGAAAGTAGGCTTAAGTTCTATAAGTCAGATTTTTGCTCTGTATAATTCGTACAATGAGTAATCATATTCGTGTAATATTACTGTAAATAATATTCCATTTCACAAGATTTGATCTCCAGACATAGCTTAATGGTGAAGGTGTTTAAATCACTTACACTAACCATCGGTTAGTGTGGGAAAAGACTACCAAGATGCTCTCTTTTTTTGGGTACCAAGATGTTCACTTTTTTTTGGGTACCAAGATGCTATAGTCGTTAGATTTGATCAATAGTGAAGCAACAAACGGCTCACTCTATCAGTTCAATAAAGAGTAGGCTACAGTAACATGACAATGTACAACAAGTTTAATCAACCGTCTTATACCAAGTTATAATCAATGTGTGAGAGAAAATGGATAAATCATTCACCACCTCCCCAATTCTAGGAACACTTCAATAAGAATTTGCTTCCCACAAAACCAACAAACACTTTCAACATTATAATGTCCATTTCCATAACATTATCCTATAGACATGAAACAAACTTTATATATTGATGCGACAATAACACAACTAATTACCCAAAAAAACATAACGAAACTAGCATTAACATGCAAAGGTCGTTTGAAAAAAATGGGGACAATATTAAAATGAGTTTCAACGTCAGATTTTGATGATGATTTGGGTTCCAAGCTACAAACAAACTAAAAAGGTGCACTAAATGAATAAGATGTACCAATATTATTATGTTTTAAATCAACGACGTGTAAGATCTATTGAGGTAGGCTATTAGTCCATTAATTAAATGAGTCAAGTGGACTAGATATGAAAACCTGATTCACCTCCAAACCCTAGGTTTCACCCAACACATGTATAAATATCCCACTCCCTCATTAAAAGGGACCTTTTTCCACACTCCCTAACCTCTTTCTGAAACTTTCTTCTTATCTACTTATTCTCATGTTGCCCACATTCTCTCTTGTATTAAACCCTCCAACAAGACCTTAATGCCAAATTGAAAAAAAGCTAACATTAATATTCACTCCATGGTTGATGTCCAAAACGAAACAAAAAATACTATAATATAATCCAGAATTACAAATTAACAAAAATAAAATAAATGTATGAACACAAACACGAGATAACAGTCTCAAAAATATTTATGCATAATGCATCAAGAACAGGAGAAACAAGCAAAAGTAGTATTACTATGACACAGGAGGGGTGGACATGCATTGAAAAAAAGACAATTCAAGGGGAAAAAGCACAAAGATCATAATACACCTCTCCCAACTGCGTGCCAACACTGGTCTAAAATACAAAAGGAAAGTGCAATTAACGGCTTGTATACAGTGTGATTGCATTACCATGAAGTAAACCTTAACGAAGTGTCAAGGCATACATATCTAGCAAATAGAGGATCAGAGTTCCACAAAATGTTCACCTATCTACTGCAAATTCAGTTGTTCATCAAGGGTTTTTGAAATTGTTTCACTAGTTAAGCTATCTCTGTGGAGTGTGGACCCAAGAGCTGGAAGAAGACTAAAAATGGTCTCAATTGAAGTCGATCTAAAGAAAAGGCCAGCGAAGCTTCAGCAATAGAGAATCTGATCACAAGCTAAGGGGTGAGGATGAGGATGAGGAAGGGAAGGGCTTTCACATGCCACTAAGTACCGAGGCATACACAACTAGCAAAAATGGAGGTAGTTCATTCCACATAATGTTCACCTATCTACTGCAAATTCAGTCTTCGATATCAGAGGCTTTTAGGATATCGAATTACTAGTCAAGCTATCTCGATCGACTGACCTAGAAGCTAGATTTCATACACTGTATGCAAATGTATTGAGTTTTGAGAGTTGTTCTTATCATTTTAAAAAAAAGCCCCAATTGATTTTCATATACCGGACATCATTTCCGATTTCATGCACTGTATGCAAATGCAAGCACATCTTTAATTTCCTGACAAACTGCATAAGACAATCCCAAATTTGAAACAATAAGAAGTGAAAAACTGTCATTCCCATAACAATTGCAACATTTGCAACTCAGAAAATGAATGTATCTTTTAGACCTCATTATTTAGATTCAAAAACGCAAACCTAGATTAACCTCTTCTAACCAATAATAGATACTGATGCATGATCAACATTCCACGTCTTAGACATACAACACCAAGCAAGGAATACAAAATAACTAACCAACGACGGCTGACTAGAGCTTCATCGATCGATGGCTTCAAAAACTTCAACGTACTAACGTACTGTACTGTAGGATGATCAATTTAAGGCCCTGTTCTTTTCATCGTTTCTATGCTGCATTCCGTTCCGTTCCACACCGCACAACAATTTCTGTTCCGTTCCACACCGCACCGCAATTTCCGTTCCGTTCCGCACCGCACCGTAATTTCCGTTTCCTTCCACACCACACTAGTTATATTTATTATTCCATTTCGTCCCGCGCTGCAATTTCCGTTCTATTCCGTTCCTCACCGTCTCGCATCATTCCGTTGACGAGAAGAGGGCTTAATTGTCGAACCAAACCAGTGAACCACGAAATAATAATCCTACAAATAATGATAGAAATTCGACGAGATTAAGAAAGGCAAGTTCGTTCCCACAACTATTTCTCTTTAACAAACTTGTCATTGGTGTCAATTCATCCACCCAAAAGAAACTGAAATCAAAACACCCTAGCCCAGTTCCTTGGCGCTCAAAATTCAAAATTCACACCTCAAATCAAAACACCTCTCTCTCTCTCCATCCACCATCATCTTCTCCAAACCTCACAAAAATGTACCAATACTACGACGATTCTCGATTCGAAGACCTCCCCGAACCTTCGTCGCCATCACAATCACCATCATCACCACCATGTCTCCAAGGTCATAGAACTTCACTAACCCTGAAAACACAACAAGGTGGCTCAATTTGTTTGCTCTGTTTCTCAAACCTAATCTCAAACCCTAACTCCCCCAAATTCCATGTCTCGTACGCTCTCTCTCAGCTCTCTCACGCTATCTCTCAACCGCAGTTTCTCAATCGCCTTCTCTCTTTCCATGTCCACCTTATTCTCTCTCCTCTCGCGAATTCTCTCTCCTCTTTCGATGACGATCAGATTGCTGGTCAAGTCACTGATATTGTTTCTAAGATATCTGATGATGGCGGCTCTTCGGTTTCCGGTGATTTTGTTGCGCGGATTGGTGATTCTCTCTCTTCCACTGCCTTGACTTGGAGTCGCCGTCAGTTTTACTCGGTATGATTATGATAATTTCGCTCTCTAGGTTTTGGTTTAATCGGTTTATTTCATTTTAGAGAATTTAATCTGCGGTAGTATGTGATACTTCAAACTGTTGAGTCTCATCTCTCCTGCAATTACAATAGATTTGTGAATCTTAAAATCAATCAGTCTATTATTTGATCGCTTCATTTTATGTGATTTTTTTTTTGAAGAATCAATTTGTGATAGTGCGTAATAGTTAATTGTAACTGGTGATTGAATTATTCAATGTGTTGTTGATTTGGAGAATTCATCTCTTGTAGTGTGTGATAGTTGATTCCTGTTGAGTATTATCTATACTGCAAGTATTATCGCTTAGTTTCTGAATTTTATGAACAATCGGTCAATGATTTGTGGATTTTGGTTTAATTGGTTGATTTGATGTGCTCATTTGGAGAATTGATATGTGTTAATTTGTGATAGTTGATTTTGGGCTTAAATCTGAGCTGAGGAAATCGAAACTTTTGAAGTATGTTATCCCTGGTAATTATGATGTCTCCTTTCTGTCTCTTGAATTGGGATGACAATGGATCGGATATGGATCGGGTGGAGCCAGATCCATACCCATATCCATTTATTTTTCCCCATCCATATCCATATCCATTTACTTCAACTCGCTCCGTCCATATCCATATCCGCTGGATATAACGGGTAAATGGATATCCATTGGATCTCCACTATTTTTCCAAAACAATCTTAAAATTATGAAATTAACTTAAATATACTTTTAAAAAAACCCAAATTAATACCTTACATAATTCAAATAAGTACATAAATGGTTTGTTGTCATTTGCAAACATCTCTGAACAAAATAACAAGGCATGCAAGACTTTTGGGATAAATTTTCTTATATATGTGGCTATTTTCTGTATTTTGATAAATATAAATATATATTAATAAATGGATGGATAAATGGATGATACATTGTCATCCATATCCTACCTGCATATCATCCATATCCATATCCTATCCTCTAGTCATCCGTCTAACATCATCCATATCCACTTATATCGGGTCGGGTGGATCGGATATCCAGCGGGTGCGGGTGGGACTGCCATCCCTACTCTTGAACCATGATCAATTTATTTCTGAATTTTATGAGCAATTGATCTATTATGTAATTCCTAGTAACTTTATGATCCTTTCTCTAGATTTTGGTTTAATCGGTTTATTCGAAGTGCTGTTTAGGAAATATCATCTATTGTAGTGTGTGATAGTTGAATGTTATCTCTCCTGCAATTGCAAGTATAATCGATTAGTTTGTGAATGTTATAATCACTTGGTCTATTAGTTGCAAATTATGGTTGATGATGTGGTTTATATGATGTATTCTTTTCCCCCCGGAAAACTATGGTTTAATCTGCTTTAATCAGTTTGTTAGATTTGTATTTTGGATGATTTATATGTTTAGAGAGAAACTGTGCACGCTAAGCAACAAATGATGCACAAGTTTTTCAATGCAGGTCCCCAGTAGCACATGAAGTTAGAGTGCTGTTGTTTACTATGTTTGCCTTGCTGTTTCTCTTTCCCCAAGCCCCAACTAGGGTTTCTTAATAGTTCTATTAAGAGATACAGCCATTTGGAGTTGGAGTTACTGACCATATTTTGTTCTATTTGATGAACTGTAGCTCCATTGCCTTGGGATTCTTTTGACACGTCACACGGATACTTATGCTTGCATCAAAGACAAAGCTTCCCTGATCTACAATCTAGTTGTTGGTCTTCAGTTGCCTAGGTATCAATTAGAGAAAACTAAGGAGTAGTGGATTCCCTTTGGCTATAGTTTGTTGAATATCCACTTACTCATGTGCCTCCTCAAATGCAGTGAAGAAATCCGAGGGGAGATCATGTTTGTGCTGTACAGAATATGTATCCTCCAGCTTTCCAATAAAGATGAGGAAGGTGCTGATGTGTTGCTTGATTATTGTCCCACGCTCTTGCGCTTATGCTTGGATGCCCTTATGAAGACTCAGAGACATGATGTTCGCTTAAACTGTCTAGGTTTGTCTATCTTCTCAAACAACATTTACCTTGTGTATATATAAATTTTAGGGTAGCCTCTCTGCTTGCCGTGCTTGGATTATTTAGCAACACCTATGGCATTATACTACAAGTCTAAAATGAAAGCTGCTTGGATGCCTTCTTTCTTTTCTTTTTTTACTAGATCAACTTATGCGCTGGCCTCTGTATCCAGAAAAATCATATGCTGATATGACATGGAAGGGAAGCTACAAGAAGTTTTCAGTAAATGTATTGTGATTTCAGTCAAGTAACCCTCCAATTTGCTTGTGTAGCACTTCTGGAGGTATTGGGTCAAAGAGGATTCCTCTCAAATGCCTTTTTAAGTGAGTTCAACAAGATGGATATCAATGAAGCTGACGACGACATGCAAACCACTGATGGTGAAACAACTGACACTTCTGTTAGCAGATTGTTTGCCGAGGCTATTAAGTCACCACTACTCTCTCTAGATATTGAAGTTCAAATTTCTACATTAGATTTCATATCTCATTGTTTGTCACGGGGAGATTGTTCAGCCAAGCAGATTGAAGTTTTGGTGGAAGAAAATGTTGCAGACTATATATTTGAAATACTAAGGTTATCAGGTACTTGTTTACTTAATATTTACTTATTTAGCCTTCAATTCACTTCAACTAAACCTTCCCACTTATGAAGCGAAAGTCAAAAGCTGATCTACAATTTCGCCACATGATCATATTTATATTACAGATGCAGCTTGTGCAAATGCCTCATTGAGATATACTCTATAAGATATCCACACACACTGCAACTCGCTATTAAGTATTTTACATTGCTAGCTCAATTTTTATTGTAATAACTCTTCTTGCGCTACAGAAGTTTTATAACTAAATTACTGTCTCTACCTTCCACAGAGCAGAAGGACCAAATTATCATCTCTTGTGTTCAAGTTCTTGATCTTTTATCGACATCTGAACAGGCCTTCAAGCAAAGGCTTGCAATTGGCTTCACAACTTTGATACCTATTCTGCCTCAGGTAGCTCAGGTACCTTTTCATCCTGTTCAAAAACAGATGCTAAAGCTGGTGTTTAACGGCGTCTCCAGTTTTCCTGGAGTAGTATCCACCAAACTTGTTGAAGAAATAAGCAGTTCCTTGGTATTAATTCTAAAGAGACACACGGCTGGAGAAATGGGTATGCTTTCAGAGACATTCATCACAGCCTGTTCCCTCTTTGCTACTCTCCTGAAATCTCCTTCTGCCACTGGAGCTTCAACACTGATGTCTATGGTCCAAGAAGCTTCGAGACATGCCATTTTGGCCTCTTTGAGCATATATGACCAGGACCACAGCCAACTTCTGCATTCTTTATATCTTATAAAGGAGGCATATAGCTTCAGTCAAGAAGTCAACTCTAAAAGTGCCAGTAGTGACACACAACTGAGGAATTCGGTTATAGAAGTTTGTCAGAAGCATATATTACCTTGGTTTGTAGCAGGCATTGACGAAATGGAAGAGGAAAGTATCCTGGGAATACTAGAGGTCTTGCACTTTATACTATCACAAGGTCTTGATACTCAAGTCTTGGAACTTACACGATCTCTACTTTCAGTCTCTTGGTTCCACTTGTCATTCAAATGTTTGGGTCTTTACCCAACTGAGAAGATGAAACTGAGAGTGTATGTTATGGTGAGTTCGATTGTGGATAATATTCTTGGAGATGGTTCTGGTCAATCTATCAGAGCTGCTGCGTCTGCTCTGCCAGCTGATCCTATTGATCTCCTATTTCTTCTTGGGCAGAAAAGCACAAATAACTTAGAGCTATCATCTTGCCAAACTGCTGTACTTCAAATACTATATATCAGCTCTCTATACGATGAAATGCAAGTATCTAACCATGCTTTTACTTTACATGTTCTGCCTTTTTTTCCTCAGTTGTCACACTTGTCTTTAGCTTTCTGAGTTTTATTTTGGTTTTCACATTCTCTCAGGTTAGCAGACAAGAAATTGGTTTTAACTTCTCTGGAGCAATATATTCTTGCCAACAGCGGTGACTTTCTTTATGGAGCTGCCAACTCCATTGCTATTGCCCAGCTGTTGAATCTTTATGGTCTGTTAAGAGGCTTTGCCAAGTTGAGCTTCCAGACCCCTTACAGTTTAGAAGCAGAAAAGATATTCTTTCAGATAGTATCTGAGAGAGAATGGGATTTATCATCTTGTGACATACACCCGCTTTCACTAAAATGGTTATTTCAACAGGAGAGAATCAGTAAAACATTGTTTTGGCAGATCCTCAAGCTTTGTCGAAAGACTTGCTTTAGTGGGACCAAGATGAATGGCCAGGTTCTAAATTTTCAGGATATTGCACAGTTAGCTTCTGAGGGAAACAATTTTTTGCCAGAACTGTTGGTTTCTTTACTGAAACAGCTTATGGCAGATGAAATGGTGGTAGATGATGTGATCTTGCTGCTTCATTTCCTATCATCAATTATCTACATCTTTCCAGATGCTTCATATCAGCTGTGCCTGCACGGGATGGGCAATGCAGTCCAGAATCTCTGCTCAAACTTGTTATATTCTTCCTCCCTAGAGAACTACATGATCACTTCACGTTTTGTTTTCATCCTTTTAAGTTCTGTTGATCCTCAAACATTTCACAACGATGAATCATGGCTTGCAGTTATATTGAAGGTAATCATGTCTATTTCATTTGGAGATTCTAAGGCATAGGAACCTAGCTTCATTAATGGTACTCTTGATCTTCTTTACTTATTTCCTTTTTGGGCAGTTGCTGGATTCCTTTACTACCACAGCCAATGGGTGGGCAGAGGAGCATCTGTTAGTACTCGGCGTCCTTTCATTGGTTTTGCATCATTCAACTCAGGGTGCACTTGTAGAAACTGCAAAATTCATTCTTCTGAATAGGAGTACTTCTTTAGCCTCCCTAATCCGAGCTACAATGAACGAGCTCTCCACAAATGGATTTGCTTCAATTGAACAAGAAGAGGGAACAAACACTGAGCAAGCTTTGGTTTTCTTGCTTTTACTCTACTACTTTTACCTAAGAAGGTAAGTGACACTCCAATCATTAATTTTTAGATCCTAATTTCTTGAGATAGTTTTCTCATTCCTTCTAGTTTGCAAGCTGTTTTACCAGGAATTGTGGGTTCGCAAAATTTCCTCAAATTGCCAGAAGACACATGTATGCATCCTTCAATGGGAATTCTTTGCCAGGATATATGTAGATTTCTGCATTTTGGGTCGCCGCTTGTCAAATTGGTTGCTTCATATTGCCTCGTCGAGTTGTTAACCAGTATCACAGTACAGCACACCAGGCAACAGAAAGAATTAGAATGTACCTTGGGGTATTTGAGGTCCATGAGTGCGGTATTAGAAGGCCTGGCTTTAGATTGCGATCTGAGAATTGCCATGAATTCTTGCCTCTGCTTATCGATGATACTCAGCTGGGAGATACCTGGTGCACTCCATACAAGATTAGTCAGTGGCTGGTGCAGGATGATTGTGGAAGAGCTCGCAATGTCTTTGGCTGCTCCATCTTCCGTGTCAAAATCATCGACAACTAATCATCACAGGCCTTCCATGCACATTGCGACAGCTCTTTTAAGATCAAAGACAGTCCCTGTGTGGATGAAATCTGTGTTTGACGAAGCATGTGTTTGTGGCATTATTGAAAATCTATCGCCTAAAAACATTGGTGTTGAGGTGGTGCTTTTATGTCAGGAGCTGCTGCAGTCTGCTTGCTTGAAGCCTGATCAAATTGCTAGCCTGAGTCACCTTCTTCAGGTAATTCTTCTGTATGATTTGCACGTCTTTGTGAATTCTGATAAACAAGTTCGTGTATTCATCATAGAGATTACATATATATTATTGCTAATGAGTAAGCCTCAGTAATCCACTTCTGAACTTTTTTCTGGAAATATAATCCTCCAAAGATTTGCTGGAAATGCTACCATATAGACATAGAATTGCCCCCAATGCTTCTCACAACTCACAAGACTCTTGTTCAGGATAGATACAGACTTTAAGATACTGTTCCGATTAACTGTTTATTTGAAATTGCACTATTTATCTGTTACTCCATAACAAATAAGCACAAAACAATGTAATAAGCCACTCTGAATTATTGCATTAAATCCAAGACTGTAATTTTATGAATAAGAACTCTTGAATTGACAATACTCAAAATGCCACCAATGATAGCTGTGCACTTGCCATTTCACTCAACTCTGTGTACTGTAGGCATGTAAAAAACGCCTCTGCGTGGAAGGTAGCGAAGCTGAAAGCCTGGGAGAGCAGAAAACAAGGAAGACAATCACTATGGGTGGCAACTTGTCAGAAGTTTGTGAGTTTCTGCTTCACTTAATGTCATTAGAATCACATCCAGATATTAGATATGGTGGGTTCCATGTCAGGAATGATAGACTGGCAGAAGAAATAGACGTCTTTTTCCGGCTTCTGGCAGAAATTGAAGAAATATAAAAACATATGTTCTTCTGTTGGTGGCTTCATGCTGCTCACCAAGGCACATCACAAATCCCTTGGCACTGGTTAGCTCATATCAGTAAATGTCTGCAGGGAAACAAATATATTCATACAAGGAAGGTGTAAATAATGTACATTGGTAGGATTCGTTTGCAGACAAGATTTTCCTACTCTCCCTATGACGTGTTCTTGATTATATTTTGCGTAGGGACAAGCAAAGGGTTAAGCTTGGGGAGTTTGATGAGTGCTTAGAATGCGTTTATTTACATGAGAAATATGCACTCATTGGTCCTATGATTGTGTGGTTATCCTTGTTTTCGAGTGGATTTTATCTATTTCTTTGATGAGGATCACTGCTTGGTATGTTTTGTGCGCTTGTTGTGATTTTAGGTTCATTTTGGAGCTTATGATGTACAAATGGATTTGAGATGGAAGCAAAGTGAAGATTTTGGAGATGGAATGACAAGAGATGTACAAATAAGTGAAGTTTTGGAGTCTTGTACAGAGCATGACCATGCTCCCGTTTGTTCGTCAGTAAGCATGATCATGCTTGCATGACAGAAGCTACGGATTTTGAGAAAAGTGTTAAGCACGACCATGCCGAGTGGGAGCACGACCATGCTCCTGTGCTTTTATGCGTAAACGACGAGAAACCTTTTGTCTTCCCTCCTTGGCTTTCTCCATTCCGACTACAACTTTCTCTAGGATATAAAACGGCTCTTTTCTCTCTCATCATCTACTTTCTACTCAAATAGATTACTTAGAATTTAACCAATATAGATTGGTCTAGTGGTTTGAACTTAGTAGTTTGAACTTTGATTTCCTTATCCACTTTTAAAGTTCAAATCGCACTAGGGGTATTTGGTATCCCTTTCCCTTTATTCCCCCTTCCCCCAAATACCTGCCCACTAAGCTCTTAGGCCAATTTAGATTAAACACTTAGATTATCCAGTGGAAGGTCTTTGGTTATTTCTTATCCCTATTCTCTTCCCCTCTCCCTTGCTATTAGTTTATAATCTCTTAGTTTAAGATTGTTATTTGTTTGAAATTCATATATTTGCTTAATCCTTGCTCAATCATGTGTAGTTTGATTCTCTTTACATGCTTAGTGGTTCTCTCAATTATGAGTAGTTAGTTTTCTAATCTAGGGTTGATGTAGCTTTATTGGGTTGCTTGATGTATTGGTAAATTGATGCTAGCAAGTTTGTTGATATTGTTGCACATGGTTATTTGTATGCTTGTTGTCATTCATATCTCTTGAGAAAGGTTTTGGATGTTTTGGATAATTTGGATGATTAGTATAAAATCGAAAGGGGATGCTAACTATCGAACTTCAAATAAGTATTGAGATTGCCTATGTTGGATGTGTGAAAAGACATGTTGGTTCATACATGTCTATTTATGAAGGGGTTTTATTTCAAGAGACGCAATGGTTTAATTGTGTCTTTTGATGAAGAGACACATGTCAATAGGCATGATACTTCATGAAGAGTCACAATGGTTCACAAGAGTCATGTATTCTTCTATATATAGAGGAAGTCTCAAGCCTCTTAAGATATGGTAAATATAGTTAACATGCGATTACAAGGAAATAACATTCTGGTACCATAAAATTACTAAACGCAAATATTTTTATCACAAATTTTCCTTAAATGCCCTTTTCATTCAGAACCTTGCCCTCTCTCCCTCATTATTCTTACTCTCTAGTCTATTCCAAAGACTAATATAAGATCATCATCACCGATTCCTTTCTATGGTCAAATTTGTGGCTAGATTAAATTTTAGATGATATTTATATTTTACAAAAAGAATCATGTTTCAAATACTAATTTTCTTTGAATTTTCTAATCAAGACAAAGGTAAAAAAAATGAAAAGAACGACATTCTGCCACCACTCGCCGTCGATATATCTCACCCCCACAACCACCACCTCGCCTTCTCCCTTTCCTCACCATCGCCACCTCGCGTCGTCCTCTATCTCCTCCACCAATCACCACGTACTTCTTCTGTCAGATTCGCCTGCCGAGCCATCCCTTTCGGTGGTCGAGAGTGGCCGGCGGGAAAGGTGATAATTTTGATAGATTTTTTGGTGAGAAAGAGGGGACAAAGCCCTTTTGATATAATTTTGATAGATGATATATGATGACTGATGTTGATGATGATGAGGATGATGATAAATGATGACGAATTGACGATAAATAATGATGAATGATGATGCTGATGAAAACTTAAATTGATTTGGGAAACTTATATGAAGTATACAAACTAGAGTAGCACATTAAATTAAAGTCCATGTCCTGAGAAAGAGAGAGAAAGGGAGGAGAGGGGAGCACTGACGCAAATTAGGGATAAGTTATGAGAAGGGTATTTTTGGAAAGATTAATTTATATAACATATTAATCTCTTAACTTTGGCTTCTCCTTAGTCTCTTAGGAGGCTTTTGTTTCGATAAACTGAAATAAAATGAGTATGAAACTTAATACCATTGGGTATGGAATAGGACCCTCATTCTTGTTATCACTTTGGTTGTAAGTTGCAACTTTATAAACAACCCTCCACTCAAAAAAAAAAAAAATTAAAATTAAAAACAAACTACCAATAACATAGCCGACCCCTTTCTCTCTCCTCTCCTTCACCTATTTTCTCTCTCCTTCCCCACCCATGTTTGAACTCCAATTCCAGATCTCTTCAATGGGCATGGCAACAGCAAAAACAGATCGAAGGTCGACTACCTTTGATCTATAACCACACGCAATTGATTCGTGGTCGGCGACTTTGTGGTGTTGGTGACAAATTTTGTGGTGGTAGCGGTGGTTTACGGTGGCGAGTTGTGGTGTTCGCGGTGGCTTTACGGTGGCAGGTTTTGGTGGTAAACAAGGAAGGTGGGTGGCAGCCATGGTGGCAAACCAAGGTAGGTGATGGACTTTGTGGGAGGAAAGAGAGGAGCTTACGCTTGAAATTGAATGAAAGAAAAGAAAAAAAAAAGCATTCATACCTTGGGTATCAGAACTTGAAATCGGTGGGGGGGGGGGGGGGCTAGGGAATCGGATGGTGTTGGTTTTGGAGGAACTTGATACCTTCGGGTTTCAAGTTGAGGACCCAAAACCCCCCAACCAAACACGTTTTTTTTTTTTAAATTTTATAATACCACTTCATTTCATTCCATTCTCTATACCCAAAACAAACAGCCCCTTAGTGTCCTAATATCGTTAGTGCAAGACGCTGTTAGGAACGGAACTCCGTTGTATCTCAAAGATTGTTTTGGTTCTCCCGTTGCACATAGGGACAATCCAAGTCTTTAGGAAAGCGCCCTAGGTGTGCCTCGGAGTTGTTTATGTCATTAACCTATGTCCCTAAAAATATTCCCCAACAACCTAATGATGAATGTAGATTAGAATTTCTTATGGACTTTGGATTGAAAAAGATCTTCACGCTCTTGATGTTTGCTTAACTCCATGAGAATAGGTAGTTGAGTTAGATATTGAGTTTGCCTCTATTGCTTCGAGAGAAGCTTTAGGCTTCTTTTATCCGTCTTTGCAACGATTGCCAATGGCATGCTAGTTTGGTTTATCTATTGCATCAAGTGATCTAGTTAACTGAAGTCAACCCTAGGTCTTTTTATTCTTGCTAGAATTTCATAGTAGAATTTGCTTTAATTTGTTGTTTATAATTACAAAAATCCAACTTGAATAGCTTACCTTGTTACGTTTCAGAAAACTTAATACTTGGAATTTAAAAGCTTCCCGTGGAGACGATATTTTACTACTTCGATACAACCCGTGCACTTGCGGGTCTATCACTGCTCTTGGACTTTGTCTACGACGGACTACTTTTTGGATACTTATTTGTCTCTTGAGTTAGATGAGATTATTTGTAATGATGCGTTGGTGTTACCTTGAGATGAGGTGCTCCTAAGTCCTCACCTTTTATTTCTACTCCTTCAAAATGGGTATCGGTAATAAAAAGAAGAAAGATGAAGGAAAATGAATAATAAGTCTCCTATCCAAAAATAAATAAATAAATAATAAGGGTCTCAGGTTATTTGTTTGTTTTTATCGTTATTTTGACAACTAAGGCCGTGTTTCAATTTAAAATAAAAGAAAAGCAACGACATTTTCTCCAAGAAACCCTTCTCTTCTTCATCTTACTCTGTTCAGCGTTCTCTGTTTTCTTCAAGCATGGCAAACCTAATCTTCATCCAACAATAGACATTCTTGATGACTTTCATATTTCAAATGACATGTTTCACACTTTCTTTCGACTTGGTTTGAACCAAGGATGCGATAACCATAGAGATTTCCCAACATTATGTCTTTCGCTTCTATGGTCATTTGTATGAAACGGGGTGGGAGCGTCACCTTGATCTATACTGGCAATCATTTGTTTGGAGACGGGGCCTCCAATCGGAAATGTTATTCGGTTCCGATGGTCTCCTTCTCCAAATTTGCTGCAAGTGGTGGTTCTCTGTGATGTTGTTGTTGGAATTATGCCTTGAATTCTTCGGTTTTATGAACTTGAAGTCTTCTATTTCTGAGTTACGTTATGTCACGTTATGTTACGTGAGTGTAGTCCGTTTATACTTATAAATATGTTGTAAGCTCTAGCACTCAGAAGTATGTCAATACACAATCTGATCTCCTCTCTATCGTGGACGTAGCCAAATTGGTGAACCACGTAATCTGTGTGTTGATTTCTCTGTTTCCGTTATCTTTCTTGCTTCAGGTAAAACAAACTGCTAGTTGAGCGAGTTTCGTTGAGCGAAAGTTTCGTGAGCGAGTTTCGTTGAGCGAATTCTGTTATAACAACTGTTATTCCGGACTGAGGGCGCCGTGCACTGAGGAGCCCACAACACATTCGCTGGGGCCGTCGGGAACCTCGCACCCTCGGTGCCCGTGGGTGAGGTATGTGAATTTGTGGATTCTTGGGTTTAATTTTGATGAATTTGAATTTGTCATTTCTTGGGTTTTATTTTGGTGAATTTGATATTGACTTGAGTTTTATTTGGTTGAATTGATATTGACTAGTTTTATTTGGGTAAATTTGATATTGACTTGGATTTTATTTCAGTGAATTTGAATTTGACTTAGGTTTGATTGTTATAATAATGTGGTCTATGGCCAATCCCAGTTGTTAAATGGTATGCACACTATGCAACATTGTTTCTTGGTACTTTAGATGTCAATTGTTCTGATGATACTTAATTAGAGGCTTTCCGCTTTTGGTTTTGCATTGTGTACTTGAGATTTTGACCTATTTGGCTACGAATCATTCTGCTGCGGCCAATTCATTGTTCTACTTTGAACTATCGCTTTTACCCGATCCCTCTCAAAGGTTTCTAGAAACCAATAATGGAAAGAGAAAGACGAAAGTTGAGGAAGGTGGCGTGTTTCAAACTCTCATGGGAACTCTGAGGAAGAAAGTATTCCTTTGATCTTTTTGCTTGAGCTTTTAAATCGTCCTTTTTTCCGATGCAGAATTGCTCAGGTTGAGCAGGTAGGGCTGATGATTTTGGTGACACTTACCTATCTCAAAATCAAAATCTTGTTGTTACTGATATCCTTAGGCATGGGTGTTTTTTGACCAGGTCATGGCTCTGCTTCAAGTAGTAATCTGTACTGCAGCTTCAAGATTGGAAAGGCTCTCAGACAAAGTATACATGCTTGATGGTGAAGTGCTGAAGAAATTGGCTTCAGTAGCTGTCTCAAACCATAACTTCACACCAGAGCTTTCAGATCTGCTCAAGATTTGAGTAGTGGGGCTGTCACTGAGCTTATTACCTTGATGAATACACGAATGATGGGTCTCAGTGCTGGTTCAATTGCTGGCGCTCTAGTGCTCTGTGTCTTGCAATCACTTAGTTCACTCATGTAATGAAGAGCAGGAGGAGCAAGCTGTTCTGCTGAAATTAAATTCTTCTCCGGAACCTTTGTGGCAAGAGCTCATTGAATGCATAAGCACAACTGATTCAGAGTTGGTTCAGATCTCGTTGTCACCAGATATGGCAACAATTAGTGCTGGCGATAGCGTTGCAGGATCCTCCCTCTCATCCCCTCCTCTGCCTCCTGGAACCCAAAGACTGATGCCCTTCATTGAGTCTTTCTTTGTTCAGTGTGAAAAGCTGCATATTGCCTCGTTGGTTGCTTCATATTGCCTCGTTGGGTTGTTAACCAGCATCACAGTCCAACACCAACAGGCAACAGAAAGATTTAGAATGAACCTTGGGGTATTTAAGGTCCATGAGTGCAGTATTAGAAGGCCTGGCTTTAGATTGTGCTCTGAGAATTGCCATGAATTCTTGCCTCTGCTTACTAATGATACTCAGCTGGGAGATTCCTGGTGCACTCCATACGAGATTAGTCAGTGGCTGGTGCAGGGTAATTGTGGAAGAGCTCGCAATGTCTTTGGCTGCTCCATCTTCGGTGTCAAAATCATCAACAACAAATCATCACAGGCCTTCCATGCACATTGCGACAGCTCTTTTAAGATCAAAGACAGTCCCTGTGTGGATGAAATCTGTGTTTGACGAAGCATGTGAATGTGGCATTATTGAAAATCTATCACCAAATAACATTGGTGTTGAGGTGGTGCTTTTATGTCAGGAGCTGCTGCAGTCTGCTTGCCTGAAGCCTGATCAAATTGCTAGTCTGAGTCACCTTCTTCAGGTAAATCTTCTGTATGATTTGCACGTCTTTATGATTTCTGTAAACAGGTTTGTGTAATCATTTTAGAAAT
Source organism: Tetragonia tetragonoides (assembly GCA_038025085.1). NCBI lineage: Eukaryota > Viridiplantae > Streptophyta > Magnoliopsida > Caryophyllales > Aizoaceae > Tetragonia > Tetragonia tetragonoides. The sequence goes on from CM076152.1 coordinate 39,709,894, forward strand.
TACATAAATGTTATTGCCAATGAGTAAGCCTCAGTGATCCACTGCTGAACTTTTCCTGGAAGTATAATCCTCAGAAAATTGTTGGAAATGATACAGTATAGACATAGAATTACCCCAGTGCTTCTCACAATTCACAAGGCTCTTGCTTAGAGCAGGGTTACAGATAGACTGTTCCGATTAACCGTTTATTCGAAATGCACAATCATAACTCTGATTTAGTGCAATAAATCCAAGACTGAATGTTGTGAATATTAACTCTTGAATAGACAATGCTGAAAGTGCCACTTTTATAGCCGTGCACTCGCAATTTCACTCAACTCTGTGTACTGTAGGCATGCAAAATACGCCTGTGCGTTGAAGATGGTGAAGCTAAAAGCCTGGGAGAGCCGCAAACAAGGAAGACAATCACCATGGTGGGCGACTTGGGAGAAGTTTGTGAGCTTCTGCTTCACATAATGTCATCAGAATCACATCCAAATATTAGATATGGTGGGTTCCATGTCAGAAATGATAGATTGGCAGAAGAAATAGACTTCTTTTTCCGGCTTCTGGCAGAAAATGAAGAAATGTAAAAGCATACCTTGATCTGTTGGTGGCTTCATGATGCTCACCAAGGCACATCACAAATTTCCTTGGCACTGCTAAGCTCCTTTCAATTGACCTTAAATGTCTTCAGAGATATAAACATATTTATATAACGAAGCTGTAAATAATGTACATTGGTAGGATTCCAATGCAGACAAGATTTTTATAATAATAGAAAGAAAGTTGATTTCTTCCCTTTCTCGTAGTTGAATTGAATCTGTCTGATTGTCTGCTCTACGCTGGAATCACCCGGAAGGCCGGAACGCGTAGAGGATTTCCCTCTCTTTCTACCAGTGAATTTACAGATAATCACCCGCATCACAGCAGTACTGTAGTAGCAAATGGAAAGGCTACCAACACGCTTTTAGTAATTCACCGAAAACTATACGATCTTTGACCATAATCCTCACACAACTGTTGGCCAAAGCTCACACAAGTACAGAAGAGAGGAACAATATGTTCACCTGTCGGTCTGACTTGTCAATGCAATGTGGTCTGGATTTGGTTCTTGAGCAGGTTGGAAAGAGTGACAACATGATAGAAGGCAGCAGATGGAAGTTTGGAGATACATCACTGAATTCATGTACACGTTTTTCTCAGTTAACAGGCAGAAGAAATTTCAGAGTACTGTGACGACAAGTAACTTTCTTTAAGGACCACCAGATTGAAAATGTTGTACATATGCAATCATGTTCCTTGTGAGTTGTGACATTATACCAACATTTCTCATAACATTAATAAACATTACATATGAAGCAATCTTTTACAGATAACTCCATAAAAAACAAACAAAAAAAAAAAAACAATCTTTTACAGATACATCTGTGCTACCTCAGTTATGTTCAAGGGGGGGGGGGGGAGGAGGATTGACAGTGGCATTACTATACTATTCAGGGGGAAATCAAAGCTGATCACTTCTTTTATTGACGTTCAGTACTTATGTAAGTATCATCATAAATCTGGATGGCCATAACTATTCTGTCTTGAAATGCACCATAGACCACCAACATCTTTCTCCCTACATCACCTCTTGGGTGGCTTGGGAGTTGGGTGTGTGCATGGCTGGAGCAAATAGAGTACGAAACCTAGACATAGCGTAAGAACAAAAAAAAGTTTATATTCAATGGATACTTCAAATGTACCCCATTGGAAATGCTCCAAAAGTTTGCTTTCAGGTTTACCCATCTAAGCATAACACTAACTGTCCAACAGGAAATACGCTCAGAGACTACTGATCGAGGAGTGGCTTACGTCTTCTCAAATCTCCTGTATCGTTGCCTTCGGTCAGCAAACAGAAAAAAACAACAGCTAGCCAATCTAACTTGAAGTCCATGTGCACACAGCACGATTCACTGCCAAAACCTCACCCATCGTTGAAAATATGAGACCACTTCCATAACAGAAGCTAAACAAGGACCACGAGAGCTGAAGCAGTACAACATTTCCTAGATGTTGACCATAAAAGCAGCATGGTCATCAAAGTGTGAGTCTCTTTTAACCTGAAATCCTCAACTCGTTTCTGCACTCTTGTTTTGTGCATCAGAAACGACTTCAAGATGTAGCTACTTTTATGGCTAGATTTGACAATCGGGTAAGCTTGATTAACGTGGCTGGTTTCTAGACATGACATGCCATGATAGTGCATTTCTGGTCCCCTGTGCATATTTAGCTGATTAAATCTTTGAACTAAAACATTGACCAGAATTAGGCAGCTCAACAGGACAAAGGTATGACTAGGAAGAAAACTCAATCACAGTATTAGAAAACGGAGAACAATGATATGATACAGGGAAAAAAGAAAAGAAAAGAAGTGTACCTGTCATTTACTTAACAACGTAAGCTCAATTTGAGCATTTTCAGCTAGCTTAGACCTACATGTCCATGGTACTTTAAGACTAAATTGACCAGGCTATCATATGTCCATTTTTTCTCCTCTCTGATTTTAGGCTCAAGCAAAGAGTACATTTCCTCTACAGTTCTAAGGAACAGCCCTTTCCCAAATGCAGTCAAAACAAGGGGATCCGTATTTACTTCCACACTATTCTTGAGATAACCATATTTTCCCCATGTCTTTAATGTACTGCTCAAATCAAAGCCAACATTGTGTGCATCATATATAATACCAAAAGTGACAATATCGGGCTGCACGTGTCTATTTGGCAGTTCTGTGAGTACTGCACTTAACCGCTTAAAGTCTTTCATCTTCGAAAAGGCCAATGCGATAATGTTGGCAACAGTCACAGTCCACGGAATTTGTGCTTCCTCCATCTCTTGAATGACAGAATTCATCCCCTTCTTACTCAGAAGACAGGCATGAGAAAGGAGCTGTAAACACCAAAAAAGGTCAGTCCTACCATTTTTTAGAGCAACATCATTCCCCAAATCATCTAACCTGGAGAACATGTAATTTTCAATGTAAACTCTGGCAATCTTCCTAATCAGTCCTTCCTTGAGAAAGGTTTTTGAGCGTACTCTCATATAAAACTTTTCCATCTTTTCCAAGACTCCAAAGTCAGTATACGCCTCAAGCATTGCAACCAAAGTTGATGACTGCAAATCGATGTTTTTTGAAAGAAGACGTTGGTACATCCTCTCCATTCTACTCAGCAATCCCCCTTTTGAAAGTTCACGAATCAGCAAGTTATACGAAATGTGATCAGGTGAGCACCCACTGCACTCCATCATCTTTAAACAGTTGACCATCTCATCATACATTTGGAGTTTCCCATATGCTTTAATCAACCCATCATACGTTTCAGTATCTGGGCTTAAATTGGTATCATTCATCTCATTAAGGTAACCAAGTGCATCATCAAACTTCCCTTGCAAAGAATAGCCATGTATTATGGAATTGAAGACCTCTGAAGAAAGTCGTAAACCATGATTCTTCATATCTTGAAGTTTTAAAGTAGCTTCGTCCATCATACCTGACTCACTTAACAACCCTATAACCTTGATATAGTTGAATTCATTAATCCTTGACCGATCCAAATCCGTCCATGCATTGAAGACCTGTTCAAATGCTCTTCAGTTTCAGTTTCAGTTTTAGTAATCAATTCATTGACAAACTTTAGAAGACAAACAAACAGGAAAGTAAACAGTTTGGGACAGGCCGATGCCTCCCTAAAAGAACATCACCTTCTCCACATTAGCCTTAAAATTGTTTCACGAAGAATGTCACTTGCCTAAAATTGTAACAATACATTTGTGAATTTCCTTCCTCTCTTCTAAATCCTAACTCATGAAACCAATCTCTTTTTTGCAATTTCCCAACCATTGCAAAGATATTTATAGACATACATGCATTTCTTTCAATTGTAGCCAAACTTCAAAGCTGTATACTTATACTCCTTCCATCCATGAACACTTGTCCCTTGTACATCTCGAATTAGTGACGCGACCACCAATCCAGGACATATATACATACTTTTTTTTGTAGTAGTAGTATCATTATGGTGGAAGAAATTGGTAAAATTTGGGCAATGGAGAGCCAACCAAGAGAAATTTAAGCTCATCACACCCATACTATGTACTTATCAGACTAACAAGTTCAGCTTAATCCATTCTAATACGCTTTTCACAGTAGTTTGATTCACATTTTCCTTGAACAAATAATCAGCCTCATAAACATCCTAGGAAGACAGAAAATTCCAGAACACACTTACATAATTTGTCATGTTCATCAATAAAACAATTTAAGTGTGGAAATAAAACCAAAATAAACAAAAAAAGGTACCTCAGGTATCTCCTCAAATCTGGAATTTTGTTGAAGAAATTTAATGACAGCCCAGAACTGGGTTTTGTTCCAATCACCATCATCCTTCAGTACCTGCAAAGGGCTCAAATTTCCACCTTTGAGCTTTCCAATTAAAGATTGGAGATTTTGTGCTGCATGGTATTTCTCAACGAAAAGGGTAGTTTGTTTGATGGATTTTCGAGGTGGGTTTGATTGATGGTGTTGAGGAGAATTAGATGTTAGTGCCAGGGAATTAGAACAGTTTGTGTGGTGGGAGTTGAAAAGGAGAAAATTTTCAGGGTTTTTGAAGGGTTTTGAGAAATGGATTTTGCAAATTTTGATAGAATTTGGTTTTGATGGTGAGATAGTTGTTGTGTAGATACTCCTCAATGACAGTTGAATCTCCATTTGTTTCTGCTTCCTTTTCAATTTCATATGCTTCCATCCCCTTCCAAGAGCATATGGAAGAACAACTATACTTGTAATTTTTCTTTTTCCAATCTTATTCCTGGCTCTCTTTTTTTTTTTTTTTCTTTTCTTACTTTTTTATTATTTTCAAAAAATTAAATTTCACTAATAAGACATTGTATGCTCTAGAATATCAATAAGTCTTGTTTGTACTCTTGTATGAGGCCACCTCAACATACCATATTGTAATTATGATTAGATTTTTTTTTATATGAGAATTTAAATTCTATATTTCTTATAGAATACAAAGAAAAATCGATTTTATAATTTATTTTCAAAATTAACATAGTTCTTTTCTTGATTGCAAACAAAAATTACATTTCAAAATTTTGTTACTCTAGTTCCTTAAAACTGTAATCAACAATTTACTTACCTTATTTGGTAGATTTTAATATTAGAAGAAACTTTGTTATTCCTATTTTTAAGGGTGTATTAGAGGGTAACAAATCCAGGTGGTGTTACTGAAACACCAGAAAATTTCTACTATTTTATATACAATAAAATTCTCTTTAAATACATTATTTTTGATACTCTCCGTTAAAATTTGAATATTTACTACATAGGTCGTACACTCGTAGTCGTACTTTTATAATTATAAATTATAAAATAAAATAAATATATCATGAACATCTAGAGATAGTGCACAATTTTTTCTTCAATTTTTTTTTAACGCGATAATGAGCAATTACTGAGAAAAGTCCAATATAATAGAGGATTCGTTTCCAATCATATGGAATGTTGCACATACTAATCTATTTTGGTGCAAGACTGTAGGTGTGCATTATTTTGGTCTATGACAATTGACATGTTTACAACATGATTCTTGTCTGTGATAAAGGTAGTGGAAGTTGTAATTTTTAGTGACATTTCGACTCCAATTGTTCATGTAACCTTGTCTGAAATTTTTAGTGCTTCCAGCAATCGAAATTACTGCTGCCATCTTATAGAGAGAAAATCTAGCTCACAACTCTTGTTTTACCTTCAGATAAACTTTGGCTTCAGAAATTGTAATTTCCTAATTTACATCTTTTGATTTGTCACAAAAGATTAGCTGCATATAGTCAATTAGTCATACGGATAGAACAAGATTAACAGGATTTGTACCCACTACTCAGCAAATCATCATTATGCAACATTGACCTGAACAAAAATAACTAGTAAGTACATAAAACCACCAGAGGGCTCAGGTCTAAAAATCCCACATATAGACATCTCCTACATCCCCTAAAAAAAGATGCTAGCAGTTCAGGAAACAAGCACGGCGCAAGATTTATCTACTCACTAGTCTTCTACACGACTTCTTAACATGCTTCGATTCCTTCCCTGTCTCCTTCAGAACTCAATACAGATCATTTCAAAACCTATCTAGCATTAACAGACGAACAGCACAGAAATGGTGCCCAATATGGTCTGCCCTTGGCCCTCCTCTTCTCTGTCTTGATGTTCACCGGGTATCTTGCAGGAGAGTTCCATTCCTTTCCTGTCTCCTCCTTGACAGCCTCTGCCTTGGGGTCCTCGGAACCAAGATTCTCTGTCTTACCAGAGAACCCATTATTTGTTGCTGGGACTTCATCTGTCACGAGAGCTGAGTCGTTATGATTTGGTGATTCTGCTCTGCTTCTCGCGGTAGCTTCTCCTAAAAGGGTTTTCAAAGCAGTATGTTGCTTTCCACTACTCCAATTATTTACCTTGGCAATAATCTCCTCTTCTCTAGTTACTCCAAGTGGCTCATTCGCCACATGAATGACTGATGATGACAAACCAGTCTGTACGGCAGAGCTCTCTTGCTGCTGGTCCGGAGATACCTGGATTTCGGACGCACGTTCCTTTTGTTCGAGTCCAACGTGTTGATCAACTGATGTTTTACTCTCAGTGTGTTGACCCTCGCCCACAGTTTTTGGTTCCAAGCTAACAGGTCGTGCTTCAGGTGATGCTTGGAACTTGTATGATGTTGCAGCAGACAAGACTGCTTCATCAGACAGAAATCAAGCCAAACAACTTTAATCCTCAGGACATGATTAAAATGGATATAGAAAAGCAATGTTGTTATAGAAAAGAAATCAAGGTAAGGAAAGCAGATATTTTGTGCAATCAATGCCTCTTAACTACCTGAAACAGATCCCCAGTTGCCTTCCAAACTATCACTTTGGCTACTTGAATCTGTGATGTCTACTGCTGAAACAGGAGCATCCTGATTGGTTATCCTATCACCTTTAGTGACACCAGAAGCATTATCTGCAGACATTTTGGAGCAGCTATCTGCAACAACAGCAGAAGTTGGAAAAGAAGATCCATCACCTTCACTCATCTTTGAGTTTAAATCAAGACAATCATCTGTTTTCACAATAGCATCGCTGTTATCTTTAGTTATGCATTCTCCACCTCCCAAATTGTCATCAGCACTTCGTACTTCACTAACACCAGGCGAAGCAAGTAGGTTATCCAGTTGTGAATGAACCACCACATTTCCAGAACCTAAAATCTTATCCAACTTGCCCTGATCATGATTCTTTTCCAGTTCAAACAGGTCATCATTTTTATCTTCAGACCCAGCTACAGTCAACTCACAACCAGGTGCAGTTTCAGTCTCCTCTTCCCCAATCCTCGCCCCATTCACATTCAATACAGTACCTTCAACACTAGCCGTTTCATCATAGGCAATATCATTGTTGTCATGGGCAGTGATTAGCTCCTTCACTTGGGGAGCAGTATCATCGACAGAAGGTTCAGCCAATGTTGGACTTGCCGCAGGCAATTCTCCCACTTGAACTTTACCGCTGTCATTTTCATGTACCACAGAATGTTCCAAGTCTACTTTAATACTATCACATGAATTGGCACCTCCATTTGCGCCATTTTCTTGATCATCACCACCACCTACAGTAGCACCTTCAGGAATTGTTGACGAGACAATGGATTCCTTCTCTTCAGTACAGCTAACATTCTCATCTTTCCAAGTCTCAAGTTTTATGTTGTCAAGTACTTTTTCATTACTAAACTCAGTAATATCAGCATCTTCAGGAATTGTTGACGAGACAATGGATTCAATCTCTTCAGTACAGCTAACTTTCTCATCTTTCCAAGTCTCAAGTTTTATGTTGTCAAGTACTTTTTCATTTCTAAACTCAGTAATGTCAGCATCAGAGACCTGCACATCTGATGTTTTTTGTCCTAGCTCTTCTACAGTATTTGGTTCAACTAGCGATTTGTTTTGTCCAACCTCCTGCATAAGCATATTCTCCGGAGAATGGACAGTATTTGAGACATCGTCTAGAGAACCGACATAGTTACTTTCACCAAGTTCAGCAAAATCAGTACCAGAGCGCCTCTCCTCAATGGCATGAGCTTTACCATGTTCCGCGCTCTCAACTTCCAAACTAGTGTCAGGGGTCATATCAATGTTGAATAACCCCCCTTTGTGGTCTAACTCTTCAGCTGCTATCTTAGAATGCTCTTGTAAAGGTAAAACATCAGGTACAGCTTGAGAAAGGACATTTTCAGATGGTTCAATCAGGGGGTCATGCTCCACAACCAGATCATTAGACTTGTTTATGTTTCCATCTGCATCTTCAAAACCTTTTACTGAATGCACTGAGGCATGAAAATTTGCAGAAGAATCTAGAACATGAGAGCCCTCAAACTTTTCTTCAAAACCATAAGTCTGCATTCCTGTGGTCTTTACCAATCCATCAGCAGAGATAGAATCCACAAATTCCTGACTTGCACCTCCCGAAACAGAAACATCTTCAGAAGCTTCCTCGCATGTTTCACTACATTGGGTTCCAAGTTGAAAAAAGTCCTTACTTGACACAAATTTTCTTAAACCTTCCTCTGTAACATCATCCAGCTCACTCGATGTTCCAGAGAATTGCATCACATTCTGCTCAACTGCATTCTCATTCTCTCTTGTAACCGAAGCATAAACTGGAGTTGGAGTATTGGTGGAGCTGGAAGTATGATCTTGGGACAGCATACCATCTTCAACTTTGTTATTTTCACCTCTCAATGCCTGAGTCACTTGCAGCTGTTTGTCCTCTAGGAGAATAATAGATGCAGATATATTAATTTCGAATAAACAGAATCAGAAATGATAATTTCAAACAGACCAACTGCAACCACACAGAAAAACAAGATGGAACCAAAGAAAAATGCTAGCGTCAACCATTTACAACATTCAAAAATTATAAGGCAGCCAAGAGAGCATCATAATTACAGAGTAATACGCATTTCACATAGCAGTGCCACTCAATGTAATGATAAAGTGGAGGGTCTAGGCTCCTTTGCCCTCTTACATTGCGTAAAGTGCATTTACCTAAATTGATTTCTGATACAATCAGGATAGGCATTTAGTGGCCATTTTCTTTCGTCAGTGGCTAGACCAAGTTTGTTTCCCTGTAGAAACTTAGAAAGATATTTCCCACTCCACCCTCTCAATATAAAACTTAGCCAGATAATTCCAGTAACATACAAGAATAACAGGTCGTAATGGCGTCTGCCAAACCTCCTGTGTTAGGCTCTCAAGTCTCAACTTCTTGTGATGGCAGCGCAACATGACACAAAAGGTTAGCTTTGGGTTACAGCAATTGCCACTTACTATAAACATGTAACAACATCAGATTATTAGCACACATGGCATGATAGGTGTGTCCCGTATGTGATTACCTTCCCAAATTCCCCACTAAATAGAAAGACAGAACCATGCCCAATATAGTGGCCAAGTTAAATTTGGGCTCCAACAGACATGATATTGTAATAGGCATAGCAGCCGCAGATGCAGATAACAACAGCAAAAGGAGATATAGAAGTCAATATTTTGTGCTCGTGTGAATGTTAAGACGTAGATGGGACTTCTGATGATATGTCATGTACTTAAGATGAAAAGAGGACAATAGTAACGCTCACCACTCAAAAGAACTGAGGACCAATGTCAATATAGGGACTAAGGCCAGTAGGCGTCTAAAACTGTTCCAATAGTTGAAGAAAAAAGGGGTTACAGAATTCCAGTTAGCAACTGCAATAACCAGGTTCATCAATACTCTAAGCATTACCAATGCAAATGCAGCAAACAAGCTCACTCAACGAATTATGTTGATCTAAAAGGAGATGTTCTACAATCTTGCATGGGATATTCTATAAGGAGATGTTGATCTAAAAGGAGATGTATCAGAATCTGGCATGTGAAATTTTTTTCTATCTCATCCATATCTATCTTTTTCAAATAGGGAAGTTCCATACTGTCTGTAGCAATCAATAAGAACAACAGGAGCAAGGGAATGAGCAAGGGAATTACCAAACCCTATATCTAACGGTTACGTCAATTGTTTCTTCACACACAAATGTGCATGACTTACATTTAACAAGTTCATTGCCTCTAAAATTACTTCCATACATGAGATGTCATAACAAACACGTGCACATTGGTGCGCCCAGCTTTCATTCCAGGGCCAATTCATCCCGCTATCTTGAAATCAAGATGTTCATACTGACATGAAACTCTGAAAGAGTTTCATTCCTCCCTCTGCAAACATCCATGATAGGGACCCGAACGACAACGTTTTAAAAGTTTATGGGGCAGAATGAACTACTTTGATCACCCGGTTGAATGACCCACTATTTCCAGTCATAAGGCAAAAGTTGCTCCTACTATTTCTCGTTTCCAAACTAAGACTCTTACCTTTTTTTAATGCAAAGAAACAGAATAGAAGTGGTGTGTACAATAAGAACTGTTTCAATCCATATATATTGTTGTAAAGTGGCTGAAATCACTTAAATCTTCTTCACATATACATGCCACAAGAGCTTTCCATAAATTGGTTAAACCCGGGCGAGATAAAAACTAATGTAAAACAAATTGAAGGTGAACTCCAAATATATCTAAGATTCTAGGGAAAGACAGAAAAGAATTAGTAACATCGTAAAGCAAACTCTTTTAGGATATTATATCACAATGGTACATAAAATCAAGTTTGACATCAAAAATACAATCTCTAGCCGTGGAACACATCAACCACCAACATTATTGAGTCAATAGATATCACATGGACACAAATTTAGTGGTGACCACCAATGCCAAGTTAATTATTGCAAATCCATTTTCGAACAAGAATGACTATCAATACTAATAAACATTACCTATCATTATCTAGCGGGGCTCACGATTATCCCATGAGTTTATCATATATAATAAACTAAGGTACATGTGAAACCAGGTTAGTCATAATTCAAGCCATTTACAAAAGCACATATAACAATAATGACATCCACAGTACAAGAAGCACACTTCCTAAGCAAAGTTAATAGATTCCTAATTTAATTTTAAAGCTACCTAGATCTCTTAGATTTAATCAGATCCATTCCTAGAATAACGTAGGGTAACAAGGAAACAACCAACAAGCACGGAAGCTATCTTACTAAGTATTGTCAAATCTAAGATCATTAGCATCACGACTACCTAAATTCTAGAAGAAAACAAAGACAATAACACATGAATATAAAAAACTCCAAAGAAGTTCTGTTGAATTGAACAATGACATTTTTGCCACAACTTAACTGGTTGGATCATATTAAAACAAAGCACAATCAACTACCATCAAATCTGCACATAATAAAGGCATAATAAACCATGACAAATTTATGCCTAAAATGGACTCACCAGCAATGGCATTGTCCACAGTAAGCTTAGTGTCATCTGGGTTATTTTCAGTTTTATTTTGCAGCGAATTCCCCCTAGATATAACACCATAAGAGCCATCTTCAGTGACAAAATCAGTGACAGCATCTGCAAATAATTCATCTTCCGATCTGTTTGATCTACTTGATCTACTACCAACTCCACTACTACTTCTCCTGCTTATAGTCCTCTCCACAATTTTACCACCTTCACAAAACCAATTTCAACCCACGTCAAAAAAAAATCAACATTCACACAAGTTACCCAAAAAAAATAAATTACAACAGTAAGAATAATAAGAAAAATTATTACTTGGGGTTTTAAGGTCATCATCAGAGACATGTTCACCATCAGAACCATCCAAATGAGTCTTATCTTCAGAATTATCCAACTTGTAACCTTCAACTGTTCCACAAACCCTCTTATGAGCCCTCCTATGTCTAGAACTAGGGTGTGGATTTGGAAATGGCCATCCACATTTGTGACAAATATGAGCTCCACCATGCCCTTCATGTCCTTTTTGTTTGTCAAAACATCAAAATCAAAATCACAACTAACCGTCATTAAGGCATTTCTACAAACACGTAACAGGCAACCCAGAAAATATGAATATAACCCCCATTTCAGAAACACCCATACAAAAACTTTCCAAGATATAACTACCCAAAAGAATAATCCAAACACCCAGAACAAAATAACAATGACCCATCAAAATTACTTCAAAAAAAAAGGAGGAAATTAAATCAAAGACCCAGAAGAGTATACATACACACCTGATTGATTGGCGGCTTTTTTGTGATCTTGGGTTTCCATTTTTCCGACCAGAGAGAAAGTGAGAGACTGGGAAATAAGGGAAACGGACAAGAATTATGAAGAGAGAGAGAGAGAGAGAGAGAGAGAGAGAGAGAGAGAGAGAGTGATAGACGAAAGAGTGAGACAGTGAGAAGAGAATAAGAAAAGAAAATGCAAAGCGGCCCAGGGTCTTTTTCTTCTCTTTGATGGGTGTCGTTGGCGAGTCAAGAGAGAGAAAGTACGACACACAGACACAGTGAAGAAAGATAGGGACAAAGTATTACCAAAGGAGAGAGAGAGAGAGAGAGAGAGGAGAGAGAGAGAGAGGAGAGAGAGAGAATGAGACATGGAAATGGGATAACGGCCAATCCTATACACCCATGTGCGCATGTTACATTAAGGCCCCGCTTTATGTTATGGTACAATCCAATTTTAACCTGGGTGGGTTACTTACCCTAGAGGGCATTCAATTTTGGCCCATTGGTAAAATAGATATTTACTCATCATACTTGGCAAAACGGGTCATTTGGGTCAGATTCGTTACATGTCACCATGTCGGTCATTAGATTGAGTCACATTTCCAAGTTCGGGGTAAATACTAAATAGTAATGTCTCTTTCCCAAATTTCAAAGCAAAATCGAATTTTAGATCGAGTCTATTTTGACATTTCTCACTCATAAGTCATAACATGTAAGTTGCAACACAACATCAATTTGATATTGACAAAGTATCAAAGGGAAACACTTACAATGGGTTTGAATCAGATGTTTATTATGAATTTTTTTGGGTCAAGCTAATCTTGTTTCACGTCAAGTCGGCTCAGAAAGGAAGATAAAATAATCCTTGCCTTTTTTACAATAATAAAACCATCGACTTTAATTAAAGAATGAACGTGTTGAGTCATTTACACTAACTACTTACCGATAATAATTATTCATTTATCAAAATACTCACTTCAAAATGAGAAGTTCCTTCCTTTAACCAAAAAACCCTCCATAGCCCATACAAAAAAGTGAAAAACAATCTAGAGAGAAAGAATATAACAACAGCAAGTCTTGTGTGAGACCAACTCACAAAAACTTTTGGTCACTTTTTTAGAAATATAGAGGTCACTTATGATGAGCAGTGACCCTTGTTTCATTGAAAAGTAATCGTCATCTCACCAAAAATTACAAAAAAAAACCGTCTTATAGAAGTTTTAAGAAAAATACGCACGGCTCGATTAAGTACTTTACATACGACTCATGTTAATATAAGTAACATGTTGTAACATCACCAACAAAGGTGGTGGTCTAGTGGTTTCAAGCTTACTCCCAAGTGGTTTGGTAAGGCAAGGTCATAGGTCTGAATCCTCATTCCCCCCATGCCTTGTGTCTGCTGGCTTAGCTTATAGGAACTATAATAGCCCCTTGTTGGTATTACGTTGACGAAGCCAGTGCTTACGCTGGTTACGAGAGTCCGAACATAATGTAGCAGGGGATACCTTGGTCGCCATTCACTTGCATCCTCTTTTTGTTTAGCAAAAAAATACTTGTTGTAACATCATTATTTTTGAGTTTAGTAAAGAACACACATATAAATTGTACAAAGAAATACTCACACAATATATTAAATATTGAGGGATAGTTTTGAGTTTTAACCAGAGGAGCAAGTTACAGATTTTTCACCGTCATGTGATAGACTAGTTAGATTTGAAAACTATAACAAATAGACACTACATTACTTGTTTTTATTCAATTCAACAATATTATCAACCAAATCAGTTCGCATTGGATACTCTTGGGAGTGTTAAGAGTGACGGGTAACGGCTTCAGTAGGAGAATATCTCACGAGCGCATATTATAATTTATAACAGGCCCCCCAAACCAAATCCTAGATGAAGCCTTTCACGTGATTTGCTTATTTTTCTATTTTGTGGAACTCAAACTCAATCACCAATTGACCCCCTCTACATGGTTTTTAGGAACTTTACTATGAATACTAGCCATTTGTTGCTTTGGTAGTGTTATGTTGACGTGATTCATGTATACGTTTGGTTATTCAATTAGTTTGATAGATTCGTTTTTAAACATAAGAGCCTGAATATGATGTAGTACGGATATTTCGGTTGTCATTCATTTGCACCCTCTTATTGTCGAGAAAAAAGAAAATTGACCATCCTTAGATCAACGGCTGATGTAGCTCCATCATGGAACCAACAAAAATATGCGCCGGAGCACGTGCCTAATCCTTTCGCTAACGTCTAATGTGCACCACCCTGTGTTAATTAATTTATTTGAGTATTCTTTTTGTTTTATTTCTCTGACTTTGACTTTTTCATGCAATTTCAGACATATTTTCTAGATTCTGTTCTGCCCGTTTGTGAACCTGGCGGCTTACTGCTTTTTTATTGAAGCCACACATTAAGGTCAGTTTTAAAACATTGGGGTAATATAAAAAAAAAATTGGCAATATTTATCTAAGATTGGTATATCTCTGAACTTTGACTTTTTTATTCTCCATTTAATAAAATGGACTAAGTACGTAATTATAAATTTACAAATTACAAACACCTCTAATTAGTAATTACTGTTGTAGATGACGGATGACTTATACGCCTATAAAACACACACAATCAACGCCAGCTAAAGACACAAAATACCTACGAGAGCCAAGCAAAATACCAACTAAAAGATAAACCTACAAACCACAAACACCTCTAATTACTGTTATTACAGCACAAACCGAAAAGAGATTGCCATAACCAATAAATGTGAAGGGGGGTTGGTTAATGGAAGGCTTGAAAAATGTACTAGCAAAATCTGGATCTTGCAGACGATAAGAAAGAAGAATTCTATCCATAGTGATGTAGTAAATTGTCCTTTGCTGATAGTGGTATTAGTGGGATTGGCCAAATAATATGTGGGTGATATCATTAGTGAGTTTGGTTAGATTAGGTAACTTATTCCACGTCATAAACTCATGATTTTATTATTTTCATGTGGGTGTATATTGGATGAATTTTATTTTTTGGGGGGGTCCAATAGAAACACAGAGAAAAGTATAATTGGACCATTAATTTAAGAAAAATTATAAAGTTTTACAAAGTAGAAATACCATTACTAAATTCAACTTTAATTATATTTTCAAAATATCACATTTTTATGAATTAAGTATAGTGTTAGAATTATAATTATTCATGATCAAAGTGTTATATTAGAGATTCCAAAAAATCATATAAAAAAAAGTTTTAAGTACGGAGAAAGTACTATCATTGTTTGGCTCCTGAGATTGATCTAATAATATTTAGGGATTGATCTAATAATATCATAGGGGCGTGTGTATCAATCCATTTGAGAAACAAATATTACTAAATTATATCATCTACGCTTATTTACAATAAAATAACTAGATCAATTAATCATTCAGATATGCTTATACATTGTTGAAACTATATGTAATCCATCCACACCACTTGATTAGTGAATCATTATTCCACTAATTATGGTGTTAAGTGGATTTGTAATAACTATGATTAACTTTTGAGCAAGATGGGCGTCTTCTTGGTAATTTAAATATCGATCTAATAATTAAAAACTTGTCCCTAGAACAATTACAGTATTATACGTCGGCATAGTGTATGTATTAGTCAGTACTACTAGAACTCATGCCTCGTCTACTAGCTTGTAATCAAACGTAATGCAATGCAATCATTTTATAGAGTAAATGTGGGGTGAAAAGTGAAGGAGTGGGAGAAGAGGGGTGGGAAAAGTGGGGGTTGATTGCATTATTCAATGTAATCACAATTGCTCAACTTTCCCATGTAATAGTGATTACTTTGAGTGATGTAATCAACGTTACCTTTCCCATCTCCTTCCTTTCCCTTCTTTATTTCCCACCTCACAACTATCTTATAAAATGATTGCATTGCAAGCATTTGATTGCAAACTAGTAAACACCACTTCATTATTTCTTTCTTTGTGCAGCATTAAGGGGGATTCTCTCTAGAAACCCTAGCTTTTTCCAAAGATTTTTGCTCCAGCCGCTCAAAGCTTCTAGCCTTCCTCAAGTTCTCATTCCAGTCACCTTCTTCCTCAAACTTTTCTAGCCCCTCTTCCTCTTTTTCCCCAAATCTAAGTTTGTGATATTCTCAGATCTGCTTGGTTTGTTTTCTAATTGGAGGAGTGAGAATAATGAAGTTTTCGTTGCTGCCCTTTTGGGATTGCCGCGACCTTGCTCGACCTTTTGCCCCTCCGGCGAAGGCATGAGTTTTCAGCCCTCTTGAGTTTGCTCGATGCCGGGATTTCTGGTTTTTTGTTCAGATCGAACTAGTTTGTTCCGATCTAGACCTCCTGTTGATGGTAAGCCTTTCATTTTCAGGTGACTCCCCTTTACAACTTCAGACGGCTGTTTCATTAGGAGTTGGTGTTTGCTTTTAGCTAAAGTCAGTGTATGAAGAATTGAGACTCTTTTAGAGTTAGGGGTTTTTGGATCATAGATCTGAAAAAACTAAAGCAAAAATAAAAAATAAAAATTATCGTCTGCTTGGTGGTGGTTTGAGGGTTCTGAAATCCTCTTTGTTACCTGGGTACTGGAGCTGATGAACAAGATGAAGATGAAGATGGTTCAAGTTTAGAAATTGTCTGATTTGTATCGTTTTTAATCTTTTTTATTTGTTCATGGTTGTAATTGTTTCTTCAAGTCCTTCACTAATTTGATTAGTAAAGGCATCTTAGGTTAACCTTCTATGAAGGTTACCTGTGTCTTGCCTTCTCTAAAAAAAAAAAATTGTTTAATTTCTTTCTTTCTTTCTTATCTTCTACCAATACGTTGTTGGTGTGAGTGGTTCAGCACTCTCATCCCTTAAATCAAGATCGAAGATTCGAATCTTGTAAAGTAAGAAACTACTTACTGGAAGCATTTTACTCCTTTGTGGACCGATCCGGTGCGAACATGATTAACTTGGATCCAAAGGGCTTAGTTGAACGTATCATTAAACCAAAAAAAATGTTTAATTTCTTGCTTTTTATATGGTTTAGATCTTACGTGTGTATTGGTTATTAGTAGTAGTACTAGAACTACATATGCAAATTGGCGTCTTTGCAACTCAAACCTCCAATTCTTATAGGCATTTAGGCAGGCGAGAACAATAAATCATAATCAATGGCATATCCTATATGATACGTTGGCTATCATTGCTTAAATCAACCTCCTACTTGTCTCTGTCAATATATATAATGGCACCAAACTCCACTCTGACAAATTAACAATTACTTCTCCTGGACATCTTGAATATCAATTATACATCTTAAATGAGATATTGACTTGATAGTTAAAATTAAGACTTTTAATCCCCACCAAAAAAAATTGAGACTTTTGATCCCCACCAAACAAATTGAGACTTTTGATACATTGTGTTTCAAATTCGATTTTCCATTCAAATGAACCTTTTCAACATAGGTTACATAATACATAATCGCCCTCTTAGTTCATTTTTTTTCCGAAACAATTTCGCAATTTTTTTTATTAAATTTCTTAATTTAAGCAATATTTGGAAAACATATCAGTTTGAAATTCTTTTTATATGATTTTTACAAGTTAATACAGTAGTGTGTGTCGGATTACTAATATTATCACAAAGAAAAGGAAAAAGAAATAAATTAAAGGGAAATGAGTAGTGGGAAAAAAGAATTAATTTTCTTTTGTATTAAGGAGTTGAAAGAAAATGAGCCAAATTTCCTATGTTTGAAACTTCCAATGAGCAACAGAAAAGTTGAAAATTTTATAATTGTTAGCAATTTTATTGTCAATCTCCCACTGATGGGAAAGTGCGATTATGGTTAATTATCAAAAGAGGGGGGGGGGTGATGATAATTATATTTAAAACAATTTCCTATCAATTCCTTTCATATGCACAGTAATATTGGTTGATCCAGTGAAACATGAGCAATGACCATAAAACCAAACAACAGAGAACAATGAGAGTATTGTATCATTCACTGTTTCACACAACCCAATTATTAGTACCCAATATGTTTAGCCAAAATAAATATTATGGTATAGATCTCGGGTTCACATAATTATGTGAAACTAATAAAGTTGTACACTGCATAAAAAAAAAAAAAAAAGAGAGATGAAAATCAGATTGAAACCATGACCAAAACAAATAAATATAAAACAAATCGGTCTCAATTCATTTTTTCGTGGACAATCGGAAATAATTTCATTAGATCCATGTACCTAGTCAAAAGGGTAAGAGTTTTTGTTCAATCAAGACGCCGAGTTTTAGCAGTAATGTTTGGATTGACAGTCACTTATCGACGAAATTGTTCAAGTCACCGATTTCAAGTAGTGATGGTGAAAGTCATATTCATCTTTTTATGAACAATGAATTCTTTTATGAACGAATGAGTTTATTTTTTTTCAAAAAAAAAAAACCAAGTTTTAATTTTTTGGAATTTAAGCAAAGTAATTTGCGACCCGAAATAGCCCCTCCATTTAGCAATGCCCATTTTACATTAGTGGCTTGGTGCACTACACGTATCTGAACTTTAACCAGCCAGGCCCAATGGCTTGAAGCCTACTCATGAAACTCAACTCCAAAACACAACTAGTGTAAAATAAAACCCTCTAGAACCCTAAAACCCTTTCCCAAATCCCCTCATATTTTTTTCCCGCGATAAACAAACAAAAAACAAGATGATTTTCCCAAAACCCGAACAACAACAACAATCACCTTCACCACCATTATCATCATCATCTTCACCAAACCTCCATTTTCATCAAGCCCTCACAAACCTCCAAACAAACTGCTCATCTTTTCTGGGTAACATTTCTTCAACCTTCACAAACCATCTTCATACCCATCTCTCCAATTTTGCTGCTTATTCTTCTTCACCAAAAACTGCACCTTTTGCTCGAATTCCATCAATAAATGAGACCCAAATTGAACCCATTTTCAAAGGGTCTAAAAAAACCCATCTTTCTATGTCAAATGAAGCCATTGAAGAGAGGTTAGCTGGTGTGCCTGTTTATGCTTTAAGCAATTCTAATGAGGAATTTGTGTTGATTTCTGGAGCTAAAACTGGGAAATCACTTGGGTTGTTTTGCTTTCAAAAGGAAGATGCTGATGCTCTTCTTGATCAGATGAGGTTAATGGACCCTGCTATGCGTCGTGGCTCTAGAGTTGTGCCTGTTGCTTTGAACAAGGTTATAGCTCTATCTATCTCTTTGAACTCCTTTGATAATGGGAACATTGAGTTTTTCATTTGTGGGTTGTGAGAATGTTATTAATGGTTGTGACTTGTGAGATTTGTTGTTTGACTAGCTTGTTGCATTTATGTGAAGTAGATTGGTTTTACCGTATTAGTAGGTGGGGTGTTTTGCAGTTGGCTGCCTTTTATTTTCTTTACCGAAAATTGAACTATGAGGACTTAGGCCTCGTTTCCTTGCTTGCAATCAAATGTAATGCAATGCAATCAATTTGTAGAGTAAATGTGGGGTGAAAAGTGAAGGAGTGGGAGGAGAGGGATGAGAAAAGTGGGGTTGATTGCATCATTCAATGTAATCACAATTGCTCAACTTTTCCCATGTAATGGTGATTACTTTGAATGATGTAATCAACCTCACTTTTCCCATCTCCTTTCTTCCCTTCTTTCATTTTCCACTTCACATCTACCCTATAAAATGATTGCATTGCAAACATTTGATTGCAAGCTAGTAAACACCACCTTAGTTTTTGTTGCTTGCTTGTAATGTTGCATTTTGGAGATGTTTTTGATTACTTAAGCCACACCCACAAAAAAAATGCTATTAGTTGGTTTGATTGATGCAATTTAAGGTACCAGTTTAGTGAAGATTAGCTTAGGGTGCCAGTTGTATATTGCAAATTAGAAATGAAGGTGGCAAACCTGTTCTTTTCATTTATCTTTGTTTGCGAAGTAGAGGAAAGGTAGTGAACTGCAAAATTCCTTAAAACTGGGTGCTTTTCTGCATTTAATTTTTGGTTAGGAAACAAACATACGGAATTGCTTGGTTATTATTATTAGTGCTTTGGTTGGTGTCATTCTAGTAAGGGACCAAATGGTGGTGATTGAATTTGATTGTTTGCTCATCAGTAAAGTCATCCATTCGGTATTGGATGACTGCCTCTCTTGCTGATTATGCTTTCAGGATTTGGATTCATTAACGTAGGTACTAAATTGGGTGCGAATTTACCACATTACCAATGACTTTTTGAGATTAATCTGCAATGCTCATTGCAGGTGTTCCAGCTCAAGCTAAATGGAGTGGCTTTTCGATTAATACCGGAGGCATCACAGATTAAGAATGCATTGAAGGTGAGTGGTTATTGTGAGTGAAATGCTTTGATACTAATTTGCTTTTTCAAAACATAGCTACGCTTGATTACAGCTGCATTTTGGCTGATGTTCCATCGTTTGATGTTGACATGATTTTTGCATTGTTAGGCGCAGTGTATTGACTATCAGCTTTGTCTGTTGCTACTATGAGTAGAACTTGCTTCTCTTTACACTTTTCTGTACTGTAGGATTGCTGTAGTTTCTGAAGATGGTCAAAGAATGTTGGACAAGAAAGAAATATTTTGGGGACATAATATGAAGCTGAGCAGGTCTAATTTTATAGGCTGAAACGTCACCAGTTGTTTGATTCATTTTCAGAGTTGCTATGAACATTTAGATATGAACACAAGTTTGGAGTACCTTTTGTTTTCTGGTGCTGTCCAACTATATTTCTGATGGTAATGCATTCCTAGGCACCACGACAACCAAAAGAGGATTCAAGTCTGAATTTTTTTAGTAAGCATTACTGTATGTGTCCTCAGTGAGTGCTATTTCAAGGTCTTTCCTTTTTTGAACAAAATTATTGTGGGAAACAGTACAACGAGAAAGAGTACACATGCTAGAGAACAACCACTTGATGAAACAAAATGGACTTGCATCATCTCGATCAGAGTGTTTTGTGTGTGTGGATTAAAATCTTCTTATTCAGCTTCCTCCCTAGTCCTCTCCCCTATTTTCTCCCTGGCATTTCCAATTGGTAGATTGAGTTAGAGGGGAGGAGTGATCAGGTATTTTTTTTGAGGCTCAAATTACTGACCCTTTTGGATTGAAACAATGGAATAGGACTGGTCTTCAATGATATGCACATGTGCTTTATTGTGTTCTGTTAAACTTAGTGAGTCTCGGGTTGAGTGTATTTGTTTGCCCAACAAGTAGCAGTTTGTCTATACACGTTAGGTTTCCTGCAAAGTATTGTTGGGTGGGTATTTTATGCAATTATGGAAAGCCTGCATGATTTTTGTACTCAAATCTCAAAGTAAATTGTCTTTTCCGTCCTTTACACATGCACATACAGTATTTTTTTATTTTATTTTAAATTTGGATGTTCTGAACTTGAATGCCATACTCGTATACCATACGATGGTGGAGTAAGGTTTTTACATGTGGCTCCCCTATACATTGCTCTAGGCAAGAGCTTCATGAAAGACATTGGGGAAATGGTATTGTAGTTTCAGTGTCAGCACATTTAATTGAAAGATTCATCAATTACTTCGACATATTTCTACGATTTCTATATTCCAAGCTGATGTTTCTTTGTTTGTGTAGGAGAAGGCGGCCAGTGCTTCAGAAGAGGAATTTTTCGGAGTTCCAGTTTTCCAGGTTTGCTTCTATGTTCTAGTTATCGTTTTACGTCCGATGTTTGTAACATCTTCAAATGGTAGTAGATATTATATAGCATGGCTCTACATTTGGGGTGGACCTAATTTTGATATCACTTTTGTTGTCTACTTTGCTTAGGGCATATATGTTTTAGAACTGCTTGGGAAGAGTGCAGATTCATGAATTATGAGCTTAGGAGCAGTTGTAAAATATGGTTAATAAATTCTCTTAAATTCATACTACATATTCACATCAAGTAAATGACAAGGAGTACCATGTTTGGGTCTATGAACGTTCCAAGTCTTTGGGTTTATGGACGTTCTAAGTCTTGGTGAGCATCTTCTTTTCATTGCCAAGCAAGTTGCTTGGATTAGTGAGAAATTCGGGACGTGAGCTATTTTTAGCCATTTCACTCCTTGCCTCCTGGCAGATCTTGTGTGGAAACAAAATTGCAACCCTCTGTCCCATAACCTGCCCGTTCTCTTTTGCCTCATTCTAAAATTTTAGACCAATCTTCTCCTCTTTGTCTCCTCATTTCTCCTTTATTCAGCTTTTAATGAAAAAGAAGGCTTATAATTTTTGCCCCCTAAATTTCTTTAGTCTTTTATCATCTGAAAGTTGCTGTATCAACCTATGCCATGTGTGTGGGTTTTAGATGAATCTGAGACTCTGAGTATTAGAGCTTTTGAGTGCTTAATAGCTACTGGAGTATTATCCATAAATTAGAGAACTCTTTTAACATTTTTATTGTTTCATGTCCCCTGATCTTGTGATGTGGGTTTCATCTAGAATTTTTCCTCTGTTTCTTCAGGGTTTTGGATTTGTTTCCAATCATCCCTTTTAGGGCCTTATCTTTCTCTTGTAAAGAGTTTCTCTTTGTTGTGGCCTGTGGGTGTATTGAATGGGTTGTCCTAATGAAAATGCAAAACACGAGTATGGAACTGTGGATATATTAAACTTTCAGTGCTCTGGAATTCATATTGGAAGTCTTTAGTCGTTCAAAGATAACAGTTTGGCAGATTCATGAGGGATATTAGGGGATGGAAGACCATGTATAAGATTGTTCATTTGTGCCAGAAAGCTTAATTAGACCATTGGTTTGTGGTTAGAGCACAGAAAACATGGGAAAAAGGAGGGTGGGGGTGCTGGTGGCTTTTTCTTTGATTAAGTTTTTGACCCTCTACAATCTGCGCAGTCTCCATTAGCCAAGACATATAGCTACCAGTCCCTCTCCCAATACAGAACATCTTTTATATCACTCTCTCAATTGTTAATAGTTCTTGTTGCAGTGAGGCCAAATGAAAGCAGCTTATCCTTAGCTAAAGCCTAAAGGGATGCTATTGGTTTACTAGTATCCATTTGGTAATGTAAACATGTAGTCTGCGTCTAATTTGATACTCGTATTTGACATGGTAATGGGTACCACTACCTTTCTGAGATCTTTGGATGCCATGCTGCTTGGTATCTAAGAAACTGATGGGAAAACTGGGCAAGTAAAACCAAAGGAATGAAATTCTCTAAGGAAATTGTGCCAAAGTTAATGCCACATCAACAAACAGTTAAAAAGTTCCTTGATATATAAAATTATAAATTCTTTGGTTACCAGTACATTAAGAAAAAGATAATACTATCAAAGGAGAAAAGGAAACCCAAAACATGTCATTGTGAGATTGGGCGATTATATATATTTTTTGAAGATGGGGCGACTTTTAAATTCCTTTGGGGGTGCCTATTCGTTTTACTCTCACATAAGACCTGCTCTCTTACAATAATATTATGTTGTGTCTATTGAAAATTTCAATTTGGTAATTTGGCCTCTCATCTGTCTAATACTCTTGTATTTTCAAATTTGGGTTAGTCTCGGAGTTTGATCTTGAGGAGCCAAGACAAGAGATATCGTCCAGTTTTCTTCAGAAAGGTTTGGCATCCACAACTTGCAGAAAGATGCTCAATGACAGGGTTATTTAGTGACCACTGTATTTGTACATCCTACTTCTAAATGATTTTTGGCTTTGTAGGAGGATTTGGAAAATTCACTGCTGAAAGCTTCTCAGCAGCAACGGAAGTTGAATCCTGTTTTTAGACAAGGGGATATTGAGGTATGTTGTTCATGGCCACATCATGTTGCATTGTTGCTAGACTTTTGTATTTGATCCTGCTAATTTCACTTCAATCTCTTAGGTCGCCAATCTTGAAGAGATTATACAAGCAATGAAGGTAAGTATTATTGTTATCTATCATCTCTCATCTTGAGATTCAAGGAAGTAGTACTGATAAATTTAGCAATTATCTACAACAAAATTGCTGTTTCTGTGAAGATTCATGCTGTTCTGTTCAGCAAACAACTTCTTCCACATTGTCAAAACATCTAGAATAAAACTTGTGGGCAGCCTTTAGTGGTTGCTACGAGTTTTATCCCTGTGATTCTGCTTTCTTAGGAATTGAGCAATAATTCTAGAACCAAAATAACACTAGCCATTTTTTGCAGGACAATTCGACTTCAAAATGGGACGATGTAGTCTTCATCCCACCTGGTTATGATGTTTCAACTGATGCGTCACAGTAGCATGAATCTTCAGCTCACATGGATGATGCTATTGTGATTAAACTTGTCTAGCGTAGACTCTCCTTTCTCTTAGGGCTCTGGTATCTGATACTTGTGCAAATGATAGCTCAGTGTTGTGCTAATTTCTTCAGAAAGGTGTGTTATCTTGGTTTTGCTGGAGTTGTCGATCAACCATTGTTAAGCTTCCCGCAGGGGAGTGTAGTAGACTAACAACCTGCGGAGGAGAGTTCTTTAAACGTGTTTAAGTTTCCCTAGAAAGCACTTGGTTCATCCACTGGTCCCTGTCCCCAGCATCCCATGGGTGCCTGTGCGATGAACTCGGGGCTGAGAGATTGGGAGGAAGAAAGTAAAACAAATGCGATGTTGGAGTTGTATTATTTACTTCATCCCATACCTCCCGGTATGGTTGAGAGTTCAGACAAATGTCTTTTCTTTCCTCCAATATTGGATGAGTCAGGGTCATTAACAAGTCCAACCGAGTTTGACTTGAGCATCCCCCCTCCCCCCCTATTGTGAGAAAGGGGATTTATATGACTGACAAATTTGGCAACCAAATCCGAAATACTCTTTGCCCCCCCCCCCCTCCCATCAAGTCATCCCATACTCTAGACATAAAGTATTGGGATTCAAGTGTGCCATAAAGCGTGTCAGCTTGTTCCCGTCCCTCCTAATATGACTCCAAATAACATTAGAAAACAAACGGGTCGCTTTTGTTTCTGCAATCTTGCCATTAAGCTCATTATCTCCCTCCATGATTATAAAAGTGGCGTCACATTGCAACACCAAACTTCCCCGCTTGAGCCTCCGCTACTTCTACCTCCCATGTATCCAGTAGTACCTGCTTACACGCTGCCCTCAGAAGTCAGAAGTCCACCATCAGCATTTGGAACCATAACCTAATCCCACCCGTCCTTTAAAAACCAGCATCAAAATTGATTTTAAGCCTCCAGTTTATTGAATTTATCAATTTTGTTAAAACTGAATAATGCAACCTTAAGTAGCGATGTACTCTAAATGATTACAACACATCAACGTGTGAATTGTATACTTGCGTATACAAAGTTTGAAGTGCCATGCGCAGTACATCATTAATGACGCACATGACTTGCACGTGAGCTCTTCCATTTCTTCTTATATGATATATGAAACTATGTACACATGAGTACATATAAAAATTTACCACAACACAGAGGGATTTACAAATATAATGTTACTAATAAACACTCGAATTTACGAAGCATATTTATCAAACCAACCAAGACAATCATTTAGCTGAACCAGTAAGTGTAATCAGATTGACAATAATCAACTAATCCAACTATCTACTATTTAACCATTTTTGCCAAACAAAACCATAACATGATCGTGTCAATTTTACTTTTCATTTGTATAACACACCGTCAATAGCTGCTTTATAATTTATTTAAAACTGTACATGAAATTTGAACCTAAGAGCCCCAACCTTAAGATTGAAGACTATAAGAACCGACTGATTGAGCTAAGCTCCTACTTGTTCTTCCACCAACATCTTTGAGTTACGTTTTAAGCTTGGCCTCACAAATTTAGTAATGATAGTCCTTTCAGAAACTGTCAACGTAGCTTACATATCATTGGCCTAATTTTTGGTCAAAAAATATCGCACGAGGTCATTAAATTTTGCACCTCCGGTTGTCATTATCTTTCTTAGCCTAATAAAGTACAAATAATTGTGTAGTGTGTTTTATATACTCAAACTCTAGGATTTCATCATTTTCATGCAATGCAAGCTGTATGGTGGTCCTTTTGAGTTGGTAATTGGCACCAGAATGCAGCCCAAAATAAGGAAAGTAAAAGCTAAAGAGAAGGGAAGATGTTACCCCCAATAGAATAGAATCCCAGCACTATTTTTGGAATTTTGAAACAACTCACAGCTTATCCGTGGCCATGGCTTGTGGGTCCAGCTAATCATCCCACTCAACGTAAGGCCACACTTGTGGGTCCCTTCACGGCCTCTAAAATGCTATAGCGTATTACTCTACTCTATGAGGTCATAGCTAAGGTTACTTCAGTTCATATCGGATCAGCATACGAAGAGATAAACTGCTTTTAAATAGTTTCTCCATTACGAAATTCGAACTATCAACTTTACTATTAAGGAATGAGAGTATCAAATTATTTCATACCAAGTTACCAACCACTAATAATTTATTACTGTTATACTTCGTCTTAGTTGTCTCATTTGAATATGGCTTCTTTAGTGTGAGAGAATCATTAGTGGAAATAATGACGATGACTATTACTTATTTTGGAAACCTACTTCACTAATTGGACTCTTACTACTTGTGATATTGTTTTGTTATAGGGCATTAGTTGCATTCAAAATCAAAGTGATTTTCATTTCCAAGACATCGAAAGATTGTATAAGGCTACTTCATAGCGATAATAAATAAGAACATATATATTTTTATTTAACATGTAATACCTTTATTCCTTGTTAATCCTTTAATTTCAAAATGATATTTTTATTTAAAATATAAGAACCTGTTTTATGATGAGACCGTCTAATATTCTTGTTTATGTTGTTTTTAGGTTCTAGTTTTTTTTGGGACACAAGCCGACCCGAGTGATAAAGAAGTTTTTGACTCGACCAAGAAGTACTCATATGGCCTATACAAATCACCTTAAGATCCGATCATGGGGCACAATCAAAATGGGAACAAATGCCACGTGGTTAGGATCAACCCATCTCCCAAGCTTGATGAGGACCAATTGAGAATCAGAATGTTCTATAATTAGAAAATTAATCATCTTCTGACTTCCACCACCCCTCACCTCATCCAAAATCCAATCATAACATTACTACCTGTATAATAACCCATTTCCTGGTCTTCGATTATGGGTTTTGCTTGGGGATTGGGCCTAAGGTTTTTCTGCATCCCCTGTTTAGTGTTTACAATTTACAATCCCACTCGTATTTGTTGTCGAGTAAGTCTTGTGTGAGATCAACTTATAAAAATATGGAATTATTTTAAAAAAAATATACAACTTATTTATTATGAATAGTGACCCTTATTTCACTGAAAGCGATCATCATCTCATCAAAATTTAAAGTAAAACCATCTAATAAAAACCTTTGTATTTATGTAAAATCAAGATAATATTCAACGATCTTCTAACTAATTTAGCCTAAGGCCGATTACATCATAATTAGTAGCAACTTATTACGGAAATAAGTGATTGAATTAAGCAAACCTTACAATCCATGTCACAACTAGCTGTTTTGCTAGTTGAAAAGTCAGAATATGGTAAGAAATCAGTAGAAAGTTGCTAAAATTTCTATGAAATGCTAACAAATTAGCTATTTTGCTAGCTGAAATTGAAAGCTTGCTTGGGTAGCATTCAAATTTCAACTGTTTCTGGAACTAAAAGTTGAAAATAATCTGATAAACTGTTTGTAACAGAGAGAGAAAACAGTAACTGAAAGATAAAAGTTGTAGCTTTAATCTAAAAGCTAGTTGTTTTTGCCAAACATACCCTATGAAACTAATGGTATCACTTTTTCATAAGAGACATTAATTTTTTTTTTTTCTAAATACTATATTATTTTCTTCTCATACATATCACATCTCATGCATGAGGCCGTCTCATATAAAATTTCGCGTGAAGTTATACTCAAATATTCATACTTGCCCGACTAGTTTATGGGTTGTAAGGAAGTTGAGTAGGAAATACAGCTGTTATAATAAAATGAAAGGAACTTGGTCCAAAAAGATATCATCAGTGGCAGTGTCATCAGTGGCAGTGGTGATGACATAGGGACAAAAATCCTCAAAATGCAAATACTGGATTAGGTTCATATCCCTTTACACTTCACCATACTGAAAATCCAAGAAACCACAAAATAACCAAAAAAAAAAAAAAAAGTGTTAGTAATATTAATTTTCACCCCAGCTGGCACCAGAATTTCTCCAGCTGGTGCCTTTTGGCTCTCCACTTCATACACCATACCACACACACTCTCCCATGGATTCTCCATTAATCCCTCCCCTTTATATACCCCCATCACTCCATCACTACTCTTCACTCAAACATATCTCTCTCTCTTCAAAGTTTAAATTAGTTATCTTAGAAAAACAAAAATGGGTGTTTCATTTAATGGTTTGGTACCAATATTGGTATTGGTAGTAGCTCTAACATTGAGCTCAAGTGTCCTTGGAGGTAATTTTTACCAAGATTTTGAGGTCACATTTGGTGATGGTAGACTTAAGAGATATGGGAGAGGTGGTTCACTTCTCTCCCTATCTCTTGATAAGATTTCGGGTTCGGGATTTAGGTCTAAGAGAGAGTATCTCTTTGGAAGGATTGATATGCAACTCAAACTCGTTTCTGGTAACTCTGCTGGCACTGTTACTGCCTATTATGTAAGCCTTAATCAAATACTTTTACTTACGTAGTAAAAATATATATGACTATGATAATACTATTATCAATTTATCATAACACTACTATAATATGAAATATGGCCTAACTCAGTGTGTGGGAGTCTTGAATCCTTTCGCAACTAATTTTTATACTATGGTGCGCTTAGGAGTGGGTTTATATGAGCCAGTGCGGCCTTCCGGTTGAGTGCATGAATTGGATCAAAAATACAATTTCCAAGAGAAACACATGCCGTACATGTGCTTAACAATGTACAAAAGTTGCAATTTTGTTTACACAAGTATATATATGTGGATATGATAATGATAGGTAGTTAAAAGTTTATATTTGTGAGACTGAAGAGTATATGGTTGCTAGTGGCTATGTTTGCATTTATTTTGGGAGCGATGTCAATCATTTATTGTAGTAATTACAAAGTTCACATCACCGCACTTGGCTAGCTAATTGCATTAGGACCATGTGAATATTTTTTGTCTGGATTCTTTTACTAAAAAGGAATGGGGAAGTTGGTTATTAGCTTAGCTTTTTGCACGAGAAAAGGAATATAGCATCTATTACTCTTATACTTCTAGGACCAATCATTTTTGAGTCCACTTAAAACATCATATCATGTATAGTATATGCTTTTGAAAACAAGAATTAATTACTCTTTGTGTTTTTAAATTGATTCCTGAATCCGCTACTGATTGGAATTTCGTTGGTTTTTGTTATTGTTGTATACAGTTATCTTCGGAAGGGCCAACACATGATGAAATCGACTTTGAGTTCTTGGGGAATGTGAGTGGACAACCTTACACCCTACACACTAATGTTTTCACTCAAGGAAAAGGTGAAAGGGAGCAACAATTCCATCTTTGGTTCGATCCAACCAAGAATTTCCACTCTTATTCCGTTGTTTGGAACCCCCGAATGATCATGTAAGTACTTTGTTATTATAATTTTTACAAGCAAGAATTTATCTATATCGGCCTTTATGCCTCCTTTTAACCAAAAAAAAAAACTTAGTTTTCCGCTATTATAGTATATGTAAATGTATTGTAGCCTAACAAGACAAATTCTATTGATGCAATGCAGTTTCTTAGTGGACAACACACCATTAAGAGTATTCAAGAACCATGAAGCAATAGGGGTGCCCTTTCCCAAGAGCCAACCCATGAGGATATACTCAAGCCTATGGAATGCAGACCAATGGGCAACTCAAGGTGGATTGGTCAAGACTGATTGGTCCAAGGCTCCGTTCACAGCCTACTACCGCGGCTTCAACGCCAACCCCAACCACGCGGCTGCAACCGCCACCTACACTAGCGGGGCGTGGCAGAGCCAAGAGCTAAATGCATGGAGTAGGAGGAGACTGAGATGGGTTCAGAAGAATTTCATGATATACAATTATTGTACCGATCTTAAACGTTTTCCTAAGGGTGTTCCTGTTGAATGTAGACGTTGATTAATTAACTGTTGACAAAATTGATGGAGGTTTAATTTAGGTTGGGGCTAATGTTTAGTACTATGTACTACTCTTTTGTTTCTTGCATTAGTGTCAATTAAGTGTTACCTTAACTTTTGAATCTAATTAGTAAGTAAATGAAATTCTTTTCATTTGATCATATGACTACGTAGCTTGGATTTTCCTTTGTTTCTTGCACTAGTGTTGACTGTTGAACGAGCTTTTGGTACGTATAAAGAATCTACATATTATGATAGAGTTCCATGAACTATATCAGGCTCTCAATTAATCAATTGACCGTAGGTTATTGTATGTTCGTTGACACTACAATGCAACCTCAGTTCAGTTCAATTCAGTCCAATCCAGGACCTATGTGTGTGTTTATATATCATCATATACCATAAAATAAAGTTCGATTATTTCCTGTCCTCCAATCTTATATGTCAAATATTTAACTCCAACTTAACGTAGCTACCTTAGAAAATTAATCCCAGAGTTAGGAACTCATTTTAGATTTATCTAAATAGTACGGAGTAGTTTCAAAACATCACATTTTTGTGATTATTATATATATATACTATTAGAATTATTTATAGTCAAAGTATTATCTTAGAGGTTGTGAAAAGTCAAACGTAAAAAATTACCTTTTATTCTCATTTTCCTGAAATATGTGAGGAATTATTTAGCACACAAAGCAAAAATTATACTCACATTTCAATCTTGCATTTGTGATGAGACATGAGACTTGAGACTTGAGAGGTCAGATTATAAAACGAAGCGAAATGGATTAAACTTTGGATGTAAAACAACCTAGGACCTAAACAATGGATACATGAGACGGTGCAACATGATATCAAGTGATATGAGCCCAAGCAGCAGTGATCGATAACTCTCATTAACTCGTTACACCATTATAGGAAAGCTTATGAGTGATGACACCAGAATGTACACACTATTAAGCAGGAAAACATAACCCTTCTCTTTTCATTTCATGATGCAGTATTATAGGGAGTATATAGTTTCTTATACCATTCGAACACAGCGGTTCAAAAAGCGGCATTATTTATTTCAAAGGTTTCGTCTCCGATTGTTATTCAGAACACTCAGAGCTGTATATTTCAGGTAATGGTATTAAGGACGAGCATAACGTACGCAAATGCGCTGCACGATGGGGCTTCGACATGAAGGGCAATCATTCATGCCTTGCTTCTCATGGAGCTCATTGCACATTTTGCAAACCACCTGATGAGCACAGGGAAGAAAAACTATGGACATCTCTTCCGAGAGGCACATCACACACTCCCTTTCAAGTTTCACCCCTCCGGTACCTGACAAGTCCTGAAAGCCATTTGCCATTCCAGACAGATAAGAATCCCGAAATTCCTTAGATGCCGGAGAGTTTTGTGAGTCTGTTTGTCGGCTGGCAAAGCTTCCATCAATTCCTCTCTTTAGAGCTGCTATTTTTGATGAGTCGCTCTTCAGTCTCAAATGAGAGATTTCTTTCTCGAGCTTCTGAATATCTTCTTTGTACTTTTGAAGGCTTGCTTCAGCCTTCAACTTTATTGTATCCTCCTTCGATTTTGCGGATGCCTCAAGCTGTTCTCTTTCTTTTCTTAAAGAGTTTGCCTGACTAAGAAGTTCTTCCTTTGTCTTCTGCTCTTGCTTCCACCGAGCCTGTAAACATTATTCACCTTGGTGCTATCAGATAGCATAAAAGACAGAAAGTCCATAAGATAATTGTGTTTACCAAGAGGCAAGCAATTATTATATGAAGAGATGGATTATAACCAGATGGTTGGTAAGCAAAGTACATGGTTAATTGGGAGTAACTTGCCACTACATAGTACATATACAAAATTCAGGGCCTAACTAGCAAAAACAGAGTATCTTGCGGTTCTCTATATTTACTGTTATATATACATATCTGCCCACAACTGCAGATTTCTCAATATATGCTTACAAATATAAGCATATATGATGTATCAGTATTCAGTACAGAAAAGAATACTAAGCTCAAGCAGTGGCACAAGCCCAAGAATGCTGGGTGCATATTTAAACTGTTGCTGATAAATTTTTCATCATGTTGGATGTATCAATTTGGATATGGCTCTGAAAACTTCTTTAATGCAAGGGTGCTAATTCAGGAAAGGGATCAAAGTTATGTGAAGGAAATAAACGGGGGATAATAGTAAAAAGGGGAAAAGAGAGAATAAAACTGGAATCGTTGAACATTTCAATAATGCCGATCTCCTACCCCAGGCATGCATAAATAAAGGAGCTGTTGGTGAGCAAGAAGTGTTCATGCAAAGATATAATGAGTTTACTACCAGCCACATACCCATTGGATCTTTTCAGTAGTCAACCAACAATGCATATAATAATGCTCAGAATAATAAACAAACTTCAGATATGGATGAAAGAAATAAATAGTGAAATACTTGATACTGTATATCTGTACCATACACATATTGTTGACAGACAGAATCTACAAGATAAGTTCCTGTTTGCGTGAGCGAAATCAGAACAGCTAAAACTTTATGTCTACACAGCACGTCCTAGTCAAATGATATTCAATCCTATAAAGATGGTGCCATCAGTATCTTAACTTTTCTTTCTGTGTGTCAAGCGCCACAAGTATGACTTTTAAAGAAACTCCCTCTGTCAGGAATTAGTAGTCACTACACTGCTACTCAAGAATTCGCCCACCATGTTAGCAAATCAACTCATATATAACCTTTTAGCAACTCATCAACTTCAGTAACTGTGTGAATGATACAATCTTAACCACACAATTTTAGTCTCAATAGCAGGAACCAATGGATTCAAAAATCAAAGAGGACAGAGATGCGATGCATAACAAGTCATACATGTTACACCTATGTCTCATGAGAAAGAGAAGGATGCAAGAAGGAACAAAGTTTGCACCTCTGGTATTGTTAGTCACATGTAGCAGGTAATTCCAAGTAACACAAGTCTTTGACAATCTTCAGTATAATTAACACATTCAGTTTTTGTTCCACTTTTGTTTTCTCTTGTTGTTTTTGATAATTAACAATACATTCAGCTTCAAATATGCAATCCTGAACAACAGATGTAGAAGCCCCCAAAAACTGTCAGACAATTGATGCTCTTACGAGATATCAATTTCATCTAGATTGTAATCCAAAATATAAATTTGTTGTTCAGATATTCTTCTTAACTCATTTGATTTTTAAAAACAACAAAAGGAGTCCTTATTGTTCATATTAAAATGTTTCACAAAATATGCGCATATTACTGGAGAGGACTCATTGTCCTTTTTTTGTACTTCTGGATTCTTATTAATTTAC
This sequence comes from Tetragonia tetragonoides, assembly GCA_038025085.1. Taxonomy (NCBI): domain Eukaryota; kingdom Viridiplantae; phylum Streptophyta; class Magnoliopsida; order Caryophyllales; family Aizoaceae; genus Tetragonia; species Tetragonia tetragonoides. Next base: position 39,743,562 of record CM076152.1, read on the forward strand.
TTTTTTCTTTACCTACAATTTTTTTTTATACAACAGAACATAGAGTATAAACTCAAAGGATTTTTTAAGTTGGATAGCAAGTGAAACTGCTAGGGAGAAGCAGAGGGAGAGCCAGGAGAAAAAAGAGAGAAGGAGAGGAGGTGCGATAAAGCTTATGAAAATACCATGATCTGCAAGAGAAGGAGAGATGGCAAAGCAATCAATAGATGGGAAGAAACTTAGAATTGAAGATTATTTTAAGCTGTGTCAAAAGACCAACATGTTTATGATTTTAAAGTCGAATCTTAATGTGTACTTTTGCACTCTATGTCGTTTTAAAGCGGAACATTTAACATCAAAATATGCATTTAATGTGACTCCGACAAATTGAAACATCTAGATGGTTTTGAAACATCTAAAGTAGGTAGTTTTACATGAAGAAACATCGTCTACCAGGGCGGGTGGAGGATCGATCCACGACAGTGAGGATTAGCATTGAGCCAAAAAGGCACATAGAAAGCATCACGATGAGGATTCAGCTGATGCCAGGCTTTACCTCAAATGTGAGAGACGGGACATACAGATTGGGATTATAGAATAGCTGAGGGAGCTTAGATGCAGTGACACCATTGGCCCAGGGAATCAGCATATAAGGGGCGTAGCTGATCAAAAAAGGCCAAAATCTTGAACAGATACCGGGGGTTAAAATTTCAACACTGTACCAATACTACTAGTACTACCGCAAGGACTCTTCTAAGGCTCCAGCAGAGAAATGAGGAGGGTAACATGCACAAAGCATTCTTCCTGCTACTGCGTAGAGGCTATTCACCCTAGATCCTCCTCACTACAGAAAACAAAATAAGAAGAAAAATATTTCCGGCAGTAGGAAGTAGAAAGGGAGCTCTGTTTCTCAGACTTGAGGATCCAAGAATCGGGCTCGGCGGTGGATCCGAGGATCGGACGTTCAGACCCCTCTATTTTAAGGATAATTTCCTTGTCTTCTATCTAATTTGAAGTGTCTAAATGTCATATCGTGTCATAGTTGCCACAGATCCGATATGGATATTGTCGCTGAAATGAAGAGTTAGAGTAACATAGAAAGGGAGAGCTTATATGGATGCCAGGATGGCAAGTCTTAACAACGCACATACCAAGAAGGTGACATATTGGAATTCTCTTACAATAAGAGGTTGACGGCAATATAAATCAGGGAAAAGATATTTCTACTTTGATGCAAAGGACGGAATTTCGGTTCAGACTACTGATAAATCGATGTTTAACTTGATTGATCCTTCAGGAAATAAGGATGGAAATTGAAGAACAGGCCAACCCGTAATTTTGAAGCAACCTAGGATGTCCAATTAGATTACAGAAACCCAGGAGATTTGGCCAAGACTGGACCACTTGGAGCGAATTAGTCCAGCGCATAGGCTCCAAAGGCCAAGAGAACTGGATAGGATTACAAAAGCATAAACTGTTCTCAGAGCATGAGAACCTGATAAAAAAAAAAGGAAGAGTCACAAAGTTTGATGAGTGAAGCCTGCTTTAGTGGGTTTTCTAACTGAATAAGGTCTTTTTAACTATTTAGTGAAGAATGTAGAGATACTGGGTTGTTGTTGTTGTTGTTGTTGTTGAAGAATGTAGAGAGACACTGCTCTAGTGGGTTGTCTCAAGACCAAGTCTAGAAGTTTAAAATGGAAACAGTTAGGGTCCGATCCAACAAAAGCTTCATGATTGATCAGAACGGGAAGTGGAGGGAGACTTAGTTAGAGAGTGTCTTTTCTCCGGTGCATGTAAATGAGTCTTCCTATTCCTCAGAGTCTGAGTGTCTGGTGCACCATAAGATTCCAGTAATGACTTGCTAATAGAGCTGTCACCCGAAACCCGACCCGAACCGTTAAAAACACTAAAAACCGGGGCAAATGAGATTAACCGACCGAACCCGACCCGAACCCGCTAAAATAGGCATAAAAAGGGGCCAAAGCCGAAAACCCGACCCTAACCCGTCCGAAAAAAACGGACAAAAACTGGCTTCATATCTTGAAAGCCTATTAAGATTTTGTATACAAACATACTTCAACCGAGGAAAATGAGTCCGACCCAACCCGAACCGACCTGACCGACCCGTTTGACAACTCTACTTGCTAACATACATGAAGATTGACTCCTATTTATGAAGATAAAACACGATGTGGGGCAGATAACGCGAATCCACCTTTTATTTATGCAGGGGAGGGTCCGTGAGGGAAAAGATCTGGCAACTCCTAAGCACGTTTGAGAATCCAACTATTTTCATGCAGAGTAGTATGCACGAACATAATCCTACATGCTGCAACTTGGGAAGCAGAAAGTTGCAAGATCCTGAAGATATCTATGTATCATCTTTGTGATATGGCAATCTGGTGAAGAAAATAAGTAGGCAGGGTCGGAGCAGGATGTTGCATAATTAAGGCAGTTCTCTGAAGTCATGACAGCTCTGAGCCATAAATCAACTCCTTGCGATTGTTACCTAGCGCTCACAGGATGAAGGTCTATCTGCTGTATTGTAATGTCAAAAGACTTGGCTTTTACTGGAAGAATGTGTGAAGGCCTAGAAAGAGTTACGTAAAGATAGCTAATGGAAAGCTCAAGCTTGATGGAGAACCCCCACCAGTTGGCTGTGTGGCCTTTAACCCTGAAGCTTCTATTAATGTTAGATTAGGGAACATTAGGGTGGTCTTGTTTAGATAAAAAAAATAACAAAAGACAGTCTGTCACTGCAACCACTGAAAGTGATAGGTCTAAGTGGACATGCAAACAGGTAAAATACTTGGCTCCTCATCTTGCCTTGTCTACAGGCTACAGCAAGCCCCCATGATCATTTTCAAATGAATGTGAATACTTGAAGAGCCCTCCCAGTTATCTATTCTTTTTTGTTTTGTGCATTATGGAGAGTTATAACATTGCTCATAGGGAAGCTAAATGGTACTTCTGAATTTTTTAATGGGATTGTATCCAATAAATCTAATGGTTCTAAAACTTGACTAAGGCAAACAAGAACTTCAAATTTCACTGCTTACCTTCACTCTCTTTTAGACTGTTGTATTGAGAACACTGAGTTTGCAGCTACCAGAAATTTCAAAACATAAAGGAAAACAAAAATACAAAATAAATCTTTACATGGACATACCTCAAGCTGATTCTGCAGATCTTTAGCTTGTTCAAGTTTGTACTGCAGGTGTGACAACTTACGTTTCTCAACTCCAAGCTCCTCCTGCAACATGCTTTTCTGCTTCTCCCAAGATTGAAATTTCATCAAAGTCTTCTTCTCACGCTTTGAGACCTCCTGACAGCTTGCAGCTGACTCTACTGCACGTAAGTTGGCGGCTTCCATTTCCTGCTTCAATGCTGCATTCTCCACCTCAAGCCTCCGTACAGCAGCATTGGCTCGCTCAACCTGCCCGCTCGCCTTACACAAGGCGTTCTCCATCTCACCAAGCTTCTTCATGGTACTCTCTTCTAGCATTTGCTTCTCTTTTTTGAGTCGTTCCACTTCCTCCTTTTCTTGCCTCAAAGTCTTGAGCTCAGCTTTGTCCTTGCTCAGTCTCCGGGCAGCCTGCATAACCTTTTGGTTCGCCCACTCTGTCCATTCCTGAAGCTGAATTTCCATTTCACGAATTCTTGGAGCCAGCTTCATAATCATCTCATCTTTTTTATCCTGCGGAACCCACTGTGCTAGGGACTTATCACATGTTTGCCTAGCAGAGCTAGGATTACCAGGGTCACTATTACAGCTTAGTTTTACTTGAGGATTACTTTTTGTAGGCAGTGAGAGGGAAAGTTCCGTATCAGCACCAGACATTGCGGGCTTTGTTTTGACCATTTGTGCAGTAGGTGCATGGTCAGTTTTGGGTAATGTGGATGTGGTACTTTGGGTTTCTAATTTAAATGGAGGTGAAGAAGAGGGGAGTGTAGAACTGGCAGAGAAACTGAGCGTTCCAGTTTCATGGGCCAGTTCCACTCCCATCGCCATTGCCTTGCTTATCTTCAGAGAGGCACTCTTTAAATTAAGCCCAGCTGAATCAGACATTGTTTTAAATTTTTTATCCAAGATGAAACCACTGAATTTTGCTGTTCTAAAAGACCCTTTTGTCCCATAGGCCCTGTAGCTTTTCTCAAGATGAAAAGATTTCTGTCGAAGAATAGATTCTCGCTTTGAATTGGTAGAATTCGTCTTCCTGCTGGACACAAACTTTTCCTCGACGGGATGTGTTTGTACTGCACTAAAAGGCTTATTCGAAATATTAGAGGACGAGGATGTTGAGCCCCCTTTCTCTGAAGTATTCAAGGAAAGAGATTTTTTTGGTTTGGTGAAGTTTGGAACCCCAGCAACAGTGTTCGTATCTGGTAGAGATACATTTGCAGTTGCACAAGGAATCGCTGGGACTGCTTTAGAGGGATTTGGAAGGCTCATTTCAGTACTTTTACACTCAGCTTTGAACTGGGGCTGCGGAGGACTGGACGAAGTATGATTCGAAGATTCATCAGTAAACAAACTACTCAAGGGATCACCATCCATTGCACAGGCATGTGACACATTCATGTCACATATTAGTAGGCACCACATTGCGTCACCAGTGCTGAAGAAAGGCCTAACCTCTCGGAGAACACAAACCAGTTCTTCCAATACATACCTCTCCAGCTGCTGTAAATCCTCAAAACAAAGCTCCCTTGAAGAATCCAAATCTATCCCATTCCTAAGAAATGTCAAAGCATTATCCACTACATTAGATACAGTATCCTTGGACCCATAACAAAGGCCAGACCTTAAAAAAACAGCCTTGGTCGCAATTTCTTCTGTGTAACCACAAGCAATAATTTTCTTTATTGCACTCTTAAAAATAGTATCCAAATTGCACAAGACGAGCTCTTCCAACTGACTTTCCGTAAGATCACTCCAATCAGCATCTTCCAGCTCCTCGACTTCCACTTCCTTCTAGGACAGCTAGGACCCACTTCAGGCGAACCTTCCAAGGATGCACACGACAATCCAAGTTCGAGCTTCAAAGCCTCCGAATGGTCTTGATAAATACCGCACACATCACACGGACTAGGTGGTTGTCCATGACTGGTGGCTATCTCGAATTTCTCAGCTGAGAATTCATAACTCGGACTCTCAAATGCCGACAAAGGTAAGGCCTTACTTGGGTCACTTAGAGGTGGATCAGCCCTAAATTTTCGCTTATTCGTACTTCCTTTCTCTTGAACTGATAAAGGCGACAATTGACTACTACTACTCACTTTAGCTACCATTGATGCCATTACTCAGCTGTCCACATAACAACAACAACATCAAACACAAGTACATTTCAACAGATGAATAGACATATCAACCACAATCTCTAACAATCAATGATACACTAATGAAAGTATGAAACAATCCCACAAAGAGCAACAATGAAAAAACTGATTTTATGAACAACAACAATAAAACTAAAAATCAACCCATTGATTGATAAATTTTCAGACATGTACCAAACTCAGTATTGATGATCTAATCAGGATATAGAGCACAACTCCGTCGATCAAACAATCAATCAATAATCACTGATAAAACCCATTTCATAAACCGATCCTCCCAATCAAAAAACATCAGCTAATAGATTATCCCACAAACCCACAACCCAAAAGAATCAAATTTCTCCACTTTCATAGTTGTTTCAACATAATCAAACTAAAATGATCAAATTCAAAAGTCCCAACTCAGAGAAATACCCAGTTACCCACTTATTGAATCATTCAAAAGAACAAGATTAAATTAGATTACAAGAAAAAGGGAACCTTACCGATTGCTGTGAAAATAAGCACCAAAGAATCGAATATTTTTCGAAAATGAAAAATACCCAATTGATATTTTGATAAGTAGAGAGAGAGAATGTTATTGCAGTACCAGATCAACGGGGGTAGCAAAGAGAGGGTTGGGGGTCTTGGTGGAGATGAGCAAAACTTTGTGATTGAGGACCGTAAAGCGTTGGTGGCGAAACACAAACTAGCTTAGCACATTAGCAACAAATAAAATTGTGTTTGTCTCTCTATAACAATATTTTTCTCTATTTTTTTGGTTTCATGTTTGTTGCTCTTATATATATGTTCTTGTAAATTGTAATCTTGTCTGATTTTATTCCATTTTTATTTTGTCTTTTCATCTTAGCACAATTTATTTACGTAATTTTATTATATAAATATCATTTTGGATAGGCGTTTTTAAAAGTTATTATGCGAATATCTTTAAAAGGGATGTCAACTGTCGAGATAGTTGTGTTTCACATATCAAATGAGATTCCTCTTTTTTTATTTTTTAGAGAGATAATTGAGATTCCTTATAGTAATCATGACTTAATATACATAACGGATTGATTTATGATTCATTTAAATGCTGAGTAAATTTCTTTTCATTTTATTACATGAGATTTGCATTGTATAGATTCATGGTTATTTGCACTCAAAGGTAGTAATGCGCATAATAAAAAAGGGGAGCGATGCACACATTAATGAACAAAACCTAACCAAAAAAGGAACCTTGAATGATTATTAAAATTGAGGTCTCTTCCTTAAAGCTTAAATTATAGTTACATACTAAATTTAAATTTTCGCATGGAAACTTCACAAATGTAAATCATCAATATAGTCGAATATTTTTATTATTTTTTTGGTTTAACTCTTAGTTTCAAGATGAAATCTTTGAACACAAAATAGCACGCATATTACTCACAAATTTCACATTTCAAAATAAGTAGACATTAATGAGGGCATATTAAAGTATGCATTTGTTGCAATTCTATCCCATTAACAACATTTTTATTTAGTGGTGTGAAAAATATAACATTCTCAAAGGAAGACTAGCATTGTGTATTTGTGTGTGCCTTGTATATTATGGGCATCTTGCATCTCTCTTAGGAAGTGGGAACCACAACAACTTTGGGCCTGGTCCAGGGCAGGAAAAGCAGAACGGGGTGTGGGCCTGAGGGTAGGAGTTTTGGGTATGTGGCCCCAACTTGCGTAAAGAAAGGGTTGTATGATCTATTTCATTATGAGAGGCAGGACTACAATTACTCCCAGCCCAGGCCCAGGCCCAGGCCAGCAGTTGGCCCACTAGTTTTCATTTTATACTCTCAACTCCAATGCAAGAATCAATCCAAAACTCACAAAAGTGTAGTGTAAATTCGTTTCCGGTGCCATAAGATTTGAGGAAATGTGTTCAAAAACGGAGTAGTTTAATTGTCGATCACAAAAATTCGTATGAGGCAGTCTTAAAGTGAGGCACCTCTCTGATAAGCATGACGTCATACTTATATCATATTCGGATATAAAGGAAATCTTACCATGAGACGACTTTATAAAAGACCTTTTAATAGATAATATCATAATATAAATACCTCCAGAAAGAAATTGGATTCAAGTTCCATATTATCCCTCAAAAAAGAGGTGTCTTAGCTATTGCAATGGCAAAACAAAACAAAAAACAAAATGTTTAGTTATAGACATGATCATGTTGACTTAAGTCCAAACCTTTTTCTTTTTTTTTTTTTGATCACTCAAAACTCATAATTAACTCAACATGATCAGAGCATTTCGGTGCTACATGATTCGGCATGTTCGCATAAATAAGCATGAAGATGTGTTTTTCTCTGATTTTATTCCTTTTCTCTTTTTATATATTGAGTTTTTTTTCCTTTTCCCTTTCATCCCTTTACTACAAGTAATTTATGCAATAATAGTATGTCCACTAACCTATCAGATATATTATATATAATTCCACCTAAAATGTAATAGGAATCACTCAATCAGTACTAATATCAATATTTTAAACAATTAAAAAATAATCACAAAAACTCGTATAAGGTGATCTCAAGGCGAGGCACCTCATACAAGAGACTTGTTATTTGATTACACCGAGTATGATTTCTACTATTAATATCTTCCCAATCCCTTTTAATCTATAATCATAACATTCATGGAAAAAGAAACTACTTTAGTTTATGAGATGTCTTTTTTTCTTTTTTTTTTTTCTACGAAGATTAAAGTAAACTTAATTATATTAAAATGAGTCTATGCAATTCCCGGGCTTCAAAAAATTTTGCATTTTTTTTTATCAGACAATTTTGTTGTAAAAAGGTTCGTTACTGTACAAAATTAACAATTATGGAAACAAAAAAATTAAATTTAATTGCAACATGAAATATCAGAGGAAAAAACCTTAAAGAATTACTAACATTCTGACAAAGGCAAATGAGGCATGTGCCTTTGATGCAGACTACTATTATGGATGTTGCATATCTTAAGTTTCATGTCTAGATTATCCATATTAGAAGTTTGGATAATCCAAAATTCACATGAAATGGGAAAGTGGAAATCATACTCTATTCATCATTTTATAAATACACTCATTTTGTTAAAATGAACTTTGTTTATGGTGTCATAATATAAGGCACCCAACTATTTTCAAAAAGTCATTATTGTTGTTTTTCATAGTAATTAGACTACGTTCTTCCCAATTAAATTTCACTTAAATTCATGTGTAATTTTATCACTCAATAATAATTTTAATTCCGAACAAATTCATGATGATAGCAACGTCATTGGAAAGATTTCAAAGCACACTTTCCAATGAACCCAATATTAAATATGTTCAGACGAATTTTAAATAACTAAGATCAATTCAATTTTCTCCGGCTAAAAAGATTGGAGCCTTATTCTTTTGTTATTTACTTATTTTCTATATCCATTGTCGATTTATCGCATTTGATGACTAAGGCTATCTTAGTTATCAGGAGTATTTGTTAATCTGCGGGTGTAAAAAAAACACCTTATATTATGAAATGGAGGGGGTAATTTGATGAGTACCATTGAATGAATAAGATAGTGACCATAATTTATGTAATTGATTTTTATTTTAAGGCTACTACATGATCATGTTGACTAAAGTCCAATCACATAATTAAATTCAACATGATTGGAGCATTTCGGTGCTAAATGATTTAAAGACGTGTTCCATACTTAAGTTTGAAGATAACAGAGAAATACAGTACCCAAATGAGATAGGACCCACCAAAAATAATTTAATTTCCAAAACCCCACAAAAAATATACTCCACTTCACTACAAGTCAATAGTTTGGCTAATACCCAGCTAATAATACTCCAAATTACAGTTGGTCTCACCGCGTCTCATATAGACTCACACTGGCACCTTATTCTCTCACATTATTACTATGCATGTGAAATTTTGGATGTACCCAATTTCCTATGCATATATATATATGTGGTCATTTAAACAATCTTCAATAACACACAAACTACAATAACACATAAACATCAATTCATCTTTCTCTCTCTTGCTCTCTAGTATAAGAAAATGGGGCGTGACAAATTGCTTGTCCTTAAGGTTGTTGTCATGGTGGTTGTCACCATGATGGTGAGCTCCACTGCCTTTGCAAATAGCAACTTCAAGGATGACTTCAAGCCAACATTTGGTGACAACAGGGTCCGGACATTTGGTAGGGACAACAAGTTCCTCACTCTCTCCCTTGACCAGTATTCTGGATCCGGGTTTAGCTCTAAGAAAGAATATGTGTTCGGAAGGTTTGATATTTCGATGAAGTTTGTTGCTGGTAACTCTGCTGGTTCCGTCACTACTTTCTATGTAAGTAATCTTTTTTACTACTCCCTCCGTTTCAAAATGAGTTTAAAAATTTATGTATTTCCCGGCCACCAACTAATTATTATTCACACATAATTATTATTGTTGTTGCAGTTGTCGTCTGAAGAAAATGTGTCTGAAGGCGATGCACACGACGAGATCGATTTCGAGTTCTTAGGGAACGCAAGTGGACAACCCTACACTATCCACACCAACGTTTTCGGACAAGGAAAAGGCGGTCGAGAGCAACAATTCCACCTATGGTTCGACCCAACAAAGAACTTCCACACATATTCCATTGTTTGGAACCCAAACCGTATCATATTCCTAATTGATGACATACCCATAAGACTATTTAAGAACCTTGAAAAAATAGGCATCCCATTCCCCAAAAACCAGCCCATGAGGATCTATTCTAGCCTTTGGAATGCTGATCAATGGGCTACCCAAGGTGGTGCAGTCAAGGCTGATTGGTCTAAGGCTCCCTTCACTGCTTACTATCGGAACCCAAACCTCGACGGTTGTCAGGGCCATAACATTGCCTCTTGCCTTGGTGCCACCACGGATGCGTTCACTGACTCGACAAGCTCGACCAATGGGAGGCATCTGCATCGTGATTGGAGGAATCACGATCTTACACCAGCTGAAAGAAAGAAAATAAGATGGGTTCAGGGTCACCATAAGGTTTATGATTATTGTGGTGATAAGAAGAGGTTTCCTCATGGTTATCCTCCTGAGTGCAAGCACTTGAGGGTTTAGAAACCTCAGGAACAACTTCAAGAAGTTGGAGGAAAAAAAGTGTGAGATTTTGAGTGAAAATTCTTTGTTGTAACTATTTATCTATTCTTTTGATTGTTATTACTAAAGTTAATCAAATTCTTTTTCCCTGGTTGAAAGTCAGCCTTGCAACTATCTGTTTATTCGTTTTTCAATTGTTTCTATCTGATCAATATAAATAAAGTACTTAGACCAATAATTACAAATTTTAACCACACATTCCACAATTTCATCTTTCACAATAATTATAATATCAACAAGGCAAAAAAATTACATAAAAATTCGAAGCTGACATGAAAACTTTCACTGCTAGCTAGGTGATCCAGCTGTACAGTAAAACAAGGTTGACGCTAAGCAGGTTAGCAACGATATTTGAATCTCTAGGTGATGGAGATTTGATATCATCCTTCGATGAGCTGCACCAAAATTCTTCTGTCCCGAGTATTTCATCAAAAGTTACAGAAAGACCGTCTTATAATAAATTTTATGTAAAAGAAAGTACGTCACAAAATTCAATGATAAGAGTAGCTCTCCGAATGCAAACCCCAAAATCGAGTGAGGGTATGTTCTTTTTCACCGAATTCTACCGTACGAACTAAACTGAATTGAACTAATTGATGAACTAATCTGATTGAACTGAACTGAACTTCATTCACTACTGAAGTGATAGTAATCTCTTAGAAAAAAAAAGTAGACCACTAAAGAAAACTCTAAAATGTATTCTTATTGTTCAAATCGCATATTTGATATTTGAACTTGTTTTCTTCTTTCAGATTTTCGCTGTCATATACTCATATGAGATAAGATTAGATCATTATCGGGTTTGTAATTTCATAAACATCGGTTGGGTCTAGTTTCAATTCCCTAAAATTGCCTTCACTCGCTCGGAGAATGTAGAAAATTAAAGTATCTGGAGTTGTCATTAAAGTATCTGAAGGTTTACCAATAAGTGGTTGGTGTGAGTGGTTGGCACTCTCATCCCTTAAGCAAGGTTGAGAGTTCGAATCTTGTGAATGGAAAAACTGCTTAGTGGGAGCACTTTACCCCTTTATGGGCCAACCCGGTGCGAAGAGGATTAGTCTTCGCCCAAAGGGCTTGGGTGAACCTGTGGTCAAACCAAAAAAAAAAGTATCTGAAGGTTTAACTTGAGTTGAAGCCCAGTTTGGATCCTCTAGTGTTCCAATTTTTGTGCTGTTCTTTCCCCTCTCTATCTCTCTCCTCTAATTATTTAAATATTAAAAACCCATTCCCTCTATGCTCTATCCAAAGGTCAAAAGATGTCCTCTTACCATCCAAAGGTGAATAATCTCGGAACAATTCTCTCTGCTGTTATTTTACAAACAACAGAGGATCTGGACTCGTTGATCAAGCCCTATCATGTACAATTTATTTTTTAAAAGACGGTCTTAAACTTTTGGTGAGACGGTGGTCACTTTTCAATGAAACAATGGTCACTACTCACCATAAATGACCCCTACATTTCTTAAAAGTAACCCCAATTTTCTGTAAGTTGGTCTCAAGCACACAATGCAAGACTTACTGTATTATATATCATCAACAAATATTAACGAATATTTCGATTATAAAGTACATACATCAATAAATATTAAAGAAATTTCAATTAGAAAGTACTTACAATTACCTTCGAAATTTTTAAGTACGGAGTAATATGCAACCTAATGATCCAGTATGAAACTTTAGCCTTGATTTCGTAAAAGTTTCATTCTAAAATCAAATGTAATACACTACTAGAGTCATTCACATCAAACTTTGGATATGAGTCACTAATTAACTCAAACATGAACCTAACATTTTGGAGAGAATAATCTAATCATCCCGCGGTAAGCTTATAATAAGCTAGTTTAGTTATGGATAACTTTTTGCTTTAATTTGTTTGCAATGCAGTAAAGTTTGCCTTAAAATTTGCATAAAAACTTACATGAGGCGGCCTCAACACATAATGCCATTTCTGTAATTAATCATGATGTCAGTAAAATTTGCATTATCAGTGAAAATGTCTGGATGATATAAATACCCTTTTTCCCTAAAGTAAATTAGCAAAAAATAATTTTTCAGAAAGTAGACAAAAAAATACGGGATATTAGATTATTACTCATTGTACTCCCTCCGTTCCAAATTGAGCTTTTTGAGTCAAACTTCACAAAACTTGACAATTGATTTGTGAAAAAAATATGAAGATTTACAATATCAAAATATTGTTCTTAGATTCACTTTTAGTTGTACTTTCACAATATCAACTTTTTATTATTTTAATATTAATATAATTATAGTTACTGATTGTCAAAGTGTTGTCTCATAGAGACGTAGACCGTGCAAAGTCAAACATGAAACTCAATTTGGAACAGAGAGAGTATTACCCATATCTAGAGTTGGTGGCTTGGTGCGGATACTAGTAGGGCCTATGGTGCCAAGCACCAACCGAAAACAGAGGCATAATTGTGAAACCCCACAAAAATAATAGACCAGGATACCGAGTTATAGAGACCATTACAAGTCTAGTTTCGGTTAATTTAATTTGTAGTACATGATTGAATAGCCAGCTAATGCTCCCGAACCCCAGTTGGCGCCTCCGCGTCTCACATACATACTGTCATACACACTCATGCAACTCGAACCTTCCTTTACATTACTCATCTTCATAATACTACGTATATATATAGCATGTTTCTTTGCTCATAAACCATTCCACACACAAGACACAACTATAATACACACATATAATCACTAATTCATCTCTTTAGCTCTTCTCCCTAAGAAAATGGGATTGCTTGTCCTTAAGGTTGTCATGGTGGTTGCCACCATGATGAGCTCCACTGCCTTTGGTAGCAACTTCAAAGACGACTTCGAACCAACATTTGGTGATAGTAGAGTCCGGACCTATGGCCGAGACAACAAGTTCCTTTCCCTGTCCCTAGACAAGTATTCTGGATCCGGATTCTGCTCTAAGAAGGAATACTTGTTCGGAAGGTTTGATATTCAGATGAAGTTTGTTGCTGGTGACTCTGCTGGCTCCGTTACTACCTTTTATGTAAGTCCTTTTTGATATTACTACATTGTTTGCACCTTCGATCATTTTTTTGTACCATTTTTTAGAGAACTGAGAGGTTAAACCATTTGATAAGTTAACTAAAACTCAAACTACAATTTGAACTCACTCCGGTCAATAGAAACATGTAGTAAGATTCCTACCAACTATGCTGCATTGCATTCGACTCCTTTACTCATTATCAACTAACTATTGACAAACTATTGTTGCAGTTGTCATCTGAATCAAATGTATCAGAAGGAGATGCACACGATGAGATCGACTTCGAGTTCTTAGGAAATGCAAGTGGACAACCTTACACCATCCACACCAACGTGTTTGGCAAAGGAAAAGGAGGCCGGGAGCAACAGTTCCACCTATGGTTCGACCCAACCAAGAACTTCCACACCTATTCCATTGTTTGGAACCCAAACCGTATCATATTCTTGATTGATGACACACCCATAAGAATATTTAAGAACCTTGAAAATAAGGGCATCCCTTTCCCTAAGGACCAGCCTATGAAGATATACTCAAGCCTTTGGAATGCTGATGAATGGGCTACCCAAGGTGGGGCAGTCAAGGCTGATTGGTCCAAGGCTCCCTTCACTGCTTACTACAGGAACCCCAACATCGACGCTTGTGAGGGCCATAACGTCGCGACTTGCCTTGGCGCCACCACCAATGCATTCACTGAGTCTACAGCCTCGACTGATGGCAAGCAGACACGCCGTGAATGGAGGGACCATGATCTTACTCCCGAAGAAAGGAAGAGACTAAGATGGGCTCAGGCTCGTCATAGGATTTATGATTACTGCAATGATAAGAAACGATTTCCTCAAGGTCCTCCTCCTGAGTGCAAGCACAACAGGGTTTAGAAACCTCAGAAATTAAACAAGCTCAACCAACCTAAAGCCTTGTCACACGGCCATTATTATCATAGTACTACTGATAAGGGATATGAGTGACCTGCCCTTACAAAAAACGAAGTGTGTTTTGGAGTGAAAATTCTTTAATTTGTTGTTGCTATGTATGTGTTCTTTGATTATTAAAATTAAATAAATTATTTTTATCATTCTACTATTGATTGTTATATGAAAGTCAATTCACCATGAACGAGTAATGATAAGGTCAATCATTTCATCACTAATGATTGCTTATTAAGCATGTACTCTTAACACGAGTCGTCACATGACACATGAGTCATGTCACATGACACAAACTTCTATTATGAAATAGTGATATACTGGAAAAAGGGCAGGGTAGACAACTGAAATAAGAAATTGTATGGTAGAATGTGTTGTCATCTAAGATCAATTGTAACAGATTGGATGAGCGAACAAAAAACACAACAAATCACAAAAGTGTTGGAATGGTACAGCAATATCCACTTAGCGTAAACGGTCACAGTTGACACCTTCTGCTTAAAAAGCCAGACAGAACCAGATGTAATGCCGGTTTGGAACAAGACTTGAAGTTCATGTTTGCCAGAAGAGCTCATTATGGAGGGTCCTTCAATTCCGAAGGAAGAAACAAAGGTCATGGACACAAATTCTCTTTTCCATTTTGTAAATTGTTAAACATATAGCTTGTTCTTATGAAAATTTCTAGAATAATAATCATGAAGTTTCCAGCAGCAATATGTCAAAACGAAGTGATCGTTTTCCATGGAAGAATAATAGAAAGAATTATCGTGGTCCATCATTGCATTACCATAGATAATTGCACGCATTAAGCACTAGTCACATGACACATGAAAACCAGAACATTACTATTATACTCAATTCCATCCATTTGAGAAATACTGACTAAGGGTGCAATTTGTAGACAACTGCCTGCCTAGCTAGTTATATATACACATTGCTCGCATAAGTATTGCCGCGTTGAGAGGAGATTCACCTCAAACCAAATAAGAAATTGAAGAGATTGTATGTAGCAGAATGTTGTCATTTATGATTGACATCAAAGATTGGATGAGTGAACACGAAAAAACAACAAAACCGGAGGTGTTGGAATAAAACTGTAGGCTGTCAACTGTCATACAGAGTATATCAATATCCACTATGCTACTTAAGGGTCAAATTCGACATCTTCGTGCTTAAATCATGGGGAAAGTTCGACAAAGGCTGTCATTCATCATCATAACTCATATCCTTTCACTCTACATAAGGAAAAGTCAACATTTTACTCATGAAGTGAAGCAACAAATTGGCATATGTTCTTCGCGGAAATAACAACTCCGATCATAAGATAGTGGAGACATGCATATTGTGCACATAATCAGTCATGTGAGACAATTGTATATATTTTCAAAAGTGAGGTCGCAAAATCTACAAGGAAAACTGCGATTTGACCATATTTACTCGACTAAGAGCTAGCAAACCTGGCATTCACAGCCCTAAATTCCCAGAAGAGGCATTCTGGTCAATTTGCTTGCTTAGTTCTCCTATAACTTTTTCTTTGACGTGACTGGAGAAGTTCACCCTTGGCCGCTGCAGGGGCTGTTGGAGATCAAATAGCTTAGTTAGTTGAGAAAATAGCACAGATTTTTAAGGAATGTTATAGTGGGGAAAAACAAATAAATAAATGACCTTGGTTCTGCAATGTACATGAAGATCTTCATTCATTTGGCTTAATCGATTTCTTGCTATGTCTTCCACACTGGAAGCTTTTCCGCAGGCTTCATACACCTGTATAGACAGTAAGACAACCAAAAGAGATTGTTAATCATGACATCAATGATAAACTAACATCTTTGCGTAAGATCTCCAACAAAAAATTATGTGAATAACTAGTCCTATAAACCTTGGGTACATATCAGAACTCAGAAGGAACATTGAACAACCATGATTTTTTTTTATCAATGATGAAAAGAACGGCATTTTCTTCTAATCAATATTCATGCCCACAAATTACACCTCATGCCAACCATAGTATTCTTTATAAGTGAATATTACTGAAGATTTCTCATAAAAGGAAAAGCCAGCCTGCTGCGACTTGGTGTCTGGAAACGACCAAAAATTAGTCTTGTAAACCTTTGGTAAGGGTACATATCAGAAGCAACATTGCACATAATTACCCTGATCTACTTCTCAATAAGGAAAACAATGATGTTTCTTCAAACCAATGTTCATGCCATAGCCACACAGTTCACCTCATGCCAACCATAGTATTCAATCTTAGAGAATCTTATTGACGATTTCACATTCATGAAAAGCCAGCATTTGACGTGGCGGCCTGGATATGACTAAAACTAGAGATCAAGGTTTTCTCTTCCCTCTGGTTGGATGGTTCAACATATGGATACCATTCTATAAAACAAAACATAAACTCTTAAGAAATATTAGTAACTAAGAAACAAACATTTTTTAAAAGGTTTTTCTTTTTTACTTGTAGGCATGTATCTCATAGCCTTCTATATTCTCTATGACAAAAGCCAAATGCATCACATTCACTGTAGACTCCAGACTCCAGAAAAAAGGCTTTTCTTCATTGGTATAGGCAATCCACAACACCTTTTAGCATATCTACTATTGCTATGCAACTCAACTACAGTCCAAAATGCTATAAGAGAACACCAATTGCAAGAAAAGTTGTCACTGAATTCTAATTGAATAGACCATGTTAAGATATATCCTCGAAGTATATAGCTCAATCAATAAGAAAGAACTGAGATTGCAGAACTAACCTGGTCAACTGGGACAATAGCATGGGTGTTGGCTCCTTTAACAGATTTTTCTAACATACTGCGTAGACTGGATATTTCCTTCATCAAGTCCAAGGCAAGTTCTTCAGCATCAAGCAGCTGATTCCTAGAGAATTCAAATGCTTTCTCTGCATTGAGGCGGAATGACAAACAGTTCAAGCAGCTGCAAATGCCCCTACATCCCCGAGGATTCCTCTTTAGAATTCCTTTGGCTTGACCGCCTACTTGTGCAGCTGAAGATACACCAACTTGAAGTTTGGACGGGCTATGATACACACTAATTGGACTAACTTCTTCTGGTTTGACTTCGGTATGTGCTGCCCTGCAGTCCCCTTCAGTGTCAAGAGAAATATGAGACAGGAATGCTAGAGTGGTATCTTTTGATGAAGCTTCAGGACTTTGTTTGGACAAATCTGACAATGCTGCAAGATTAGATTCGTTAACCTGGCCAACATCTCCGACCTTATCTGATGAAACCTGTTTAGCAATTTGATCCCCTTCGGGGGTATCAACTACAATTGGGTTTTCGTTTACTACATTTGCTTGACTGTTATTGAGAGCACTATCGATGAGGGTTTGTACAACAGATTGCTGAGCACTAGAATCAGTTTCCTTCAGGTCCAAAGATATCTTTTTCTCTTCTTCGTTATCAATGATGACATCTTGTGTACAACCTAACATACTTGGCACTTCCTTTTCAACCGATTTAGGGACATCAACAAGGCTTTCTTGAGAGCAAGAAACTAAAGGTTTTTCTTCAACATCATTCTCCAATTTTGGGCATAGATTAAGTTTCAATCCACCTACACATGGGCAGGCTAATCAATACCATATTGACATATTCTTCTAATAGATAAACAGTAAAAAAAGAAAAACTAAATGTGGAAAAATGATAGATGAATTACTTGATGTATCCTTTGCTAAGTCCATTAGGTAAGGGAGCAACCTTCTGTAGCTGAAGGAATTAGGAGCCTTAAATACCTTTGGCCTGGAACATGGTTTCAGAACCTTTTACAGAAAACAATAAAAATCAATAATAATCCCAGAAGACAAATATGTTGTACAATGCCAATGTTCACAAAGAAAGAATACACAAAACAAAAATGCAGCGTGATCTTACCGAATTTCTTTTCGAATCAGAAAAAGTTTTCTTGCCCTCAGCACACCCATCTCTGCTGGGACTAATTTGCTTTGGTGGCGAGCTGGAAGCAGCTTTCCGGTTACACAGGACATTCCGATCCTCGATTTCTCTGACCAATATGACTGCATCTGGAGGTGTTGTCTGCACATTTTCCTCAATTATCCCTTCACAACCTTCACCTTTTCTACCCTTTGAATCCTTGTCACTCACAGGACTTGTATCATTCAAAACTGGGGCACTACAAGCTAAACCCACATCAAATTTCTCCACCTTGTCGCTCCCCATTCTCTCTCCACCACCACAACACACACCAGATCCCCCATTCACCTCCACTGACGAATTAGGGTTTTCACTATTCGAACCCTTGGCCTTAAAATCAACCCTAGAATCACATTCCTCCGACAATGTACGGTTTCTCAAATTGGGGTTTCTATCAATTGAACCCTCATTCCCAAAATCAACCCTAGAATCACATTTCTCCGACAAATTAGGGTTTCTACCACTTGAAGCCGCATCCCCAACATCAACCCCTAAATCACATGTTACCGACAAATTAGGGTTTCCACCATTCAAACCCTCATCCCCCAAAACAACCCTAGAATCACATTTCGACAAAATAATTTCGTTCCCAACCCCCTCAAATTTCCCACCATTTCCACCCGATTCACGAACAATTAGGTCACATTCAAGATTAAGAGTTTTGTTCTTACCAAACCCACCTTTCGTTTGTCTCTCATTCACGACAATGGGCCTTGAGAAAACGCGCCTAGCTCGAAGATCCTTAATAGAAATGTGATAAATCTCATCACCACCACAACTTTGATTAGTGGGTATATTTGGGTTGGAGAGCGAAAGTGATGGGTAGCGTTGTTGTTTACGATGTGGGTCAGGTCGAAATTTGCCAGATCTGTTACGGTGGTGAAGATATCTACGTGATTTGCTACGAGTGAAAACGCCAGCCAATGGATTATTTGATTGCTTTCGTTTTCGTGAGATTTTGTTTTGGTTTTGGTTTTGGTTTGGTTCCATGGCTTCCATTAAGCTTGCAGTTTGAGAGAGAGAGAGAGCGAGAGAGAGAAGATGATGGGAGAGAGAAAGGGAGGGAATTTTTTTAGCGGGAGTTGTTATTAGGGCTTTCTGAATATTCGCGGGAAAGTGATAAAGGGTTCAGATTTATTTGGCGGGAGAACTTGATGGGTGATTAGGTTTGGACTTTGGAAGGTAATTGGGCTACAGTATATCAGCGTGTCTTGTGTGCACTTAGTTCACCGTGGATCAAGTAATTTTGAAAGGTGGCTCTAAGTGAAATAGGAGGTAGCTTCAGGTAAATTAGGTGGTGTCTCCAGACTCTGGGTGAAGTAATTTTGAGGGGTGGCTCCAAGTGAAGTAATGGGTGATTCCAGATAAAGTAGAGGGTGACTCCATGTAAAGTAGGAGTGGTGCCAAGTATAAATTTAAGGAGTGACTCTAGGTGAAATAGGGGTGGCTCCACTTTTAGAGAGGTGGCTCCAGATAAAATAGAGAGTGACTCTAAATATTGGTCCACCATGAACTAAGTCCATACAAGTTTTTTGTAGGTTGATTAGAGCAAACAATGACATGATTTTATTGGGCTTTGGGTAAGGTGTCTCTCTCTCTTCGACCAATCCAATTGGTGTTGGGCTTTGAACAAGTGGCATGATATAACTGTCAAAAGCCGATACGACATGATAGGAATTAGAGATAATTCTAACCGGTTCGTGTTAAGAGTTTCTTACAAGTTAAATTAAATGGTCGAGTAACACATTTAGTTAATAAGTTAGGTTAGGGTTGAGATTTTCAACACGAACATGACCTATTTTTGCCCCGTTTAATTAAAATTGTCAAATCAAAATTCAAATAACTTAAAATAAGTATATGATCTGATAGAATCTCGACTATCTTGAACATTTACATTGTTCATTTTTACACTATCTAATGTAAACCACATATGATTACGACTTATGATTATTCGGGTAAACTTTTTATATTTTTCTCATATTTCAATAAGTTTATAAAATAAGTAAAGATAAACAAGGTTTTTTTTTTTTTTTTGAGGGAAGTAAAGATAAACAAGTTGATAGATTATTAATGGGTAATACAATTATTAAACAGGTTAGATGCAGGTCAAAAATTATTAACATGTTTGATAAATTAGTTAGGTTTGAGTTAAAAGATTCTCAACCTGTTTATGGACACTAATACGACACGACACAACCTATTTAACGCCTCTCATGATATGTGCATCAAATATACTATTTGAATTCTTGACCTATTCTACTTGACCAATGCAAAACTCCTTCCACTCTCTGTCTAAATTGATTATCTATGACTATAACTATCTCTAGAGAATTATTTGCTGATCTTCCTCTCCCTCTCTCATCACAATTCAGTGAACAAGATAGTGGGTTGTCAACTTGTCATATCTCTCCCCATCCACCACAATTTTACAAGTAGGTGGTGAAGGATTGACAAGTCTTTTGTTATAGCTTCAAGTTATCTTAGTATTGTTTCTTTAGTGTTTGGATCCTCTGCAGTTTTATTTCTTTACTGTCATTTTTCCTCTCTATCTCTCTCCTCTACATGTTTAAATTTCCAAAACTCACTCCCTCTATCTAAGGACCCAAAACCCACCCCCTCCAATCTAAAGGTGAAGATTTAAAGAACTATACTCTGTTGTTCTTTTTAGAACAACAGAGAATCCTTACCCGTTCTTTATGAGGGAATCAAATCCATCTTAGTAGTTCGTACCATGGAATATGTGTTTGATGAGTCTTTGTAAGTGGCCACATGTTTAGGTAGGGTTGTCTGAAAACCCAATTAATATAATCCACGTTATATGATATACTAATAGTAGTATAGCTTAAAGAGCGGCGGACCTACGATGTCTATGTGGACTTATGGAGTACTGTATATACTAATCAAGGTAGCATGGAAACGGAAAAGGTAAACATAAAAAACGCAAATTTTCAAAAATTATTACATGCAAGGAAGTACAAACAAAAACTCAGACACAGAAAACGGGAAACGTAAGCTGAGTGTCATTTCCATGCTTCCTTGTTACTAACAGCAGCTAGATTTTTGCATCACAAGCCAAAGTGAGATTGGACGATCAAAATTGTTGTATACTCAAAGGTTGTATATATGCCGCACATTTCAATGGGCTAACAGTAGCAGCCTAAACCGGCATGAGATGATGACGCTTGCAGTGATCCAGATGAGATAGAAACATGTTCTTAATCTATATTATTTTAACTTAAATCCGTTTTTTAACGGCTAATTAACAGCTATATGAATTCAGAAATTTCGTGGTTCTACAAACTTTCAAGTTCGTAAAGTGAATAAGTGATCCATCCAGAAGCTGCAAACATTTAGGGACAAATAAACCAGATATGAACATGTGGATGAAAATTGTCCAATTACATGGTTTGGTTCTCCATATTCAAATTATTAGCATCACAAATTATGCTTTCGTATAGATAATCAAATTTCAAATCTTATTCGTTGAAAAGATATGTGTAGTAAGTGTAGACCTGTTACATGGGTCGATTAAGCAGGTTATAAATTGGGTAATTTAGGCTCGAGTTATTTTCGAGTCAAGTTCATTTTTTTGAGTTACAAATGGATTTGAATTAAGAAAATTGTGTTTGAATTGTAAAAATTAAAAAAGGATCAGTTTGGATTTCAGGTGAGTTTTTAATATCTCTAGTGTTGACCCAATATTAGGAATCACTTGCTCTCACAACAGAACTAACAGAGTTGGAATTAGAAATGATTATTGATTGCATTTATGTCATACACATTTGTGTTTCCTCTTGTGTTTGTTTTGTTTAGTCACGCATAAGATCATGATGACCAATGGGTAAAATTTGTAGTACTATTAGTTTGACTGCGTGTCCTAAAAGAGATCTACGTATCATGTTTTCATAGTCTCGATCTTACGCCAAATTTTTTCAACTAATGAGCAACAATTTCATAAATCGATTTGGCACATGATTAATGCGAAAAAATAAACAAAATGAATTTCAACCATCAAAGTGCAAAATTAGGACTCAAACTCATCTTTATCTAGAACTAGGACTTTACCCGTGCTACGCACGAACAACCCATTTATCATTATATTTTTATGTTCAAATAACTTCTTGGATTTTTTAAAATTATACATAGGTAAATGAAGAATAATGAAATTTTTTAAAATTATACATAGGTAAATAAAGATTAATGAAAAATAGGAATTGGTCGAGACACATGTCATACCACTCATCACTCTCCGATTAAAAAATAAAATAATATCTATCACTTGATTGAAATAATTTATGTCTAACCTATGTTTATACCTTCATATAAAATGTAGTTATATATTTAATATTTTTTCATATTAACGACGATTATCCCCACAAATAATAGTCAATTCAAATCAAATTGTGATATTACTTGCAATTTTACCCAAAACTATATATCTACATTTATTCCACAAATATCAGTCACATGTTAATTGTCACATAACCTACGGTTATCCCCCCAAATATTAGTCAATATCACCTATCATGTAATACCCACAACTACATTACAACTTGAATATGATGATGACTTTATATGTAACCATTGTCACACATGCGCTTATCCCTGTAAAATTAGACAAATAAATATTAGTGACATGTTTGTTGCCACATGACATACGCTTATCGCCATAAATTTTATTCAAATATCAGCTATCACGTAATACCCACAATATATAACTTATTAAAAATAATGACTCTATATGTGACCCTTATTATCATATAACACGCACTTATCCCCTAAAATATATTGTCACATCAAAATGTTTTTATTCCCTGTAATTATAAAATACAATAAAAGTGGTCACATTAAGTTCTCTTATACTCATAAATATTTAATAAAAGTGATGATCCAAAATAGAGTATTATATAAATTTTAAAATTGATCAAGTATTAAATAGAGATTTTTATTATTAGATTTAATACATAAAATTAATGATCACCATAAAAACCATAATGACAAAATAAAAAAAAAGAAAAAAAAGAAAAGAAAAAATAATAGCCACTAATAATGTGACACACGTCACATTACCAACGCTCTTACCCAAATATATATATACTAGTTATATTCCCGTGCGATGCACGGTTTGTGTGTTAATATTAAATAAAATATATTTATTGGTATAAACTTTCAAGACACATTTGGCATATGTCATATATGGATACAAAAATACTTTTCTATGAACCTCTTGATTCCTTAATATGCACAAACCTACCACATTACTCCAATTTTAGGGCAAAATACCAAAAATACACAATATCTCATTCGTTATAAACCAACTGGTTTTGTATAGCTAAATTTGTTTATTATTTTTTGTTGCAATTTTCTTCTATATCCGGTCCAAAAGACCACTACCACTACTACTTCCATACTACTACTTTTTAATTTTGCTGTAATTTTCTACTGTATTCAGTCCAGAAAAGAGTATGCCCTAAGTATCAAATGGATGCAGTGAAATGATATTTAATTAATTAACAACCATGTATACCATTCATTGAAAGCTAATACATCCTTGTGCGTTGCACAATTTATACAAATACATTTGTGATCATATAATTAATAGTAGTAAAATAAGATCTGACACATGCATCTTACGTATTTTTTTTGACATGTCAATATTTTGCTTACGTATCGAAGCCTACATGTCAATATAGAAATTCTTTATATTTTCTTATACGCCCCATGCGAGGCACAAACTTGTAATCATATTATGAAATATGAAACGTAACTAAATATAAACCATACAAAAAAATAAATTGTGTGGAATAACATTGAACTTAGGATGATCCAAATTTTTAAGATATTATAACGCTCTTTTAATCATACAACAACGCAATTGAGCAAATAGATATTTTTTTGTGATTATTAATCATATGCATATATTATTATAAAACCATTTAATGAAATGTATTTGTAAGATACATGTATCTGACTTTTGGCGAGAAACATTATTTAATAAAAAAAATATGTATTAATGTAGGTTCATGCATATGTTAAAAGAAGATGACATGGCAAGCTATGTGGATGTGCCTTGCTTATGTGGATGTCCACTTGTCCATCAAGCAATTGTGCACATCCACTTATATATATATATATATATATATATATATATATATATATATATATATATATATATATATATATATATATATATATATATATATATATATATATATATATAATAACTAGTTTTATGAGCACGGACTCGTTAATATCTCTGTTTTCTAGGTGATACCTCATGTCTGTTTTCTAGGTGATACCTCATGCCTGTTTTATACTGCACAACTAAATTTACTTTTGACTATTTTAATTTTTTTGGTATGAAAGTTCCTTTTAAATCGATCTTTATCTAAAATAGAATGAATGTAAAAAAAATTAATATATGAAGATAATTTGGGGCCTACTTCAAAATTTCAAAACGAAAAGAAAAATCAATTTAATGAAGTAAGATTTATAAGTTTTAGAGTTACGTAGCTATAAAAATATATTTTTTTAAGTTTGAAGTAATATAGGAATAAATCATATAATAAAGTCGAGTGATGATAATCATGTGGGACTAAGGGAGGATATTTGTTAAGCTATATGTGGCACAATTGTGCACATGTAGCGTGTAACATGTCATTTTTACACGAACATTCTCTCTTATATGGCGTGTACATGTTATTAGCGCAGGGGAAGAACCTAACTTAGCTTGTATAGGACATACATATCTCATTTTGAAACTTCTTCACAAATTTAATCTATTAAACTAAATGATTTTATCCACATTCCCCCCATGCCTTGTGTCTGTTGGCTTCTAGGAACTATACTAGCCCCTTGTTGGTGCTACATTGACGGGGCTAGTGCTTGCGCTGGTTGTTCAGCTACTCTAATATGTTCGCTATTGAACACGAGAGTCCGAACATGAAGTAGCAGGGGATGCCTCGGTCGCCATTCACTTGCACCCTCTTTTTTGACGAGCAAAAAAAAAACTAAATGATTTTATTTTTGTAATATAAAAATATGCTAATATATAAATATATGATAAATTCAACTAATATGCTAATATATAAATATGTAATAAATCCAACTAATGATAACCGTTAATGGGTGACACTTGGATAATGAGTTGTTAGGCTATGTGGTAACCTTTGCTTATGCGTCGACTTAGGTGTCATCGTCACACGAAATTGGGCCTCTACGTGGCGTCCTACGCATGTCATGCCCACATGAATTGAACTTGGATGATATTTGTTAAGTTATGTGGCAAAGCTATGCACATGTAGCGTCTACGTGCCATTTTCACACGAACATTCCCTCTTATGTGGCGTTTACATGCTATCACCGCACAAAAAGGACCCAACTATATATAAGACACGTAGACGCTACATGTGCACAACTTTGCTTATGTGGCGGCTTAGGTGTCATTGTTACACGAATTTGGGCCTCTACGTGGCGTTCCACATGTCATGCCCACAAACAATTGAGTGCTTATGTGGCATCTCACGTGGCGTGCCCACATGATATTGACTCATTTTTATATCACCACTCGAATTAGTGCCCAATTTTAGTGTGATATACTCAATTAATGTATTACTAGTATGGTTATTCTACATATTTTTATCCTTAACCTATTTAAAACTCTCCCCAAAAAAAGTCAAACTTTATAAGCTTACATATAAGACAAATACATCTCATTTTGAAGTATTTTTCATTTCCAATGTAATGACGTAAAACTTAGATTTTTTATAATTGCGTAACCAAAGTTATTTTATTTTTTAGTTTGAAACAAATAGGCTAATAATTATAAATATTATATTTAATTACTATATTAATGTCAAGAATGAGGATGCATTTATTAATGTCACTTGTATGACTTGCTTGTGTGTCCGCTTATGTGGCGCTTAGATGTCATCACCACACGAAATTCTCCAAGGTGGCGTCCTACGTGGTGGTGTCCACACGAAATTGACTCAATTTTATATGGTTATCCTACGTGTTTTATCCACTTAACTTCTACGGAAACTTATAGAACACATATATCTCATATGAAGTACGTTTTAAATCCAATTCATTGAAATAAGATTATAATTTTTGAGTTACGTAACTTAAATTATTTTATTTTCTATTTTGAAACGATATACTAATTTATAATAAAATTAATTATCGATGATGTATTAAACGCGTGACACTTGGATTATTTGTTAGGCTATGTGACAAGCTTATACGTATCTCGAGGTGGCGCCTATGTGTAATCTTCACACAAACATGTCTCTTCCATGTGGCATCCCACATTTCAGCCTCACACAAAAAGAACTCAACTTTATAGGACATAGTACATATGTACCTCATTTTGAAGTATTTTTCGAACCTAATCCAATGGAGTAAGAAATATAATTTTTAAAGTTGCGTAATGAAAGTTATTTTATTTTATAATTTGAATAAAATTATAATTGTTATATTATGTTGTATTTGTGAAATCAAACAATGATCATTAATGATTGACCCACTTGGATGGGTGGCTTAGGTGGCAGCATACGTGTCATCACCACATGAATTTGGGCACCGCGTGGCATCCCACGTGTCGTTCTCACATGAATATAGGCGATTGTGTGGCATCCCACGTGGCATGGCTACACGAAATGGACCACTTTTATATATATACTAGGACTTTACCCGTGCTACGCACGGGCGACCCATTTATCACTAATTTGCTCATATCCTTGTAAATTTTAGTTACCTGTCATGTTAATGACCTCAAAAATAAAAAATAAAAATTAAACATGTTTACCTTGTCATATTAGCGACTTTTATCCCCATGAAATATTAGTATTTTTTTTATGTAACCGACGCTTATACCAACTAATATAATTTTTGTTATTACTCAAAAACCGGTTTGATCCCACTGTCTCTTAGTGTGTAAGAAGTTGAAAGATTAACCTTCTTTCGATGGGAAAATGATTTGTGACTGCTCATCATCTAAAAGAATGAAAAAATTATAATTTATCAAAATGTGACACTTGTAGTTACCTGTGCTTATAACCACAATTATATAACAAAAAAATAATATAAATATATTTAATTCAGATTTTTATTATTTTCTTGAATAAAAACTAGAATTTAACTAATTGTCAAATCAATGTCATTAAAGCATTATATTTATGTCATTTTAGATTGTATTAATTTTATTCAATTTTTAAGAAAAATAAGAAATATGAACAATTTCTAGCAATTATTATACAATATTTATTTATGACAAATTATTAATGACAATAATCAAACCAAAAAAGTGAAAAGAAAAAACAACAAATGACCAATAAAAACGTGACACTTGTCACATTACCGGTGCTCTTATATATATATATATATATATATATATATATATATATATATAAGGAAATGATCATATACAAACCCCCCTTAGTATGCAAACCATACAAACCCCTTAATTAATGGGAGCCCTTAGATCATGATTTGACGGTCACGATAAATCATAAATTTATTAAAATGCAAAACACAACTTCATTAACATAGAATTACATATTCATTAACATAAAATTACAAATTCACTAAAATCAAACCACAAATTCATTAAACTATAAGCACAAATTCATTAAAAATAATTACAAATTCATTATTCAACATAATGATTCATTAAAAAGTAATTACAAATTCATTAACCCCCCACCACCACCACAGTCGCCACCTCCCACTCCCGCCCCCACCACAGTCGCCACCTCCCACTCCCGCCCCCACCACAGTCGCCACCTCCCACTCCCGCCCCCACCACCCGCCCCCACAGTTCCCCGTAGCACCGCCACCACCACTATAACCATATTCTCTCTCCTCCCCTCACTCTCTCCACCACCCGCCCCAACGGCCACCAAAACCACCGGAGAGGACACCTGCAGCGTCGCCTTCCATCACCCGACCGTTTCTCTCTCCTCTCACGCTTTTCAAGCCACAGGTCATCGACCACGGTCTAGTGGCCGGGGACCACAGATCTGAGGTCAGAGACCTCGAATTTGTAGTCTCCGACTACTAAGCGGTGGTCGGAGGCCACTGTGCTTCTCACCGGCGACATTTAGAGGAGAGAGAAACAGTGAGAAGGGAGAGAGAGAATCCGAGGTCGAGAACCGGAGAGAGAAGCCACTGCCGGAGAGAGAAACCACTGCCGGAGAGGAGAGAGAAATGGTCGCAGCAGAGGAGAGAGAAACTGTCGCGCCAGAGGAGAGAGAAACTTCCGCGGGGAGAAATCAACGCCGAAGAGGAGAGAGAAATGGCCGCCGGAGAGAAAAGAAGTCACCGGAGAGTAGAGAGGTTGCCGGGAAGGAGACAGGGGTCGCCGGAGAAGAAGTGAGGAGAAAGAGAGCTCACCGGAGATGATGTGAGGAGAGAGAAAAGAGGAGAGAGAGAGGAGGAGCAAAATGAGGGTCTGTTGAATGTGTTGATTACGAACCATTCATCTGGTATAGAAATTGACGCGCGAAAAGACAATCTTACCCCCGTATTTTCACTTAATTCCCATCGTGTCATTTTCTTTTCCAGTAAATCACGGCTTTTGATCTTGAAATTTAATTGTCAGGATTTGGTTTCTACGGCTGTATTTTAAGAGGGGTTTGTATAAGAGCCTCCACGTGTATATATATATATATATATTAGATTTGATAGGGTAGTGGTACTCCTGATTATACTCACATCGTTTTTAAACTCTTTCTCCGATCCCACTCAATTACAACCTTGTAGTAAGAATATTATTCTACTCTTAACTTTCTAGAAATACATATTTATTTGAAAACTCTTTTATAAGGCGGTATCATGTACGAGATATCACTTTTTTGTCTTGAAGTATCACTTTTTATTTGTTGTAGTATCAATTTATTGCTCACACGTATCATATCTCATGCATAAGACCGTCTTATATAAGTTTTTGTGTTAAACAATTACCGTAGTCGATTACGTAAACAACCTAGCCAAACTTAAATTTTAAATTAATAAAAATGGGATCTAAATTCAGGTAGGATACGGCAACAGGAATCCAATTTGCCACCCCAAAGTACAGCAATCATAGAACTATACTAGAACCTAATTAAATTTATCCATATTTGTCCCACACTCCCACAGTCCCACTTAATTAAGGGTGTTACTAAATACCGCCCCCAAATTACTACCTACCGCCCCCCCAAATTCCAATTTTGCCCTTTTTTAAATTTTCACTCATCCTCTCCCTCTCTACCACCCACTCTCTACCACCCACTCTCATACCCAACCTTCATCAACATTCACTCAAGCAACGGCCGCGGATGTCTGCCGGCGACCAGGAAGTGCCGTCGACGGTGGCGGAGGTAAATTTTTTTTTTGCGCATTTTTTTTTGCACAGTCGTCTGAAAGTTCCGACTCACCCTTGGGTGAGTCGTCTGCTACAGGCGACTAAACCTTGGGTGAGTCGTCTGCTACAGGCGACTCAACCTTGGGTGAGTCGTCTGCTACAGACGACTCACCCTTAGGGGCGTCGTCTGCTACAGACGACTCACCCTTGGGTCAGACGTCTGCTACAGACGACTCACCCAAGGG
Organism: Tetragonia tetragonoides; assembly: GCA_038025085.1. NCBI lineage: Eukaryota > Viridiplantae > Streptophyta > Magnoliopsida > Caryophyllales > Aizoaceae > Tetragonia > Tetragonia tetragonoides. Next base: position 39,773,519 of record CM076152.1, read on the forward strand.
TGAGTCGAAAATTTCAGACGACTGTGCAAAAAAAATATTATTATTATTATTATTTATTATTATTATTATTATTATTATTATTTATTGTTATTATTATTATTATTATTTATTGTTATTATTATTATTAATATTATTATTATTATTATTATTATTACTGATTATTGTTTAATTAATTAAAAATGAAATTATTATTATTATTTATTATTATTATTATTTATTATTATTATTATTTTTATTATTTTTATTATTATTATTATTTATTGTTATTATTATTATTATTATTATTATTATTATTATTATTATTATTATTATTATTATTATTATTATTATTATTATTATTATTATTATTATTATTATTTATTGTTATTATTAATATTGTTTCTTCCATGGTCCAAACGGAAATTTCAGACGCCTGTCCCTTGGTTCAGTCGGTTTTGATAGACGTTTGAATTTAAGATTAAGCTAACATTGTTTTCGTTGTTTTCGTTAGGTTCCTTTGGAGCGGTTCGGTGGTGATGGTGTTGATTACAGTACGCATTTCGTCACTGATGAGTTGGAGGTAAATAAAACAACAAATTACAATAAAACAAAAAAGATAAATAAGAAACAACAAATTACAATAACACAAATAAATAACAATAACAATGAAACTCTTATATAAATATATAACAAATTCATCTAGGGTCAATACATCATTTGGCAGCCCGCCAATCTCTCATATACTCCTCCATAATCGATCGAAAACCTTCCGCTTGCTCCGAAGGAATCAAACTAATGAAAGACTCAGCTGCGACGGCTAGATGATAAATAATAATATTAATAATTATAATAATAAATAATAAATAATAATAACAATAATAATATTAATAATAATAACAATAAATAATAATAATAATAATAATTATAATAAATAATAATAATAATAATAATAATAATAATAATAATAATAATAATAATAAAAAATAATAATAATAATAATAACAATAATAATATTAATAATAATAACAATAAATAATAATAATAATAATTATAATAATAATAATAATAATAATAATAATATTTTTTTTTTTTTTGTGTCGGTCGTCTGCCGATCTTGACTCACCCATGGGCGAGTCGCCTGTGGCAGACGACTCACCCATGGGTGAGTCGCCTGTTTCAGACGCCCGACTACTCCGACGAACTCGAAAATAAGTAAATTAGAGTAAATAAAGCAAAAAAAATTCGAATCCGTGAGTGGTGGTGGTGAGTGGTGGTTTTGCTTTGAGTGAGGATGAGTTTGAGTGGTGGTGAGTGGTTTTTCGAGTGGTGGTGAGTGGTGGTGGTGGTGGTGGTAGTGGTTTTTCGAGTGGTGGTGAGTGGTGGTGGTGGTGGTGGTGCTTTGAGTGAGGATGAGTTTGAGGGAGGATGAGTGATGAGTGAGGATGAGTGAGGATGAGTGAAGGGCAAAGAGGGAATTTGGGGGGGCGGTGGTTTTGCTTTGAGTGAGGATGAGTTTGAGTGGTGGTGAGTGGTTTTTCGAGTGGTGGTGAGTGGTGGTGGTGGTGGTGGTAGTGGTTTTTCGAGTGGTGGTGAGTGGTGGTGGTGGTGGTGGTGCTTTGAGTGAGGATGAGTTTGAGGGAGGATGAGTGATGAGTGAGGATGAGTGAGGATGAGTGAAGGACAAAGAGGGAATTTGGGGGGGCAGTAGGTAGTAATTTGGGGCGGTATTTAGCAATTCACTTAATTAATGGTTGTTGGATAATAATTCGAAAAATAAACCGGATCATGAATCTTGAAGCAGCTCAGCTATAGCTTTCCTCTTTCGGCTCACCCATTTCATCACTACAAACGTCACTTAATACTTATAGTGCAAGTACTACTGCCCAATCTCTATAAATCTAGCTTAACCCATCACATGACACCAACACAACACAACAACAATAGCCACAATATTATCACATCTTTCAATTCCAATTTCATTTCCCAACGGCTCATCATATTGCCTACTTGCCCACAACAAAACATATCTTCACATATATACACCATTTTTTGAATCCCACGCGCCACCATATATGGAGGAGCAAAAACCCCACCTCCTCCTAGTTACCTTCCCGGCCCAAGGCCACATCAACCCGACCCTCCAGTTCGCCAAGCGGCTCCTGGGGGCCGGGGTTCGTGTCACCTTGGCCACGAGTGTCTCGGCCCACCGCCGTATGGGCGGTAAGGCCACCATCCCAAAGGGCCTCACCTTCGCCGCCATCTCTGATGGTTACGACGACGGGTTCAAGCCCTCGGATGATGATGTCTTAACCTATTTATCCAAGTTCAAGCAATGTGGGTCTGAGACTCTAGCGGCGCTCTTTTCAAAGAGCGCCGCTGAGGAAAACCCTGTCACATGTTTGGTGTACACGCTTCTAGTTCCATTGACAGCCGATGTAGCGCGTGAGTTCCACGTGCCACATGCAATGTTGTGGATTCAACCTGCCACAGTATTTGATGTTTATTACTACTACTTCAATGGGTACAAGGATGTTATTAGTGAGTGTGAGAAAGATCCCTCATGGTCATTAAAATACCAAATTTACCACTCGAGCTAAAATCACGTGACATTCCGTCTTTTCTCCTCCCTTCAAACCCCTATACTTACACTTTTGCTCTCCCTACGTTCCAAGAGCAAATAGAGCTACTAGCAAAGGAGGATAACCCAAAATTCCTAATAAACTCATTCGAGGAGCTAGAACCCGAGGCATTGACGGCCATTGAAGGGGTCCAATTCATTCCAATTGGACCCCTTCTTCCGACTGCCTTCCTAGATGGAAGGGACCCGTCAGACAAGTCCTTTGGCGGGGACCTCTTCCAACGCCCCCATGGGGAGGATTACCTCGAGTGGCTTGACAAACAAGAGAAATCTTCTGTGATATATGTGTCATTTGGGAGCATTTCGGTGCTGTCCAAGCCCCAGATGGCAGAGCTGGGGCGAGCCCTAATACAGACCCAGAGGCACTTCCTATGGGTCATCAGGGAAAAGGAGAAACAATCTGAGGCGGAGACGAAGGAAAAGGAATACGAAGGTGAGTTAGATTGTATAACTGAAGTTAAGCAACAAGGGTTTATAGTAAAGTGGTGCTCCCAAGTGGAGGTCTTGTCCCACCCCTCAGTCGGGTGCTTTGTGACTCATTGTGGTTGGAACTCGACTCTTGAGAGCCTTACATCTGGTGTCCCAGTGGTGGCTTTCCCCCAATGGACCGACCAAACCACCAATGCTAAACTAGTGGAGGATTTTTGGAAGACTGGGGTCAGGGTCGAGGCGAGTCAAGATGATCAAGGGCTTGTGAAGAGTGAGGAGATTAAGAGGTGCTTAGATGTGGTCATGGAGAGTGAAGAAATGAGGGAAAATGCTAAGAAATGGAAGCACTTGGCTGTTCAATCTGCTAAAGAGGGTGGTTCTTCTGATACCAACTTGAAGGCTTTCATTGCAGATGTGTGTGGCTAATTTATCACTAGATTCTTGATTTGTAACTGCAAATTGTGGCAGTAAATAGAGAATCATTGTTGAACTATATGGATTAAGTTTATAGATAAAGTCAAAATAAAACCAATTACAGTTACTACAAGATTTGATTGCTTTGTTCTTCCGAATTTTGATTCATATATTTGATTCTTTTTTCTTTAATTTCCTTTTTTTTTTGGGTGCATGGGCTGATCATTGTCATCTCTATATGGAGTGCCACAAATTGTAAGTGTTCATTAGTTATCGTGTGCTAGTTCAGGAGCTTTTGTAGGAGATTGAAAGAGAAAGGTTTTTATTTATTTATTTATTTAGCATTGAAAGAGAAAGATTGGATGCTGTTTATTAGCAAAACTCATCACTACGCAACCACTTAAATGTTTGAGGATATATTATAGGGAAGAATGCAAAATTAAGTACACTCTCACTTAGATTACCAAAAAAAAGAGTACACTCTCACTTAAAAGGTGCAAATTGTATAGTTAATTTTTTTTTTTTTTTTGGTTTTAATCACAGGTTCACCTGAGCCCTTTCGCCCAAGATTAATCATGTTCGCACCGGATCAGCTCATGAAGGGTAAAGTGCTCCCACTAAATAGTTTCTCCATTCACAATATTCGAACCCTCGATCCTTGCTTAAGGGGTGAGAGTGTCGAACCACTTACACCAACCATTTATTAGTAAATTGTATAGTCAACTTTAAACTGTGACCCATTGCATTGGCCGAATGTATGATAGGCTTTTGTTTTTCCATCCAAGGAAAGCACAAAGGTCAACAATAAATTTACATTTTGATCAAAAAATAAAAATTTATATTTTAATAGAGAAAGGGGCATTCAAATCTGAGATTTAATGTACCTATTATCTCAATTTTAATCACTAGGCTAAGTTTTCCAATCATGATATTAAATACATTCCGATCACAAAAACTTGTATAGTGAAATAGCCAGATAAAATCTTTCGTCTTTCTACCTCTTTTTCACGCCTCACGAAATAAATTTGTCCTATAAATATGCATGTCACTTTCTTGAATTTCTTTATTTTTAGCTCGTCCTCACGTCAATTTCTTCCACTACGGAGAGTAGGAGACCACAAAGCCACAACTCATTGACGCTTTCCCAGGCTAGGGTCCCTCCTTAGAACCAAAAAATCAACTCACTGACTATTCACAAATCACCACCCAATTACGATCATGGGGCATACGTATCATTTTTGTCCAATCCATTTGAGGACATGAAATCATTAATCCAAATGACATGAATAATATATTGCTATCAATACTATAGCTAGCTAGGAAGTTTGGAAACGAAAGCACTACCAAAATTTCCAATATAGGAAACAGGGTATATTTTCTTATCATCCAACTCCAAGTGATCCATCGTAGTCGTCATAGACATACGAGTCATATCATTGTATCTTCCTCGTTGGCGAGCTAAAAATAAAAAAAAAAACGATGATGGCAAAGCTGGCAAAAACTGATCCGACCTGAATTTAATTCGGAATATTTAAACCCGAAATGGCCCGAGATCGAAATGACCCGACCCGAAACCCGAAAGTTGTGAGATAACATTTGTCAAATCCGTTAGTTAATCCGAAACCAAACCGGTATTTGACCCGATGTCTTCGACCTGTATCTGACCCGATCTGTATTTGACCCGACCTGACCGACCCGTTTTCCAGGTCTACGTGATGGTCATCGAGGCGGAGTAGTCAAGGAAATTAAAGTTCAAATATCCATATTATCTTAAGGAACAAAAAAAATCGTATAAGAGAAATTCAATTAGATAAATTGACACCCTAATCGGCACAAGTCACATTGGGGGCACAACAAAAAAAGTTGGGTTTTAGGTAAATTTTAAAAATATTTCAATACTATAAATAAATTAGATGAAAGTCTTGTGTAGTTGTGTAAGATTGTTTCATGGTAAGTAGGCCTGACACCTTTTTCTTTTTTTCAAATGTAACATTGGTTATATCTAAAAAGTAATACTTTTTGTCCAAAAAGTAGTTATACTTTTTTTCGACAACTACAACTATTTGAAATAACATTTTCGTCCAAAAGTAATAATTTCTTCTTTCAAAATATAATTGTCGTCACTGTGATTGTCGGTGGATACCCTTAGTTATGAACCAAAAAAAAATATATATAACCACCATTCTACAGAAAAATTGACTTATATGAGGATGATGCTTGCTTATAATAATTTATTTATTTATTTTTGAATGGAAACACTGTCATTTCAAAGCAACTCCTACCATAAAATTTTGAAAGTCGCAAAAAATATTTTCAACTTTGACTCATAAAAGTACTCAAAGAATATCATCAAGGGTATCATTTTTTGACCCTAACACACCACTTAACTATTATTATTATTATTATTATTATTATTATTATTATTATTATTATTATTATTATTATTATTATTACCACCACCACCACCACCACCACCACCACCACCACCAACAACAACAACAACAACAACATTATTATTATTATTATTATTATTATTATTATTATTATTATTATTATTATTATTATTATTATTATTATTATTACTACTACTACTACTATTATTATGCAGGAGTTTCGTCAAGTTTCACTTTTCTCCAGAAATTTATGATTTGTTTTAATTTAGGGTAAGTTCTTTTCTATTTATTAGACTTTACCCAATCAGTAGAAATCAATGGCAACACCTTACCTAATCAGTGTCAATTAGTGTCAACACCTTATTGAATCAGTGAGAATCAGTGGCATGACCTTACTCAATCAGTGGAAATCAGTAACATGGCTCATATTTCTACTCACAGAATCAGTGTCATGATCTTATTGAATTAGTGAGAATCAGTGGAGGATCTTACTGAATCAGTGGAAAGATCTTACTGAATTAGTGGGAATCAACAGAATAACCTTACCGAATCAATAAAAATCAGTAGCGAGACCCTACCTAATCAATGAAAATCAATAAAAAAACTTACCCAATCAATAAAAAAATCAGATTTTCTCACATTTTTCGAGTTTCTAGTAGGTACCTTAACTAATTTCCCGTCCTAAAAAAACATGCGCTTGAATAGAGAACATACTATTATGGCAATGGCGTGAAGAACATAGTAAAAGCAGGAGACCATTTATGCATTCACTTCAAATTTCCTGTCCCAAATGGCCAATCGTTGTACCATATTAATGTCCATGACTTTCCCAATTCGAAGAACAACCATCATCACCATCTTCAAAATCACAGCACAATTGGTTGATACTAGAGAGAGAGAGTGAGTGAGAGTGAGAAAAGGGTGAAATGGGCAAGAGCAAAAACCCACCATGGTCAGAGCTTCCACCAGAAATACTTCAATTAATCGGCAAATCAACTAAATTCTGCCATTACCGTGTTCAATTCAGGGCAGTCTGTAAATCATGGCGTTACTCTCTCTCTCCTGAAAACAGTGCCCATCTCTTATCTTCAAATTTACCCCTCAAAATCCCATGAAGCCCCTTTTGCCGTCGTGGGAATTGTTGGTTTCTTGTATCAACTACTAGCTTTGTAATTCAACCCACAAAAGGCCCATTTAAAGACACCCCTTCACTGCTCGTTGTAGATGAGCTCAACCCGGGCTTTCTCTCTCCTCGATATCCGCTCTCGAACTCGCTTCGACCCAGTTGGGATCTTGGGAACCGGAATTCCAGGTACTTGAACTTGTTGGAGACTTGGGTTTTGGTGCTCGATCAAATATTCTCATGTCGCACTCTACGTGTTCGACGAAATGCCGCAGTGAAAGGGAAAGAAAGGTAATTTTGAGCCGTTATCTGGTTGGACATATGTTTCTGATAAAGCTGTGATGTTGAGCAACCCTGTTTGTGATGATGATTTTATAGTTATGGTGTTATATGATGTGGGAGGGCGGGGGTTTTGAGGGTGAAAAATGGAGAGTGGAAGGTGGTGTGTGATGGGTGTGATGATGATTTTATAGTTATGGTGTTATATGATGTGGGAGGGCGGGGGTTTTGAGGGTGAAAAATGGAGAGTGGAAGGTGGTGTGTGATGGGCAGAGCTTAAAATGTTATGACATCGTTAAGTTTAAGGGGGGAATATATGGAATTGATCACAAAGGGCAAGCTTTTTTTGTTGACTATAATTATGAAGTGGGTTCTGTAAACATTGTCATTGTCACTAAGATGGGCGAGGGTGGCGAAGGTGGAGGGAAAAGGCTGGTGGTCAATTCGAAATCGTCTCCTCAGGAACTTGACATGGTTGTCCGGAAGATAAGAAGCTCAAGTTTTACATTCGCGGTTTACAAGCTGAATGAAGTTGGGCAAATGTGGGAGAAAGTTAGCAAGTTGGGCAATTGGTTGTTTTTCGTGGGTGTCGATGTGTCGTTTTGTTCTTCACTCGAAGATTTTCCTGGACTCAATGGTAACTGTATGCGCATTCATCCTGGAAACTGCATATTTTATAGTAAAGGAAGCTTTCCTGTATGTGGGCATGGGGAGGATGGTGATGGATATCTATTTGGAGTTGGAAAAGATGGGACTGCGATGAACATTGGCCAGTACCACGTGGGAGATCGTTGTGCCACTGGTCTCCTAGAGCCAGCTTATGATATCATGTTTACTCCTCCAATCTTTATCTAGTCTATTGGTTTGACGTGATGTGAGTTTCTTTTCCTTGTTTTGATCTTGTGCACTTGTAATGCCCTGCTCTTTGTGCCATGACTTCAGTAGTTTAATTTCAAACTTGTATGACAACCGCAACACCATGAGCAAGAGAGGCGTATTGATAAGCTAAAATATATGCATATGGAGGGTATTTTTACTAGCACAATGATCAGTTTGATATAATGCATCATTTTGTTTGAAGTGACCAAAAATAAATTCCCCCAATGCTTCGCACTTGACACGGGTAACCTCATTAAGATTACACCATTAGAGACGCCCTTATCAGAACATCACGTGCATGGCTAACCTCATGGGCGACATGGGTAACCTCGTTAACTTGTCGGCTAAACTTGAACCAATCCCCCCTTTTGGTTATGCATCATGTTTATTGTATTCGTTAACCTCGTTAAATGTTAAAGTTAAGAGTTTCCCCCTACAGTTAATAAGAGTAATTGTTCTTCAACCCTTTCTTCTGGAGCTTGATTCTATTTTGTCCCTTAGCTCAAGATTCCCCTATTAATTTGCAAATTGCATTTTCTTGGCAAAGCAGTTCTCTCTCTGCATTGTAGTTTATGTGCTGTCACTGCAGATCATTGGTACATGCAGCAAGAGCACACCATTTTACCGGAATGTGATAATATTTTGCCACTTGTGCCATATATGTTGCAATGACTTCAAACCATAAAAAGTCCATCTGAATTAGGATTTCTGGCAAAAAATATCAACCTGGATGAGTTAGATCAGAGTTAAACAAGGGAAAGTACATCTATTGCTCAGAGCTGGACTACCGATGTGCTATTGGGACAACTTGCTTTATTCAAAGAAGTGGTAACTGATCTCTTCTGGCTTGCTCCTTTGGAGTCATTCTGAATAAAAAGAATGATTGATGTAAACTGCAATGGTCGTCTCAACTCTGTATTCATTTGGAAGGTCGTTATATGGCCTGTAACTGTAAGTATATTTTTTTCTCTCAATATGATCTCCATTCTCCGCACCCTATGAGGTTGATTGATCCTTGGTTGAGTGTTAATAGCTTACACAAGTGACCTAGTGATGAGTAGACCTCATACTAAGTATAAGAATATATGAGATATATATTTGTATATTCTTGGTAGAAAAGATATAAGGAGCTGACATTATTTGCGATTGGCAGCTTCTAAGGATGGATGTCTTAGTTTCGTGGGTCTGTGGTGTAGATCTTTATGAGTAGCTGACTAGCTGGTGCCTGATATCACCTTCTCTTTCCCCACCAGGCGTTCGGGGGTGGGAAGATGGATGTATTTTAAGTTCACCAGCTCTGGTATTACCAACTGATATTGATAACTAGCTTGCATGTAGGTTAACCTTTGTATTATGGTGCTTAACAAAGTGGAATGTTGCTTTTAGAGACTGAAGCAGCTGATTTTGATGAAGATCTTCCTACTAAGTTCATTCCTAGTGTTTTCTGAGCTTGAAGCCTTGAAGTTATAACTTGGCACCGTTAGCTTTTATCTAATGACTTTGGTGGGTCTGCACTGTAGAACTTCATGAATAGTTGGTGCCTGATGTCACCTTTTTTTTGCCCACCTACTGGGGAGGTACTCATTCTAAGTTCACCAACTTGGGCACTTGCTTCAAGCTTGATTTTCTGTCTGACGCTATTGTGCTCCAAGAGTTCCTTATTTAGAGAGTGCACAAATTTAGCTGTCAACAATCTAGCATTATTTCAAGCCTGAACTTAAATACTTAATTCCTTCTGTGTTTTCTGTAAGAAGTTGACCACAATTTTCACCTTTTGCTACGTTGGAAAGGTTGACATTAACTCTGTATTTTTGTCTGATAGCAAAAATGATCATGACAAAGTACATGTAGTCTGAGATCTGAAATGTGTAAACAATGACTTTCTATTTATGATGTGGTAAGAACTCAGAAGTTACAAAGAATTGCATGGAACAGTTCCATATTACAAAACATGAGAACTAGAATTTTTCCCACAGTTGAATAGCAGCTTCCTCAAGCAGCTGGAAAGTGCCTTGTTGGCCATCCCCTTATGGCGTCTCCTATCATCTTTCCTCGCATTGTTGAGAGTTAGATTAGCATGTTTGTACTGGGCATCAGTGTGATCTTCCACCTGCTTCTGATCTTGATTGATATTCATGTTACGGTTGCTGCTGCTATCTATGTGTTTAGTGCTTAAACCAGCATACTCTGATTGACTGGCAGGACCATCTTCACCCAGTTCTGGAGGAAGCACTTCTTCTTCAACTTCAGGTTCCTTAGTGGGCATATTCTGCTGGTTCAGATCATCCTCAGAAAAGGTAGATTTCTGGGAAGAACATTTTTCTTCAGCAAGACTACATCTATACTCAGGTACAAGTTCTGTAATTAATTCATCCATCAAATCAGCCATCCGTGCAGCATCTTTATCTGACAACTTCAGCTGCACTGACATCTCTTCTCCGACAGATAGAGCTGTATCCGTTTGAAGAAAGAAGACAAAATCGGCCCTATCTGCAGTCCCTTTCAAATCAGCAATCCAAAGGGTCATCGAAATTGAATCTCTGTCCTTCATTTTCCCTTGCAACTTGAACACGTTCATCTCAGTGACAGCAACCTTCACTACCTCAACTGGAGGAGACGAGAATGAGAAACTCATGGCTGTACTCACTGATCTTGTCAGAGAGGGGCTACATGATGTAAGCGAGCCAGAACTGTCCGACGCAAGGAATGGGTTGTCCAAGAGATCAATTGCTGCTGGTCTCTCTGACGCCGGAGCCAAACACTTATCAATAAACTGCCTGACTTGGGGATCAACCATTTTGTCCAAAGCGCCAGGCTTTATTCCCGAAGTAACCTTCTTGTAAACCTGGGCTGTGTTCTTGCATTCGCTATATGGCAACTCACGAGTGACCATCTGCAGCATGCACATCCCGAAAGAGTAGATGTCAACGAGCTGATTATACTCCTCTTCATAAAGCTCTGGTGCCATGAATTCAGGCGTGCTAATATTACTCCGAGCATTAACGCCTTGCAGAGCTGTTGCAAGCCCAAGATCACCGATTTTAACCTTGCCATTGTTTCCATTAACAAAGATGTTCTCACACTTGAGATCTCTGTGCACAATTGGCGGATTATGGCTGTGAAGGTAATCCAGCCCCTTAAGAATCTGTCTTGCCCACTTCTTGATAGCCTTGTTATCAAGAAGACCATGTTTCTTGCGGTACTGTCCCAGATTCCCAGACGTCAGGAGCTCAGTGATCATATTGAAAGTCTTGTTCTTGCTATCCACCCAAGAATGGTGGCACCTGATCACATTCTCATGTTTCAAGGACTTCAACAGATTGGCTTCTGAATACAACCTTTTAAGCTTTTTCTCTGACTTCAAGATTTCGTCAGATATCTCGGATTTACTCCATGCAACTTCTGTCCCATTAACCTCATCAAAGGCCTTGTAAACTGTTTTGGAAAATCCTTCACCCAAGATCTCATCGTACCTCACATATTGTCCTGTTGGGTCTCTCTCAACAATCTCAAATTCATCACTGCTTCCGCTTTGGTCCGAAGACGTGGAAACTGAACTCAAATCCATAATCCCAGAAAATATTTTAAGCAGTACAACAAGAAATATCAATCTGTCACCCAAGTTTTTGGCTAAAAGACGTACCCTAGATGAAGTTCTCAACTTCAGAGAAAGCTTCCAAGGCAATAGAAAAGGGATCGAATGCGGGTTTGAAACTGAATTGGGATGTGATCAAGCCCCTCATGGTGGAATTTGCTCGCAGTTTCGAATGACGTATGTCTTTTGGTGAAAGGCGTGTTGCAGAATTGAGGGAGAGACGAAAGCTTGGATCTTGAAGGGTGATGGGTAAGGTTCTTGAAGGGTTTACGGAGAGTAGATCAGTGACCTTTAGAGGTTGTGGTTCTGCGTTACGTATAGGGCAAGGTAATCTTTATTTGGTTTCCAAATTTGTTAAGAATTACCCTCTCTCGTGTTCTGTTATATGTGCGCTACTTTGTATGCCTTCTGCTTCTTATGATTTATGTTATCTATATTTATGTACACATAAAAAAGTTACCTAATAATTATAAAATCCTTTTTTATTTACTTATTTATAATTTGAGTGAAATCTTCAAGACTTCAGCCGAACTGAAGGATTCTAGATTAACCAGGAAACAACCTAATGCCCTACGTTTGTTTGTAGGATTTCTTTTTTCGGGGAAAAGATATCAAATTTTGATGAAGTTTACAACTGAATGTCAATAACTACTTTAGGTCAACTTGTACACCCGGTCATGAGTTCAAACCTTTTAGGGAACACTTAGATGAATTAATTCGTGGAATACCCGAGGCCGTGCTTTAGGAGGTGCCCTTTAGCCACGCTTTGCCAAACCCAAAAAAAAAAACTACTTTAGATCCAGAAAAAATAAAATGTATCAATAAACAGAAAATAGTTAACTAAAGACCTGTAACTGTTGCATATGCTTGCACAATTTATTACTTACAATCAAACAAGATTTGCAAGTCCTGTTCCTCAGTCCTGTTTCTTAGCAAGAAGATGATTGATTCCCTAGCTCTTTAAGCACCTTCTTCATCTTGGTCCTGATAGAATAGAAGCGGAAATTTGTGTCGTTCCATCTGTCGTCGATGGATTCCCTTCTATCATTGGGACTGTCAAGGAGTAATCATTGATTGGCTCCAAGATCATTGCCCCCTCCAAAACTTTTACCACGGTTGACATGGAACGGCGTCTCACTGGTTCAGTGTGCAAACACCAGATTGCAAGCTTTAAAGTAATCTTGATGTCTTCACTGTTTTGTTGCATATCCTCACTGCATTTATCCAGTAGATTGGATAATTGACTCTCCTCAGCTGCTTTTTTAGTAATGTGAACAAGCAGGTTGCTTTGCTCAGGTTGGGAACAATCCAAGTTCTTCCTCCCAAAAATTACTTCTAGCACTACAACCCCATAGCTGTACACATCAGCCTTTTCCGTTATCTTTTGGCTTAACCATTCAGGGGCAAGATACCCTCGAGTTCCTCTCAATTGAGTCATTACAAAGCTTTGATCCCTATCTATTAGCTTTGCTAGGCCAAAATCGGATAACTTGGCATTAAATTCATCATCTAGAAGCACATTTTGGGGTTTTACATCTAAATGAGCTATTCTCTTCTGGCATCCCGCATGCAAATAAGCGAGCCCCCTTGCAGTCTGTAGGATAATGTTTTTCTTAGTACCCCAACCTAGTAATTCTCTTGAATTAGTGTTAAAGATCCACTTATCCAGTGATCCCTTGCTCATGTACTCATACACCAAAAGCCTCTGCATATTTTCAGCACAAAATCCAACCAATTTCACTAAATTGAAATGGTGTATGCTGCCTATAGTCTGAACCTCTGCCGTAAATTCCTTCCTTCCTTGTCCAAGGCGATCCAATCGTTTTACTGCAATTCTAGTCCCATCACTTAAGCTTCCCTCAAAAACAGAGCCGAAGCCACCACCACCAAGCTTTTGTTGCATATCAAAATTGTTAGTTGCGATCACCAAATTTTCGTAAGTGAAATTCATTGGACTGCCAGAGAGTAGCTGCAGTGAGATCTCCCATGGTTTTGCATCTTCCTGGGATTCTACCTGATGCCTTTTTTTTTTTTCTGTAAACCATTACAAGAGCCCACAACACAAAAATTGAAACTACAGGAGCAAGTATTCCTAGCACAATTTTGGGTATCTTCCTAGAAGTTCTTCCGCTTGTAGAGCTTGCAGATGTGATCTGATGAGTCCCACCAGTACCATCACTTTTGTTATGCACATGATTCCCTGTAGTAACAATGCTCACTGAGGACCTAAAACTTGGCACTTGCCCACTAAGATTATTGTTCGAGACATCAATTATTTTAAGCTGGGGCAGGGTTGCCAGACTCTCTGGTATTAAACCTGTCAAGTTATTATAGTTCAAATATAATGCACGCAGAGATGTTAAGTTTGCAAGGGTAGGAGAAATAGTGCCATTAAATCCCTGCTTAGCCAAATTAAGTTGAGTAATGTTGCCAGCGACATCACAAGTCACAAAATTCCAATGCTTGCATGCATCATTACCTCTCCAAGCCTCAGCGAGCTTCAATGGATAACCCAATGCTCCAGCAACCTCCAGCAGTATCGTCACTTGAGGATCACAATCTCCCACAACTTCCTTGCAAAACATGTGTGTTTCCAAGTTCACTGTTAGGCCAGGGAAAATAGGCCTTGGCCCTTGGAGCTCATTGTTAAGCAACGTTATGTTGCTTAATCTTCGTAAGGACATCAATGATTGTGGCAGAACCCCAGTCAACAGATTGTCTCGCAGCTGCAGGTCGAAAAGGCCAGTGCAATTTGAGAGGTCAGGGATTGGCCCAGTGAGCATATTGGCATGTAACCAAACTTGCTTCAATGATGTCATCGATGCAAGCACACCAATGGGGCCAGATAAACCTATATACTGATTATTAAGCCAGAAGTTTTTGATCTGGGTTTTTCGGAGGGTATCCGGAAGTGAGCCTGTCAGGTTGTTGTATGATAACTTCAGAGTCTGCAAACTATGGAGGTACTCGAAAATATCTGGTATTGGTCCTATGATGTTGGCACTGCTAGCATCAAAGGAGACCAAACTCGGCGACTGGGTCAACTCTATGGGTATAGTCCATGGGCTCAGGTTTGGGTTTACACTGAAAGAAAGAACCTGAAGGCTGTGCAGGCCTGCAAAGGTTCCATCTGGTACAAAACTGAAGTTGTTATTGTCCAGATAGATATCTTTGAGGAACCTGAGGTTGGCTAAGGAGGGGAGTGGACCAGAGAGGATATTATTCTCGAGAGAGATCGTGGTGAGCTGGGAGAGGGAGTTGAGATTAGCAGGGAGACTGCCAGAGAGAGATTGGGATGGTAATTTGATGGAGATGACGAGGCCGTTGTTGTTGCAGACTACACCTGACCATTTGCAGAAGTTGGAATCAGACCAACCTGATGGCTTAGGAGAGAGTAATGAGGCAAGTTCCTTCATCACAATTCCATCATCATCTGAAGCTGAGAGTGAAAGGATGAAGGAAATGGAAAACAAAGGAAACATTATTAGATACAAAGAAGAGCCCATTTCAGCAATTTGGGAAGGAGAGGAAAAGTTTATAGGTGCAGGTAATTCTAATTTTTGTTTGTGTAATATGGGCAGGGTCTCTACGTTAACAAGTAACTGCTAGTTCGTTCTTAGTTTTCTTTTATGAATTACTTTCTGCCAAAATAAAATAAAACAGCAAGGAACTACTGTTCATATAGTCACACACACTCTTAAAAAATATTAGCGTGTCCACATTTTCTTTTCTTTTTCTGGGGGGAGAAGACCTGAAGTCAATTCAGTATTGTCGTTAAACATAGAAAATCCACAATTGACCGGAGTAGAGTTGAATGAGCTGTCATCCACTAGCAGCTTGTAATAGGTCACAGGTTCCATGTGTTCAAATGACAGTTTGTAAAGAATGTTGAAAAACATTCATTAGACCAAGACTCAAGAATAGTTAAGACTTTGTGATTAAGTTTGTACAGAATGATACTGGAAGTTATTTTCGTCTTTGAACATGTTCAAAATCACAAGTGCTAGGAACTAATTTAATTTTCCCATTTTGTGTAGAGGACTGCGAATGCGACCTTTGATGCTTGTTTAGAGATATGCAGTTTACTGTGAAGGTGAGTAATTCAATGACACTTTACACATGTAAGATTCGAACTAAACCTGAGGGGGTAGCTCAGCTGGTAAGACCTCTGTGAAATATTCCAGAGGTCCCAGACTCCAAGGTTCGAGTCCCCTCAGGGCCACTGGAGGTTTTACCGGTCATTAACTTCAGGGCATGGGTTTAGTCAAGCAAAGCTTCGACACCCATGTTATCCAGAAAAAAAATTGTGAAAGATGTGATGTCTATTTAGAAGATATGTGACTAACCTTAATTACTGCTAACTTTTTCCTGTAATGACATTTCATCGGTCTTTGGTTTCACTTTTATAGTGTAAGTTAGATTGTCCTAGGAGCTATTGGTTTAAACTTTAAGTTGAGAAGCTCTCAACATAAACTTGTCTTAAGGCTGGTTTTATTCTTGTTAAGTATCTTGATTTATGGTTAGGACTTAGGACTCAGGAGTCAGGACCCAACTCTCATAATTCAGAAACAAAGAGTCGTGATTCTTCGTCACGTAAGTTTTATATCATGCACTATTCCTCCCCAAAGCTCTTGACCTATAGTTGATTCATCAGTTTCATAAAATAGATTTCATAGTGTCATAAGGCGCTCTTCTTCGTTCCATGTGAGTATGTGATATTCACCCTAGAAAAGCTGGCATGGTTTGCCTGTTCTGAAAACCATGTGTGAGTGCTATCGTAAGATTTGAAGTGCTTCGAAGCTACATGGAAGTTGGAAGTGATTTATTCTGCACCTTAAGAATTGAAGAATATTTGACTATTTAACTAGCTAGACACACTAGTACAAGTCATTTGCAAGTTTAAGACATGACCGTTATGTGAATTGGGGTACATATGGGGATGCTGTTTCATTTTTTCCTTGATCACCAAGATCTGTCATTTCTGTGGCAAGATGCATGCCTTCTTCATCTTGGACCTGATAATTCAGAGATAGAAATTTGTGTTGTTGGCTCCATAGTTGGGTTTCCCCCAGTTGTCGGGATAGTCAAGAGGTAGTCACTAGCTTCTGGGATAGCATTACCCTCCAACACTTTCACTGCCATTGACATTGAAAGCCGCCTTGCGGGCTCAGTATGCAAACACCAGATTGCAAGCTTTACTGTCTTCTCTATGTCTTCACTGTTTGTTGCATATCCTCACTGCATTTATCAAATAGATCATACAATTGACTCTTCTCAGCTGCTTTTTTAGCAATGTGAACAAGCAGGTGGCTTTCATCAGGTTGGGAATAATCCAGGTTCTTCCTCCCAAAAACTACTTCTAACACTACAACCCCATAGCTGTACACATCAGCCTTTTCGGTTATTTTTCGGCTTAACCATTCAGGGGCAAGATACCCCCGAGTTCCTCTCAACTGAGTCATTACAAAGCTTTGATCCCTATCTATTAGCTTTGCTAGGCCAAAATCGGATAACTTGGCATTAAACTCATCATCTAGAAGCACATTTTGGGGTTTTACATCTAAATGTGCTATTCTCTTCTGGCATCCCTCATGCAAATAAGCGAGTCCCCTTGTAATCTGGAGAATAATGTTTTTCTTAGTACCCCAACCTAGTAATTCTCTTGAGTTAGTGTTGAAGATCCACTTATCCAGCGACCCCTTGCTCATGTGCTCGTACACCAAAAGCCTCTCCATATTTTCAGCACAAAATCCAACCAATTTCACTAAATTGACATGGTGTATGCTGCCTATAGTCTGAACCTCTGCCGTAAATTCCTTCCTTCCTTGTCCAAGATTATCCAATCGTTGTACTGCGATTCTCGTCCCGTCACTTAAGCTTCCCTCAAAAACAGACCCGAAGCCACCACCCCCAAGCTTCTTTTGCATATCAAAATCGTCGGTTGCGATCACCAAATTTTGATAAGTGAATCTCACTGGGCATCCAGAGGCGAGCTGCGAGGACCTCTCCCATGGTCCTGCATCTCCTTGGGATTCTACCTGATCCCTTTTCTTTCTATAAACCTGTATAAGAACCCACAACACAAAAATTGAAACTACAGGGACAAGTATTGCTACCACAATTTTGGGCATCTTCCTAGTGTTTGCTGAGGTGGTCTCATGAGTCCCATCAGTACCTTCACTATTGTTCTGCACATTGTTACCAATCGTGATAATACTCACTGAGGGCCCAAAACTTGGCACTTGCCCGCTAAAATTATTGTTGGAGACATCCACTATTCTTAGTTGGCGCAAGGTTGTCAGACTATCCGGTATATTACCTGCCAAGTTATTGCTGTTCAAATGCAATTGACGTAGATATGTCAAGTTTGCAAGGGTAGGGGAAATGGTGCCACTAAAATTTTGCCTTGCTAGATTTACAGTTATCTGGCCAGCATCACAAGTCACAAATTTCCAATGGTTGCACACATCATTACCTCTCCAAGCCTTAGCAAGCTTCAATGGAGAACCCCAAGCTGCAGCAACCTCCAGCAATATCGTCACTTAAGGATCACAGTCTCCCGCAACATCCTTGCAGAACATGTTTTTCCCAAAGTCAGCTTTCACCCTTTCAGGGAAAATCGGCATTGGGCCTTGGAGCTCATTGTTAAGCAGTGATATGTTGCTTAATCTTGGTAACCTCATCAATGATTGTGGCAGAACACCAGTTAATAGATTGTCCTGCAGCTGCAGCTCAAAAAGGCGAGTACAGTTTGAGAGGTCAGGGATTGGCCCAGTGAGCATATTGCCATGGAACCACACTTGCTTCAGTGAAGTCATTGATGCAATCACATCAATAGTGCCAGATAGACCTACATGCTGATTATTAAGCCACAAATTCTCGATCTGGGTTCCACGAAGGGAATTCGGAAGAGAGCCTGTCAGGTTGTTGTATGATAGGTTCAGTGTCTGCAAATGTTGGAGGGACTCGAAAATTTCTGGTATCGGTCCTATGATATTGGCACGAGTGGCGTCAAAGGAGACCAAACTCGGTGACTGAGCCAACTCTTTGGGTATAGTCCATGGGCTCAGGTTTGGGTTATCACTGAGAGAAAGAACCTGAAGGTCAGTTAGGTTTGCAAAGGCACTATCTGGTACAGAATTGAAGTTGTTGGATCCTAGAAATATTTTTTGGAGTGGGAGGTACGCAAATGAAGGGAGTGCACCAGAAAGAAGGTTGTTCTCAAGAATGATTGTGGTCAGCTGAGAGAGGGAGTTGAGATTCTCAGGGAGACTGCCAGTGAGTGATTGGGATTGTAAGCTGATTTCGGTGACAAGGCCGTTGTCGTTGCACTGTACACCTAACCATTTGCAAGTCGGAGTCAGACCAACCTGATGGTCTAGGAGACAGATTTGAAGCTAGTTCTCTCATCACCATCTCATCATTTGCAGCTGAGAGTGTAAGAAGAAACGAAGTAAATAACAAAGGTGGCAAAATGAGGCACACATAAGATCCCATTTTCAGCAATTGGTGTGTTTACTGTTAATCTGATATGTTATGTGGGACGAGAAGGTTAAGATTACAGCATCAGATATTCTGATTTTGTATGTTTTGTGAATTTTGGAGGGGGCTTTACATTAACAACAAGCTACTACTCATATAGTCACTTTAGTTTGTTGTTGGAAAGTATTACTCCTATATATTAATGTTTGTCTGGTTTTCAATTGGTTTGATTTTCTCAGTCTTCCAAGTCAAGTCCGTGTTATGAACAGCACTATCAGACCAGAAGTGACACTATCCGTACCAAAAACAAAGGTAACTCTCTTGGTCTTTGTCTTCTCACTGGTGGTCTTAGGACCATACTATGGGGTGTGCCAGAAGTGACATTAAGTCTGTACCTTTCCAAGTTTTAGTCGATGATCGAGGCCCCGTGACGAACATTTATCATGATAAGTTTGTACAATAATGATACCGGAAGTTTCTCATCTGTAAATGAGAAGGAACCAACCTACCCAAATTGAGCTAATTAGAGGACCAGCTTGTAGTCCTATCCTATACATGCGTGCTTTTTGTGCTTAATGCTATAATAAACATGTGTGAAATTACAAGCGCATGGAACTAATTTTATTTTCGAATCTTTGTGTGCAGGACTGCGAAATGAGAGTTGTGTTGCTTGTTTAGAGATGGCCAGTTTACTATGATGGGAAAATGCGGGGCAGACCTGACAGAAGTCACAAGATATCTGTGAGGGATAATATGAAAATGAAAAGGTCGACGCCGTTTCATGGTAAGACATTTAAAAGTAACATTTTTTTTTTTAAATTTAAATTATAACATTAAATTGTTAATCTGTAGTTCAAAACACTTCTTTTGTTCAAAATGTAAAGGTCGTCTCACGGAAGATACTCCCTCTGCTCCAAAATCTATTTTCCACTCTCCATTTTGGTTTGTTTCATATTCTCATTTCTTTATATATCTGGTATTAATTTTTGTGGCAAAAATTAATCTTACATTCTTACCCCTAAGTTGGGCCACTTGCACTCAAAAGTCAAAATGCAATTATTTCTCTCTTCCTTTTCAATTTAATTTGAAATAAACTAGGGCAAATGGGGAAAGAAGGGGCAAAAGATGGTTTGTCTAGGTTTTTGTGCTAACACGATGTAAATTTCTTTTGGAACCGAGGGAGTACAAAAATTAGTCCATATAAAGGAATAAAAGAAAGAAAAAGAGGAAATACAAAATCTCGTATGAGGCCTCTCATACAAACATGATGTCATACCGACGTCATGCTTGTATATAGAGGTAGCCTCACCTTAAGGTGGCCTAATACAAGAAATTAGCAAGGGAAATCATGAAATTAAAAGTTGTGAACAAATTGAATGTATAAACAAGTGTAGTAGTTGATTAATAATTTATGAAATAAAAATTGGGCACATAGTTGATTAATACGTTTTGATGCATCCTAAAAACAACAGCAAAGATGAGGTTATACTTATATTATACATTTATCCCCTCAAAAAAGAAATTATATTAAATTGCTTATTGTCATTTTACCTCAAATCAGTTACTCGTCCTTAAGTTAAAAGACATGAACGGAAAATGAAATCAGGCCTGGGAAGATATTTTTGCCCTATACAATCAATCAAGAATCTGATGAACTTAAGAGCAACAGCAAACATAGAAATTCTTCAACATAAGCCACCTGAAAGGCTTAAGATGTCCATGAAATTGAAATGTTTCTATAGCCAATACACAAACTAATTAAACAAGGTTTAAAGTTGAAACCAATGAACCATGAAACATAAACAGCAACATTTTTCTGATTCAAAAACTTCTTCCTTATCAAACAGTACAACCATGGAAGATTATGGAACTATGAGTAGTATTATAATGACCCACTTCAGCAGTTATAACAAGAGTAGAACTAATAGGAATGGTGCAGAAACTGCCGATTAGCTTTACAACATCAAATCCTGTCTTTCATGTCATCAACGAAACATTATTCCTATGAAAATGAACTCTCCCATAATCCAAAACCCTCACTTACGTACGACCCTGGAAAAATGTCATCACCACCACCATCATCATCATCATCATCATTGTCATCATTCTCATCTTGATTTTCGTAGTGTGGTTCGACGCATGGTTATCTCCAGGACAATTTGGTAGTGGCAATCCACAAAGTTGAGGGTTCCCCATGTACGCCAAAGGAATAAAGGATTGAAGCTGAGTGCCGAGCGGAATTTTCCCTGACAAGATGTTGTTTGACAGATCCAAGAATCCCAGAAAATTCAGATTGACTAGACTTGTTGGGATCTCACCAGAAAGATGGTTGTTTGACAAATCAAGAATTTCTAGAGAACTCAATTGCCCGATTTCGGGAGGAATGTTTCCAGTCAATTTGTTTCTTGCCAAGTCCAAGGAAACCAGTGTTCTGAGTGAAGCAATTCCGCTGGGAATTTGTCCTTCCAAGTCATTGTCGGAAATATCTATAAATTTTGCCAGTCCTACTTCAGTATTCGTAATACTCATCTCCCTTCCTCTCACCGTAAGGATTGTTGGATCATTGTACGTATATAAAGTGGAAGAATGGTCTCTGTTGTAGGTAGCATAACATGCTTGTAGTGACAAGAGATTATCCTCATTTGCCATTGCTCTAAGATTGCTTATGCAGTCTGGAATGGTACCTGAGATGTGGTTACCTGAAAGATCCAATATGTGGAGCTTGGAAAGATCACAAAGGAAAGATAACCCACCATTAAAATTGTTTCTCCGTAAGATGAGGATGATGATACCCTCAACAATGTTTAGGGACCCCGTAAACAAATTATATGCAGCATCAAGAATAACCAACGATGTACAGTTTTGCATGGATGTGGATAATTCTCCGGAAAAGCTATTATTACGCAAGTACAACATTTCCAGAGAAGTTAAGGCACCAAAGGATGTGGGTAGATTTCCGGAGAAGTTATTGTGTTCCAGGTGTAATGTTGACAACTTAGTAAAATTTATCCAACAATCAGGAAGAGCATGCGAAAAGAGGTTATATGAGACATCAAGACTGGACATCTGCATTTCGGTGTTTGGACACAAGAAAGAACTGGCATCTGTGAAGTTGTTGCTGTTAAGTAACAATGACCAAACTTCTCTTGCAAATGATGGTATTCTGCCCTCAAGTAAGTTTGAACTCAAATCTACAGTAGGCCAGTAACTAAACACAACTGAAGTGATATTGGATGGCAGGATCCCATTGATCTGATTGTGCGACATATTGAAATATTGCAAGATTAGATGGCAATGGGTTCCAAAAAGAGCGGGGCATCGTATCTGATATACTAGCATTAGATATATCAAGGTACGAGAAACCTGTCTGTGTTAAAAGCCACTTAGGGAATTGGAGGCCGAGCTTGCACGAACGCATATCTATGTACTCCAACTGAAATGGAGGAATCCAATTGGAACTTACATTGACCACCAATGTCGGATTATTGGAAACGACTAAATGCCTTAACCTTGAAAGATTTGAGAAATGGTTGTTGGAGAGAGTACCTTGGAATCGATTGTTGGAAAGATGCAAGGTTTCGAGCACAGAAAGTTGTCCCAAACTTTGGCTGATGGTGCCATTCAGCTGATTGTTATCAATAGACAATTCTTTCAATGAAGAAAATGCGCCAATCTTGTCAGGAATAGAACCCCAAACCCGATTATAGCTCAACTTTAAAGACATAAGTGACTCTTGCGCACATCCAGATAAAGCATGAATGATATTGGAGATGTCGTCAGTCATATTGCTGCCATGTAAGGATAGTGTCTGTAAGCTACATAGATTGCCAAGGGATTTTGGAAGACAGCTTCTGCCTTGAATATTGTTCGAGGAGAGTTCATGACATTCAATCCGATTTGAAGACAGATCGAGATATGAAAGAGAGGTCATATTCCCAAAAGCACTTGGAATAGGACCTACCAGTCGGTTATCAGCAAGATTGAGATAAGAAAGAGCGTGCATAGAATTCCCAAAACCACTGGGAATGGGACCTTCAAGCTGGTTAGAAGAGAGATCGAGATAGGAAAGAGTGTGCATAGTCCCAAGAGCACTTGGAAGGGGACCAACAAGTCTGTTATTGGCGAGATTTAGATAAGAAAGATGCACTTTCCCAGAGTAACTTAGAATTATGGGACCAAGAATGGAGTTACCACTGAGGTCGACATGAACTAGGCGACTGTTGATCACACTCAACTTGAACAACCACTGGAAAATTGAAGCATTGTTGAAATAATTTCCAGCAAGACTAACAACAGCAAGGGTAGTGGAGGAATTAATGTACACAAGTGACCTCAGAATCGGTGGAGACAGGCCACATGAGTCCATGTAAAGTTGGCTTAAGGAAGGGTGGTTGGTAATTGCTTGAACGATGTCGGTTGATCTTGCTAGGGAAAGATCAACGAAACTCAAGTCAATGTATCTCAACAAAGTTAGACGCGAAAGCCACCCCAAACTTTTGACAAGCAGAGAAACAGTAGGGAGATCAAGAGACACTAGTTTGGAAAGATTTCCGAGCTGCTCAGGGATTTCCCCCGCGAAACCAGCTTTTGAGAGATTGAGGTACTTTAAGTTGGGAAGGGAACCAACAAAACTGGGAATGTTCTGTCCTTGGAAATCATTGGAGCTGAGGTCCAAGTTCTCCAAGTAGTTTAGCGCCAGGAAGGACTCACGTTACCTCGCAAATTGACAATTTGTACCATTGCCACGGAGATGAAGCCTGATGACATGACCGGTGTGGTTATTGCAATGGACCCCATGCCATCGACAGCAGTCTCGCTGTTGATGGTCATCCTGGTTGTCTCCCCAGGAATGCAGAAACCCACAACTATCATCTTGGATGCCCTGTCTGAATTGGAGCAGCGCTTCTCTCTCGTTGTCGACGCAACTACTACTGCTGTTCATCCCACCAGCAGGGTGACTGAAGTAGGACATGACTAACAACCAAGAAAGGAGAAATTGAATGTGAGGATGTGTTTTCATGGCTTTGTTCTAAAGTTCATTAAGTTATATTTAGTGAATGAAAATATAATAGAGATCAAGGTTTGGAATTACTTGGGTATTTTACTTATGGGTCAGAATTATATGCAAAAGTTTTGCTCCTTCAGTGGTCGGTCACCTTCAAGGCCTCAAGTATATTAACGTATTTGAAGGGGCAGTCCTTTACCTTTCATGGTAGAAATAAAACGTGCTGAATATTCATCAAAGAAGTGAATGTTTTATATGTTGATATAGTAATTGCAGTGAAGTCGCCGTCCTATTAGCTGACTAGCAAGACTTCCATCGCTCAAGTCGTCTTGCAAGTACCTTCAAATGGAATACAAGGGCGATGGGGCTCACACACATAGACCAAGACATCTCCAACGCGTATTATTGTGCTCGTACTTGACTTACTCCTTCTGCTCCAAGTTTATCTTTACATTGGACTTTTAAGGTCAAAATTCACTTATTTGTGAAAAGTTACAAAGTTTTACAATGTGAAAATAGTATTGCTAGATTTATTTTCTTTTAGATAACATGGGCACCCAAACTTTGCTTGACTAATCCCATGGATCCTAAAGTTAACGAGCGGTAAAACCTCCAGTGGCCTTAAGAGGACTCGAAAGTATTGCTAGATTCATTTTAAATAGTATTTTCAAAATATCATCTTATTATAAGTTCTATAATTATGAAATCATATTCATAGTCAAAGTAGTGTCTTGAAAACCGTGAAAGTCCAATGTAAATATAAACTTGGGACGGAGGGAGTATTTTGTTAAATGATGAGTATCGGATTTGTGCTCTTGCTCAACTTGTTTATCATTGGGCCAATATTGGTACGTCCGCTCGCAAGTACACTAGTTCATTTAGAGCGGTTATTCTAATAATACCAACGATTCGACAAAGAAGATGCTTGTACTTGACTCATTTTTGAAATAATATTTGATCGGTGTATATTCATATTTGGGTTGTTTATTATCGAACGAGTTTTAAGTAAAAGTCGACCATATATGTCGGCGACCCGTCGACGAGTGTGTGCACTTGTGTTCCTACTTGCAATCACCCTCAAATTGAGCTCTCACCGACTCTGTCTTGTTTATCCAAAGCAATAGACTGAAGAAGTAGGCTCATTTATCAGAAAATAAAATGGCACAATCTCTTCTTTCTATTCCCTAAAATTGCAAGGAAGCCACTATTTTTGAAGGTAATTAGACTATATGTCAAGTCATTATTGAAGACGAGTGGAAAATGCATCACTGCGATATCTGTCCCAGTTCAAATGCACAATCTCATAACACAAAATAAAAACTACCAAATAAAGAACTAACACTAGCTAGCTGGATCAAAACAAAGGGAAAATGCTTAGCAATCATATCTAGAAAATTTTAAACTCACATTACACTATATTCTTGTTTATCTTTACGTAGCCTTTATTGATGAACTAATGAGTTGACATATATTTATTTATTTTTCCAGCTATGTCATGAATAAGGACTAGAGTAAAAGAGCTGCCAGAGCAACCACTGCGTTCAGAATGATGATAGAGGCATCACAATTTTTCTTTGTGATGTCCTCAAATACTTGAATTTGAAATGATGGATTAGAGCTGAATTTAAGTGTCCAAAAACATTCTACGTAATTTTGGAATTCTATTTGTACTGAATTACGGAAGAGAGATCGACATTACTTGAATAAAGCAAAGCACGACGACTAATCAACCACCTCGATTTGCAAACGTACACATCAAGTTCCAATCTAAATCATGTGTCCGTCTTGATACTTGCATGGACTGCCGACTACTATAGCGACCAGAAACCACGACTGGAAGCATGTTGACACTGCTATGTAAATCAAGCTTTTGAGGCAAATCGAGCTTAACCTATGTCAAAATTTTGAGCTACCCAATTGAGTGATTCATGCAACATGTAGAGCAAAACAACAATTTTACTCGGTTATTACCAGTCGAACCTCAACCGAGCACCTAATACTATGAGAGGAATAAGAAGGCAGCTGCTCAACCGAACACTAATATTTTGATACTTCCATTACTAACTACCCCAGTCAACATGCAGAAACAAGAGCTCAAAGCTTTGCCTAATGCATTTCCATCTCTTCACAGAGATAAAATGGAAAGGAATTCCCATTGAACATGACACGTACAAGGCAACAAAACACAGCCTGCACATGCTTAACTGCACGAACCATCCAAGGATATTAATGGCTAAGAAACTATATTTCCGGATCTTAAAGCAGGAGGTTCTAATAACTGAAAAGATGACAAGGACTCTTGTATATTCTAGGCGTTCTTATAATCATTCTCCTCGATCCCAAAAGAGCAATCAGTTAATCAGCCCACAATGCTGCAAAAGAAAGCTAGATTTCAGGGTTCGGCAAACAAGTCACTGCTAGTAATAGGTTTTTACCAAAATGCTACAGAACCCTTTACCCTACCTGATTCTTACATAACAACAGGAACCCGATGGAATTCAGATGCCAGTCTGCACCATCTGGAAGATAACTTCGCTGTGTCAAAAAGGAAAACATAAAAGGCACCAAAATCATTGCCTCAGCACTTCATACAATTGGCTAATCAAGAGAAGTCAAGGCTACACATACACACAATTCACATAAAACATCTTCAATCATTTCACACAACTAATCGAAAGAAGGTCCGATGCTGTCTCTATGCATACACTACATAAAAACTGTAAAATAGCACCAAAGCATCTCATTGCTAATTAAAGCTTTAAACAATGTCCCAGGCTATGAAAAAATTACCTGATGGCAAGATAGCAGTATAACACGCACCAGATAAGGGGACCCTGGGCACTGTGACTGACACAAGTGAAGAAATCATATCCCAAACACCGAGCACATGACCATCTTCCCTACAGAAAGCAGACTAATCTCTAGCAAAAATCTCTATAAATATCAGCACTACAAAGAAAATGAACCGAAACTAAGGTGACTAAAACAACAGTACAAATTTAGTGGTGGTACTACGCTTGATGAAAGTAAAAAGACAGAATCATGATATGACTACCCGAGAGCTCAAGTGGGCTAGCTGCAAAGGCAAACAGAAGTAGATTAGTCATATAAATAGAATCAAACTAGGCTCTGTTCAGCTGAGCAAAATGAATTCTGACTACTTCCCTTGCCCTTAAGATACAACTGCCAGGAAGCCATATCTGTAGTAAATAGCATAGTTGCTATTAGTTAAGTGACAATGAAAGTAAAGTTGCAATAGCTACCCTAGAAATACATGGCAACATATGATAATACCCAAAAGACAGTTGCAAAGAAAATACTCATGGATCCAACAGGATTGTATATAAAAAATTCCGGGTAGCAAGTATCCAGCATGAACCTTAAGTTGCCTGCAAAGTAACCTGCTCATCTCTTCCGACCACCACGCTCCCTCAATGATAGTGTCAGATTCTCTCCATTTCCAACATTGTAAAATGCAAGTGTGAGATTGTCCTTCAAAAAACCAGCCTTTCCACTTAATTTCTGTTTGTTCGCAGGAAGTTGAACCTCTCCAGATATTTTTTCTTTCAGACTGCCAACAGTTTCAGATAAGGACTGCATGGTAATTTCCAGTACTTGCCCCTTGAGGTTCCCTTCATCAACATTGGGAACAGATACATTGATCCTAACAGGTCCCTGTAAAGAAACAATGGTTTTGAAGAAATCGATTAGTATCTATATTTAACAACAGCGAAGAGGAATAGATGAACATAAACTAGCTTGTCTTGTGTGGACTTGGTCCACCGTGGACCAAGGACACTGGTGCAAATATGTTTTGGGATATGGATGGCATTTAAAAAAAGTTTTAGTCCCTTGTCTACCATGGACAAAGTCCACACATGTTTTTTTTCTACATCAACAGATTTGAAAGCATCACAATCGCACGGACAGCTAAGGAGTATAAGCAGGCTAACTCGAGTGCCTCACTAAACTATTGCTACAAATAGGGCGAAGTAGCAGATAGTACATGCCTCTTAAATCAAGGGTCTAACAGTTTAACAGAGACTGTCTTCACAGTTATAGTACATGGTTATGTACATCTGACCTACACTAAAGCCTTGTTAGAGGCACTGAGGTCAACAGGTAATGGTATGGTATGTTATGGGCTTATGGCAGAGAACAATCAAACATGAACACCAGTAAGGATCATGGTTGTACATAATCAAAGAGAAAGCAAGTAAGTAACCACAGGCTAACATTTCAATTGCAAGAAATCACAAAAAATCTACCAGAGTAACTCTAATACTGCTCAGACGCTCACATTGGTCTGCGAAAGTTGCCTATCATCCATTACTAAGATCTGACACAGAGGGCAAAGAGCAATGTACAGACTAGTAATTACTATGATAGGACCATAGAAACTCAATAGTCCTTCTTCCAACCTTTTTCCTTAACATAAAATTGTACTAGCCAAACTCATTAAGCAAGAACTTGACTTCATTCTCCATGAAAGCTTCATGTTTAAAAAACAGGGGGTCGGAAAGAGCAAACACAATGATAGGGTTGTTGAATTGTAGAATTTGAAATGGCTTTCTACGGGACGGATTGTAGAAAGTTTTGAACTAGCATGGAATTGAGTTCTAAATTCTAATACTGCTTCAGTTGCAAAAACATTTAGCTGACATGCCATTTTAAGGGAACTAGAGAAAGTCACAGAAATTCTTGTGAGTATTTTCCCATCACAAAGGAAACAGCAATGATTTAGCAAAATATTGAGAATATGATGCATTAACCATAACCTAGTTGAGAAGGAAACAGTTCAAAAAGTGATAATAAGGTGTATAGAAAGAAGTGATACCGGATGTTGAGCAAGGAATTGGTCTTCTGGAACAAGTGCTGCATCATCAAGCTTCAGCCTCTTTGGCTCTGGTTCCTCAGGAAGCGGAGGAGGAGCTTCCTCGGGAGGCGGGGGTGGAGGCGGCATTCCTTGAGGCATAGGTGGTGGTGGCATGACAGGCATTCCAGGTGGTGGCATGGGTGTAAAGGGTCGATGACCCCCAAGAGGTGTAAACTGAGATCCGGGTGGAGGTGGTACTGGCATACCAGGTGGGTTCATGGACATTGGTGGCCGATTCATCATCATATGCTGCTGTCCAGGAGGCATTTGCATAGGAGGAGGTGGTGGCCGAAGCATTTGATTCATTTGATTCATCTGAGTCATATGAACAGCCTGAGGACGAGGCGGAGGCGGTACAAGAAGTCCACCACTGGTTGGAGTTGAATACTGTACATTGCTTGTTGGTACACGAGGAAGATTCAAGGCTAGACCAGGTGGGGGAGGAAGTGGACGAACCATGGGGGCACCAGGTCTTGGGGGAGGAGGAGCAGCTGGACCAGGAAGGTTATTGGCTTCGTTCTGATCTTCCCCACCCATACTTTGAGACATGGCCTGATTTGCAGTCCGACCAATGCTACCTGTGTGGCCATCCCATATGACTTGCTTAGGCTGCTCATCCTTTTTCTTCTCAATCTCAGCTTTCACAGCATTGGATACTTCTTCCTCAGTGGTACCAAAAATGTCAGGACGAGTACGTGCAAGTCCCACAATGTTTCTGGAGATCTCATCATCCTGAGCAAGTGTTGTCTCCCGAATCTTAGCAAACATCCTGTCCTTCTGCTCCTTGTATTTGGGATCAATGAGTGAAATCCTCATGTGTTCTGACATCTCACTTATGGGGATTAACTCTCCAGTAATTGGAGACACAACAAACTTTGTTGGGTCTCTTTCAGCTGGAATTCTATCCTCTGGCCGTTTCCAGTTTTTGACAATTCTCATCGGAGGCTCATCTTCATCCATTGCTGCCTTCACTTCATTCTTTTTGTCCTCTCCATTCTCATCAAGGCTAGCTGCCTTCATACCATCCTCAACAAGTTGCATCTCTTCCTCATCCATATCCATCTCCATCTCCTTCCCTGGCTCAACAATCTCTTCTGCCTCCGCAGCTGTAGTCTTGCTCCTCCTAATGACTTCTTCAAGCGTCATTGGCATTGGCAATTCCTCGTCTTCATCATCTACAAAATCTATTGTCTCAACCACTACAAAATCGTGCCAATCGATCATGGCCATCTGGATTCTTTCTTGCTCAACTTCATCCTCAGCTTTCTGCCTAGCCTGCTCCTGTGATTTTTCCCATTCAAGTCGATGCAAACACCGCTCAAGGACAGTAGTCCGATCAGCTATACTCTTCCTCAGTTTATCCGTCAATCCCTTTGGAGGCATCAATACCTTGGAATATGCGTCAGCAAGGGAAGTAAAGAACATAAACATGCTATGGGTTGGCTTCAGAAAATGGAACTGTGGGTTATTCATCTCTCGACTAGTGAGCCCTGTCAAAAAAGACTTCCCATTCCGTGCCACAAACTGTGCTGTAAGTTTAATGATATCCAACTCCTCCCCAGTAATCCCCTCAGGCAACCTTACAGTATATTGCTCAGCCTCTGGAGGCTCAAGGACCTTACGAACGGGTCTGAATTGGGCAGAAGGATCAGGCTTCTCTGCTAGAGCATCACCATCGGCCACGGCACCAGGAGCCGACTCGAGGGCCGCTGAATCTGTAAGCTCGGAAGATGGTTGTTGCGCTGGTGATTGATTCTGAGCACGAAACTCTGACAACCGATGTTGATAATACGCATGATAAGGATCTGACCCATTAAGAAAATTAAATTTCACATTCCCTGCATTATTGGCAATAATCCTCTTCTCAAACTCAGGCCCGTTTTTAGCCACGAATTGCGCTGTCTTATCAACAATGTTCCTAATATCAGGAGGTGGATGAATAATTCCAATTGTCCTCGTATGTGTTGCCACCGAACTCGGCTTGCTGGCTTTGTTTTGATCATCAATCTCATTCCTCTCCTCTTCAGGAGGCAACTGGGAAGCCGGGAGTGGCCCGAGATCCCCATCAGCTGGCGGGGCAGGAAGTGGCAATATCGGTAATGCGCCTAACATCCTCACACCCCCCTATATCTCTCAAAACTTTGTTCCAAACTGAACTGAACTACTCTAACAGACCACAGTACATCAGTTACCACTTCTCACAGTTCTGAATCTATAATTACCCAAAACAAAAAGATGCATTAGTATCTGTATATCAAGAAACTATAAGAAAAATAAATCAAGGCACCAGATATTAAAAAGAACCGTGCTATGAAAGTTTCATTGACAACAATTTCTACTAATTTAGACCGTTAATTAAAATCGAGCTCTAGATGTTCCGTTCATAGCAATAATTTAACCGAGATAGAGAACAAGAACATCAATCGACAAATTAGGGTTTCAACAATGCGCTGAATAATACCTAACCAATGTCGCAACTCTCTAATGTTTTGCTAAAGATGTTCACACAAATCGAAACTTAGGGCTTCACCCGTTGTTGAGCGATAAACAAAACTTTCGGGCAAAAAAAATAAATCAAATCTTAGCTAACAGAGAAAAGATCAAACAAATTCGAAAATATAAGCATACAATTGAAGAAAAAAGTGGATAAGACAGCAAGAAATCGAAGCTTACCCAATAACAGCAAAAAGTTCCTTAGTGGTAAGGAGAAACCGGGAGGATTGGGTTTTAGGGTTTCGAGGAGAGAGAATGAGGGAAAGAGAAAGAGAAAGAGAAAGAGAGAGAGAACTGAGAAGGGTTTTAGGGATTTCTTTTTCCCTAATGTCGCAACTCTCTAATGGTGGTCGGATTGATTTCGCAGCAAGTACGAGGGATGGGGAGATGGGGAACACCCAAAGGGTTTATTGCCTTCTATAAGAACAAAGAACAATACACAGTGGCGGTGAACAAGTTCTAGTAAGTGAGTGCACTCTAAAACAAAATAAATACTCCCTCCGTCTCCGAAAAAGCTAAACCTCTGTTTTTTCACCGTCTACAAGATACGACTTTGACCGTAAATAACTATAATTATATAAATATAAAAATTATAGCAATATGATTTTTTGAAAGTACATTTTTTAAATAAATCTAACAAAAGTATTTTCATAATGTGAATCTTTATATATTTTCATAAATTAATGGTCAAAGTTTGTTAAGTTTGACCTTCAAAAAGTAAAAGTTCAGGTTTTTTTGAGACGGAATATATCTATTTGATAAACACGAAAACTTCAATAAGATGATTTTTTTCGTAACTTTTAGTGAGACCGGATTGCATTTTAATAAAACACTTGAAAACAAATTTTTTTTTTGGAAGTCCCAAACAAATAAAAACCTGAGCTTCAACTACACACAAAGCGTCTTGGTTTTCTCTCTCCAGAACCTTTGTAACAGGTAGCCCATTGTCCTAGTTCAATGAAACTTTTTAGGTACTCAAAGTCCAACCCACTGGCAACTGCAAAGACAACCAAGGGCAAACTTGTTTCAAGAAGGAACATTGAAAAAGTTAAATTTACAGTACATACACTCATAAGTCATAACACAGCCCATGGTGAAAAGTATAAGCAACATTTAGCAACTAACCTCATAAACTGTTTTCCTACTGATGAGCCCCAAGTTTAGAACATTATGTCTCAAGTCCATGGGTTCCATTTGCACTCGAAATCGGACTCTGAGCTGTCAAAGTTTTAGCTCTTGAATATAAGGGGTAAAACATTAAAACTTGGTTACAGAGAAAAAAGTGTGAAACCCATGTTTGAAATTTATCATTTAATTGCAGTCCAGAAATATATTCAGCTCAGTTCTCATCAGTGCACTCAGTTGGACCAAATTCTGAGTCAAGCATGAAATAAATAAAGCAGCATTCATATATGATAAGCCGATGATTAATGATGAATGATGAATGATGAATGGTATAAGAAACAATTGTTCATTGATTGCATTCCCAACGTGTGATTTATCTTATTTCAAAATCTTTTGCCTAAACAGAAGTATGACACACTATCCTTTCTCTTATAAACTGAATATTCATTCATTGAAACTTACTGCACAACAGAGGGTCAAAGCTACAAATCGTCCATCAGTAAACAGAGTTCTCGGATAACCAAGATCTGTAAAACAAACAAACAAACAAACAAACAAACAAACAAACAAACAAACAAACAGGCTGATTAATATCCTCATTACCACTTTCTATCTCATGCTTACTAACCAAGCTAGTGGTCAAAAGCATAAACAATAGATATACAACTTACCTCAACCCAATGAGACCAACAGTAGCACATCTTCGCCTACGACAGCCGAAGATTACTCTGCTGAAACAGGAAGGTAGTTACTCTGGTGAACAGTTTTTGCCTAAAATTACTCCAATAGTTACTCCTCAGTCTCACGGGTGTTGTAGGTTTTGCCCTAAATTTACTCCATTAGTTACTTCTCACTCAATTATTACAGATAATAATTATGAGACAAAAGAAAAAAGAATGCTGATGTCATTAATAGTTTAGGCGGGAAATTTTTTCATGAGAAGATGACATGTGTACATAGATGATGTCAGCCGGTTATTGTTTTAGTAGGAAAAGTATATATAGATTTTTTTACGAGTTGATCTCACACAAGACTTAGTGTTTTATATATCACTAAATCAATTTCTAAAATTAAAATTAAATACTCGGGATATCACAGTGAGACAACATGAGAT
This sequence comes from Tetragonia tetragonoides, assembly GCA_038025085.1. Classification (NCBI taxonomy): domain Eukaryota; kingdom Viridiplantae; phylum Streptophyta; class Magnoliopsida; order Caryophyllales; family Aizoaceae; genus Tetragonia; species Tetragonia tetragonoides. Next base: position 39,807,343 of record CM076152.1, read on the forward strand.
ATTACGAATTTCTACCACTTAACAAACGTTCCGCTTTGGTTATCTTGTCATCCCAAAAGCATCTATTCTAGGTGGCTAACCTAAAATGTAAGATCTTTTGTTCACAAGTTTAGGTCATGATCGCAGAGTTGCTCGGGTATATTTTGCATGATATTCATATTAATTAAGCTCAAATTACCTTTGCAAAATCCACTACTTTGAAAATTTGATTTGATGGTCCCAGACGAGGGGTCACTTTAACCCAAAGTGAAAATATCATGTTGTTTTAGAAGAAGAATTATATCACTTATAATTTTATAAACCTATTACAATCCTCTAAGTTGAGACTTAGAAAGTTTTACAACCAATTTGTTGGCAAAGAAAATGAATCAATCTCATGAAATATGCTGAAAATCTGAAAAGGTAATCCAATTTAGTAATTCGATCATATGATTATGTTCACATACACTGATTATTATAGTGAAAACATATAAAATACAGGAAGAAATTATAAACGTGTATCTAATTAGATCATGCTTTGGTTAGACAGAAGAAGAAAAAAAAATCAACTCTTACATCTTCTCTTATACATAGATAATCTACCAACATTTCCTCAAAAACTTAATTCAAGCCCAACACATTGTTTTTGGTACTCATTTCAAAAAAAATTAAGCGCATCACATTACCTAGCTAACATAAATCAAAATGAGCACCAAATTTCTCATGATAACCCTTCATATTATCCTTTTCATTATTGCTGGAGGTAAACACAATTTTCACTTTATATGAATCTGCACATATGCATTTCTTACATAAATTTTAATGCACAAAATATACCCACATAAATTTTTGATAAAGCATACAACTGAACTTCATTTACTTGTGGCTTAGTAATCAATCTATGGGTCTATCCGGTCCCCTTGATGTGCGTGGTCGCATGAATTACTTCCTTGAAGCAAGTTTGGTTTGATGGTAATAAGTTCACCAGACCGATCCCCCACCTCTTTAAGTGTACAGGCATCTTTGATCTGCAGCTGCAGAACAATCTATTAACAGGTGTTGTTCCGACATCCTTGATGTCCTTGCCCGCGTTGCTAAACATCTCATTGCAGAACAACAAGCTCCAAGGCCCATAATTGCATTGCCAGTTTTCCCAGAGAGCATGACAGTGACTCTTGGGACAACAGAAGTGTTCTGCAAGGATGTTCCAGGAGATTGTGATCCTCAAGTCATGACATTACTAGAGGTTGCCGGAGCTTTAGGTTATCCCTTGAAGCTCGCTGAGGCTTGGAAAGGTAATGATGCGTGCAACCTTTGGATATTTGTGACTTGTGATGCCGCTGGCCACATAAGTGTACTTAATCTAGCCAAACTTGCTTCAGGAAGGAAGCTTGCGAAAGTATACAAGAGAAAGCATCAGGAAGGATCTCAAGAAAATGAGGAGCAGTGGGGTAATATCTTGCAGCTAACACTTGATTCTCCAATAAGGTTCACTTACAAAGTGTTAAAGATAGCAACCAACAACTTTGATATGTACAGGAAACTTGGAGGAGGTGGCTTTGGTTCTGTGCTTGAAGGAAGCTTGACTAATGGGACCTAGATTGCGATAAAGCGTTGTTTAGATCATTTGGGACAAGTAAAGAAGGAATTTCTAGCCGAGGTTCAGACTATAGGCAGCATACACCATGTCAACTTAGTGAAATTGGTAGGATTTTGTGCCGAAAAAATGCATAGGCTAGCTGCTAGTGTATGAGCATATGAACAATGGGTCACTGGATAAGTGGATTTTTGACACTAGAGCAAGAGTCACCCTTGCTTGGAATACTAAGAAAAGAATTATTCTGCAGATTGCTAAGGGGCTCACTTATTTGCATGAGGATTGTCAGAGGAGAATAGCCCATCTGGATATTAAACCACAGAATGTGCTTCTAGATGATGTATTTAATGCCAGACTATCCGATTTCGGCCTAGCAAAGCTAATAGACAGGGATCAAAGCCATGCAATGACTCAAATGAGGGGAACTCGAGGGTATCTCGCTCCTGAATGGTTAGGTCGGAAGATAAACAGAGAAGGCTGATGTCTACAGCTATGGGATTCTAGTCTTAGAAGTAGTGTTTGAGAGGAAGAACCTGGATTGCTCTGAATCAGAGGAAAGTAACCTACTTATCCACATGGTTAGGATGGCTGAGGTGAATCAATTGTCAGATCTACTTGATAAAAACAGCGAGGATATGCAACAAAGCCGTGAAGACAGAGAGAAGATTGTAAAGCTTGCAATCTGGTGTTTGCATACTGACCTGCTGGCGGTGAAGGTTTTGGAGGGTGCAACGATCCCAGAGGCTATCAATGACTACTCTTTGTTGATCCGGACAACAGAAGGAAACTCAGCAATAGACACAACTCAAATCTCCGCTTTGGTTCTATCAGGTTGGAGATGAGGAAGATGGTAATTCTGCAACCGAAATGTCCAATTTGGTGATCAAGGGCAAAAGGAAGCACCATCTACAATAAGGCTTGACATGGAACCCTGTTTCACACAAAACAGTCATGTCTTCAACTCGCAAATGGTTTGTGCTAGTGTGTTTATCTTGTTAAATAGTCAGATACTCACCTCTTAAAAAGGTGCAAATTAGATCAGCGAGCTCCATGTAGCTTTGAAGCACTTCAAATCATGCAATAGCAATTACACATATATTTCTAAATAGGCAACCGTGCATGACAGATTTTCTAGGGTGAAAATATACATGCATAAAACTAAGTAAAATCTAGCTCATAATAGAGCACCTCGTTAAACTACAAACTCTAGAATAAGAAACTGATGAATCTGCCATAGCCTATAGGTACGACCTTTAAACTACAATAGAAAATAGTACATAAATTAAAACCCCTTTAAACTACAATCTTCGTTTGGATAGCTTGAACTTGAGTCCTGAGTTCTGTTAGTTTAGATGACTTTCTGTTTTGTTAGTTTAGAAAGTTTGGGTTCAATTTAGCAAGAATAACATGGTGATAAAGACAAATCATGTGGAGAACATCTCAACTTGAAGTTTGAAACATCTCGAATGAGTGAAACTTTCGGATTATTTTTATCAAATTTTTCTTATATATTTGATAAAACTTAATACTTGGATATACTAGCTCCCTGTGGATACGATAATCTTTTATACTAGTCGATAAAATTCATATACTTGCGGAGGCTATCACGTCACCACCACCAACAAAAACACCGTCGTCGCCGCCTAATAGGCCCGCAAGTGCACGGGTATATTGTCGTAATAAAAATATCGTATCCACATGGAGCTTTCGATTCCAATTACTAAGGTTTCTTAAATTTAACAAGCTAAGCAATTAATAATGGATTTTGGGTGATTGTAGCAAAGGACTAAAGGATAGTGACGATGAGAAAATAGCAAGATTAAAGAACCTAGGGTTGATTTCACTCAATTAAACTACTTGATGCGTATAAATAAACTTCAAAATGAACCTAGAAAGACATTTTTAAAAAAAATGAGAGGATTGAATTATTTGAATAGAAATAGAATGGAGCGTCATACCGATCAAGACTCCTCAACTCCCCTTAAGAAAAAAGTAAATCAATAAAAGTCAAGACACCTCAATAACTCCTTGTGTTATGTTCTGAATTATGCTCTGCATGTTTACAAGACTCACAACTTCACAAGTCATTCCTATAAAACGAAAAGACTCACAATTAGTCATAAGTCATGCCTCTTTTCGAGATAAAAAAGAAAAATTAACGACCCCTAAAAAAGTTAGGGTGAATTATTTTTTACTAGGTTGAACTAAAAATACACTAAACTGAATTGTAATATATGTTAGAAAAAAATTAGATTATATCACAATTCACATTACTAAGTTGAATTGAACTAATTATTGAGTAAGTGAAAATTTAAAAAATACACCCTCAATCATTCATGTTTAGTTTTTATATATAATAATATATATAAAAATAAAACGGATGGGGCGATAATGGATAAATTAATTTCTCATGTAATTCGTCAAAGAAAATGGGAGTGTCACGAGCATGAACAGCTTCAATGACACTGGTGTAGGAGGAATCAAGACCCTCAAGCACCCTATGAGTAATATCCTCGGGAGGCATGGCATGGCCAAGGAGGGCTAATTGATGAGTACATGCTTTAATGGCATGCATAAAATCAGTAACAGATTGGGAACCTTTGACAATAGATTTTAGTCTGGCTTTAATTTGTTTGACATGACCACGAGTTGGTTTGGCAAAGGTGTTGGCAAGGGTATCCCAAAACTCGTTGGTGGTGGTGCAGCAGGATATAAGAGGGACAAGATTAGGCTCTAACGTGCCTACTAGAGTGCCAAAAATAAGACGGTCTTGCCGTGTCCAAGTTTGGTATGCGGGATTAGGTGATTCAGTATTGTCTTTAGTGATGGTGGGTGGTGGAGAAGGGAAGGATCCATCCAAGAATTTGAAGAGATCATAGCCAACAAGGGTGCATGGCTTCAATTTTGAAGCTTCCATGAGAGATAGTTGGTGGAAGTAAGCTTTATGATATTGGGAAGAGAGACAACAATGAACGGACACTTGGGGTCGAGGTCGTTCGGAATGGTGCTGTTGGCCATGGGAGAAAGGAGGAGAAAGTTTATTGAATCAGAATATGCTCTGATACTAAGTCTTGATATTATCCTTTTCCTTTACATCATATTATTATAATTAATAATAATAATATTATTATTATTATTATTATTAATTGTTTGATTAAGATTGTCGTTTTACATAATAATCTAATAAGCTGACTCAAAAGCTACTCACACCCAACTTTTTGTAACTCAACTTGTTTTGTCAAAAAAACTAATGAAAAAGCTGATAACCAAACACCAAAATTTTGATGCTTCCTTTGATCCATTGTCTAAGACTGCAGGGCTGGCTGGCACAGTGAGAGATGAGCGTGGCCATTGGCAAGGTGGCGGAGCTGTGCTCAACATCACACAGGCTCTATCAACCTGTTTTCTTAGAAACTGGCAACATGTTACTATAGCTACTAACTGTCTTTTTGTTGTGGAAAAACTTAGTCATTCTCATGATCAAGTTGATCATCTTTCTGGTCTTCTTACTCATTGCAGGCACCTTATGACCATGACTCGAACCGTAAAAGTCAACTTTGAACCACGGGAGGCAAACAAGGAACCGGACGCGCTAGTTAGGGAAGCAAGGCAGAGGAAGGAGAATAGCTTGTTCTTGCCATTTTCCCCCTTATGTATTGTGGATTTTCTAAATTTGGATTTGATGGACTGTAATATTCGAGCTGCTAGCCCACTAACTCTTAAATCTGAATTGATGTAGTACTCTATTTTATGTTTAATTTCAAGTACACTTATTTCAAAAAAAAAAAATCAAAATTTGGGTTGTTGGATGGTAAACTGGTCAAACAATCTAAATTGTCCAATAAGATGGCTAAAAAGTTACTAACCAAACAACGCTATTATGTGGTGGTTAGTGTATTTGTGAGGGACTCGTGAACATTTTTCGTCAAATCACACATAAAACTCATTCGATTAATAAATAATTGAGTATATAAATGCATATGAATTGGATACTTGATTTGATAAATAAGCCGAGTATAAGCATTGGAATATTACTCAGTGGACATCAACTAATGCTTTTGCGAGTTGTTCGTGAATATACATGGGTTAAAATTTAGTCAATACTTGCTGAATTATAAAATTTAGATTACTAAAGCAAGAAAAAAAGTTACTAGAAAATACACATTATTATTACCAACTAAAACATTCAAAGATAAGAATATAACTAAATCTCTTTAATATTCAAAGATAAGTACAACTTACATCCTTACAATAGGAATTCACAACTGACAATCTAAAAAATGAGTGAAGCAAAATCAATCTCAATATTTAGCTATTACTTCTTCTTTTTACCTTTTTCTTTTGTAATCCCCCACTTACAATAGTTGATCTCAAGTATTTGATATATAGGTATTTATCACTGGTGTACTCTTATTGCATTTTTTCTATTTCATGAATACTTATTAGCCCAAAATCAAGAGGAGGTCATTTCAATTTTCCCATTTTGCAACATGGTATCCTAATTTCAAATTTCGTTCGAACTCGAAACACATGATAAAGGGAAATCAAATGGCAAAAAAGTAGGAGTAATAACTAAACCGTCATTTATCACTATTTATTGGGATGAACCTTTACTCCTTGGCTAGGGATACAAACAAGGTAGATCATAATACCAGTTGGTTAAGGGTGATTTTTATTCTCCTATTCCCCTCTCAAAAAAAAAAGCAAATAAAAAGAGAAGTTGCTTTTCTTTAATAGAAAAAATTCCCCTAAAAAAAAAATGTCGACTTGTAAAAACCACTATGAGAGCACCTTGGTGGTCAAGGCAGCAATTTTGAAGGATGATCATCATGATGTTTCTGAATTTGATCAGTTAAAAAAGCAAATTGATGAAACCACTAGGGCTACAACAATGATATTCAAAAACAGTCATCTGATTATTATTCAGAATCATTCATCAAATATAAGCCATTAATGTCACAGCAGGGGAATTTCTGGTTGTGCAAAAGCTCCCGTGGCTGCAGGGAAAATCCGTAAGGAACGAAGCAGGGAGGATCGTGATGTTAGTGAGAAGGTTGCTCTTGGGACGGCGTCTATTGGAGAAGGGAGAGGAGAGGTCATGTATGATCAGAGGCTGTTTAACCAAGATAAAGGGATGGTTTCTGGGTATGCTAATGATGGTGATCAGTACAATGTGTATGACAAAGGCTTGTTACTGCTCAAGGTACACATTTGTACCAGCCGAAGAAGTTAGATCTCGATGCTGATATGTATGGAGGAGCTGACAAACACCTTGAGAAGATAAAGAACACTGCAAGGTTTAAACCTGATAAAGGATTTACAGGGGCTTATTCGGAGAATAAGCCTGGGAAGAGAGACAGACCTGTCGAGTTTGAACAAGCTGAAGAAGCCGCCCATATATTTGGTCTGGCTAAGTTCTTAACTGAAATGAAGACTACGACGGGTAAGAATGCAATGGATAAAATTGGTAGTGGAGGTCTAATGAAAGCAAGTGCTGGGTCTTCAAGAGAAGCTGGTTATGATGGGGGATCCAAGAAAAGCCGGATTGAGTTTCAAAGGGAGCGTTAAATCCCATTATCTGCTTCAAGGCAGTGCTTTGTTTGTTTTATTGCTGAACAGTGTTAGTGTTATTATTGAGATATGTCATTTGCATTTTAGTTATTGTATCATATGTCTTGTTAGCCTCCAAGGTTAAGGCAAAAGGCTTCTAATAAAGACGGTATCTACTATCTAGTCATGCTGTTTGCAAGTTACCTGAGATAATAAATACTCCTTTTTGATGATGCTGTTCTAATTTTTGCAACTTCACAATCTGTTCTTAGAAATAGATCCTACATCATCTATATAATCTGAATTTTCTCAAAAAAAAAAAAATCTATATAATCTGAATATCTTAGTTGGTTGGTTGCTTCCTAGCTAGTGCGACCGTGGACATAGAATTTTTCGTAAATTCCCAACAATAAACATTAGCCTCTGCATCTCATCTGCATCTCTGTTACCTTTTGACTCCATTCGGGGCTCACACTCAGTGATCTCTTGAAGATAGGAGGAAGAGAAGCGGGAAACCGAAAACTATCTTATTGTTACTGGCAATGCTGTCAAATTCAACTTTGCTGACTTTATTTTTGCAGAGATTGGAAGTTTGGAACCTACAGAGTAAACTGATTCCCTAAGAGTGATCTCTAGCCCCTGTGAAGTACTGTAGGAAAGTTCAATGTGGAGTGTTGAACGGTCTACATGGGCTTCAGCTGACTGCTCAATCATAATAGAGTCTTCATTTGATGTAAGTGTGTCTTATCTTGGTCTTCTGAACTTTTCTTCCCAAAATTTCTGGAGTTCTTCGAAGAACTGATGTTCTGTTAGATGTAGATGTTTTCTTATTAGAACTCAGCTCCTGGTTCTATGCTTTCCTTTAACAATGAGTACAATCTTATGTGACTTTTCTTGTTCGTGTTTGCTGAGCATTCATAAAGAAGCATCTTGATAGGAGCCTAATATATATGTATATATAATAACTATTTTTCAAGGGTACGATAGAAATTCTCTTGAGAATTACTCCTTTTTACGCATCTTCTGCTAAGAGTATTATTATCTTGGTAGCTTAACATTGAACATATAGGGACCTTGACGTAATCCATCAGAACAGTTGACTTATACATAGAACATCCTAGGTTTACAAGACATTCTGAACTCTGTTTCTTTCTCCAAAAATGCAGTTAGCAAGCACAATGTCGCACTTTAATAAGGTTTGTTTGTTTATTTATTTATAACCCAAGTCTGCTGATGAACAACTTTCATGATGATGATCTCTGAGATTATGGAGAAGAGGAGAATGAAAAGGCTTCATCAGGGTATCTGTTTATCTACTGCTTTTATGAAGAGTGCGGTTTTTCTGAATATGCATGGTGTAGTGTAGGTAATATGAATTGGAGATGATGAAGTTGTTTTGTGGAATTCACCATGTGAACATCATTGCCTTGTCTGAAACCAAGGTACAATCATACCCAAACATTCAGACAGCCGGCCTAATTGATGTTTTAGCCTGTACTCGGTTTTCACTGGCCTATGGTTATTTTGGCAGACTCAAAGACTTAATATCGATGTTTTAGATAAAGATGCAAAGTTTATAAGTGTGTCGTCGTTCAATGATTTTGTCGATAGCAACGCAACCCCATGGTTATTGTTTTGGTCTATGCTCCTGCCTAGGCAACACGCACATAATAAAGTGCAATTCTGGGATTGATCTCTTACAGTATAGTATGTTCAATCTCTTACAGTGTCCCTTTGTAGTATTTGGTGACCTTAATGAATTAATTATGCTAGTGACTGATCGACAAGTAGGTTGGAGCTCTGATTACTTGTTCCGGATCTGATGACCTTGTTTGTTTCCTTTAAATTTGATGCTGCTAGCTTAATTGACATCCATTTCCATGGGGAGTGAAAACAAACATGGTTTGGAAAATATTTGATGCTGCTCACTCCTCTACAGTAGGACTAGGAACCTTTCTCACCATGACACCATCCATCAATTGATACGTACTTTGTACTTAAGAAACCAGTCATCAATGTAATGTTGTACGGCCTTTTTTATTCAAAAGATACATGTTGTTAAGTTTATTAAGATCAAAGATTATCACGTTTTAAGGAAAGAATGTTGTTCCCTTCCCCCATAAAAACGTGTGCAGTCAGTCTGTGACTCCCTATGACATACATCCGCTGTTTTGCCTCAACTCAGGGAATCGCTGAGAGAGAGATTATTTGCTTTCTCGCAGGCAGGTTAGTTAATACTCCACTCAGTTTGTTTGCTGCATTACTAGACTACCGCACGAGTATGGATCCAAGCTAGAAACAGTGGTCAATTTTGACAATGCAAGACATGTAGATAATTGTAAAGATAGGATGAGCAGTTTAAAAGATAAATTGTTGAGCCGAATACTTTCCTTCCTTCCGACCAAAGATGCTGTTGCTACGAGTCTTGTCTCCAAGAGAATGAGGAGCCGTGTTTTCAATTTGATAATAACTAACCTCGACTTGGATGATTCACCTATTTCTCATTGTCTGATCGAGGTGTCCCCATCTAATCGAATGTTGTGCTACTTTTGTGATGTTTGTGGATACTGTATTACAAGCCTGTCAGTCGCCTGTAACCAGGTTCAGACTTGGATTTGATGAGGACAAACAACCAGTCCACTATTGATCTATGGCATACATGCAGCGAAGGTTGCTATCCTGATTTGGAACCCGACCATGTTAAAGCATGGGTGTGATTTCCGCTAAACCATAAGGTTAAGGAACTTGACCACCTCTCTATTCCCTTGAGGAAACCGTGTGGCAAGCTGCTGATGATGCCTCCAGAGCTTTTCAGTTGCGAAACATTGGAGGACCGGTGTTGAAACTTGATGTGAGTTCTGACATCATGCATGCCATCGTCGTCCTTTCATCTTTTGACAAACTTGAAAGTATTACAACTCCGTTCAGTTCAATTATCATCTGTGAAGATAACAATGTGACTAGCTAGGCTGATTTGAAATTCTGTTGGTGGGAGCAAGAGGATTTCATTACCATCTCTTCGCATTCTCTTCGGAGATTGGTTTTAGATATGAATGTGAACGCAAATGGTTTTAAACGTCATCAGGTTAAAAACAGTCGAGCTGTGCTTATTGATACTCCTACCTTTAAAAGGCAAACTTATGCTTATTATTCAATTTGACTCTTTTTTTTTTTTGGTTGTAGGCTCTGGATTGTGGTGAGTTGAAGGACCAGCTGCCCATGTTCCGTAATTCGAATTATCTAGAGCTGTGTTGTAATGAATACACTAAACGGAATCTAAGTGTTGCTGGGGTTTCTTCAGTGTTCACCTTTCTTAGAAACACTTGTTTTTCGAGCTCATACACGCACCATTTGTACATTGTATAACTACGTATATGTTTTTGGTTGTTGCAGGGAATCTCGCATCCTTTTTATCCTCATTTCTCCAATATCGATAGGAAGGCGACTGAATTGGAACCTCAATGTTGGAGAATGTTGGAGAAATTTGCGCAGCACAAAATAAATACACAACATAAAGCAGTAAAAGAGTATCGAACACACGATATTTTTACGTGGAAAACCTCTTTCAATAAAGGGTAAAAATCACGGTGCGGATCTCCACGCACTAAAGAAATAATCCACTATGATAATCAAGGGAGTACAACAAGATCCAAACACTATGCCAAACGATAAGTATACATTATCTCTACATCTAGTACAACTATTAACGTCTACTAATTAGTACCCACTCGGATGCCAGAGATCTCACCAAATACGTGTCGCCGAACCGGAATACCGTCTATTCCTGTGCCGGAACTATCTTCACCTCGATCATCCACCACATACACGAAACCACCACTTGAGAGCCTCATCGATTCTGTGACCTCGACTTAGTCTCGGCTACCTCCATAAGCCACAGCACGCCACCCGAATCTCACACTCTCACTCAACCGTAGTTTGTGTCACTCCACCATATCTGATTAGGTCTCTCCCTAATCAGATATCTCCTACTCTCAAGTCCCTCACCATGGACAAGAGCTTTCCATCATTACCGAAGAGAGACCCTCCCTCTCATCGATTTTCACAACTGGTGCCGCCTCTCACCAAAACAAGAAGGCCCCAGCCTCCTTACTTTCATTTTGCGGCAACCTCACTGGTGCACCACCCCACAAATGGGCACACATTCAAATGCTGTCCACTCCTCCTTTTTATCATCCCAGAAAATTAGCTTCCAAAGGAAGTTTTCTAACTCTTCAATAGAAGCCACACACAAAGTCAATAAGTGGGCCATCCACAAACAACAAAAAACATGTGGGCTAAAATCCACCACACCACAAAACCGAACTCCCTTTCGGTTCTCTCTCATCTTTCTCTTTTATTTGGGGTGACCCACAAGTTGGGACAAATTACCCCAACAGAGAACAACCTAGGAAATTCCTTTGTGTTGCAGGTCTAATGTCAAAAGAATAGTGATAAAAATTTCTTTGGTTCAAAAGGAAACTGGATATGGTCAAATTTCTTTGTATGAGAAAGGCGTTAATTTTGGAGGAGTTGGTTATTTTCCAAAGAAAAGTAGATGAGACTTTGTTGGTTGAGAGCAAATTGAAGAATCTACCAAGGGTCTCAGGCACCGGCCTGTTCAATAAGAGTACAATAATCAAATGACGCTCATGTTTTGATCAAGGCAAGGCGGTGGTCTTTAATAGCCTAGTCTATTTATTAGTAGCATCTGATCTGTTTTGCGTTAATTTGTTACTCCATTTGTATTGTCTTAGTTGTAATTACACTATTTAATTTAATTTTTTTTTGGTTCACAACCAAGGGTATCCACCGTTGACCATAATGATTAGTTCCCTGCACTGGCTTGTAGGCACCTCAAAGGGTAGGACAGCTGGCCAATGATTTTAAAGCTGCTCCATGTCCAAGACGAAATTCGAACTCTCGACCTTGGTTGAGGATGGATGAGTCATTACCACTCAACTACACCTCCTTGAATTATTACGCTATTTAATTTAACTTTAATAAATTTACTGAAGTATTTGGATTATTCGTTCGTAGATACTTATTTGTTCATGATTCAACGACCACCAACCTATCATAATTGCAGTCAGATAAGATTTTGAGGATAACACACCTAATTGTTTAATCAGACCTGTCAAATAGATCAGGTTGGGTCGGGTTTGGGTTCAACCCAACTGATATATTTTTTAAATGGGTCGAAAACTCCAACTCTAACTCAATCCATTTTATAAACAGGTTAATCAGGTCGACCCATTTAACCCATTTAACTTATTTATTATAAGTACAAAATGATAAAAACTTGATATAAATGGGATATATACCCTCAAATTTCTGTAGTAAGTAGATATATACAAAACAAACTATTAAATTATGGAAAATTTATACTTTTCAGTGATTATTAATTATATGTCTCATAAAATTTACTTTTCAAAAATAAAATTGACATGGGTAAGTAAATAGGTTAAACAGGTTGTTTTCAGTTTGAAAATTTCAACCTTAACCTAACCCATTTAATAAACGGATTGAAAATCTCAACCCTAACCCACTTTTTTCAGATTAGATTCAGATCGGGTTGTCGGGTCTGGTCAGCTTTTACTGTCAGCATCCTAACTATGCGTAATGGTTTTTACTAGAAACCACCCTCATGAACTAATGTAATTTATCTAACTCAATAACATTGTTAGTTCATTCTTCCCCGATTCTCTACGTTTTAATCCTATTATTAACTATTTATGGCCATTTTCATTTAGAATGAGGAAAACCTTAGTCACTAATTTTAGTGACTGTAACTTCCGGCAGTTAATTAGTGTTTGAATATTTGATTTCTAATTTAGCATGTGTCAGTTTCGATCGCTAAAATTACTGTCCGAAAATTTAATAACAAAGACGATTTTGAATAAATTGAAATTACAAATTTGTTGGTTCACTTATGCCTCCCCCAATTAAATATTGAGGGTGTTTGGATATTGACTTGTGGGGTGGTTTTTGGCAATATTGGATGTTTGACCAGTCCACCATCCAATATTGGTGTTTGGATGTTACCTTGTGAGATTGGCTTTTAGCCTGGGTTCCCACAAGCCAACTTTTGAAAAGCCAAGGAGGGTAGCTTATTGGTATTGGCTGGTGGCATTAATGTAGTCCAATGACAAGATAATCCAAGACTTGCGGGCTAGGGGTCTCCCCTACCATCCCATCATCCTCGGACAAAGACAGAAAGACATCACCTGCTAGGACTAAGGGCACTCATTTCGAGTGTTGCTAGGACGGACAAAGAACCTAAAACCTTCTCTCGAAGAATCAAAGGCAAAACTCAATATAAAACTCAACTACCTATTCTCATGGAGTCAAGCAAATATCAAGAACATGAAGAACATAATTCTATCCAAAAAGCCCCAAGTAATTCTAACCTGCTCTCGTGGTTAGGCAAACTTGATGAAAGATTGAGTTCGGGCGATCAAGATTCTTCTGTCGAATTTAAATTAATCACCAAGGATAAACAATAAGCAAACAATCAATCATTGTGCAACACTCTAACGACATGCTAGTTTCCAATTATCTAATTAAACATCAAGCAATTCAATCAAGCAACATCAACCTAGATAAAGGGGAATTAGGTACTCATGATATTCAAAAGCAACAAAGAAACTAAATTAAACATGATTATGCTAGAATTCAACAATAATATCAAGAACAATCATAAACTATATTGAAATTAATCTAAAAGAAGTAGAGAGATGGAAAAGAGAAAGTAGGGATTAGAAATACCCAAAAGTGCTTCAATGGATAATAACCAAGAACATGAACAAAACTTCAAATGATGACTTCAATCTCCAAAATGCAAAGATAAACTAGTATTTGATTCTAATCTATGAAAGCATAAAAGTATTTCTAAACTATGAGAGAGATAATAGGGTGTTAAAGAGATCATATGAAAGAGATTAGTTCTCTCTCCTTTTATAACCCCAAAATGTCTCTAATCGGATCCAATTGAAAAGCCAAAGAAAGGGCAAAGCTCACGACTTGAAATCTCGATTTCCGGCGGCTTGCATGGTCGTGTGGATTTGTGAAGGAAAGTTGCATGGTCGTGCAACCTTCTTGAGCTCACTGACTTACTTGCAAGGTCATGCAAGGTTTAGCCTTCAAACTCGCATGGTCGTGCAAGTGGAATTTTGACTAGAACTTCGTTTTTGCACTTCTCTTCTCGCTTGGCTTTCTCTATGGCATCTTCCTCGACTTCTTCTTTGACGATTGCGACTCCAAATCTTCTCCAAAGTCTCTAACAAGCCTCGGGGTCTCAAAATGTCCTAAAAACACATAAAAACACAAACATACACCAAGTAGTCATCTTTATCACAATAATCATAAAATCTCACAAAGAAATGATATAATTACCATGAAACCAATCAAATGAGTGCGTTTATCACATGTAAAATAGCTCTAATTACGCACTCATCACCGCCACTACCGCCGCCACCACCACCAGTTTTGGCCTGCACTTTTCCCCACAACCCATAAGGGTCCCAGTCGTTTGCGGCCAACAACTGAACAATTAATCTCAAGATGGTAAACACAATTTGCCGTGTTCCGTTGATACCCCATCCATAATAGCAACACTAATATCTTTAAGAGATTGTTCACTTAGACCCTTGAAGAGCTCTAATTAGTTCAACAAAATACTATTTCTCATACCCAATGACGGCTGGTTTTTCAGTTTTTGACATTTCACTGTAGATAATGAAATTGGGTTTGAAAGAGCAGTAGCAAAAGAGGTCATTTTCTGGGTTGTAACGAAATTGGTCTTACTCCTTAATCTCTGGTGTGATTGATTCACGACAACTAATGCGGAATAATAATATTGGGAACAAATAAATAGAGAACAAAACACACAGATTTACGTGAAAACCCAACTAGAGAAAAATCACGGGCAGAACAAGAGTATTTTACTATATCTTGAAGGAGATTACAAAAGGAAAATCTCACCAAACAACCAACCGTAACACAACATACGGCAATGTAACCTAGTGTAACCATAAGACTTCAAGGCATTAATTCCAACAATTTTCTGGATTGTTTTTGCTGGAAAAGATAAAATGGACATTTTTTGGGTTGTTTTTGGTGGTGATGATAATAAGCTGGATTTGTATGGTGGAAAAGAGAAGGTATTGAATGAGGACATTTTAATGGTTTATTTGGATGCTGAGGGAGAGGGAGAGGGAGAGGGAGAGGGAGAGGGAGAGAGAAAGAGAGAGAGCTTCTTAGGAGAAAAAAAAAGAGGTCCAAAAACCCGTAGCCACGGCTAGTGCTATAATAAATACTGGCGCAATTTGGTGAAAACCACCTTAACAATTACACCTTTTGTTCAGTACCCCCTAACTCTTGCTATTTGTTCAGTACCACCTTTAATGTTACAAATGCCGTGGAAGTCACCCCTTAAGTGAATTTCCGACCAAATATCTTAATTTTCTTCCCATTTTACCCTCACGTGTCCCTCATGTGACTTATAAATAATTTGACAAAATAATTAAATAAATTAAACTAACTAAACTAATTAAACTAAAACAAAGCGCATGAATTTAATTGTTTCATTTAATTTTCACCCACCCACCCCCCTTCACTTCAGTCATCTCGCTCAGCTCTCTCTATCTCTCTCTCTCTCTCTGTTCGTCCTCCATTGTCGTCTGTACTCTCTGTTCGTCCTCCATAGTTTCAATGTCTGTACTCTCTCTCTCTCATCATCTCTATCTCTCTCGTCATCTATGTCTCTCGTCATCTCGCTCTCTCTCTTTAAGCTGACACTCTGTCTTCCTCGCAGTGACAGCGAAAGGATTCTTGCCAAAAGGAGATAAAGCGAAAGAGGAGTAATTTTAAAGTTTTGAAAGTGAATCTGGATGAAAAAAGTATGCCCAACTTACATTATTAGCTTAATTAATCATGCATTAGTGAAAAACGTGTTGTTTAACCTAATATAGTATGAAACTCTAAAAAAATGGAAAATTTGATGTTGACTGGTGAAAAACGTGTTGTTTATGGTAGTTTATTATGAAACCCTACAAAATTTTGGTTTTTTGATGATTTGAATGGTGAAAAACGTGCTCTTTATGGTAGTTTATTCTGCTAGTTTATTATGAAACCCTAAAAAATTAGGGTTTTTTGATGTTGTTTTGTTTTGGCTTGTATGGGGTTGTGGGATTTTTTGTGTGTAATTGATAATTATTTAATGTTTGAATTGAAGTGTGTATTTGTTAATGAATTACCATGGGTGTTTTCTGTTAGTTTATTCTGTTGTTTTGTTTAAGGTCATGGGTGTAACTGCAAAAAAGCACAGGCCGCTTGTTCAAGTCCATCATTCTGACATAATTTTTAGGTTGCACTATGGTGGTGGATGGAAATATAGTAAAGGGGGCAAGCTTACGTATGAGGGGGGGGGGTTTATACATCACAGTTGAGAGTGAGGCTTGTTATTTTGACCTTGTGGATTGGTGTAAAAATATTCTAAAGTATCCCGGGGAGTTTGAGATGTGGTTTAATAGGAAGCCTGGTTTTAGTTTGGCTAAGAACAAGCAAAAAATTGTGAATGATGAAGATATAAGGGGTTTGGTGGCAAGTATAAATGAGCAGGGTCAGGTTGATGTCTATGTTGTTGATGCTGATGATGATGGGTATGAAGAAGGTGATGAAGATGGGGACAATGTTGGGGAAATAGGTACTATGCATAGTGGGGACCACATAGGACAAGTTGGTAGCAGTCAAATAACTTCCCAGCATTCAACTCTAAACCCAACAACACAAGACAACTCAGCTGGCTTCCCTTCCATCTCAGCTGGATTCCCTTCCACCTCAGCTGGCATCCCTTCCACCTCCTTTCCAACTCTAAACCCTAGCAGCTCATACCAACCATTTAAGAGGACTGGACCTCGAGTGAAGTCAAGTGCAAGAAAATTTTCAGCTCCAAGAAAATCTTCTGTAGCTCAGAAAAACCAACCACAAACAGATCCTCAACCAAAAAGCAAAAAACAGTCCAAGAGCAAGGAAACTGTTGATGGCCAGGTTGATGATGATGATGATGAATCAGATCTATCAGCTCCTAGTGATTTTGAAATTGATGACACAGATTCAGGGGATTCTGATTTTGATGGGTTTGGGGAGTTTAATCATGAGGTGGACTTTGACTGGAGGGCAGATTTAGTGACAGAAGGGTTGACAGGGAGTGTTAACCACAGTTTTGGTGTGGAAGATCATCCACAAGAACAACAACATAAGGGAGAAGAACAGCCACAAGAACAACAACATCAGGGACAAGAGCCACTCAATCTTGGCTCAGACTCAGATCAGGAGAGGCTTGGTCCCTTTGCTGGTGACCTAGAACCATATGGCAGTGATGATTTGGAGAGTTTGGTAGGGAGTGATGACAAGAGAGATCCCTATGATTTTTTCAACCCTAGATCTGATTTGAAGAAGCCAATAGTGTTCAAGAGAGGGCTTCAATTCTCAAGTAATGAAGAGTTAAGGGAGGCTTTGAGGGTTCATGCAGTACAAACTAGATGTGATTACTTCTATATGCATAATGATAAGAGTAGGCTGAGTGTTTATTTCTTAAAGAGGTGTCCTTGTCCACTTGTAAGAGGTAGGAAGAGGGGGTGTAAGTATGAGGAATTTAAGTGTTTCTTCAAGGTTCATGCAGTGAAGGTTCATGAAGAGGAGACTTTCCAAATAAGAACTGTCATGCCTACTCATATATGTGAGAAAGATAGTCACAGTAAGAGGCTGACAGCAGCCTACCTTGCTAGAACCTATCTTGATAACTGGAGGACAGATCCCACTTGGAAGCTTAAAGCTTTCAAAGCCCAAGTGGAGAGGGATACTGGGTTGTCTGCAGGGTACTACTTATGTTGGAATGCAAGATGCAGGGCTAAGTTCATAATCTATGGAGCTTGTGAAGATCAGTACAAGAGGGTATATGACTACAGGGATGCAATCATGAAGTACAACTCAGGTAGTAATGCAGTTGTGGTGGTTGACAATGTAGATAGGCCTATTCCAGTATTTGAGAGGATGTATGTTTGTTTGCAAGCTTGTAAGGAAGGGTTTAAGGCTGGTTGTAGGCCATTAATTGGGGTTGATGGCTGCCATTTGAAAGGAGCCTATCCTGGAATGATATTGGTAGCAGTAAGTGTTGATCCAAACAACAATATCTACCCTATTGTCTGGAGTGTTGTAGAGGTGGAGAGTAAGGATTCTTGGACATGGTTTTTGAGGTTGCTATTGCAAGATCTTGGTATGCCTGATGAGAAGTTGACATTTATGTCAGATAGGCAAAAGGTAAGATGTATTAGTCACATTATTTTGTTTGTTTATGTGCAACTTATAGAAGGTAATTACATGGCTGACTTGGGTTTGTTTGCAGGGGTTGTTAGAGGCCTTTGCAATAGCAGCTCCTTATGCTTTCTTGAGGTTTTGTGTTAGGCATATTTGGGCAAATTTCAAGACCCAATTTCCTGGAAAAGCTTTTAAGGATGCCTTTTGGCAAGCAGCAACAGCAACAACTAAGGCAAGGAATAACTTGTGATTTGTTTATCTTAGACATCTTGTGTTTATGCATTTTCATTGTAGCTCCTGATGCATTATCATGTTTATCTTCTCATTTCATTTTGTATAATGTATAGGAGGAGTTTAATAGATGTATGGAGGGGATTAAGCTATTTTCTAAGGATGCATACAGATATCTTAGTGGTATCCCCCCAAAATGTTGGTCAAGGCATGCATTCTCAACTCTGCCCAAGTCTGATATGTTGTTAAATAACATATGTGAGTCATTTAATAATGTGCTCAGAGAGGCTAGGGATAAGCCTATTCTAACCCTCATGGAATGGATTAGAACTTATGTGATGAAAAGGCACTTTGCCAAAAGGGAGGGAGTGAAGGCTTACAAGGGAACTGTCATGCCCAATGTGTTGAAGAGGCGTGAGTGGGCTGATTTAGAGAAGGAATTGCACACTAATCCCTGCAGGAGTAGATGAGTATGAGGTAATGCATAGAGATGATCGTGTGGTTATGAACCTTGCTAACAAGACTTGTACTTGTTATAGGTGGGACCTTAGTGGTATCCCTTGTCCCCATGCTTACAAATGCATAGAGTTTGTTAGGAAAAGTCCAATCAGTTTCATACATGAGTCATATAGCAAGGACAACTTATGTGTTGCATATGGTGTTCCTATACATGGGATGCCTGGTATGAAACATTGGGGGAAGAGTTCAAATGACACTGAACCTGCGCCACCTGCTATTAGAAAGATGTCTGGGAGGCCATCTAAAAAGAAGAGGAAGTTGGAACCAGGAGAGGCAGAGGAAAGGAAGAGGGTTAAGAGGAAGTTCAAGCTTAACAAATGCAAGACATGTGGAGTACTTGGTCACAACAACAGAACCTGCAAGAAGAAAGACTCAAGTGAGCAAGCAACTGAGCAACCAGAAGACCCCTTACCTGAACCTGCACCTAAGTCTAAAGGTGGGAGGCCCCCATTACCAGCTGGAGCATACAAGAGAGTGCCTAAGTACCATAAGAAGAAGAAGACTCCTGTAAGTAAAATGACCTTGTATTTTTTGTAATTTGTAGTTTGTAATGCAACTAATCTAATGACCTTGTTTATTTTTGTAGGTTGAGAATGCTGAGAGGACTGGTGAGCACAGCCCAATGCATGATGTGAACCTAGGTGACTTCAATGGCTTTGAGTTGTTTGGGAGCCAAGAGAGCCATGATATGTCAAGCCAACAATAACAGAGCCACTCAGTCATGCAGCCACATCAACCTGCCCCTACAACATCAACTGCATCTGATAGGCCTCCATGGAGGCCTTGACTATTTTTATTTGGTTTTGTTAAGACAATGACAATGATATGTATTTTGGAATTGCATTTGTATTGCAATTGTATGATATTTTGAACAAGTAGTAAGCTACAATTGCATTTTCAGATTATTTTCAGATTTCCAAGGGAACAATTGCAAGTATTTGACAGATTTCCATATATATTTTCAGATTTCCAAGTATTTTCAGATTTTTCAAGTTATTGCATTTTGATTGCAAGTAGTTGACAACTTCATTTCATGTCAATAGCACAATTCATTTCATACCAATACCAAAACAGTGCTACAATTCATTTGATGTAATGCTTTTAGAGCTTTGACTACTTCAGAATGATGTAATGCTTTTAGAGCTTTGACTACTACATATAATAAACTTGCCTTCTAATCAAATAAAGACTTTAAGAAGTCCTGTAAATGCTAACAAATTGATGATACATGGAAATTGAACAAAATAACAAACTGAACAACCATTCTCAAAAGGCGTATAAACATTTCATTCCATTTGTGTAACAGTTTCAGAATAATCAGAATTCTACAGCAGTACAGCATTTGCAATGGCGCCTGTCCTAGGAATAAGCTGGCTTTCTATTTCAGCATCAGCCATACTTTGCCCCATATCTTCCCCCTTAGGTACATGATCTGCAACCTCAGCCTCACGAAGTACATGATCTTCAAGCTTTAAAATACAAAACACAACACCTTAATTGCTCATGAGAGGTTACATGACAACATTACAACACACACAACACTACCACCTACATTTTGCTAACACAAACAAACAACAACATTACAAGCCCAATTACTACCACCCAAAGGGTGTACAAAGTATGGTCCATCTTTTTCATTTTCATCTTCATCTTCTTCACCTTACTTGACCTCTCAATACTCTTAGCCTTCAATTTTTGATTTTCCATAGCTTGAGCACCATTTTCAGCATTCAACCTTCCAATCTCATTTTGCAAATTTTTATTCTCATCCATCAACTCAATTGAGTATATCCTCTGCCAATCGGTCATTTCCACATCATACCATATGAAAAAATCACATTTTCGAGTTTGGGTTAAAGGATCATAACCCCCACATCCAAAAAAAGGTCTCCCTGGTTCTTCTTTATCTTCGATTTGACAAGTGAGGCCCTTTTCTGGCATTTACAAGTTGGAGGCCATGAAGAATGTGTTGAATTGGAGCTTGACATATCTTTCAACTTACAAAATCAAAGAAAATCAAACAAACCCTAATTCAGTCAGAAATTGGGGAAAAAGGTTGAAGAGAGAGAAACATACGAACCCTAACTTTTTTCATCCAGATTCACTTTCGAAACTTTAGAATTACTCCTCTTTCGCTTTATCTCCTTTTGGAAAGAATCCTTTCGCTGTCACTGCGAGGAAGACAGAGTGTCAGTTTAAAGAGAGAGAGCGAGATGACGAGAGACAGAGATGACGAGAGAGATAGAGATGACGAGAGAGAGAGAGAGAGTACAGACATTGAAGCTATGGAGGACGAACAGAGAGTACAGACGAAAATGGAGGACGAACACACACACACACACACAGAGAGAGAGAGAGAGAGAGAGAGAGAGAGAGAGCTGAGCGAGATGAATGAACTGAAGTGAGGAGGACGAACAATTAAATTCATGCGCTTTGTTTTAGTTTAATTAGTTTAGTTAGTTTAATTTATTTAATTATTTGGTCAAATTATTTATAAGTCACATGAGGGACACGTGAGGGTAAAATGGAAAGAAAATTAAGAGATTTGGTCGGAAATTCACTTAAGGGGTGACTTCCACGGCGTTTGTAACATTAAAGGTCGTACTGAACAAATAGCAAGAGTTCAGGGAATACTGAACAAAAGGTGTAATTGTTAAGGTGATTTTCACCAAATTGCGCTAAATACTGAGGAACGATTTGCCAAAACCTAGTGTACGGACAATTAAATAGGCCTAAAATCGATAGAATGCTTCCTTGTTTAGGAACATTTGATCATGACCACCCTTAAAAAATAACTTGACTAAAAAAATCAGCCCACAAGAGTGGTGACTAGGCCTGGCAAACAGATCAGCTTGGGTCGGGTTCGGGTTCAACCCAACTGACCTGATTACTAAACAGGTCAGAAAACACAACCTGAACCTGATCTGTTTAGTAAACAGGTTCAAAAACATAACCTGAACCTGATCTGTTACAGATCAGGTTGACCTGAACCTGATCTATGTAACCTGATATTTTTCAACTTCATAATATCACTTATTTTGGGTTAGCTGGTACAGCAGCAACAATTCTAGCTACTAGTATTTTTTTTATTTTTTTTTGCTCATCTGCTGCTAGTATTCCATTAAGCTTTCAAAGGCAAAATAACATGTTAAAAGGAACAAAACCTAACAGAAGTACCACCAATGTGATTTATACCAAAACCAAACAAGAAGCATATTATCAGGCTACCAACAACTAATCTTTACACTACAAAAATCAAACATCAAAATCACACAAATTTTAAGGTTTACAACCATTAAACTTTACTCTACAAATTACAACAACTTAATTAAAAGTTCAATAAAATAAAGTTCAAATGAATGATGACATTGAATTCATCTGCACGTCTTAACTCAGCTCCTCTATGTGGTCCATCTACCTGAAACCATAAATCAAAAATCAGAATCCATAAAAAGTACAAACTGTAACCCTAAAAACCTAAAATCAGAAATCAAAACTCTAAATAACAAGATTGATATCAGAAACCAAAATCTCTAGACAATAAAAAGTAAAAATCGAAACACTAAACCCTAAATAAATGAAACCCTAAATCAAAAACAAAAACCTCAAGTACAAAATCAGAAATAAAAACCCAAATAAAAATAACAAACAATAAAACTAATAACTATAATATAAGCATAAAACGAAAAAAGCATAATCTTACCAATGATTTAGTTTGAGAGGCGGAGATGTTGAATTGAAAAATGAAAGAAACAAATCAGAAAAAGAAAACATAACTAAAACCAACAAATAATCAAAAACTGGAAGAATAAGATAAAATGACAATACCTGCTAAAAAGAAAGATGAAGTGAGACTGAGAGTGAGAGAGAGTGAGAGTGTGAGACAGAGTGAGTGAGGAAGAGCTTGAAAGATGAGGAAGATAGAGAATGAGAGAGAATGAGAGAAGTCGAGACAGTGAGATCGAGAGATCGAGAGAGTGAGAGAGTGAGACTGAGAGTGAGAGAGAGTGAGACAGAGTGAGTGAGGAAGAGCTTGAAGATGAGGAAGATAGAGAATGAGAGAGAATGAGAGAACTTCTCTCAGAGAAGTCGAGACAGTGAGATCGAGAGATCGAGAGAGGAAGAGCCGAAGAGGAAGAAGAACTGAAGAAGAATCGAGAATATGAG
The DNA here is from genome assembly GCA_038025085.1 of Tetragonia tetragonoides. Classification (NCBI taxonomy): domain Eukaryota; kingdom Viridiplantae; phylum Streptophyta; class Magnoliopsida; order Caryophyllales; family Aizoaceae; genus Tetragonia; species Tetragonia tetragonoides. The sequence goes on from CM076152.1 coordinate 39,830,702, forward strand.
AGAGTGAGGAAGAGAGAGAAATAGAGAATGATAAACATAAAATGACGGCAAAAAAAATAAGGGCTAGGGTTCCGTTTTTTTCCCTCTTTTATCTCTATTTTGGGCTTGGGCTACTGATTGGCTCATGGGCAGGTTAAAAAGTTTTGGGTCACTTTTTTATTTTTTCCATTTCACTTGTTAGATGGGTTAAACGGATCAGGTCGACCCGAACCCGATAAAAATCAGGTCGACCTGATCTGTGACCTGACCCATTTAATGTTTTCGGGTTGAGCAGGTAATTTTCAGGTTGAGCAGGTTGAAATTTTCAACCTTAACCTAACCCATTTAAGTTTTCGGGTCAATCAGGTCGACCCATTTAATATTTCGGGTCGAAAATCCCAACCCTAACCCGCTTTTTTCGGATTAGGTTCGGGTCGGGTTATCGGGTCGGGTTAGTTTTTGCCAGGCCTAGTGGTGACAACAGAGAATACATATAAAATCAATCATGACCAAAATAAAATAGAATTAGTGGTGACTGAAATGAGTAAAGGCAATTTTGTGTAAACAATTCATAAACTTGGTCATAATCAAGATCTTATCGTGCAAACGAGTTTGCTCATCGTTTAACTCAAACTAATTTCATTACAATGAATAATTTTTTTTTGTATGAGATATAGGAGGCCCCAATGGCCTATCTATCACTATGATGTATGTATTGAAGTTTGATCTGATTAATAATCATAACTAAGCACGAGGCCAACTGTTTATTAAAATAGGTCTTACAATGAACAAAAATATGTTATTTTTGGAAATGTATTGTTGTAAACGATTTTTAATGTCGAGCAAAAAGTACTACAATTTTGAATAAAAAGTATTACAATAATTAATTTTAATATATTACTTTTAATCGCGGTATTATATATACAAGAACTGATATGGACTTCAAATAGCTTACCAAGTTGGCCGGGAGTGACATGGTAAAGTTGAAAAGCAATCATCTTCTTCGATCCATGCATCATAGTCTTTAGGTACAAAATCATGGCCCATTTTGATCAAGAATAAAAATGAAAAAGGGAAAAGGAGGACCATGGACCCTTGCTTTTTGAATTATACATGTATTATTACTAATATTAAGCTTAATTGGATTTGTATTACCACCTGCTCGGATAAGGATTAGGTCTATTCTAAGCATTCAATTGAAAGGTGCACACTATTATTATTGGACTTTCTGTGCCCCTTTCACTACTCATCATCATTGATAAATGGATAATGATATCCCTAAATCACGGAAATGGGGATTATTCCAGTTTTAAAGCATGTAGTTTATATACATGGCTTGATTAGCAACAATAGTAACAAATAATTATACATAGTACAGATCAAAAGTGGAGGTAATGTAAACACACATATACAGTAGTATATATGTTCACATCAAAAAGTCACTAGTTTTTGTCCACCGCATTAATATATATGTGGAAGTTTTTTTTTTTCTTTTTCTAATTAACACAAAATTTTGTATGAGGCGACTCCAAAGTGAGACCTCTCATACAAGTATAATGTCATGCCGACATTATAATTGTACATAGAGTTAGTCTCACCTTGACATGAGGTAGCCTCGCTCTTACAAGACTTAATTATAGTCTAATTGATTAAGTAGTTATTGTTATGATTGAGGTCTAGCAAGTCCCCTACCATATGTTGGTATTAGTTCTTTCAGATAGCATTTAGAATATAAAACACACAATTACACTAATCCAATACTCCAATCTGTTTCTTATGAGGCCGTCTCAACATGAGGTTACTTCTATAGTCAAACATGTCATACTTGTTTAAAACGCTTTACGTTGATGGCCTCATCCGAGTTTTTGTGCAAATACTCCTACTCCCTATTCTATCTTCCATCACTACCTTCCATCACTTCTGATCGAACACTTTTATTTTATTTATTTATTGAGGTACTTATAGACACTTAAGCCACCTCTATAATAATCAATTTATCCATCAAAGTACATGAATTCCATCACCTACGTCACTCCCTCCATCATTTCCTGTTTGCCACACCCCCACATAATTAAAGACTACAACTACAAAACCACCCATTATAAATCCTCTCATCAACCACAACTTAAACTTATTAACACCTTGTCTAACTTGATCTTTTAGCATGAGTTATGAAATGACCAACAAAAAAAGCCACCATTTTCTTCTCATTGTTTGTCCAGCACAAGGCCACATAAACCCCACGCTCCAACTCGCTAAGCGCCTCTCACGCGCTGATGGTCATCCACGTGTCACCTTCGCCACCACGGCTAACGCCCTCCGTCAAATCACCATCCCCTCAAATCTCCACCCTTCTTTATCCCTTGCCTCCTTTGCCACCGGATTCGATGATGGCGTTACGCCTTCCGATAACCCGGAGCGCGTGGCGAAAGAGTGCAAGCGCGTGATGTCCAAATCCGTACATGATCTCATAGTTTCACTAAACAAACAAGGCCATCCGATATCGCTCTTGATCTACACGTTAATGCTCCCTTGGGCTGCTGACTTGGCGCGTGAGCTCCACGTGCCTTCGGCGTTTCTATGTATCCAATCTGCAACTTCATTTGCTATCTATAACCGTTTCTTTAACGGCCATAACCGTTATAATTAATAGAGTAGACGTAAGGGCAATAATGTAATTGTACATAATTACTGTTTAGTATAAATAGAATGCCAGGGCTCCCATATTGGGTAGAGCCTCACAGTATTCTTCACATGGTATCAAGAGCCTAGGGTTTTTCATTTCGTATTCCCCACGTTTTTCTGCCCTAGCCTACCTTCCTCCTTCCATGGCAACCTCACCTCAGACGCCTCTCTCTTCCGGCCAACCGACCTCCATGGGTGATGTTTCTAGCAGTGTTTCTACTCCGGTTCCTTCGACCGTCGAGACTACCCATCCTGTAGGTGTTCCTATTCCTACAGCGCCTGTCATAAGCCAATTGTTTGACTTGCCTCCACTGCATCCTCCCCATGTGTCTCAGCAACAAGTTCCTATGCCCTCGTTCTCATGGGTTCCTACTTCTGTTGCACCATGGCGTCTCTTTCAGAACACCGTTTATGAGGTTGGCTCCTCCAGTCATGCACCACCGCCTCCGTCTCCCTCTGTTTTCGCTGGTCCGTCGTTTGCTGGACATCCCGGTGCGATGTTTGGACCGCCTGGCTTTGGACAGTCTTTTCCAGGTGGTGCAATTCCTTCTTCTGGTGGCGGTAATGGTGTCTTTCCTTCTAATCTAGTATTCTACGCTCCTAATGTTACTAATATTGTAACAACTAGATTAGCTACTGTGGAGGATTATTTGAGTTGGCGTACACAATTTGAATCTTTCTTGGTGTCTCAAGGTCTCCTTGGTATGATTGATGGGTCCATTCCTATGCCTTTTGTGATTATTTTTGATAATCACGGTCGTGAAATAATTAACCCCGAGTATTATAGTTGGTTGAAAGTGGATCAAACTGTTCGCTCTTGGGTGTTTGCAACTCTCTCACGTGAAATCCTTGTTGAATTCCATGATCTGTAGTTTTCTGCACAAATATGGGAATGGTTGCAATCACGTTTTATGTCTGCTAGTTTAGCCCGGTGTATGGAGTTAAAAATATTGTTGACTAATGTTAGAAAAACAAAAAGTAAATGTATGGACCAGTACTTACGCGAGATCAAGATAATTGCGGATAGTCTTGCTGCGATTAATTCTCCGGTTTCGCAACATGACCTTATCCAGCACACTATTATGGGTTTAAGTGCTGAATATGAATCTCTTGTAACTGCTGTCACTCACTTTCCTGGTACTTTAACCTTTGATGAGTTACGGGCTAAGCTTTTGCTTCAAGAACAGCGGGTTAAGTTTCTGCGTGACGGTGATAGTGCTCTTTCACAACATCAGGCCTTTGTGGCCACTTCTCAGCAGGGTTCTACTTCATCCAATTCAGGGGGTGGTTCTCAGAATACTCAAAGGAATGGACAACAGCAGCAGTACCGTGGTCGTGGTAATAATCGTGGTCGTGGCAGGGGAAAGGTCGAAGCAAAAATCACAATCGTGGACAGCAGTCCGGCAATAGTGGTGGTGCTAACCAAACACATACACAAACACAAACTGTAGGTTCAGGTATGGCATCTTGTAATTCGGTTGTATCATCAAATAGTGCTTTAGCCCCTTCGAGTACTGGTACTAATAATTTACCTGCAGGTTCTTCATTAGTAGATGGTGTCTTTGGGTCCACCCCACCCCCAGTTGTTTGTCAAATATGTTTCTATCCAGGTCATACTGCTGTCCATTGCCCATCTCGTTATTCCACTCCCTCTGCTCCCGCCCTTGCTGCATTGCCATCGGGTGAAAACAACGAGGCAGTGTGGTATCCTGACTCGGGTGCCTCCTCTCACAGGACCAATAACGAAGGTATTTTGTCTTCTAAACGTATTTACAATGGACCAACTAGGATTCGGGTAGCAAACGGTACTATCGATTCGCATGTTGGTAATGTGTCATTAAATTCTAATGGACGACCACTGGATTTAAAATCTGTTTTCCATGTCCCAGAGTTAAAATATAATTTGATATCTGTTAAGAAATTGTGTGAGGATAATAATTGTGATGTGGGGTTTAATACTTCTTCTGTTTGTGTTAAGGACCAAACTTCGGGGGAGGTTCTTCTTCAAGCTTCCAGTAGGGGTAATGTCTATCCTATTACTACATCACCGGTGTCCAAGTCTCATGTGTCTCCAACTGAATCTGCATTCCTTACTGTTCAAGCTCCTGGTCCTGTATGGCATCGTCGATTGGGTCACTATGGTGGTCGTGTTTTGGATTCTCTTAGCAAGAGTAAAGCCATTAGTACGACTAGTCGTTTTGATCATGATTGTGTCTCTTGTCGTTTGGGCAATTCGCATCGTTTACCTTTTCAAGATGTTATTCATACTTTTGATAAACCTTTGGCTTTAATACACTCGGATGTTTGGCAATCTCCTGTACTCTCTAATCTTGGTTTTCGTTATTATGTTTGCTTTGTGGATGACTTCTCCCGTTTCACAAGGATTTATCCAATAAAAAGAAAATCTAAGGTTTTTACTCACTTTTGTAATTTTCAAAAATTAGTGGAAAATATGTTTGATTGTAAAATCAAGATATTTCAGAGTGACGGTGGCAAAGAATTTGATAATAATCCTGAAAATTTGCATTTTCTTGAACATGGCATTCTTTTCAGAAAATCTTGCCCCGGTACCCCAGAGCAAAATGGTGTTGCAGAACGTAAGCATCGTCATATTCTTGAAATGACACGTACTTTGCTTGTTGATGCTACTCTACTTGCACAATATTGGGTAGATGCAGCTTATACTGCAACATATATTATTAATCAATTGCCAACATCCAACCTAGGTGGTATTTCCCCGTTTGAAAAATTATTTCACAAACCACCCAATTACTCTTTTCTTCGTGTTTTTGGGTGCGGTGTTTTCCAAATTTTTCAGCGTCATCTTCTAATAAATTATCTCCTAGGTCAGTTCGATGCATTTTTCTTGGCTATGCCCCTGGTTATAAAGGGTATCGATATCTTCATCCTACTACTGGTCGTGTCTACGTTAGCCGTCATGTTCATTTTCATGAGTCCAAATTTCCCTATAGTCAGTTAGTTCCATCTCGTTCTACTGACATTGATCCAAGTGCTCTTCTTGGGTCATGGTCTCCCACAGTCACATTGGATTCCATTGCCCATTCCCCGTCCTCCTCTAGTCTTCCGCTCGTGTCTCCCCACGCGCATATTTCATGTCTCCTCGGCTCCATCCCCTGCTACAGCGTCTACCCCCGCTGTTATTGCACCCATGTCTTGTGACAGCCCTGATGTCCAGTTAACATCCGCTCCTGTGGCTGTGCCCATTGAGTCTAGTAGTCCTGTGTGTGAGCCAACGTCTTCCCCGTCGTCCCTTGAAGTTCCCACGCCTGCTGTCATAACCAATCCTCTGTCTACTTCCCCTGCTACTAGCTCTATGTCCAACTGCACATCTCCCTTGTCCATGCCCACCGAGTCAGTCCCTTGTCCCACCTGTTACCCATCCCCAAAATCAGCTTCGAGGTGTACCCCGTTCCCCTATTCAAACTCGGTCCAAGTCTGGCATATTTAAGCCTCGCACTATTTTATCTCTCACTACAATTGATACAGATATGAAACCGACTAATTACACACACGCTAAGAAAGATCCAAAGTGGCGTCAGGCTATGGCCGAAGAATTTACTGCACTCATTACTAATAAAACATGGGACTTAGTACCGTTTGATGCTGAAAAGAATTTGGTTGGTTGTAAATGGGTTTATAAAACGAAATTTAACGCTGATGGCACGGTTGAGAGGCATAAGGCACGCTTAGTTGCCCTTGGTAATCATCAACAGGCCGGTATTGATTTTTCTGAGACCTTTAGCCCCGTTGTCAAGTCCACTACTGTTCGTCTTGTTCTTACATTGGCTATTTCTTTTGGTTGGGTTATTCGTCAGTTGGATGTTAAAAATGCCTTCCTACATGGTTCTCTCACAGAGGAAGTTTATATGAAACAACCTCCGAGTTTTATTCATCCTCAATATCTCAATCATGTTTGTTGCCTTCGTAAAGCTATTTATGGACTCAAACAAGCCCCTCGAGCTTGGTTCCATAGGTTCAGTAATTTTCTATTAACACAAGGCTTTATTTGTTGTCAGTCGGATAATTCAATGTTTGTTTTGCGCAAGGGATCTCACATACTAATTCTTTTATTGTATGTCGATGATATTATTATTACCGGCAACTCCCCTTCTTTTGTGCATACTTTTATTCGATTCCTGGGTACTCAATTTGCCATGAAGGATCTGGGGGATCTCCATTATTTTCTTGGGGTACAGGTGGTGCGGACTTCTAGTGGTCTATTTCTATCCCAACATAAATATGTCTCTGACCTTCTTCGTCGTTTTAATCTTCACACTGTTAAGCCTGTTCGCACCCCACTTCCTTCTCGGACCACTTTGACTCTCACTGATGGTGAACTTCTTGCAGATCCCACTGAGTATCGTACTATGGTAGGGGCTTTATAGTACTTGACCATGACACGACCTGATATTGCATATGTTGTACATTTAGTTTCCTAATTTATGCATGCTCCCCGCACCACTCATCTACTTGCTGTCAAGCGCATTTTCAGGTATTTCCAGGGAACATTGGATCATGGCTTATGGCTTCGCTCCACCAAGGAGCTTAGTTTTCTTGTGGCATATTCAGATGCGGATTGGGCTGGATGCCCAAATAGTAGTCGCTCTACTACAGGCTATGCTGTGTTTTTGGGAAAGAATTTAATTTCCTGGCGTTCCAAGAAACAGCTCACTGTCTCTAAGTCGTCTACTGAAGCTGAGTATCGTGCTCTTGCCTATACAGTTGCGGACACTTTATGGATTCGGTCACTTCTCGCTGAGCTGGGTATGTCACTGACGTGACCCGTTCAGCTCCTCTGTGATAACATTTCTGCTACCTATCTCACAGCTAATCCCGTCCAACATGATCGCAACAAACATATCAAGGTCGATTATCATTTTGTCCGTGAACGTGTAGCTCATGGTGACTTAGTTGTTAAATATGTACCTACTCAATTTCAGCTCGCTGACATTTTTACTAAGAGACTGTCTGCTCAACGTTTTTGGTGTTTAAAGGACAATCTGTACGTGGTTTCCCCTGCACAGATTGAGGGGGTGTAATAGAGTAGACGTAAGGGCAATAATATAATTGTACATAATTACTGTTTAGTATAAATAGAATGCCAGGGCTCCCGTATTGGGTATAGCCTCATAGTATTCTTCACGATAATGAAAATAAAAACCCCTTAACTTCCTTAGAATTACAGGGGTTGCCAGTGTTCGAGTCACGTGATCTCCCAACTTTTCTCCTGCCCTCGAGTCCACACTATTTCGTGCTCCCTACTTTCGAGGATCACATCAGAGCCCTTGAAAAGTACCCTAATAACCCAACGGTTCTTATCAACTCATTTGATGCTTTGGAGCACCTTCAATCAGGACCGTTGATCATGATCATCATCACCGTATGAACGTGGTCACGATCGGACCGTTGGTTCCATCTGGATTCTCTGATATGAGTGACCCATCAGATAAATCGTACGGCTGTGATTTGCTTGAGAGCTCAAGGGAGTATTTGTCATGGCTGGGGTCCAAAACAGACAAGTTAGTGGTGTACGTGTCATTTGGGAGTATGGCAATTATGAAAAGGAAGCCTTTTGAGGAGATATTGCATGGGCTTGTCCTAATGGGCCGGCCTTATTTGTGGGTCATTAGGCCCATGAGCCATCATAAAATTAGAAAAGATGAGGATGAGGTGGTAATAGATGACGAAATAGTGAGAAATGGGTGGCCTAAGCCCAAAAGACCAAGGGTTTTTTGTTCCTTGGTGCTCACAAGTGGAGGTGTTGAGTCATCCTGCAATAGGGTGCTTTTTGACTCATTGTGGGTGGAACTTGATATTATAAAGTTTTGTTATGGGAGTACCGATGGTGGGGGTCCCACATATGTCGGATCAAACCACCAATGCCAAGATGGTGGAGGAGGTATGGCATGTGGGGATAAGGGCTGAGGTGGAGGGGGAAGGGGTTGTTCATAGGGAAGAGGTAAGGCGATCGTAGAGGTGGTAATGGGCGGTAACGAGGGTGGGAAAGAAATAAGGAGAAATAGTGAGAAGTGGAGGGAGTTGGCCTTAGAAGCCGTTAAGGAAGGTGGTTCGTCGAATAATAATCTTGCATGTTTTTTGGATGGCCTACAAGATACAAGCTTTGTATAAGAAGACGTCATGGAAGAGTTAGGGCTTCTAGGAAACAACATCTCAGATGAGGAAGGTGTGGTTTGAAAGGAAGAACTTATTACTTGTGGAGTATTGTTTAATAATGAAAAATGATCAAGTTTCAAAAGAAATAGCTTGGGGGATAAAACTCATAAAAGGTTCTAATTAAAATTTTGTGATTACATTTGAGGATTGCTTCAAAATATTACAATTTGCGAATGTATATATACTACGAAAATGTTGAAGGCCAAGGAGGAGGATCATGCATAATAATGTTAGATTGTGAAGATATTGAAGTTGAGATTTGATGTGCTTATTGTACTGAACTTCTTATGGCCTTTTAAGTTTTAACAACCATTTTAGAGCATTAACTTTTACGTAGGTATTTGGTTATTGGAATTTCATGTAACATAACCTTCTATATACACATACTCCCATTTCCATCACCATGAATCTCGAGTTCTGGTCCAATACTTAACTAAAAGCCCACTATAGTACATGGTCCATGGGTCATCATTTGGGTCAGCCCCACCACAATTACTATTAAAAGTTCAATTGTAGGCTGCTGATATCGTTATCTTCTATAGTCCAGATTTCAGCCCAGCCAATATCAACTCTAAGGCTCCGTTTGGTTGGGGTGAAAACAGTTTTTCTGGAAAATAGTTTTCCTATTTTTTATTGTTTGGTTTACAATGAGAAGGAAAATGGTTTTCAGGGGGAAAAGAATTTTCACCTATATAGGTGTAAATGTTTTCCCTTCAAAATGAAGGTAAAACGGTTTTCCGTTGGTGGGACACTATGTCCCCGGAGCACTAATAGTGGGACTTGATCATCGGGTTTGGTTGTCGGAATATCGGGTCATAAAAACAAACTCGCATCCGACTTGATTGGGCCTTGGGCCGAACTTTCAGACCATTTTCTCAATATTGTTTTTTTCTTTAAATAAGTATAATTTTTTACTACGATATGCGTTTGAGGTGATTTTTTTTTTGAATCCACCTAACTTTTCGAGATCGATGCAACTATGTTAGTAGATTTTATTTTTATAAAAAAAGTTTTTTCAGGAAAATTGTTTTCCGCTGTAACCAAACAACGGAAAATGTGAACGGAAATACATTTTACACTGAAAATGATTTTCAGTTGAAAACTATTTTCCGCCCAACCAAACAGAGCCTAAGTGGTTGTTATTGAAAGTGCTACTTTTCAGTAGGGTTGTTCATAATCGGATTTCCGAAATTTCGGATAGTAATTTTGATATCCGAAAAAGTTAATTTTTTCTACTTTAATTTGGTTATATTTCGGATATTTTTGGATATTTCGGATATCCGAATCCGAAAGTATCCGAAATTTATCCATAAAATCCAAAAAAAATGGTTATTTTTTGGATATGGATACCCGAAATTACGATTTTTTCGATATCCGAAAATTTCAAAGTTGATATCCGAACACGTATCCGAAATTTCGGATTTTCGGATCGGATGCTCGGATACGGATTCTTATGAACATCCCTACTTTTTAGGAAGTAGGAATTTGACTCTTGTTGAGCTGACAAAAAAACACAGGTTGCTACTTCTTGTAGGAAGTGACTTCTCTCAAAACGGAGAAAGTTGTTTGTCGTGTTCCCCCAGATAAGTAGCACTTTCCACATCTATTCGCATAAAATTACAATTCTATTATTCAACCAAACAAGAATAGACACTTCCTATTACTTCTCATGAGAACTTACTTCCCATAATTAACCAAACAATCAATAAAACTATGAAAAAAAAAATAAGAATCCAAGACAATCCTCCTGATTTATTATAGTACTCCTAATTGTAAGGAGTATTTATTACAGTATTTAGTTGTATGTATACTTGGTTTATTGTATACATCAACTAGCTACTATGCATGAACTTATAAAAAAATACGGAGTAGTTACATTTTAAGCAAAAAAAAAATGTTATTTTTGGATTAAAGCGGTGCAGTATAGAAGTATTAAATAATTTTGGACACCGAGTAAAAAGGGTTACTTTTTGAAAAAAAATAATACTACAATACTTTTTCTCATATGGGAGATGAGTGTCTTAGACCCTCTTTACCTTGAAGGGAACCTCAAAGTTAAGATCCTAATCCCACAATAAACCTAAGACATTTTAAAACTCCCAAGATACCAGCATTATTGAACATGGTTGGTTATGTGCAGATATGTGATTGCTCTTTTTCTAATACATCTAGGTGTTAAGTTTTTCTTTTTTCCCAATAAGGAAAAACAATAGAATTTCATAAGCACATGTCAACTTGCTACTAAAATATAAGAACCAAAAAACAAGTGGTCAAACACCAAATTAATGTTCTCATCAACCATAAAAGAAAAAAAAAAAAAAAAAAAAGAAGATCACATCATTAGAGTGTTAACTACTAGCCAAAAAGGAAAAGTTAAGAAATTATGTACTAGGCTTGAGCAAATTGGTGGGTAAAAAACTAAAAATCATAGTCGTACCTGGCAAAAAATTATTAGTACTCCATTAGAGAATAAACAGCTCATTACAGAAACAAGTAAATTAAGCAGACAAAAGGAGTAGTTAAGAAATGAATTATTGGAAATAAGTTTTGTATGAGATCAACTCAAAAAAAAAAAAAAAAGAAAGGAGGTCACTATTCAGAATTGCAGTGGTCTCTTATTATGAGTCGTAACTTTTACTCGACTAAAAAATAACTCTCGTATTATCAAAGTTACTGTAAAATCGTTTTAAACAAATTTTTGTGATGAACAACAATTGCTACAATTTAATCATTGCCTCATTTAGAGTTGACAAAAGCTAATTCGACCCTATGACCGCGCCAACTCGACCTGCTACGACCCGATCTGAAAAGGCTCAAATCCAAAATGATTCGGCCCGAACTCGGAAGTTGTAAGGTAATATTTGTCAAACTCATTAGCTAACCCAAAATCAAACCCGTGTTTGACCCGACCGAATCCGACCCGTCGACCCTTTTTGCCAGGTTTAGAGCCCTCATTGGACTGTGATGAAATTTTGTGTCACAGCCTATTGCTTGAAGAAGAAAAGCGAGGCTACCACAGCTGTCACAGCTTTGAACAATAGCCAATTGGCAATTGGAATTCTAATTCCAGTCCATTACATGAATTACGCCGCATCTTCAAATGGAACCAGAAATTTAAATGAGGTGCTGTGGGTCCACAGAATTTAAGCGTAGCCTATGGTTTATTTCGTTTTCCAGATCAAGTTGGCCCCCAACAAAGTACAATTACCTGTCTGGCTGACCCAAACAAGTCACTAAATTGTTGATATCATCCGATCATGTAGCATGTAGGCCTGTAGAGCATGAACAATCTCTAATTTAGTGCCTATAGGTCACTAAAACTACGATTTGGATTTCTAAATATCCAATTTTGGATGTTTTTAGTTTGTCATGCATCCATTGTCCTATATGATAGTTGATGACTTGATGCTACATGTAAGTATATAACCAATCACGAACCGCCCTAATAATTCTCATCGCTTCTTCACTCATTTTTATAACAATAATATCCGTTTATTACGAGGATATAGTTAATTCACTAAATACAAAAGTTACTGTTTGAATTCAAAAGGTGCATGGAAAATATATGGGTAATATTGACATTTGACAAATAGATTGTTGAGTCATATTCGTATTCAAGCAAATTTGAAACACTTCAACAATAGTTCCCAACCTTAAGTATCATATCATATATATATATAAGTGAGTTTATTTCGTGTGGCCACGTCACGTAGGGGCCTTAATCGTGTGAGGACGATACGTGTGATGCCACGCAAGCAGCTCTTTCATATAGTGATGACACGTAAGCACATGCACGCCACGTAATATAACACATCATCCGCCATTAATGCCTAATCAATGTTTCATTTTATTATATATTTATTATCATATTCTCAAATTTAAAAATAAAATAACTTTAGTTACATAATGCAAAAAAAAATTGAATCTTACACCATTGCATTGGATTTGAAAAGTACTTCAAAATGAGATATATATGTCCTATAAAAGTTTTTTTTCCCGTGCGGTGATTACACGTGGGACGCCACATAAGAGAGAATGTTCATGCGACCATGACACATATGCACAATTTTGCCACACAGCCCAACAAATCATCATTGAGCTGTCCTAGAGTCATTATTACTCCACATTATCATATATTTATTAGTATATTATTTTAAACTACATAAAGTTGAGTCAATTTCGTGTGGGCACACCATGTAGGCCGCTACCTTGGAGACCCAATTTCGTGTGGTGATGATACCTAAGCGCACGTAAGCGGCCACATAAGCAAGTCCTACAAGTGTAACTAATAAATGTGTCTTTATTCATGACATTCATATAGTAATTAGATATAACATCTATATTTATTAGTCTATTTGTTTCAAATTAAAAGATAAAATAACTTTGGTTACGCAATTGTAAAAAATCGAAGTTTTACGTCATTGCATTGGTCATGAAAAATACTTCATAATGAGATATATATGTCCTATATATAAGCTTATAAAGTTTTACATCTTTTAGGGAAAGTTTTATAGAGGCTAAGGATAAAATACGTATAATAACCATATTTGTAATACATTAATTGAGTTCCACACTAAAATTGGGTCCTAACTCAAGTGCTGATATAAAAGTGAGTCGATTTCATGTGTGCACGACACGTGGGATGCTACATAAGCACTCAAATCTAGGTGGGCATGACACATGGGACGCCACGTAGAGGCTCAAAGTCATGTGACGATGACACCTAAGTCGCCACACAAGCAAAGTTTGCCACATAACATAACAACTTATCATCATCCAAGTGTCACCCATTAATATCTCATTATTAGTTGGCTTTATTACATATTTATTAGCATTTTTTTATTTCACAAAATAAAATAATTTTAGTTACCTAAGTTAAAAAATTATAAATCCGACTTCAATGGATTGGATTTACAAAAAGTTTAATATGAGATATATATCCTATACAAATTGGGTCCTTTGGGTGCGGTGATAACATGTAAACGCCACAAAAGAGGGAATGTTTGTGTGAAATGATCATCCACATAACTTAACAAACATCACCAAGTCCCACATGATCATCCAAGTTCAATTCACGTGGGCACGACACGCGTAGGACGCCACATAGAGGCTCACATTCGTGTGACGATGACACCTAAGTCGCAATATAAGCAAAACTTGCCACATAACCTAACAACTCATTATCCAAGTGTCACCCGAAAATGTGTTATCATAAGTTGGATTTACTATAATTTATATATTAGCATATTTTTATATTAGAAAATAAAAAAATTTAGTTACGTGAGTCAAAAATTTATAAATCTTAGTTCAATTGATCGGATTTGTAAAAAAAAATAAAAAATCAAAATGAGATACATATGTCTTATACAAGCTGTATCTTTTGCGTGCAGTGATAAAATGTAGACGCCATATAAAGGGAATGTTCGTGTAAAATGACATGTTAGACGCTACATGTGAACAACTTTGCCACATATAGCTTAATAAATATCATCCAAGTCTCACATGATCATGATCACTTGACTTTATTATTGATTTGTTTGTTATATTATTTCAAACTAAAAAAACATAATTTTAGTTACATAACGCTAAAAATTATAAATCTTACTTCATTAAATTGAATTTTCTTTTACGTTTTGGAATTTTGAGGTAGGCCTCATGTTCATAAATTAATCTCTTTTACATTTATTCTATTTTAGATATAGATCGATTTAAAAAGATATTTCATAACAAAAAAAAAAAAAAAACTAAAATAGTCAAATGTAAAACAGACATGAGATATCACCTAGAAAATTATATTCATTTTCGAAAGATATTAACGAGTCTGTGCGAAGCACAGAGTTAAAACTAGTTTGTTAATAAAATGAGTTAAAACGCTCAACATGCACCTAACCTAATTGTATCAATAAATAATATGTCATCTAAATTGCATAAACTTTGATAAGCATTCAAATATTTCAAAAACCACTCATCCTAATCATACAATAATTGAACATTATATCAGCTTAAATGATTAACATGTTTATATAGTTATTAATATCCCAATCAAATATTAGACAACTAGATAGTAGAAATTGTTTTCCCATTGGAAAATTGCACTAGAGGCATTGTAATGCATTAATTAAACATATTACACATGATAATCTATTTATCTATATAACTTAAATCGGCATTGCAAATCCGTTATTGTTGTCATATCAAGTCAAGTGTTATCAACTCTACTTTGCCAGCCATGACTCCAATCCTTTTACCTGTTTGATGATGCCATGTTTATAGCCTATTAAAGTGGTGCTCGTGCTTAGCTTGTTTATCAATCGAATTTTGGTTGAGTTTATATTTTTTACCGAGTATATTCACAAGCAACTTATAAATACACATGCCCATTTTGCAGCTCGTTAAGTGTATCAAAAGACCATAATAACTACGTATAATATATGCAAATACTCACCCTGCTATTATCATATGTATTGATTGCAAGAATTCTGATTCGACCACTTTCCAAAAAAAAAAAAAATACCCAATTTCAAACTTTCATATAGCAATTCACAAAATCACAACTTCACCTCAAAATTAAAAAATCCTCCAGAAAAAATTACCTAAAATATGTATAAGATCATCAGACTTATTTTTATAAGGATAAGAATGACTTGTAGACAAATAATCACCCATATATTTCATAAATATCACGTCGTACTGTGAGACGGTCTTATACCAAACTTATAGAAAATCAAAATTCACCCTTAAAAAAAAATACCTCTAAATCAAAGTAAAACAATAAAAAGAACAAAATCACAAGTTTGCATAACAATATTTACGTGTGAGTGACTATTTACAGTCACAAAAGAGCTGTCACCCTACCAAATTCCACCACACTCTTCTCTGTTCTATCCCTCCAACCCTTTGCCTCTCCATAACTTTCCAAACTAAACAAAACAAAACAAAATCCCACCATTAATATCCCTTCTCTCTCTCTCTCCTACCATCCTTCCTTCACCTTTCTCTCTCTCTCTCCTCTCATTTTCTCTCTCCTCCAATGAAATCCCTCACCACCCCCTTCCTCCTCTTCCTCCTCCTCCTTTCTCTCTCCTCCGCCGCCACCGACGACGACGCCGCCGTCATGTCCGCTTTCCTCACCGCCATCTCACCACCACCAAAAGGCTGGTCAACTTCAACCTCCCATTGTAAATGGCCAGGCATTACTTGTGACACTTCAAACAAAGTCACCACAATTAACCTCAACTCACAGTCACTCTCAGGCACTCTCCCTTCATCTCTAAACTCTTTAACATCTCTCACTTCTCTCTCTCTTCAATCCAACCTTTTCTCAGGCCCATTACCATCTCTCTCCAATCTCTCTCTTCTTCAACGCATCTACTTAGACAATAACAACTTCACTTCAATACCTAATGGTGCCTTTTCTGGGTTAACAAGTTTACAAACTCTTTCCATTTCTGGTAATCAGAACTTGGGTCCTTGGCCTTTTCCTGAGGAACTAAAGGATTCTTCCGGTTTGTCGCAATTGTACGCTAGTAGTGCTCAGATTGCTGGATCTTTACCAGACGTGTTTCGTTCGTTTCCGAGTTTGCAGGATTTGAGGTTGAGTTACAATCAGCTGAATGGTACGTTACCACCGTCGTTGAATGAGACCGCTGTACGCAACCTGTGGTTGAATAACCAAGGGTTAAGTGGGTCAATTGATCACCTTGTTGGTATGAACAGTTTAGCTCAGGTATGGCTTCATGCTAATCATTTTACTGGTGGGATTCCTGATTTGTCTGGTTGTACTGAGATCTTTGATCTTCAACTTAGGGATAATCAATTGACTGGTATTGTGCCTGATTCTTTGGTTAAATTGCCTAAATTGGCTAATGTTACTTTGCAAAATAATAAGTTACAAGGTCCTTTGCCTGGGTTTGGTGATTCTGTGACTGTTACTCTTGGGAGTACTAATAGTTTTTGTAGAAATGTTACTGGGGATTGTGACCCTCAGGTTATGACTTTGTTACAAGTTGCTGGGGATTTAGGGTATCCCATGAAATTAGCTGAGGCTTGGACTGGTAATGATGCTTGTAATCAGTGGACTTTTGTTACTTGTGATCCTAATCGTCATGTTGTTTCTGTTAATTTTGCTAAACAAGGGTTTACTGGGACGATTTCCCCCGCTTTTGCGAATTTGACTAGTTTGAGGGAGTTGTACTTGAATGATAACAACTTGACTGGGACTATCCCTGGGAGCTTGACTAGCTTGGACCAGCTTAAGAAAATCAATGTCTCTAATAATAACCTTAGTGGGAAACTTCCGGGTTTTAGGTCGGGTGTTAATCTTGTTACTGCTGGGAATAAGAATATTGGGGTTGATATTCCGACGACCGGTGATGGTTCTGGTTCTGGGTCTAACTCCACATCATCTGGCTCGGGTAAGGGATCAAAGGGTACTTCTGTTTCGGGTGGGATGGTTGCTGGTTTGGTGATTGCTGTCCTTGTGTTTGTCGTGGTTGTGATGTTTGTTTCGTATAAATGTTACATGAAGAGGAGGCATAGGAAATTCGGGAAGGTCTCTGAACCTGAAGCTGGGCAGCAAATGGTGAAGGCTAGTATAATGGGGGCAACTAACGGTTATGCTGGTGTCCCTAGCGAATTGCAGAGCCAAAGCAGTAATGGTGAACAGAGTGAATTCCCAGTGTTTGAAGGCGGGAATGTTGCCATCTCGATCCAAGTCCTGAGGCAGGTGACTGACAACTTCAGTGAAGAGAACATATTGGGGCGTGGAGGATTTGGTGTTGTCTACAAAGGAGAACTGCATGATGGAACCAAGATTGCTGTTAAGAGGATGGAAGTTTCTACTGTGAGCAACAAAGGGATGAATGAATTCCAAGCTGAGATTGCGGTCCTTACAAAAGTGAGGCATAGGCATTTGGTTGCGCTTCTTGGTTTCTGCGTCAATGGCAATGAGAGGCTTCTGGTGTACGAGTACATGCCACAAGGAACTTTAACGCAGCATTTATTTCAGTGGCAAGAGCTTGGCTCTCCTCCTCTGACATGGAAGCAGAGAGTGACTATAGCATTAGATGTGGCCAGAGGGGTTGAGTATCTTCACAGCTTGGCACAAACAAGTTTCATTCACAGAGATTTGAAGCCTTCTAACATCTTACTCGGAGATGATATGAGGGCCAAGGTTGCAGATTTTGGTTTGGTAAAGAACGCTCCTGATGGAAAGTATTCTGTGGAGACTCGATTAGCTGGAACATTTGGCTACCTTGCTCCAGAATATGCTGGTAAGCAGTTACTTAACACTCTTGATGTTTGTGCTGTATTGAAACTATCATGCGACCTGAAATTATTTGTCTCAGGTACGAACGCACCTATGATCAAATCTGTTACTTCTTTCCGTTTCTCTATACTGATTTTACATATATGATGCTGATTGCTCCGTGTTTGGACCAACTTCTGATTACATATAACAATTGCTAAGTGACTTGGCTTTGGCTATAGTGCACTATAATCTGAAGTTCTGAACTACTGCGTGAATAGTTTGTTGAATGATGAACTCTCTGCATCTGTTTGGAATAATAGCATGCTAATCTGGTTGTTTTATGGTCAGTAAGAATATTACTCCTTAGTGCTGCTGAGTGCTGAGCATGCAGTAGGTTTGTTGGAATTACTAAATACAATGTTATCTACAACAATTGCTTAGTTAGACTTGGCTATAGTGCACTATAATCTCAAGTTCTGAACTACTGCGTGCACCTAGTGTGCAAAGGCGTCAATTGCGGGATATCACCTGATGTATCACTATTCATCTATTAAGAAGTTTGGTGTTTTACTGAGTTTTTTCAATGTGCTGTAGTTTCTGTTATGTAGTCACAATCACAACTTTTTGATTGACCCATCTATGCTTCTGAATATGTTTTGTTCAAGGGGTTCTTTCATATGTTTCTTTAAGACTTGGCCTACCAGTTTTTAGATAACTGACATTTCATGCTTTGTGACAGTTACTGGGAGAGTGACGACCAAAATTGATGTCTATGCATTCGGAGTTATTTTGATGGAGCTGATCACTGGTAGAAAAGCTCTTGATGAGACCGCGCCAGATGAGAGATCTCATTTAGTGACATGGTTCCGTAGAATCTTAATAAACAAGGACAACCTCCGAAAGTCAATTGACGGAATTCTAGATCCTGATGACGAAACATATGAGATCATCTGCAGGGTTGCTGAACTGGCCGGTCATTGTACAGCCCGCGAGCCACATCAGAGACCTGACATGGGACACGCTGTAAATGTTTTAGGCCCGCTTGTGGAACAATGGAAGCCTTCTTGCCGAGAAGAAGAAGATAGCTATGGCATCGACCTCCACATGAGTCTTCCTCAAGCTTTGCAACATTGGCAAGCTGATGAGGGTACATCAACGATGTCCTTCAGCAGGACACAAGCCAGCATTCCTTCTAAACCCTCAGGGTTCCCTGACTTATTTGATTCAATGGACTGTCGATGAGCACTGCAAAAAGTCTCGAAATAGATTCCTCCAAAGGAGAGATCTACCCCTACTTGTGGCAGGTATCTACATCATCACTCGATCTAGTGGCTCACAAGAATGCGACAGTCAATTAAAATATTTATGTGTCGTTGATTTGTTAGCCCTTTTTCCATTCTAGGTTCCAAAATTTTCTTTCTGAGATCTTGTGAGCTAACAAAAAGGATAGGTTGTTAGTTGCTTTTTTAGTTGGGATTGGTTGTTAAGGAATGTAAACCACACGGGTTTGGTAAGGGGACTGAGACATGTAACATGGGGGACCTGGGAATGGCGTTGTGTCACAGCTAGGGTTCATGCATCCTGGAAAAAAGAAGCCAGACACTACATTCAAGTTTTTGTTACATATTCTTTTATTCTTATGTTATTATTGATTTGCATATTTTCCTCTTTTTTTTTTTGTTTTTTTTATGAAACTCTATTTTTCTTCTTAAGATGTGAGTTGGATCTAAGCTGTAAATTCTGGTTATGTTCTTGTCTTCAACTTTATGTTTAGGAATATTTTGGTTGGTTGAAGCTGGAAAGTTGTTCAACATTATACAGAAAGAGAGCATATGTAAAGGGCTAAAGGCGGATGTTGAGGTGTAAGGTGTTGGCGACAAAGAATTCTAGAATTGTTGTTAAATGACATGACATGTATGATTAATTCTTAACAGCTTATTAATATCTAAAAAATCATAAAAGCCTCAAATTATGCTACATTATTGTCAGTCTATTTTTTTGGGTTCCCACTAGTTACTAGAGGTCCACGGTTGATGACAATGACTATTTTCCCACCTTGACTTGTAGGCACCTCTAAGGGTGGGACAACTAGCTGCTGGCCAAGGGATTTAAGGTTACTCCATGCCCAATGCGATATTCGAACCCTTGACACTTTAATTAAGGATTAATAAATTCATACCACTCAACTACACCCCCTTATTACATTACATAAAAACTCGTATGAGGCGGCCTCAAGATGAAACCGTTCATACAAACATGATGTCATGCTAGACTTTGTTGGGTTTGCACATGGCAGTATGGGAACTTTTAAGCAAATCCTTATTAGCTTCATGATTTGGTATGCTTTTAAGTGTGGTTTTAAAATGATCGGATGCTTCCTTTCTATAAGACGCACTTGAGATTTGACCATTTTGTTTGGAATGACATCAACAATCTCTTATCAATTTCTAGTAATAGAGTTGAGATCTTCTCTATTTCTTATAAATAATCCCTAATTTCGAGTTTTGGACTAGACTTTGAGGCTAAAAACTATTATAAGATAAAAGCGGTATCCGAGGGGCAATTTACAAAGAAACTATCTCAACTAATAAGAATGAGAAATATAGAAAACGAACCTCTAACCTGAAAGTTATAGTATTATGTGTGTATGTAAAAGATCAACTATTAGACTTGATTGATTTTTCTTTTTTGGGTTCATAATTAAGGGTATTTACAGTCGATTATTGTGATTATTTTCCCATGCTGGCTTGTAGGCATCTCAAAGGGTGAGACAGTTGACTAAGAAATTTAAAATTACTCCATGCCCAAAGCGAAATTCAAACCCTCAACATGGGTAAAGGATAGATGAGTCCTACTCAACACACCTCATTGGTTAGACTCGATTGATTGTTCTCCCTCTGATCATATTCTATACTTTCTTGGTATGTTTTGCAAGATTGTTCTTCGTAATTCTTTTTTCCCTTTCCGAGTACTTTCTTTATGTAGCTCAAATTGACATGACTATGTGAGTGATAATAACAATCTCAATGACAATACGTTTTGCTAGCTATGATTTCTGATATGAAAACAAGGGAATGGTCCATGGACGGTGTAAACGCTTGGTCATGTTACGGCATTATGAAAGTGACCCCAATTGTTCCCCATTGCGCCCATGATTGCGGACATCATACACAAAAACATTTAATAGTATGCAAATAATTATATATAAGGATCTCACTTTTCACCCAATAAATAAAACAAAATAATACTCCGTAGTAAAGGATCTCCCTTGGGCAAACAATTTAAAGAAAAAAAATAAAATTTATAATCAAGTGATGCTCTAAATATTATATCTAAACTGTAAACTTGAAGGTTTAATCATATCGCCTTTGTATATCATCTAGCTAAAACAATTAAACAAAAAATGAAAAAAATGAAAAAAATGAAAAAAATGAAAAATAGAAATGAATTTGAGAGATGAAATTATAATCTGACTATTTATCGAAGGAACATCTCTTGAAAATCTGAGTTCTATTATATATTTTTTTAGTTCATAGGCATACATTTATAACTACCGTATAATATATTTATTTTTTTTGGTAACAATACCGTATAATATTTTCAGCAGAGCGTAGAGAGAGTACGTATATGAGTAACCATGAACTTATATGTATTTTCAAATTATATGTCAAAGTGTTTGGGAATCAATCATAACCTCTAAGTCAAATGGTATAATGAACTTGCAAATGGTATTCAGATCTCATGAATGAGATAACAATAGGAAGAGCTTGCTATACATCGAGAATTCATCCCGACTCGAATAGGATTATACACATCAAAATAGACTTCATGCTTAGGAGGTGCCCTTTAGCCACGTCCAAAAAGAAAGGAAATTCCACTTTGTCAAAAAAAAAAAAAGGACTTCATTCCAACGGAATATAATAACAATACTATTTGGCAATTAACCAAACTCCAAGCTGTAGCACTTAATTCCAAAGCCAGCAAGGTCAAGATAACTTGCACGTTTTAATAATCAATCGATACACAGAAAGAGCTAACCGTGTAGCAAGTTGCAACAATAAAAACATACCACCTAAACAAGTAAACAACTTGCAAGTTGAAACACATCGATTTGATTTTGCAGCGCTGCTATATATGTTCTTCGCTACGTTTCAATAAATAATTGTTCCACAGCTCATTGTGAGATCTTCTTGCATTTTTTAATTTTTTGAGGGGAGATCTTCTTGCATATAATTTGGCCT
Organism: Tetragonia tetragonoides; assembly: GCA_038025085.1. Lineage (NCBI taxonomy): Eukaryota > Viridiplantae > Streptophyta > Magnoliopsida > Caryophyllales > Aizoaceae > Tetragonia > Tetragonia tetragonoides. The sequence continues at coordinate 39,853,052 of CM076152.1, forward strand.
TATCCATCATCTTTTGCTTGATAAACTCTTAAAACATAAATAAAGTATGTAGAATACTAGAAATCACATTGCAATCAATAAATTATGATTTCTCTACTATGTACTTTATGTCCAGGGGCGGAACTAAGGGGAGGCTGGTGTAGCCATGACCTCCCCCATAATTTTAAAATGCTTTAAATAAAATGTAAGAAAAAAAGTGATACCACAATACATAAAAATGGATACATCTAAACAAAAAAGGGATTTCTCCTATATAAGGCCACCCTCATAAGAGAGGTTTTTGCAATTTTATTATTGCAAATATGATGGTAATTCTTCCCACAAAACACTAAAATTCTCAATATCTTGTCCGATCATTATGTTCCTCAAAAAAAAAAGAAAAAAACCTCCTTATTTTGTCAACTTTAATCTCATCATTATGCCAATTGCTGGTTGTTAGGGTCTTGGACCTGTTGGTCACTCTTGGGAGAGAGTTAGGCATATGGCCCGTGGGCCTGTGGCCACACTTCCCCTTCCTAGGCTCTACTTATAGCCCAAACCCTGTATCTTCTTGCAGAATGCAGAGTACCCAGGGAGAAGACAATCTTAGGCATTCAAATACATATATAGCCATTGCCCAATCAATCGGTCACTTTAGACACGGCAAACGGATTGATCAGTTCGGGTTTGGGTCGGGTCAAATACGGATTCGAGTTGGGTCAAATACGGGTTCGGTTCGTGTTATCTGACGGGTTTGACAAAATATTGCCTCACAACTTTCGGGTTTCGGATTGGATCAAAACGGATCAAATCATTTCGAGTTTGAATCTTTTCGGGTCAGGTTTATGGTTGTCTGGCTGATCGAGTCAGTTTTGCCAACTCTAATCATTTACCAATTCATTGGTGAAAAATATCTTAAAATAATCTCATAATGAAATTTTCCTGACTTTCATATATATCCATAGGGGAAGCAACTTCAATTCGACATGTATTGTCATATACTTATATTGGTAGGTAGAAATTCAGAAGTAGACACGCTGAACGTCTCATAAGATTATATTGGTAGGTAGTAACCCATCTCCATTTGAATGACACCCTTTATAAATTCTTTCCCCAAATAAAAAATTTGCACTCTAAATTCTTGGTTTGAACCAGAGGAATTTAAGTTAGTGATTAAACCTGTAGATGATTGATTAGGCATTTGTTTGGAGAACCAACGCATTGCATGCTCAATCCGCTTTTTATGTCTTAATACTAATTTATTTTTCATGCCTTAGGTCTCCTGTAACTTAACAAGGATCGTTACAATTAAATGAATGAAAACTTCTTGCTATATAAATCTTACATCACCATTCTCAAACACAAAAAGACTTTTACAACTTGAATGAGTTATTTTTGATAATTATGGAGCTAAGTACTTGGAGAAATAAGATTGCAAGCATGGTTTTTCATCTAGCTGCCATTTTGAATTTGTCAAATCTCATAACCTTTTCCAGTGAGTTTCTTCTCGCTCCCGGTATTTTCCACGGAGTCGCACTCGCGTATTCTAGCTAGTAACTTGCTTGTTTGCGATTTTTTATTTTTTATTATTTGTATTGCTTTAGTATATTTTAGAGTTATTTCTGTTAGGTATATGCCGTATGACTTTATTATCAACGAAAGTCTCTTATTCGCTTTTTCAGAAAAACAACCATTAATAGGCGCGCTTTTCTTTATGTCTTTTGTAGGTGGCCAAGTTTCACATCGTATTGGTATTAACTATGGTAAGCTAGGGGACAACTTACCCTCACCGTATCGATCTATAGAGATGATCAAATCCATGCAAGCAGGAATGGTCAAGCTCTATGACGCAGACCCTGAGACCTTAAAACTACTTGCTGGAACAGGCCTTCGTGTGTCAATCATGGTGCGTAACGAGGAAATAATGTACATTGCATCGAACGAAACCATAGCCAAACAATGGATTCGCGACAACGTCCTCACCTACTATCCTAGAACCATGATTCGATACATCATGGTTGGAAATGAAGTTTATAGCAATATCATCAATGGCCATGGTCCAATGCCATGGGAGAATCTTGTCTTAGCTATGCAACATATTAAGAGTTCTTTAAGAAGCCATGATATTCATAATATCAAGGTTGGATCACCTATGGCAATGGATATTATGAGCTCGAGTTTTCCACCATCTAATGGAACTTTTCGAGTCGAAACCTTATCAACCATGGTTCCTCTCCTACAGTTCTTAAATCGAACCAACTCTTTCTTTTTTCTTGATGTCTATCCTTATTTCCCTTGGTCAGCTGATACTGATAATATTAGTCTCAATTTCGCCTTGTTTAAGGGTGGTAATCTAACCTACACTGATCCTGTGAGTGGCTTGGTATACAGTAATCTCCTGGATCAAATGTTAGATGCTGTACATTTTGGCATGGTTAAATTAGGATTTTCTAACATTTCAATCGCGATTTCGGAAACAGGTTGGCCTAATGATGGTGACCTTGACCAACCTGGTGCAAATGCACACAATGCAGCCACTTACAATAGGAACCTCATACGTCGAATGGTAACCAACCCACCTTTAGGCACCCCCGCTAGGCCAGGTACCATAATACCCACATTCTTGTTCTCATTGTACAATGAAAATCTCAAGGATGGGCCGGGAACCGAACGCCATTGGGGGTTATTGAACCCGGATGGGAACCCGATTTACTCGATCGACTTGAAGGGTCAACGAGCCCACTTTGAGCCCTTGCCCAAGCCTGAAAGCAATGAGGCTTATGAAGGTAAGTTATGGTGTGTGGTGGCTCGTTTTGCCAATGTGTCTGGGCTTGGATCTGCATTATCAGAGATGTGTAGTCGTTTGAATGGGACCTGTGAAGCAGCATTTGGGCCTGGAAAGGACTGTTATGAGCCCGTTTCTCTTACTTGGCATGCTAGCTATGCTTTCAGTGCTTTTTGGTCCAAATTCAGGAGCTCTGGAGAAGTTTGCCACTTTAGTGGGTTGGCTTCTCTTACAACTATAGATCCAAGTATGTTTTTTTTTTTTCATAATTATGAGTTGCATCATATACATAACTTTTTTTTTTTTTTTTTGATGGAACATATACATAACTTTTGTTTATAATCTACTTTTTGTTTTTGTTTTTGTATGTGAACAGGTCACGGAAGTTGTCAGTTTCCAAGCATAACCGTCTGAACATCACCGAACATGTGGTCCGCCATAATAAGATTAGCATAGTTTGTTTATTTGGATTTATTGTTAGATTAGAATACATAGATATTTGTAATAAATTTTTCTTTTTTTGAAGGCATATTTGTAATAATTTTAATTATGGATGATACTAAATTTCACAACTCAACCGATTGTTGATTAACGTAGACAAATCATCATAGTACATCTTAGTATGAGCCATCTACTAAATGTAAATTATTTTATTAGTGGACCTAGTGTTTGGTCAAGAAACCTACATGACCAAAATTGAATAGAATTAATTTAGATTACTCATTTTGACATGGATAATCAATAAAGTGGCTAAGCTACATCCACGAAGATGGCATTCATCCCCAAAATTGGCAAGAACTTTGGTTACTATGTGGATGAATCATGTGAATATCCAGTGCCTTCGGGTTGCAAATTTGTCTAATCCATTATTGGGTTACATATTCTACAGCTACACGCATTATGTACATCATCTCCTAGGAAATTTCAACAAAACTCTCTCTCTCTCTCTCTCTCTCTCTCTCATAGGACCACCTCAATCTTGTTTGTATTGATTTCTTTATTCCAATAACCTCGGCAAAATTAATCCCTGGTCTTCACACTGTTTAATTCTCTCTCTCTCTTTTTCTTTCCCCCCTTTTCTACTACGAATGCTATTTTCAAGAACCAAAGTTGTCAGAATAGCATAATCCATTGAGAAGCTAATGGCAATTACTAACATGTCTTTAACTTCTGGGTTGGTTTTGAACTGTTTTGATCACCAAAGACATGCCTTGAAGTTCTTATCTTCAAAACCCAAATGGGTTTTGACCAATTCTGCTTATCTTTATCAGAAGCATTATGGGTCTTATCAGCGTAGGTCAGCATGTGTTTCTTGTCAAACAACTAAGGTAATTTGATTTCTGAATACCCATTTGGCCTTTTTATTCACTATGCTTTGTTCTTGCTTATTAGCTTAACCAATTGTATATATGCATGCTGTGAATTGGCCTTATCATGTATTTCTTTTAGCTAGCCTTCAATTTGTTGTGGAGCCTTTTTGGTTTGAATTCAGTGAAAGAAAGGGAAAGATAAGTAGGGAGAGAATGAAGGAAAATAAAACAGTCATAAAATTGGTTGTTTGTTTGGTTTGGTCAAAGAAGCAAACAAGGGTGTTGGTATTTGATTTTCTTTATCCGTTTTCTAGGTAGAGTTTGGGGTTGAGGTGAGGAGATGAGGCAGGTAATTTTTAATGCAATTACAGACTGTTGGCATTGGAAGTTGGTGTTGATAATTTGGTAATGTGAAGGAGTTGGTTTAAGAGTATATTAGTGTTGGTCATTTGTAAGCTATGGTTTGATCAGTAAGGAGTATTGGTTCTTGATGCTAAATGAGGTCGCTTGATGCAGACGGTTGAACTAGGGGAGTTGGTGTACAAGAAAATACTATGGCTTTAACTGCCTTGGGGCCATTTAAGCTTTTGCTTGGTTGGTGTGTTCCTCACTGCCTGATTAAATTTAAAATAGATGAGCATCGTATGGGAATGGCTGGTTTTTGGGAATGTTTGAACTTAATTAATATTGCGGTACTGTGATGGGGATATTTTTCAGGTTTTGATTTTTAGTCATGTTGCCTGAACTTGATTGCAATTGCGGTGTCCACCAAAGCAACAAGATTGTTGTCGTTGATGCTGCTGGAGCTTATTGTAGAAATAAGAGGCCCATGGAATTCTTCACTATGTTGCCATTGTTTGTTTGCTACTGGATAAGAACTTTATGATGTTACCCCCAGTGTCCCTTTGAAGAGTGGATAAAGGAACTTGAGATTTCTAGACAGAAATTTTCTAATTTGATAGATTCTTAATCAATATGTAGTAATCGTCCACCTTTCTGATGCCGTTTTGCTACTTGAGTTGCATTCATCTTTGCTTCGGCTACCTAGGCTTAGGTATCATTATTTTTCTCCTTAGAACCTTTTGAAATTGTAAGTTCTTTGTCTGATCGAGGCTGGTCTGTTGTTATAGTAACAGTATCTCCCTTGGTCCTTGCAAGGAATGTCACACTAACAATGCCTTACAGACTTTCATCCTTATTTTTTGAAAAAAATAGGCATTTAAGATTGACAGTTTTGTGACACATACATCTTATCTTTGTTTGCATGAGTAGCTGCTGAGTGCTGACACCCTTTGGTTCTGAAAATTATTCTTCCACAGACAGAGGAGTTGCCAAAAAGGAGGTGTTCACCTTTACTAGAATGTGAAATATTATCCAACAAGATCCTCTTGGGGTCTGCCGACTGGAAAACTGTTCCGGACATTTGGAGAACTGCTGCAGAAAAGTATGGTGATCGGATTGCTTTGACAGATCCATATCATGAACCTCCCTTACAGCTGACTTATAAGCAGGTCAGTCCTTTCTCCCTTTTCTTAATTATGTTTTTTCACTTAAGTCTTTGAGGTGTCTGAAAGCAATTGGAGACTTGAACTTGTTTTTATTTTCATTCTTTTTGATATTTTCTTGGGTTTTGAGAATTAAATAATAGCTGTATTTGTCTGCAAGATTGAGATGATAAAAATTCCTTGATAGATTGTCTGCATGGCATCTTTTAAACATGTTCCAAAGGTGTTAATATTGGTATTCCAATTTGGAATCTACTTTTGCATGTAAGGTCATAGACTTCACCTGTGAAACTTGATGTACTGTTGTGTGAGAATTGGGCGCCTTGACTTCTGTATTTTTCTTTCTCCTGTCACATGTTGCTTTTGATTTGCAGCTTGAGCAAGAAATTTTGGAGTTCTCTGAAGGTCTAAGAGTTGTTGGGCTAAAGCCAGATGAAAAACTTGCACTTTTCGCTGATAATTCATGTCGATGGTTAATTGCCGACCAAGGTCTGTAGTCTTGAACCCTCTATTCTGAATCGTTGGCATGCAACTGTGAATTATTGTGATTGTCTGCTATAGCCATCATCCATTATTTCTCTTTGCTTGTATGTTTTCATCCTTTAGTTGCTATTGGCAATTACTTCTAATACTAGTAACCACGTGACATCTCTTGATCAAATTCTTGAGAACTGACATTGTATTACTCCAAATTTTCTGCCGTCTATGTCTCATTGGCAGAAAATGTTGGAATATGCAAGCTTTCTAAGGACAGCTTCCATTATTAGAGAAAGTTAAATGATGATAGGGTTATCTAAAGCATTCTGATGATAGAATAAGTCTGATTACTGGAGGCTCCAGAGGTCCCAAGTTCGAGTCCCCTCAAGCCCACTGGAGGTTTTCCTGGTCGTTAACTTCAGGGCCCATGGGAATAGTCAAGCAGAAAACGCTTGGGTACCCATGTTATCTAAAAAAAATAGGTCTGATTACTGGAGGCTCAGTTTACATTTGCCACGACTGCTGGTTTTGCTATGCCTCTTCATCAGCTGAACCATCTTATTGACAAGCTTGGCCATATCACTTTCCTTCATTGACATGAGAGGTAAACCAACAACAACAACCATCCAAGAAGGATCCTGCCTCGGCCAGGCTAGGGAAGGTCCACTTGTACGCAACCTAACCTCCAGCTAGTAGATAGACTGTTTCTGATACGCCCTTCATTGACATGACTCATGAGATCTAGTCCCTACAATTTTCCTATTCAGTTAGTATTTATTGTCTTTGAAAATCTTCATCATCATCATCATCATCATCAACATCAACATCAACATCACCCAGTGCCTCCAAAGAGGCTCCTGCCCATGTCCGGTAAGGGAGAGGGAGAGGTTAGGTGTATGCAGCTCTGTTGTGAGAGAAAGAGGCTGTTTCCAACTGGTCTGTGGCTTTACCTTTAATAAATGTTATCCCTTCTAATTTTCACAAAGATCATAGTTTGTTCCTCTACAGAGTCATACATACTGGTACTTTATTTTAATGTTCTTTATATTAGTCATGGGAAATTGGGATTTCTGGCAAAGGTTTGGGGAGGTCCAGATGTAACAACGACCCAGTAAGGATCCTGGTGAGGAACTTGGGTGGTCCAGAATCCAGATGTACACATCCTTCCCCCTAACAAATAGAGAGCTTGTTTCTGGTAGTTCAAAATTTTTTTTTCTCCCTCAAATAAAAACATTTTAATTGAAGGTAAAAAGTATTTTGACAATAGAGTTGGCGGTATGACAACAAATAACCAATCAATTCAGTTTCATTGGTGATTGCATTGCCTTTCACCACAATGTCAAGGGCTCAGGTCCTAGTGGCAATATCTCTTAGTTGTGTAGAGGATTTGTGGGGTGGTGGGCCTATGTCCCTAGGCTTAGATTGGCGTGGTGTGTGCCGCCTCCCGGGGTAAATGGTTACATTGAATTATACGGAGTAAAAAAAGGGGAAATTCCTCCATATAGCACAAATTATTCCTGAACTACAACTACATGCACCACTTTGAAATATTAGCCTTCGGTGGTGGGAGTGACTTGTTGAAGACTTCAAATTTTTGATTTTTGTTAAAAAAAAATTTTGATTTATTTTTTGATTTTTTCTGTAGTATGCCGGCAAGGTATAGGACATGCATAACACCCAAGTCATTGTATGGTGATATTTCAGTAATATAGCGAGGTGATTGTTGACATTGTGAGATTGTTAAAAGTGTACATCACAGGGTTGGTTTGTTTCTTACCCCAAGAAAATTGCGTCACTTAATCGTGCAGGATCAATGGCAATGGGTGCTATCAATGTTGTAAGAGGTTCAAGGTCATCCACCGAAGAAATGTTGCAAATATACAATCATTCCGAAAGGTTAGTTAGACAATAGTTTTCTGAAGAAGAAGAATGGGATTCAATTTATTGTGAGATGCAACCGGTATCTACATCCCTTTCTCCTATATATAGCCAATATAGTTCAATTTATTGTGGGATATATGGGTTGTTGTTGTTGTTGTAGTTTTTTGTCTTAAAAGCTTTCCCAGGTTTCCTTTAAGCATAATTATGGGTATTTATTCAAAACAGTTCACACTTCACAGCACAGTCTCACTGTTGAAGGATATGATAGGTCAGGAGGAAGTGTTGAATAACCTGAGGGCCTGTGGGATTAGTCGGGCAAAACCTCGGATACCTGTTATCTAAAAGAAAAGGAAGACATGGTTGAATATATGTATCGTTTTGACTTTTGAGGGTAGACAGTGTTAAATAACTATTGTTTCATCTCTGCGCTTGCCCTTACTGTTATATTACATTTGTCTTTCTTGCAAAAGTTAATGTACACAATTTTTTCGCTTTCATCTTTCTAAAATCAAAGGGACTATATATTGTTGTTGACGTGTCATATTTTCGCTGCAGTGTTGCACTCATTGTGGACAGTCCTCAGTTAATTCACCGAATGGCAGAGTTGTTTGTTGCCCAAGCGGCAATGAAATTTGTGATTTTGCTCTGGGGAGAGAAATCAGACTTGGGCACTGAAGTATTGGATAAAGTTCCAGTTTTCAACTATAGTGAGATAGTTGAAATGGGAAGAGAAAGCCGGAAACTTCTAGTTGATTCACATGAAGCTAGTAAGGCAGGAAACATTCAGTTGTACTTCATTTAAGTTTTGCATCAAAGGCATTAGAAAAGGGACATAAAAATCAAAGAAGGTTTGGTATATGCTTGATTGTTTTTGGATATAAATTACTACCAGTTAATAAATGATACTCTTGATTTATGCTACATTTCTCAGTCCTGAAATTGATGATACAGACTTGCTGAACAAATAATTTTGGTAAGATTTTTATTGAATTGAAATCACAATAAAGAAAAACATACTAAAATCACCCATAATTGATAAGAAATCACTGTGACAATATGCTAACTATTTGTCCTTGTTAATTTCTTTAAGTTATTCGATCATACTTTGTCCCTCAAACTTATACTACTTGTTTGAATGAACAATGATCAAAACTATGGCTGTATCACTAATTGTCAAATTGTTATTTGGATCAATGAGTTACTAAGAGAATCACCCAGTAAAGTGCCTTATTCTTATACGAGTTGCTCTCGCAATAGATGTTTTGACTGCGTGAAGTGAGTTTACGCTGTCGGCAGTTCTCACAGCTTCCATTAGTGAAGAATTCTCCAGCATTATCTATCATTCTTTGTTCTCTCATTCCTCCTTTGCCCAAAAACACTTCGTCCTGTCAATAGAGCTCTTGCCTTTTAGGCTTCTTTTTTCTATTATGGTTATTTGGCCTTGTTTCATGTGTGAAAGTGAAAGGTTTTTCAGTAGTTACAAGTTTCAACTGTGTAAAGGTTATCTTGAAGAAGTTTCCTGTAATGCTCTTATCTGTTAGAAAATACGACTCATGCATATTATTTTAGTTTGAATGACATGTGTATTGAGTTTCATGATCGGCGTGATTTCAGGGAAGGAGTATGCTTATGAGCCCATAAGCTCTGATGATATTGCCACACTAATGTATACAAGTGGCACCACTGGCAACCCAAAGGGTGTGATGATTACACATAGGAATCTTCTGCACCAGGTATGTGGTTTCCTCTCTTCCACTTCTTTATTGCACATCGATGTTGGGTCGTTTTACCTTTCTACTTTTTGAAGGGGGTCAGTAAAATTTCCTAATTCAACATGTTCCCCCCTTTGAATTTCTTGTTTATGGAACTGTGGCTTTTTCAGCTAGCTTGTTGACTAGTTGTAGTTGATGCAGTATTTCTAGAGTAATGTCTTGCTGCAATGCCATTTTGTCATTTGAGGCCGGTTAATTACCCTAATTAGTCTTAACTGGAGTCCTTACAATAAGCATTTTGACCTGAGTTCCTATTACAATGGGATTAAAGATACGTGGATTTGCAGACTGGCCATTCATTTGCAATTCTTTTTTGCGTAGACTGATGGTGACACTGGAAGAAGAGGTCATTAACATATTATTATGGAAATATCCAAATTACCTCATTATTATCTGTGTTCTCCGATTTAGAATCAGAGCTCTACATTTGCAAAAAATAAAGTCTATTTGTACAAAAATATGTGGACATTAAGCAAAAGTATTATGATGATGTGACGACTAGTTAGGGGTAAGACTGCGTACATCTGGACCTCCCCAGACCCCGCCCTAGGCGGGATACTTACTTACTGGGTTGTTGTGTTGTTGTTGTTGTTGTAAGACGATCCATTTCTTAACTTTTCTGTCCCTATTGTATGCTATACTCTTTATCTAAAACTTTCTTGTATGTTTTTCTTGGTGCTGTAACTGCTCTTATTCTTGTAAAGCACACATTTTTTTTTTCGTTTTCTTTTGTTTTTTAGGGTCTGTGTAAGGGACTTGAATGGAGTCCTCTGTGTGTGTGAGTCCGCTTTCAGAAAAGGGACTTGAATGGAGTCCTCTCCAATCGCTGGTAAGACCTGTGAGATCTACTCCAGAGGTCCAAGGTTCGAGTCCTTTCTGGGCCACATGAGGTTTTCTGGTCATTAACTTTAGGGCCCATGGGATTAGACAAACATAGCTTGGATACCCATGTCATCTAAAAACATGGAGTCCTCTCCAGTCACTGCTGGGACGAGGTCAGGATTGCTCCATTCCAAATCCTCACTGTTTGAAGCAGAACTAGCTATTTCTTACCCGAACTGGCATATTTACTGTAGGTTTAGAACCTAGGGAATGCTCATATTCTGAGGGTTGATCCTTCCTTTCACTAGGTAGGTAGTGCCGAATCAAATCTACTCCCTTTTTTTCGCTGCAGAAAAGAGATCTCTTCCCCCTGCTTTCAAAAGTGATTTCTCATTGCCTCTGTTCTTGCCTCAATCTTTGTAGATTAAAAGCTTATGGGACATTGTACCTGTTAAAGCTGGCGATAGATTTCTAAGCATGCTGCCTCCTTGGCATGCCTATGAACGAGCATGCGAGTACTTCATTTTCACACGCGGGACAGAGCAGGTGTACACAACTGTGAAGCACCTAAAGGTTTGAACCTGTAGTATATCATTTTTTAACCTTTAGGATCAATGTGGAAATGAAGTTGAAACGTTTATACCTTTCTGTGTCGTCTAGTAATTCTACGTCTTCTGACAACAGGATGATCTGAAGAAATATCAACCTGATTACCTAATTTCTATTCCATTGGTGTTTGAAACGCTCTACAGGTTAGTTATCTTATGGTGACAGAATTCTATTTGACATCTTTTCAGCATATTGCCTTTATTTATAACATCACTCAGTGTTCTATATGGCTTTTCCAGCTTCTATTTCTGCATGTTAACATATAAAAGTTAGTAATGGAAATATCCTTGCTTAAACTTTTGGATGCTTAAAGTTTGGTGCTATACAGTAATAGTTAACTGTGTTTCCGTTCACTTTGGTGCCCCAAAATTCAAAGAAATGTTAATGAATATTGTCATCCATTAACGCGTTAAGGGGACCTTTCACCTTATAGAAGAGCACAATATTTTTGTGTAAGAGTGATCAAAACAAAGCGTTTTGAAACCTGCAGTGGGTAGCTCAACTGGTAAGACCTTTGGGGCTTGTTCCCAAGGTCCCAGGATCGAGTCTCCTCAGGCCACTGTAGGTTTTCCTGGTCGTCAACTTCAGGGCCCATAGGATTAGTCTGTCAAAGCCTGCATGCATATGTTATCTAACAAAAAAATTAAATTAAATTTTTGAAGAAGAAACTAGTAATACAAAATTTTATAAAAATAAAAGAATCCTTTTTTTTTTTTTTTTCCAAAATCTAAAAGCAGAGATTTATATAACTAACTAAAATGGTTGTATCCTAAAATAAAAATTGAAAACTTGGTGATTGCTACAAATAAATTATATGGGAGAAGAGGCCCATGGATAGCTCAGTTGAAAGCGTCCTCCTGGTTCCTCGGTTTCTACCTGGGATCGAGCCCTCACACTAACAAATGCCCCACCCCCTAACAGACTCTAAAGCAGATAGGCCTAGTCAGCCTCTCAACTCTCCAAAATAAATAAATATATATATTAAAAGGGAGAAATTGGAAAAATAACTAGAAATAAATAATCTGTATTTTGAAGTATATTTGTCTAGAACTTGAACAAAAAGGCCATTCTTTTGTTTTCAATTTCTACCTCAATTTTATGCTGTAATTTATTTATTTTTTTTGCTTCTTCATTTCCAATTATTTAGAATGTGACAAACCCTGATGTTTGTACAAATGTTGTTTTCAACATGAATCTTATTCTAACAATTGAATGCGATAGTTGAATGTTGGGTGTTGGTAGTACTGCTAGTACTATCTCCTATTTTGTTCTGTGTATCTACGCCTGAATTTCTGCAAAAAAATAATTCTTGCAGTGCGATCCAGAAACAGATATCTGCCAGCTCTGCCGTCCGCAAGATTATAGCACTTACATTCTTAAAGATTAGTTTGACATACATGGAGCTAAAGAGAATTTATGAGGTTTGTTTGTCCGTCACTTTTGTGCCTTTTCATTTATTTTATGTGCTTGTAAGCCATCTTTAACCAGGGAATTCTGTCATGTTTCTTTATTCATCCACATTGATCTCACATACGGGAACATGGGGGGTTTTCTAGATAGTTCCAACTGCGTGAAGTAAGTTCAATACAGTGGTGTAGTCTATGAAAGGGTATGTTCCTATTGGCATTTTTGGATATAGGTGACCCTCGTCTCACCAAAGTTATGGTTAGACTGTCTTATACAAGGTTTTGGGTTATGGATATTAGAGAAACAGAAAAGGACAACTTGAAGGGTCTTAAAACAGACTGCACATTGAACCTGTCCAGCAAGTTTCTTAGAAGAAGCGAAAGGATTTTCTTCATAAGGGCCCACAAAACTGTCCAATGAAGCAATGTATATAATCCTGCGTAAAACCACATGTTCTAGTGAATGTAGTTGAGTTTATCTTCACAATTCTTGATTTTGCCTCCAGTGATGAGTCACAACTCACAAGTGATGTAGTGGAGTCTTTACATGGATATTGCACTAGTTTGCTAGTTAGATTTCGTAGAATTATGTGGGTTAAAGGAGTAGGGAGTCAAATTTCTCAAATCTATGTAACAATTTTTTTTTTTTTTTTTTGATACCATGGTATCCAAGCTTTGCTTAACTAATCCCATGGCCCTGAAGTTAACGATCAGAAAACCTCCAGTGGCTCTGAGGGGACTCAAACCTGGGACCTCTTGATTTTGCCTCCAGTGATGAGTCACAACTCACAAGTGATGTAGTGGAGTCTTTACATGGATATTGCACTAGTTTGCTAGTTAGATTTCGTAGAATTATGTAGGTTAAAGGAGTAGGGAGTCAAAATTTTCAAATCTATGTAACAATTTTTTTTTTTTTTTTTTTTGATACCATGGTATCCAAGCTTTGTTTAACTAATCCCATGGCCCTGAAGTTAAAGATCAGAAAACCTCCAGTGGCTCTGAGGGGACTCAAACCTGGGACCTCTGGAACCAACCTATTTTAATATTCAATTTCTTTGTTCAAAATTTTTATGCCATCTATCATTTTCTATTTCAATGATTTTGCACTTTAGCATGTGGATAATCCTTAACATCAGTTAGCGGTTCTGTTTAATCTGAATTTTTTTATGTAGGGAAAATATCTGTCTAAGAAACAAGAACAGTTGTACTTCATTGCTGTTGTGGATTGGCTGTGGGCAAGAGTAGCTGCAGCAGTTTTGTGGCCAATTCATGCATTGGCTAAGAAGCTATTGTATAGTAAAATTCAATCTTCTATTGGGATATCAAAGGTTTGCCACTTCAGTAAGATTGAGTTTATTTATTATCAATGATGTTTAGGGAGTAGCTCTGCTTTCTCATTGTCGTTTTCTGTTTAAAGACTTGAATCTGTAATGCAAATTCAACTGATTTCTGAAGGCAAGGGCTTTTGTTGAATGTTTAGCTTGCATATTTGTTATCTGTGAAATTCACATATCACATTGTTGGTTCAACAAAACTTCTCAAAATACATGTCAACTTTCCGACAATCCTGTAGGAATCTTGCTATTGGGCGATCTTCAGTATTTATTACTGTTTTGAGAGGTCATATCCTTATGCTTTGATGGTTTTCTTCTGAATTTTGTACCTTCTGAAGGTGAAGCTACGTATTTTGTTTTTGGCATAAGTGAACCTACTATTTGAAACTGGCTAAAGTACAGCAAGTCTCTGTTGACATGATAAATTTCCATTAAACAAATATGACCTCTCTTGGCTCCTGTTTGCAAAATGTTTCAAGTGCTTGAGATCATTTTATATAAACAATGATGTCTCCAGGAAAACCTTATGGAGGTCTTTGAATTGTGCAGGCTGGCATAAGCGGAGGTGGTAGTCTGCCTCTGCACATAGACAAGTTTTTCGAGGTCAGATATCCACCCAATTATAGCTGCGATGAGCTGTTTATTTCAAATGCTATTATGTGTAACATGTTCTGTTGCATTTGTAGGCAATAGGTATTGTAGTGCAGAATGGTTACGGGCTGACTGAATCTTCTCCTGTCATCGCTGCTAGACGATCAGCTTATAATGTTGGTGGTTTGTTTTATCCACTTCTTCAAATAATTCATAACTTTTCATTAACCTAAACTATGTATTCTCTTGGATATGTTTACTCCTGAAGGTTCTGGGATCTGTAGGTCATCCACTTGAGCATACAGAGATCAAAGTTGTAGATGCTGATACTTGTGAAAATCTGCCTCCTGGTTCCAAAGGTATTGTAAAAGTTAGAGGCCCACAAGTGATGAAGGGTTACTATAAGGTATTTCCCTCTTCCCGTGATACAGTTATAACTGATCTTATTAGACCCCAAAGTATTGAAGTTTTGATCTCGTGTTGTGCGGAATTTTTGCGAGTATTTGTTTATCCACTGGGCTTTCTTTTGTACTAGTGAAACTGTCCCTTATTTAAGAACAATGAAATAATAATGGACCCTATCCGATTGTTCATATTTTTGCGAACTGCCAGCCATGTTTGAGATCAATTTTCGTGTATAACTTTTATATGTTGTCATTTACATATGTGGGCGTCACATTATTATATGAGTAAATGCCGTAATATTATTCTCATCAGCTTCTTCTCAACAGTGGTATATGGAGATTGGGTATATATATATATACTATCAGTCTATCAGTGTGATGCTTAATCTACATTGAGATATAATTCTTGACTTGCTTGCTTATCACTGAATATGTATTCTGTACTTTACATATCATATATTGATGACACTGCATAACAGTGGTGATGGTTGATGAATCTTCCTGTGATGCTCTCCAGAATCCATCTGCTACAAGACAAGCCTTAGATGATGATGGTTGGCTAAACACTGGAGACTTAGGTTGGATTGCACCTAGTCATTCATCTGGAAGAAGTCGATTTTGTGGAGGTGTTCTCGTTCTTGAAGGGCGAGCAAAAGATACTATTGTTCTTTCAACAGGTGACTTATGACCTTTTCGGTCTCCTGTCTTAGATACCCGCAATTGAATGCAGTCCGATAAACTAGATTTATGATCAGTATGGCGAGTTTTTCTGCACAATTTTTTGGGGTTTTCTTTTTCTTTTCGCAAGATAAATCCTCCAGTCTGTCTCGAAAGCGAAATGGGCACAAAAATGACAAATCCTTGAAACCTAGGCTTAAAAATTTGTTTCAGATAAGTCCTCCAGTTTTTAGGCTTAAAAAATTGCTTCAGATAAATCCTCCAGTCTCTGTCTCACAAGTGAAATGGGCACAAACATGTGCATACTTCAGGATTGCAGAAAAACTCTAGTCTCGAGTATAAATGAAGCTATGAATTATTTTTAATTGTGAATACTATGTTCCTTTATAACTGTAGTGCAATAATTTCGTTCTTCCTAGCTTGTCTGGAAAAGTGCAAACTCACTTGAGATATTATGTGACGCTGCCTTCCTAAATTGATTAGGTGAAAATGTTGAGCCTTCAGAGATTGAAGAAGCTGCCATGAGAAGTAATCTGATTCAACAGATCGTTGTCATTGGCCAGGTTTTTCTTCCCTCATACTTTGCTAAATTGTTCTCAGTTTCATCATTGGCTTATGCCATTGCGTTCCCTCATGCTTTGCTGGATTTGGTTCTCCACAGTTTCATGATTGGCTTATTCTGTATGCTGTTCAGGATCAACGACGCCTTGGAGCTATTTTAGTTCCAAACAAGGAAGAGGCTTTAGCGGCAGCAAAGAAACTGTCTTTCAATCCAGATGCTGGGGAACTTAGTAGGGAAACGTTGACCAACCTGCTGCGGGAAGAGTTGAGGACTTGGTAAGGAATAAACTAAAAGGATCTATAGTTTCCATAAATTGTGTTTCAAGCTTGCCTATTATCTTCTGCATTTTCAAGTCTTATCTAGAGGCTCTAAGAAACAGGCTTAACTTTGTCTTCTTGCTTTGAGAGCTTGTAACTTGTGCCCATTAATTTTGAATTCACAAATGCTCAACATGAACCATGTAGAAACCAAGTAAAAAATATATATCTACTCCATATTAACCAAGTTAAAAAAGATATTTGTAGATTAACCATTTTGATTGGCGTTTCATCTCCGAATTGCATTTGGTTTCCACACTTTCGCTGGAATCACATTCTCCGAGTAGGAAGTATCTGACATGGGGGTGTCTGGTATCTCATTTTCCTATTATACTTGAAAGATTATAACTATTTATCCACACCCATTTTGCGTAATAATTTATTTGGGTGTCATTGAATCTGACTTCAAGTGCTGTGAGTCATTTTATGAATTAAATCAGCAAAACTTATATTTTCTCAACCCTATACCTTATTGGTATCGTGTTGTCTGAGAAATTGTTATTTGGGTTTTGCTCTAAGCAAAGCTTTTATCTATGTTTTTTTTTTTTTGGGAATGTAAAGGTTTATCTTTGTTGCAGGACTTCACAGTGTGCATTTCAAGTGGGGCCACTTCTAATTGTGGATGAGCCGTTCACGGTATGAATTCTTGGCACGTTAGCAGTAGTGAAATTTGTTTACTTGTAATGTTTCGAAACACGATCTTGTATAGTATCCTAGTGACCCTCACCTCGGTGTCTGATTGCAGGTTGACAATGGTTTAATGACACCAACCTTAAAGATTCGAAGAGACCAAGTGGATGCTAGATATAAAGACCAAATAGCCGATTTATACAAGTGAACATACAACAGAGGTACATTTATACTCAGGATTGGCTTACTGTGTCAAGTGAAGATACAACATTGGTTCGTTTATAGAAGTGCTCGGGAGTGTCTTGAAACTGTGAACCGGAGGCATAGTGGTCACTAGTCAAACATTCTAGCCATAGTTTTTTCTTTTCCTTTTCAGTTTCTTCTTCACTTTTTGGTTGAGTGGCGAAAATCTTACATCAGTGTATGTTGTAAATGGCCTATTTGGAAAAAAAGAAGGTTTCATGTATATGATGAAGCTGAATAATGTTTCCCACCTTGTATATGTTCTGTCATTACACAAGCAGGAATGAACATAAATGTTTAGCATCAAGAGGACACAATTGCCCCTTGTATGTGCGCTCTTCCATTTTCTATGTGCCCCATTATCTTCTTAGTATCTCTCTTTCATCTCTTAGTATCTCTCTTTCATTTCTTTGTAGTTTGTACAGAGATTTTTAGAAGTTCGGAGTAGGACTTCGGAGAATAGTGCTCCTTTATACTTCCTCCCTTCCATAACAATAATAACATTTACTTTTGGCACATAGATCAATGCACTCTCTTTTTGGTTGAAACATTCTTATTATACCCTTTAATTAATGAGGGAGTGGGGTAGATGAAAGGAAATAAAATCATATAAATAGGGGGGTATAATAGTATTTTGTCATCAAAAAAGTTTACTAAAGTAAGAAATGTTGTGAAACGGAGGTAGTAGTAGAAATGATGTCGGCTCATTCCGAGGTGAGAGAGGGAGAGAGAATTGGGGGCGAATATGAAATTGGAATTGGAATTGGAATTGGAATTGGAATTGGAATTGGAATTGGAATTGGAATTGGAATAGGAATTGGAAATGGAAATAGAAGGATTCCGTTGAGGCAAGCTTGCACTTGAGTTATTTTGCTGCTTCTTAATAATCATCAAAAAAATATATTCAATCACACACTACACGAATGACAATGTGCGGCGTAGCATTCTTGGAGCTAGGTGGATCTTCCGATCTTAGAAAAGGGGTGTAGATGCTTGGTTGGGGACGGCCAAGAAATTTCTGTTTGGCAGGGCCACTGGATGCTTAGACCACCAAATTTCAGAGTTATATCTCTAGTTGTGAGTGGACAAGAGAATCTGAAAGTATCTGACTTGATCGACAAGAAGAGGGCTTCATGGGATGAGAATCGTATCAAACAGTTGTTTCTCCCATTTGAAGCTGAAGAAAACATGGGAATCCCGCTTTGTACAAGTTGGCCAACAGACAAATTTGCTGGCACTTTGCGAAGGACGGACACTATCCAGCACCATCTTGCTCGTTGGTCTCAGGGAGGAGCGGAGGAGGCAAGCGGATCATCTCCTTCTCAGGAGCCTTGGAAAGCGGTGTGGCAGGCTGATGTACCACCCAAGGTTCGTAGTTTCGCAGTCTGTGCTGAGGCTCTTCCTACACGGGTTAATTTAAAGCGAAGGATTGAAGGAGCAGACGAAAGATGTCCTAGATGCGGATTACATGTCGATATGCATGCTTTATGTTTTTGTCCGGAGATTTCTTGGAAAAGACATATTTGGTTGACATCCTTGAGGATAAATCATATCGGTAGAGCGGTGGCGTGGGTCGAAGGATGGTGAAGGGCGTGGTACAAAGACCAATTTGAGAAGAACCTGGCACTGATCTTGGCAGCGTGGAATATTCGAAATGCTACTGTACATGGGACGCAGGTGAGGTGTGGTGATCACTGAGACGTTACAACTGCTCATATCGTACAGAGAGGCGCAAGGTCGTGAAGAGTGCAACAAAGGCAATACTCCCTCCGTTCCAAGTTAATCTTTACATTGGACTTTTCACGGTCTCCAAGACACTACTTTGACCATGAATATTTATGATTTCATAATAATAAAACTTATAATAAGATGATAATTTGAAAATACTATTGAAAATGAATCTAGTAATACTATTTTCACATTGTAAAACTTTGTAACTTTTCACAAATAAGTGGTCAAAGTTCACAATCTTTGATCTTAAAAAGTCCAATGTAAAAGAGGGAATCAACTTCTTGTTCTTATCTAACTAGGGAAAGAAGAAAAGAGACCACAACTCCACCGAGACCATGTCTGAAATATCCGTGGCCGATTGGTTGCCTAGATAATAAGATCCAATTTTGGGCCCTCCCTTTCCTCTCCATGGACCCACATATAGAAAAGCTGCTTCAAGCAAAATATATACAATTTCCGATTCTCCGAGAATTCTTCTTCTTTGACAGCTCTGAAAATTCACCTATGGAAGTGAAGAATGAATAATCAATGCCAACAAACAAAATATCTTCGCCCAACCGTTGAAGACTCTCCCATAACCCACTATCTTCATTCAACTTGTAAACAGAAAATGAAATTTGTTTCCCGGTGTTTTTGACCACCATGTAGAGGTCCGATGTCTTCACAATTCTTTTCTCATCTACCTCACTAGATTTACAATTTGACTGAAATTCTCACCATCAGTTACAAATGCTTTCCCTTTCTCATTGAGAAGAGCAATCTTCCCCTTAAAATGGGTCATGTCATATCACGGATCATCTATATAAACTGACTTTCACTCTCCACCAACGGTTACTGTCCACATTTTGCCACTCCTGTACAATAACATGAAGCAGTCTTGATTATTCATCATCAAGACACTTTCTTGATAATTTGTTGAAGAAGACCGTTCGTATTTTGCATTGATCCCTCCTTCTTAAGGAGTTGACGACACGTATAACTCTCGTTTACTATCGTGACCCTTGTGGTCATTAAGTTGAGGCACTAATAACACCCCAATATATCGTAACCTACCGTGTAATAACCTATCATAACGTAAAATAACATAATAAAAATTGAGTTAAGCAAAATTCAATGTTTTTTTTTATCATCTCCCACTAGAAATTCTTATATTGAGTAGCTTTTTTTTTTGATAGCACTAGCATTTTCTCTCCTCCAGACTCCACTAGATTTGCTATTGGACTCAGATTCTCCCCCAAACTGGTTACAAATGCATTACCTTTTTCATCAATGAGAGCAATATTACCCTTAAAAGGGGTCATGTCATACCAGAGATGATCAAAATAAACTGAGGTCCACTTCCCACCAACAATTACTGTCCACATTTTGCCAGATGTGTACACTAGTGTGAAGCAGTTGTCATCATTCATCACAACTTTTTTTGATAAGTTGTTGAAGAAAAGGGTTCACATTATGCATTTTACCGTCATTCTTAACGAGTTGACGGACGGTATAAGCTTTATCTAGCAGTGTTACTCGTGTGGACATGAAATCTAGACAAGGAAAATTTCCGAGAGGAAGGAGCGTCTTCATTAGGATTTCCCGAGCAACAACAGTACCCACATTTATTTCCTCGAGGGTTAGGATATAAGATACACCCTTGTATACCCCCTCAAGAGGTTCGATTTTTACGGACCTCAGCGAAATCACGAACCAGCCTTTGTAAAGTTCCGAGACGCTTGATATATCGAGGGGAAGAAAATCCGATAATCTTCGCTCTCTTATTGGCGCAAGAGAAGCCAGCCATCTGTTGCATACGACACTAAATAGGGATTGGTAATTACATCAGGTACTAACTCCCCCAAGTTGTGTAAAAGATGTGATGGAAGATTCGAACAACCTGAAATTCAAGAACATATAGAAAGTTTAAGACTAAAAAAAAGACAATGTTGTTTATAAAAAAAAAAAAAAAATACTAAATAATTTAGAATTACCAAATATTGTAAACCTTGTTGAAGAAGAAGGTTCACATTTTGCATTTTACCGTCCTTCTTAACGAGTTGACGCACTGTATAACCTTCATTTAGCATTGTTACTCTTGTGGACATGAAATCCAGGCAAGTTGGATGACTTCCAAGAGGAAGGAGCGTCTTCGACAAGGTTTCCCGAGCAAAAATAGTACCATGTTTATTTCCTCAATGGTTAGGATAGAGGATATATCCTTGTGTACCCATCTAGAGGTTCAATTTTTAAGGTCCCCACAAAAATCAAGAACCAACTGTTGTAAAGTTTCGAAACCATTGGTATTTCGAGGGGTAGATTATACAGCACTAAGTAGGGCTTTGTTACTAAGTCTCCCAATGTTGTGTAAAAGCTCTGATGTAATATCTGACCCCTCTATAGATAATGAAGGGCTTCATTAACAATATATATACATGTGAATTTACAACCCTAATACACAAATTGGGGCTAATTATATACCAGCCTATCAAGACGGCTTATAGGAATAATTTTAAAAAAAAAAAAAACTAACAGTAAAATCAAAAACATTGGGTTAAGCTACAACCAAAAAAAATCAAGAACATTAACAGAGAAATTTACGACCTATGTTGTTCAAAAAAAAAAAAAAAAAAAAAACTGAAATACTAAATCTAGAATTACCAAAATAAAATACTGAAAAACAATTACATTAAAACAAACTAGCAGTAAAATCAAGAACATTGGGTTAAGCTACAAACAAACTAAATCAAGAACATTAACAGAGAACATTTAAGACGTACTACTCCATGTTTGTTAACAACAGAAATACTAAATCTAGAATTACCAAAATAAAATATTGAAAAACAATTAAATTACCATCAGGGCTGGATTTCTTAAGTATTTTCTCGATGGGGAACTTCACCGTTGTCACTTTCACGATCCATTCCTTCACCAGCCATATCCTATTCTTCTAAAGAGAGGGAGAGGTGGTTAACTGTTATAACTGATTAGTCCTCCCAAGTAACGAAAATCAGTTATTGTGCTTTTTTTTAAAAAATTTATTTATTATGGTAATGCTTTATTAGTAGCAAACTATGGTTTAATCTTGTTTATTTGATGTGTTCTCTTGAAGAATTATGGTTTAATCTTCTTTAATTGGTTTCCTTCTTTCTTTATCTATTTACTACTACAGATGAACTTATCAGCTAGCCTCTGTATCCAGAAAATGTTGCGGACTACATATTTGAAATACTAAAGGTTATGAGGTACTTGCTCACACAGGGCTCGTTTACATGAATGTAATGGTGATTACAATGTAATGACCATTTTATAGGGTAAATGTGGATTAGAAAAAAAAGGAGGGGGAGGAGAAACATGGAAATAGTGAATTTGATTACAACATCCATTGTAATCACAATTGTTCTACTTTAGAACATGTAATGATGATTACATTGGATAATACAATCAAGCTCCCAAAGCTCATATTTCTCTTCTTCCTCCTTCCTTTTCTATCCACATTTACTCTATAAAATAATTAATTACATTGTAATCATCATTGCTTACAAGTAAACACCACCTTAGCGTTTTTAGCATAGCCTTTAATTCACTTTCACCACATGATCATATTTATCTTACAGATTTAGCTTTGTGCAAATGCCTTATTCAGATATATCAGATATCAACGCACTGTGCAACTCGCAATTCAATACTTTACATCGCAGTTCCTTGGCATTAATGCTAGAGAGACACACGTACGGCATGAGAAATGGGTATCATCAATCCTTGAATGCTGAAACATACATACAACATAACACAATCAATTATCATCAAATAAAAGGAAAACATTGACATTGGCATAAATATAGGGGGAGGGGTTAAAAACAAAGAAAACGTGAAGTGGGGGTGGGCAGTTGCCTCTTAGGCTCCGCTTGATTCATCTGGATAAAACATATTTGAACTGAACTGAATTGATTTTTTAAACTTGACCGTTAACCATTTAAAATTCGTCCAAACATAGTCAATATTGGACTCATTTGAAATTGTGCTTTGAGATATTTCCGATGACATAATTATCATCATGAAATTATTTCGGAATAAAATGTTATATGAGTGATAAAGTTAGAACTGAACTGAACTGAACTGAACTGGATTAAAATTTATTTTTTTTTGAAAGGAAGGGTGGGCTTCATTAATCTATGGTAGTTGCCAAATCAGCTACAATGAGATCAGAGATCTAAGAAGGACCCATATCCCTCCACACCTCATCACAAAAGATTGGTGTTGCCCATTTCGCTAGTCGATGGGCTACTTCATTACATCCACGCACACAAAATTCAAAAGATAAAGACACAAAACTACTAGCTAAGAACTGAACATCTTCCACTAAAATTTTAGTGAACTGAACTAAATTTAAGTAAAATTAAGGTGAATCAAACAGAGTCTTAATGAGGTTTGCAGTTAGTTATTTTCCCAATATATAGTTTAAATATTAGCAAAATTTAGAGTTGTATTAAATTGTAGTGCTATTAAGATACTATACAAACTTAACTTTCTGTTATGAAAATAACAAAACACAAAAAAAAAGGAGAACGTATTTTTTTTTTTGCTATCATAAACCAAAATGACATCAACTTCAAATATTTTGATCATCCACTTATCATCAGGATTCATATTGTAGAAGATTGAAAAAGAGTTTTTAGAGAAATTTAGGAATTTTTGGAATGATAATGAAATTAGGAGAGAGAATGACGGATTTTAGAATTGCGCAAAACTATACTAAAATGGGACTCATTTTATAGAACTCGAAAAAATATAGCCGTTGTTATTTTTTTAATTTTTATTTTATTTTATAGCCGTTGCAAAGATGCAACGGTAACAACAAATTGAGCCAGCCAGGGCGCAACACGTGGCGCGCCAGGACTGGGCGACTGACGCGCCTGGCTGACTCATTTTTTTGGCTGAAAAACGCTACGGGACGAAACACTGCAAATCAGCCAAAAAAAGTTAAGGTCACGTGGGGGTGCCCACTATGAACGGGAATCACTTTCGGTCGTTTTTGGGTGCAAAAACGCTTCAAAACCATTTTGTTCAACTTTCTCTCTCCTCATGACGACCCATATTAGGGTCATGGATAAATACCAAATTGTTGGTCATCCTCTTTCTCTCTCCTCCATGACCAATGTTTTGTTCAAAAATAACAATGCTCTAATAATTTTTCATTTGGTGGAAATAATAGGAACGACCAAAATCCTATTCCTACCCAACCCGATCCCGAAATCGATGAAGAATTTGTTTCGGGTCCTCGTCTTGAAAAATATCTTCGAATGTATGGAGTCAATCCAAATAATCAAAATGTTTTCCCACCATATCCAAATGCTCATTTTTCACTACAAAATTCATATCCAAATTATCCCACTCCATTTCAAAATTCATAACCTCCTTTTCCACAAATTCCAAACATAATCACAAAATGTTTACCCAATATATCCAAATGTTAGTCTTGGTTCATCTTCTCCTTCACTCCCGACTTTTGATGCCGGTAGTGAACATCGTGATGAAGGAGATGATGAAGTTGTGGAAAAGGAGCCAGAAGAAGAAGGTGGATGTGGCAAGACGAAGTGGACGATAGAGCAATTTCCTGCCGTCATTTCTGCGTTTTTCATGGTGAGCACGGATGCTATCATTAACACCGGTCAAAAGCAAAGATCTTTCTATGCGAGAATGCCCGATCACTACGAGGAAGCTCGGAAGGAGGGGCCCAAGGAACTTCCATTTCGAACAGTTGATATGGTAAGAAGTTGTTCGAAAAGAATTACACCGGCGGCGATGAAGTGGGTCGGATGCTTTGAGGAGGCTCAAAAAAGGAGGGCAAGTGGTGAGAATGAGACTGATGTGATGAAAGCGGCCAAAAAATGGTACCAAGAAGACACTGGACATGATTTTCAATATATGGAATGTTATGAAATGATGAGCGGGTATAACAAGTGGAAGTTACATGTTGGCAACTCGATTGCCGGTAAAGGGAAAAAAAGTTATTATAGAGGAAAGCGGCGACGCCGACAGTGGCAAGAGAAAGTCGATCGATGGGGTTGACAATACAGAGACACCTACGGGTATCAAAGCGGCAAAGAGGAGTAAAGGTAAGGAAAAGGTCGAACAATCTAAAGAAGTTGTAATAAATCTTAGTGATAGGATTGTAGCTCTAAATGAGTTTAGGGGAAGTGAAAATATGGAATTATTGGAAAAAATAGAGTATGGGAAGAAGAAAGAGGAGAGGAGACAGAAAGAGCTGGAGAAGCAAGATTTCATGCAGCAGCAAGTGCTTCAATTTCAACAACAACAAGTGGAGATACAACAACAAACCCTTCAACGACAAATGGAGATGCAGCAACAAGCCCTTCAAGTTCAACAACAACAAGTCCAGCTTCAGGAAAAAAAAGCTGAAGTGGCAAATGCTTCAAAAATTGATGGATAAGGAAGTTCTATCACCTTCTGATGAGGCTCTTAAAATGAAGTTATATGCAGAATTATATGGTTTCTAGATTAATTACATTAAGGTTATTTTTATTAGTGTTTTAATTAATGTTGGTTTAAGTAATGTTGTTTGAGGTAATGTTACTTAAGTAATGATGTTTTATTAATGTTGTATTTTTCTTTTTGTGTTTTTAAATCAAAGTTGTAATTCGATGGTTACGTAATGAATTTGAATGTTTATTTATTTTTATTATTGGTGTTTCAATTATTTCCTTACATTATGTTATTTTGTTTTTAGTGATTTGTCTTTTCATTTCAGTCTACTTTTCCGGTTAATAATTGCACATCTGATTTATTTGTCATAAATTATCACTGACTTGTCCAGTCAAACTTCTATTGATTTCAATTGAGTGGTGTGTATAGAGTCAGCTTTAATAGTGTATAGTCACTTCAATTTTTGTTTGTGTTGACTGAATTATTGTGCTACATATGCTGAGTTATAGCCTCCTCTTCTATTCTTCAAGCACTATAAATCTACCCGAACCAAATGCAACTAATTCACACCAAAACCAACTCCATTCTTCCTTTCTCTTGAAATCAAAATCCAGACTTATTATCTATTTTCTTTCTCCTAAAAACATGTTTCCGTTCGCACTTCCAAAATTTAATTTATCTTCTAGTTCTAGTTCATCTTCTTCCGATGAACGATGAACGATCATCAGAGAGTTAGATAATGAGGTTGATGAAATGATGTTAGACAATCATGTTCCTCAACTCCTTGGTACCGCCCCTCATAGACAAAGGCGTAGGCGTACCGTCATTGAGAGAAACCGTGAGCGTGGTCACGAGCAAGTAATTGAGGATTATTTTGGGCTTATCACAACATATCCCCAAAGACAGTTCGACTACGATTCCGCATGCAGCGCCACGTCTTTCAACGCATAATAGATACTTTGAAGGCAAATCAAAGTGATAATTACTTTCAACATCGACATAATGCATGTGGTAGACTTGGACTTTCAGCTGAGCAGAAGTGCACAACAGCTATGCGTATGTTAGCAAACGGAACTTCAGCCGATTTGAATGATGAATATCTAAGGATGCATGGATCAGTTTCTCGGGATTCCCTTCACAATTTTTGGGAAGGTGTCATTAGAAATTTTTCGGAGCAAAGTATATGAAGAGACCTACGCTAGAAGATATGCAACGGTTGCTTCGCAAAGGGGAGCAACGTGGATTCCCAAGCATGATGGGCAGTATCGACTGCATGCATTGGGAGTGGAAAAGTTGTTCGGCTGCTTGGAAAGGACAATACGCAGGGCGAAGTGGCAAGACAACTGTCATCTTGGAAGCTGTTGCCTCGTATGATCTTTGTGGCGCGCATTCTTCGGGATTCCTTGGTCGTGCAATGACCTCAATGTCCTTTATCGATCTCTGGTGTTCGATGATATCTTAAATGGTGTAGCACCGCCGGTTTCATTTA
Organism: Tetragonia tetragonoides; assembly: GCA_038025085.1. Lineage (NCBI taxonomy): Eukaryota > Viridiplantae > Streptophyta > Magnoliopsida > Caryophyllales > Aizoaceae > Tetragonia > Tetragonia tetragonoides. Next base: position 39,880,003 of record CM076152.1, read on the forward strand.
CGGTGAGAGATCACACTTACAATATGGGATACTATTCGACAGATGGTATCTACCCACCTTGGGCTGCATTCATCCAATCAATCAAAAATTCACAAACCCGTAAATTAAAAAAGTTTTCTGAAATAGAGGGTGTGAGAAAGGACGTGGAACGTGCTTTTGGGGTGCTACAAGCTCGGTTTGCCATCCTTCGAAGGCCAGCACTAACATGGGATGAAGGTATGTTATAGACAATTATGATGGCTTGCATAATAATGCATAATATGATAGTGGAGGATGAAAGACCCCCCGAGGATGTTTTGGTAACTGAGCAGACATCAACTTTGAAGGGGGCGAACAATCTGACGACGACGACGAGAATGAATACCGCGACGAGGAGGAAGAACGAAGAAAGCGTCGTGAACGTGTTGATATCACTAAATATATGGCTAATAGGCGCGACCTTCGCAATAAGAATGTGCATATGGCCCTAAAAAAGGACTTCATTGAACATATATGGGAAAATTTCAAAAATTCAGCTTGATCGAAGAAGCGAAAACAAGTTACGCGGTATTCTCTATCCTACTTTGTATTTTTAAATTATTATTGTTATGTTATTGAATTACCTATCATTAATTATCATGTTATTTTCTAATTAAGTAATATTTTGTTATTTTAATCAACGAAATCCAAATAACGAAATGATTCCTAAAATAAAATAATTAATGAAGATAATCATGAAGAACCCATTAACGATAATTAAATAAAATTATTAAAATTAAATATTTTAACTCGATATAATTATACTTCAAAATTGTCATTTGCAATACATAATAATCTGAAACAAAATAAATATAAAGTTGGGAGGAGAGAGAAAATGTGGTGGGGTAGGGTTAAAAGTAGGAGAGAGAGAATGATGACCAAAACCTTTTGGTTCATGGATAAACTTTTTTTTTTTGGTGATGTTCATAGTGTTGGTCATTGTGAGGTGGAGGAGGGAGAAAGTAAGAGAAAGAAGGATAAACGACCAAATTCCCACTTATAAGATAAAAATGCTCTAATATTTTGATTGATTGATTTTTTCCTTTTTGTTTTTTAAAAAGAAAACATCGACTTTATTTATAAGTATTTCCTATGTGCCTATATTGCACAATATAGTACCACACTTGTTCGGCCTATATGAGCACTACCCAATATTGGTGTGCAAGAAAGGGCCCGGACTTCTCAAAAAAGCTTGGACTTCTTCATTCTATTTCTAGTTTTGGACTTCGGGGTGCACACTCTCAGATACAGATACTTTGCGTTCAGTTTTGCTCATAAATCAAATATGCCCGCCAACAGGCTCAGTGAGATTGGTTACGACATACAACTCCATGAAAGCTTCAATCTTTGATAAGAAAAGGTCAATTATTCTCTGAGATTTTGGTTGCTAATGCTAGGCAAGTCTGATCCTGACACTGTGAAATTGTCAGCACATTGATGCCCTTAACCCAAGAAACTCGAAATTGAATGCTTCGCTCTCACTATATCCATCAACTTAGAGCCTGTGCCAAAAGCCGTTCTCTCTCTCTTGGCCAAAAACTTCATGCCCAGATCATCAAAATTGGTCTATATCAATATGGGCCTTTACCAAATTCCCTCCTTGAATTGTATGGAAAATGTGGGGTTCTCAATGATGCACTCCACCTGTTTGATGAAATGCCCCAAAGAGATTTTGTCTCCTGGGCTTCGGTTCTCGCTGCCCACAACCATGCTAGCCTTCCCCATAAAACGCTTTCTATGTTTACCGAAATGTGGGAGCGTGACAGGTTACAACCTGACCATTTTGTCATTGCTTGCCTTGTTAAGTCTTGTTCTAGCTTGGGTAATGTTAGGATAGGCAAACAAGTGCAGGCTCATTTTGTTAGATCACCCTTTTGTGATGATGATGTTGTTAAGTCGTCGCTTGTCGATATGTATTCGAAATGCGGGTTCTCTGACTATGCTAGGATGGTTTTCGATTCGATACGGATGAAAAATACGATTTCTTGGACAGCCCTGATTTCTGGTTATGCCAGGATTGGACGGAATGGAGAAGCTCTTGAGCTTTTCTCGAGAATGCCTGGCAAGAATTTGTTTTCTTGGAGCGCTCTGATATCTGGGCTAGTGCAAAGCGGTCATGGGGTCAATGCATTTAGTATGTTTATGAAGATGAGAAGAGAGGCAGATCATGGTGCTGACCCATTCATACTTTCGAGCATTATTGCAGCATCTGCTAATATGGCGATGCTACAGCTGGGCAAGCAAGTGCACTCCTTGGTTATAAGACTTGGCTATGAATGTAACTTGTTTATCGCTAATGCACTGGTTGATATGTATGCCAAATGCAGCGACCTTTTTGGGGCAAAGCGCATTTTTGGAGACATGCTGGAGAGAGATGTTGTGTCTTGGACTTCAATTATTGTTGGAACAGCCCAACATGGCCAAGCAAAGGAAGCACTATCACTTTATGATGAGATGGTGTTGGATGATGTAAAACCAAATGAAGTGACATTTCTTGGTTTGATCTATGCTTGTAGCCATGTGGGTTTAGTTAACAAAGGCCGGTATCTGTTTAATTCAATGGTTGAGGACTACGGTATTAGGCCATCTCTGCAGCATTACACAAGCCTATTGGATCTTCTAAGCAGATCTGGTCACCTTGTTGAGGCTGAGAGACTCCTGACGACAATGCCATATGAGCCTGATGAAGCTGTTTGGGCTGCTTTGCTAAGTGCTTGCAGGCAACACAAAAATACAGAGGTTGCAATTAGGGTTGCCAATCGTTTAATGCATTTAGGACCTGAAGATCCTTCTTCACTTATTTTGCTTTCCAATACATATGCTGCTGCTTCTATGTGGGAAAGTGTATCTAAAGTGCGCAAGTTAATGTCGGTAATGGACTATAAGAAACAGCCTGGCTATAGCTATATTGAACTTGCAAAGGAGAGTCAAGTGTTCTATGCAGGAGAGATGTTTCATCCAATGAAGGATCAGCTTCTTGGTGTGCTCACAGAGTTAGATGAAGAGATGAGAAAAAGAGGTTACCTCCCAGATACGAGCTATGTTTTACATGAATTGGATCAAATTGAGAAGGAGAGACATTTGATGTGGCATAGTGAACGGTGGGCTGTAGCCTATGGGTTGCTTAAATCTGTTTCTGGCTCAGCCATATGCATAGTGAAGAACTTACGCATTTGTGGGGATTGTCACACTGTTCTAAAATTCATTAGCAGCATTGTTAGGAGGGAAATCATTGTTCGAGACATTAGCAGGTATCATCACTTTAAGGATGGTAGTTGTTCTTGTGGTGATTTTTGGTAGGATCTTTCTTGTTTGTGGTGTGGTCTGAGTCTGATGTTAGATGCTTCTAATCTCCATCAGGTACTTGTTAAAATTTGTAGGGCCTTAACTTCTTCATTTAACCTTATTTCAGTTTTGTGATACTTCAAATACAGCATTCTGCTTTTGACCTCTGGAACTCATGAGGTCTCTGACCTAATGTTATGTTCTGATTTGAATTGTGTTGGTTTCAATGTTTTAATTGCCTCTAAAGCACATATTGTCTATAAATATTTGATGTCAAACTAGAAGGCATTGGCTTAAGACGTGACTTTGCTGAAAGAATGATTCCCTATACTTTAGTGGTTCTGATAGAAAAGCAAGATGAAAGAAGAACTTGGGTGTGCAATGAAAGTGAACTTCATTAGTAGACTCAAGTATGCTGAGCAGAGCACCTCTAGTAGACTTTTTGTGTGCTCTGGGCTCACATACTTAACAGTTTCGCGAAAGATTGGTAACTAATGAAGTTAAGCTCTCAGTTCACATTTCGATGATAGTAATCGACTAATGGTACCTGGTAGTATGGCTCTCATGCCACTGATCAAGATCTAAAACCAGCATGCTGTGAGTAGATTGTCAGACCGTTCAGGTGGTTGTCGCTGAATCGAGGATTCTTTTGCTTCCTGTCAACAAAACTTCCTATGTTCTTTATTTGGTTTGTTCTGCAGTATAAGGTCATCCTCAGAAACAAAGACCACTAAGATATGTCTTGTGCTTTACTCAAAGTGGATCTACAACTAGCCCATGATTGACAGATATGCACCATTTTGAATTTTACTAACTGCAATACACTGGTTCACTTAGATTTCATTTCCTTCTTCATCCTTGCTATACTTGAATATACTCATGTCAGTGTTACTGATGCTAAGTTCAATCAGGGAATCACACTTTTTGGATGCTGAGATTCATTCTGGCCATCATTATCCACAGCATGAGATATGGCATTTTGGCAAACTCACTAATGCTTGAGCCAGGAATTTCAGAAGCAGCAGGCAGAATATGGTTAGCTGCTTTCGAGTTTGGTTTGTGCTTTTATTCTGGCTTGGAGTTTTAGCTGTTGCTATCTCTTTGGTGTGGTTTTCATTGTTGCTTCAATCATGGGCAGATTTATAAGAACAATTTGAAGAAAGAACATAAATTGATCTTATCTGCAGTTCCCTCTAAGTCAGCAACAGCAATCTCAAAGGTCATTTACTGGATATCTGTACTTAATCTTTCGTTGTAACTTGAACATATTCATTTCAGTGACAGTGAACTTCATTACTTTAACAGGAGCAGGTGAGACACTCATTCCTGAACATACGATTCTGTCTATATGTGGCTGGGTCAGAATCATCTTATGCAACCAACAGGTATTCGAAGAGGCCAATAGCTGTCAATCTCTTTGACGCCAGAGCCAGGATCTTGTCAATGACCTGACTTTTGGTTCAACCACTATGTCAAGAGCAGCAGGGTTTATCTCCGTATTCTCCCAGTTAACCTTCCTGCAAACCTGGGCTGTTGCGTTCGTTCTAGTGAAGAACTTTAAGGTATAAGCTCGAGTTTACATGTTGGCTTTAAACTACTTACACAATCATACTAGCTACAAGCATGAGGCATGAGTCATTACACACAATTTATGTGTATTAGTAATGTTGTACTCACTTATAATGTCCTACCAATTCCAGTAGGAGAGTTATAATTGTAAAAACAAAGTTAACAAAGTTTCTTCATTTGAATTTTATACTGACAATACAATTACAACTAGGAATTAAAGCTTTTATTTGGGTTTGTTAGTATCAAAATAGTACCTTTTACAAAAACGATGGCAACTAGTGCTATTAAGAGCTATGAAAGGGTTCTTAATTTTTAACTTAATCTGGGGACCTTTGCAAAGCTTATGATCTGTTGACTCAATATTGCTTCTCTGCAACACCTCATCTCTCACCAAAAAAGATATAAAAATTCATAACTTGTAATGACAAATTAAAAAATAGTTTCTTTTCCTGAAGGGAATTAGAGGTATTTATCTCTCCTTTACGATAATTTCTGCATAAATTTTTTAAAGTAACGGCAAAAATCCTCCACGACTACTTTTGCATGGTTTTGATTCTTGATAATCTAGGGACCAAACCTAATAAAAAAGCTAGAGACATATTCATATTCCTCCACAAGGGGGAAAATTAACTAGGAAATTCTCATCCAACCATCTTATTCACCAACCCTTTTTTTCCCCATTAAGTAAGCAGTTTACAATTGGGCAACTATCCTCGCACCAATTTGATCATGATATGCATGTCAATATTAATGCTAATGATTTAGGAATACAAGATACATATATCAAATAACTATGAGCCGTATTGACTTCCTTAGATAGCGAATTTGATGCCTGATTTCTGTAAATATATTGAACACAAATTTCATCAATGTTGAATAAACATCCTTACATCATTCATCTCATCGCCACCTTCTTATTATTTATTTTCATTATTTGGAATAATGGAGGAAACTCTCCATGTCCCTTTGAATTACATGTAAGGTACTTTCTTATATATGCGTGAGATATTTTAAAAGATACCATGTAACTTATAAGGTGCTCTCTATATGAGGTCATAAGTATGGCTTCTTATTATTGAACTGGGGTGACCCCATATTTATAGACTACAATAATTTATTCTCCAAGCACAACTAATATCCTGAATATACTAGTTTCCTAAATATATTAGAAATCCACTATATTTTTCATATCTGATATCTATCTCTAAAAAAGCTGGATCTGTACAATTGAAAAGTAGAGTTGCTATGTACTTAGATCTAAAATTCGACTCGAACTCTATTGGCCTAGAAATTAATGAGTCACCCAAACCCAATAACCACATTACTGGGTTAAAATCAAAATGACTCAACACACAACAAATAATGACTCGAATTTGAAAGCATCCAACTGAAGGGCAACCACAAGTCCACAATGCTAGTTTTGAAAGTTTTAAAATGTTGGAGTTTTAACATATTGGAGTTGGGGTAGGAAAATGGAATCTTAAACTAAGTTTTGAAGATTCGAAACTCTACTCAAAACTCAAAGAAAGTGTTTCTCAAAAAATCTCAAAAAAAGATTTCATTTAAACATTATGCGACAAAATTATAGATTTTTAAGTGTTGAAAATCAAGGTAATAATAAAAAAAAAAACTGATGTATTAAGTCTTGCAAGTTTAACGCTTTGAAATATTATGGGTAAACTAAATCTAATCCAGTAGCGACACAAACTCAAATCACTCTAACCTAAATTTAATTTAGTCCATCCACCAGCTACAACTTCCCAAGTAATTGTTTTTTCTTTAATGTTTTTATTTATTTAATTATTTATTGGTGATCACTTCTTTCCCTTTTTTTTTTTTTGGGGGGGGGGGAGGGGGGGGGGGGAATGAATTTTCCTTCAATTGTGAAGAGAACTCTTTTCCAATTCCAAATTCCAAATTCCAAATTCTAAATAACGAATCAAATTCCAATATTTCCAATTCTCTACCACCAAACCAAAACCCCACCTTTATAAATACAGCCCAAGCCACAAACCCCAATCCTCACAAACCCCCAAATCAATTTCCACCGTCGTTCTACAAAGTTAGCCTTGTCCTCTCTAGATAGATTCCCTCCTCTCTCTCTCTCTCTCTCAAATTTTCTCTCACCTCAACCCCCTTTCAACATGCAGATCTTCGTGAAAACCCTAACCGGCAAAACCATAACCCTAGAAGTTGAATCAAGCGACACAATTGACAACGTCAAAGCCAAGATCCAAGACAAAGAAGGCATCCCACCAGATCAACAACGCCTAATTTTCGCTGGTAAACAGCTTGAAGATGGACGAACCCTAGCTGATTACAATATCCAAAAAGAATCAACTCTTCATTTGGTTCTTCGATTAAGGGGTGGTACTATGATTAAGGTCAAAACCCTAACTGGTAAAGAAATCGAAATCGATATCGAACCAACTGATACTATTGATCGTATTAAAGAAAGGGTTGAAGAAAAAGAAGGAATTCCACCTGTTCAACAGAGATTGATTTATGCTGGCAAACAATTAGCTGATGATAAAACTGCTAAGGATTATAATATTGAAGGAGGGTCTGTTCTTCATCTTGTTCTTGCTCTTCGTGGTGGCTGGTGATTATTGTTATTGTTGATTTTTAGTGTTTTTAATTTCATGTTTGGAATTTGGGAGGGCAAAAAAAAGAAGTTGTGATTTTGTGGATGGATTGGAGAATGAATGAATGAATGAATGGATATTGGGGTTTTTGATTTTATGTCATCAATTATCAATTTAAGGATGGTTTTATGTTTATTGTTAATGTTATTGTGGTTGTGTGAGTGTGGGTTTAGATGTAATGCTTCTAAATCAAAGTTAGGTACTTTATTTGAAAGGTGTAAAAAAAATTGTAGGAGTTTTGAACTTCTTCATTAATTAATCTACTCCAGTAGCTTGTGTGTTTTAGTATTGCGATGCTTAAATACAGCATTTTCTTTATCTAAAGTTTTGTTCTTTTGTTGATTTCAAATCTCTCAATATTTGTAAAGGACAAATTGACTCTAAATAATTAAATAAAATTAAAAAACAAAGTAAAAGGGAATGATCTTTAACCTTAAAAAAAGGTGTGAGTATTAAAGAAAAGCAAGAATGGAGGGGCAATATGAAGTTTGTTAAGAAGACTGGAACAAGCAAAAAGTAGAGCAACTCTGAAAACATGTCCTTTGTCCCTGCCCTCACAATTCATATACTCAAATTTGATTGCTAGCTAATGGATGTGAGCTCTCGCTTCGTGTTTTAGTGATAGTCATGGTGTCTGGTGGTATAGCCTTCGCGCTAGGGTCACTATACTCTTGACTCTTGAGTAAATTGCAGGATCATGTTAAGCTAACTTTCCCTGGTACAAAGAATTCTAAGGCATCCTGTTGGCCGAAATTATTCGATGTTCTTGGGTGGGGTTATTCTGCAGTGACAGTTTATCTTCAGAAAAGAAGACTAGTAAGCTCCCATTAATAAAGCATAGAAAAGAAAGATTTACAGGCAGGCAAAAGATATCTCATTTCTCATTTACTGCTCACAAGTCAGCTACCAAAGCAGCCGCTTGCTCATTACAACTTGAGCTCATCATCCATTCAGGCCCATGATTGACAGATATGTACCGTTTTAATAACAGCCATCCATAGTGAGTTGAATTATCATTCTTCATCCTTTTTCTGTGCTTGAATATTTTTATGCTTGAAGCTAAGAAAAGAAGTTCAGTCTGAGTCTCATGTTTTTCGGATGCTAAGATTCATTCTTGCCATCATTCTTGCACAGGATGAGATAGAAAGCTTTTAACTTCCTGATGCTGTACTACTTTAGGCAGTAAGGGAGTAAATATTGTATGTCTGAATAAACTTAATCAAGGGAAGGGTCCTTTCTTTGCCATCTTAATCAAGGGATGGATCCTTTCTGTGCCTTTTTTCTAGCAGATGAACATTGTTCACTTTCTGCCTCAAAAGGATGGTGGGAAGAAGAAGCTTGATTGCTAGTGCTCTTGACACTTCAAAAAAGTCTGCCTAGCTTGATTGCTAGGCCTGCAGGATTCAATATTAGTTACAGACTTCAGAGAAATTTTTGCTGCAGTTGTATAGCAGGGAAATGAGACACAGGGTTTGTATGCTGGATTGGGTAGTGGGAGATGTCTCATATGAAGTACCACCATCTAGGTCTACATTTAAGAGTTGGTGGGAAGAGTGTGTGTTCTGAAAACAAGTTTAGTTAAAGATGAACTGAAGCAACATGAGTAGGTAAGATAGTCAAATTTAGGGTGTGTCCTATTGGTTGACGAAATTGTTCCTGGTAATATGATCAGATATCTACATTGTTGTGGGGCTCTTACATTGTTTGAAGTTAACTAGCGGAAGATCAGCTGTGGCTTACAGTTGTCTAAACCTGTTCCGGGTAATTGTGTTCTGAATATACATACATATTTTGTGTCATTTGTCACATTATTGTTTGAAATTGGGTTTCAGCATGTGAACTTGTGAAATATTTCATACTGATTGTTGAGGGTGACTTTAATGATATTGGCTCCAAGTTACCTCTTTACAGTTGACAACATTATTCTGAGTTGGATGTGAAATTGACTAGGTGCTACTTGCTCTGAATTACTTTTGTGCAGAAGGATGATTGTCAACGTTATTCTAGCTCGTTGAACTTAGAATTAGATGCATCATTATGCCATAGCCTGTTTTATCACATTTTTCCCTTTTTCTACATTATAGAAGGCTTGACATGCTTTACAGATTTTTGACAATTGCAAACTACCACATGTTGACTGCTGTCAAGGAGAAAATATTTGTAGTTGATTCTGAAACGTGTGAAGTTTCACTTTCTGTTTTCTATACAATAAGTTGTTAGTGAGCATTTGCCCCATAACTATAAACAATTGCATGGAAAAGTTCCATATAACAAGATTCGAATGAATAACTAGAATATTTTCCCGCAGTGACAGAACAACTTCCTCAGACTGGAAAGTGCTTTGTATGGCACTTTCTTACTGCATTTTTTGTAACCTCTTCTAGCATTAACAGAAGTTTGATCAGAATGTCTGAACTGTTTGATCTGGGAAACAATTTCATGGCTCATCTGCTTCTGCTCTTGGTCGAACGTCATATTATCACTGCTGCTTGGGTCTTTAGTGCTTAGACCAACATGCTCTTGACTGGCAGGATTATATTCACCCAATCCAGGAGGAAGAAACAACTCTTGTCCTTCCTGGTGGTCACTGGAAGGTTCCTTTGCTGGCATATTTGGCTGGTTCAGATCGTCGTCAGGCAAGGTAGACTTCTGAGAGGAACCTTTTGCTTCAGCAGCCAGACTACGTCTGAAATCAGGCACAAGTTCTGTAATCAATTCCTCCATGAGATCAGCCATCAGTGCAGCATCTTTGTCTGACAACTTCAGCTGCACTCCCATCTCTTCTGCGACTGACAAAACTGTATCAGTTTGAAGAGAGAACACAAAATCGGCCCTATCTGCAGTGCCTTTTTGGTCAGCAATCCAAAGGGTCATTGAAATTGAATCTCTGTCCTTCGTCTTCCCTTGTAATTTGAACACATTCATCTCAGTGATAGCAACCTTCGCTACTTCAACAGGAGCTGGCGAGAAACTCATGGCTGAACACACTGATTCTGTCAGAGAGGGACAATAACAAGTAAGCGGGCCAGAATTGTCCAATGAAAGGAATGGGTCGTTCAAGAGATCAATTGCTGCTGATCTCTCTGAAACCGGAGCCAGACACTTGTCGATGAACTGCCTGACTTGTGGATCAATCACTTTGTCCAAACAAGCAGGCTTTATCCCCGAGGTAACCTTCTTGAATACCTGGGCTGAGTTTTTGCATTCACAATACGGTAACTCACGAGTGACCATCTGCAGCATGCACATCCCAAAAGAGTAAACGTCCACAAGCTGATTATACTCTTCTTCATAAAGCTCTGGTGCCATAAACTCCGGCGTGCCAAGCACACTCCGAGCAGTAAAGCCTTGCAGAGCCGTTGCAAGCCCAAGATCACCAATCTTAATCTTGCCAGAGTTCCCATTAACAAAGATGTTCTCACACTTGAGATCTCTGTGCACAATCGGCGGATTATGGCTGTGAAGGTAATCCAACCCCTTAAGAATCTGTCTTGCCCAGTTCTTGATAGCCTTATTATCAAGAACACCATGTTTCTTGCGATACTGTCTCAGATTCCCAGACGTCAGGAGCTCAGTAATCATGTTAATAGTCTTGTCCTTGCTATCAACCCATGAATGGTGGCATCTGATCACATTCTCATGTTTCAGAGACTTAAGCAGATTGGCTTCTGTGTACAACCTCTTAAGCTGTTTCCCTGACTTCAAGATTTCGTCAGATATCTCAGATTTGCTCCATGCAACTTCATTACCATTAACCTCGTCAAAAGCCTTGTAAACTGTTTTGGAGGCGCCTTCACCCAAGATGTCAACGTACCTGACGTACTGCCCTGTTGGATCTCTCTCGACGATCTCAAAGTTGTCACTGCTGCTGCTGTTGCTGTGGCTCGAAGACATCGTAAACAGACAGACAGACTGATCAAGGGATTAACCTAGAGGAAGTTGTGTTCAGAGAAAGCTTCCAAAGCAATAGAAAAGGGATCGAATGATGCTTTGAAGATGAACTGAGAAGTGATCAACCCCATCATCGGTGATGACTTTCGACGTCGAAGATCCATCTTTTTTGTTTGTTTTGCTGAGATTATAATGCAAGTATGGAAGAATTTGATGAATACAGAGAGAAGACAGAATAATCTGAAGGAAGAAAGAGGTGAAAGGAAATTGAGAGCCAGCGAAGTTCATGAAAGGTGTAATGGAATAGGCCAGGGAATTAAGTTGTTATTTAAAGGTAAATTTTGTTATTTAGGCTAAGGATTTAACCTATCCTTGTGTGATTGGGTTTGTTGCAAACCTGCGTAGTATAGTTGGAGTAAGACTAACAGAATCAATTGTTATCTTTTTGTGTTTCCTTAAAAGAAATTAGAATTTATTAAATATTGAAATGTTAGCTTTTCCAAAAAAAAAAATATTGAAATGTTAAATAAAAAAATATAATTTTGTCCCGTTTATTAATTTTGTAATTCTTTTGTAAATAATTGAGTATGGTACCTTTGACTTTGAGTGTACAATGTAACAATTGGTATTTTAATAAAATAATAATAATAAAAATAAAATATTGCTTATAGAGTTATAGTGAAGGATATGCTTGAATAGGTTTGCACAAAGTTTGATCTGGGCATGTTATTAGGATCGAATGGGTTGGGCCGACACCGAATCGGTTTTATTCGGCCTGGTCCACGATTTTTTGATAAAGTTCGGTTTGATTCAGATATGGGCTCGAGCTTAATTGGTCTGAAAAAATTAATACTTTTCCAAAAAAAGAAAGCAATATTGGTTGGACTTGAGATTTATCCACCCGGTCCGGTCTTGGACCGAACCGAAAGTGCAAATTTTTCTCAGTAAAACTAAGGTCCCAATCCAATTCGACCCGGTTCGTTCTTGAACCGGTGTGCAGGGGCAGCTCGAATGCAATAGGATACAAATGCCACCATTGGTTTCCAAGAATTTCATGACCAGAAAAAATGAATTGGATTGGGAACCAATCCATGATCAAACAAAATGCCTGGTGGGCCCTTAGTTTCAGAATTCATAGGCTGGTGGGCCTAAGGAAATAACTTTGACATCAGCCCATGATAATGAGAAACCTCCTTGTTAATTATTCTTAAAAGGAACCTTCTTACTTGATGTCCATTGGTAAGGATCCTCTAATGTTCCCTCATGAACATCATAGGTTCAATGTAATTTCACCATGGATTGGCTATACTCTTTTTTGAGCAATTAGATTGAAGGAGGAGTTTATAGGGTTGGAGGAGAGAGAATATAAAAATTGATCCTCTGCGACTGTAACAACAGATCAGATTTGAACTCCTGGCCTAACACCCTATCAGCCATTTTCATACAAAAGAGAATTTGACTGGCATAAATATCTCATGTGCTAGGCAGAAAACCCTTAACGAAACCTTCTTTGATTTCCTCTCTTAAACATTTATGCCAACTTAAATTTTGATGGCTCAAAATGGTCTAACCATCAAGTAGTAGCTGATTTTCTATATCAGAAATAAATGAGACAATGAACATCCATCTTGAATTTAGGATTTATGAGAATTGCTCGGTGCTTCTTGTAAAAGTTATTGGATTACGTGAAGGCGCTCGAGAGGATAGAATTAAAGGTATTCAAAATATAAATATTGAAGAAGATATATAGCAGTTACTAATGCTCTTAGATCGAAGGAGTAACTCATTGGCTCACTCTTTTGCATTTTGGGTGGCTTTCTCTCATTTTGTTAGGACCATGTCATCACAAGAATTCCCCCAAACTCGTGGTTTTACTGTATTAATATGTTTGTTTTTTGTATTTATTTAAAGCGCAATTTGGTGAAAACCACCTGAAAAGTTACACGTTTTGTTCAGTACCCCCTGAAAAGTTGCTATTTGTTCAGTACCACCTTTAATGTTACAAACGCCGTGTGAGTCACACCTTAAGTGAAATTCCGACCAAATCCAAAATTTTTCTGACCATTTTACCCTCACGTGTCTAACACGTGACTTTTAAGTGATTTGATCAAATAATTAATTAAAGTAATTAAACTAACTAAATTAATTAAACTAACTAAACTAATTAATTAAACTAACTAGCTAAACTAATTTGACCAAAAAATTTCTGACCATTCTCTCGCTCAGCTCTCTCGCGCTCTCTCTCTCTCTGTCTGTCTCTCTCTCTCTCTCTTTCCCTGTTTTCGTGGCGAAACAGAACAACTCTCTCTCTCTCTCTCTCTCTCTCTCTCTCTCTCTCTCTCTCTCTCTCTCTCTCTCTCTCTTCCCCTGTTTTCGTGGCGAAACAGAACACCACCATTGTTGAAAAACTCCCGCAAAAATTTTCTTCCCATTCTCTCGCTCAGCTCTCTCTCTCTCTCTCTCTCTCTCTCTCTCTCTCTCTCTCTCTCTCTCTCTCTCTCTCTCTCTCTCTCTCTCTCTTCCCCTGTTTTCGTGGCGAAACAGAACACCACCATTGTTGAAAAACTCCCGCAAAAATTTTCTTCCCATTCTCTCGCTCAGCTCTCTCTCTCTCTCTCTCTCTCTCTCTCTCTCTCTCTCTCTCTCTCTCTCTCTCTCTCTCTCTCTCTCTCTCTCTTCCCCTGTTTTCGTGGCGAAACAGAACACCACCATTGTTGAAAAACTCCCGCAAAAATTTTCTTCCCATTCTCTCGCTCAGCTCTCTCTCTCTCTCTCTCTCTCTCTCTCTCTCTCTCTCTCTCTCTTACCCTGTTTTCGTGGCGAAACAGAACACCACCATTGTTGAAAAACTCCCCGTTGAACAACAACAACAACAACAACAACAGTCCATTAAATCTCCTCATAAAAACGTAGAAGAAGCAGATGTTGGTATCAATTGTTACATCTCAAAACCTTCAAAATCAAGCTCAAATTTTGATTCCTTAGGAGCTCAAAATTCTGAAACAAAACCGAAAATTAAGACAAAAAGGGAAAAAATTAAAAAGAAAGAAGGAGAAGCTTAGCTTGGAATCGGCAGATCGGAGCTTCTAAAGCTCATGCATGGCCATTGAAGCTCGCTCGAGATTAATCAGAAATGTCGCCGACCATGGTTCATGGCCGAAAACCACAAATCGGTGGCTTGAGAGCTCGATATGTGGTCGCCGGACAAAAATGGTGGTCGACAACCTTTAACTTCATCTCGACCATGGCTTCGCTGAGTTCTTGTCGCCATTAATGACGATCTTCAGAGCTTGAGAGAGAGATGGAGATGGGTACGGGAACCGTCGGCTTGGGAGCTCGGAGAGAGAGAAAGAAAAGAGAGAGAGCTGGAAAGGAGAAAGAGTGGCACTCATGGTCGGCAGCTCGCGGGGTAGGAGAGAGAAAGAGACGGGGAACTGGGAAGAGAGGGGGAGAGGAGAGAGAAAGAGGAAAGAGAGAGCAGCTGAGGAAATCTTTTGGTTTTAGTTTTAGTTTAGTTTTATTTATTTATTTATTATTTATTTAATTATTTGGTCAAATCACTTAAAAGTCACGTGAGGGTAAAATGGTCAGAAAAATTTTGGATTTGGTCGGAATTTCACTTAAGGTGTGACTCACACGGCGTTTGTAACATTAAAGGTGGTACTGAACAAATAGCAACTTTTCAGGGGGTACTGAACAAAACGTGTAACTTTTCAGGTGGTTTTCACCAAATTGCGCTTATTTAAAACCACACAAACTTTAGATTTGCAAATGGAAAAGAAAAAAAAAAAACAAAACTCTCATTACCATTCCTTATTTTGTTGCACCAAACTTGAAAACTTGATTCAAATACATGTAGCATACTACAATTTGGGCATATCACATACTAATTTCTAAATTTTTATGTCATTAATCTGCATTACCTTCTGTCAAAAAAAATACATGTAGCATACTAAAAACTTTTTATCATTTAAACTTGTTTCATTTCTTCTATACCACCAAATTGTCAACGCTTATCCTACCTTCAACATCAATAATTTATACGCATCATTTGTTAGTAACATGGCCAAAAATATATTTCATTCATTTCTTTTGTTTCTTATTTCCACTGTATTTCATCATGTACATACGTGGCTAACTGAAAATGTCTATAAGCCTATAAAATAGATACGATAACTATTGATCACAACTTCAGTTAGGAACAAATTAATTTAGTAGTATTTTCTGACTGATTTTATTTAATTGGCCAAATCATTAAAGATTATGGATCTTGTCTTTAATTAAGATGGGAGTTTGTACCTCCAGGTTGTATGCATGATTTCTATCAACTCATCAGCTGTTTCAAGTTCATCTCTACACGATCATCATCGTGCATGTATTTTTTACTCATCACTACATGATCCCTCCACTAACCATCGTGGTTCTGTAGTTGAGCGGTAGGGACTCATCTATCATTAACCCATGTGATCGATTAGTTCGAATCTCACCTTCGGTACGGAGCAGTTTTTTAAATCGATCCCGCTTGACCAAATAACCAATTGTTCCATCTTTTGAAGTGTCTACAAGCCCGCACAGAAAGATAGTGACTGTAATCGACAATAAATACTCGATATAAATAAATAAATAAATAAACATGATCGCCCTCCACTCCCCTCCCCTGGGATATTATTGATATTCGTTCTCTTGCACAAAACAATAAATAAAAAGAAAAGAAAATTTAAATTGAGCACAAAGACATGAACATGCATGATGGAGTACATCTTTAGGGTTTCTAAGGGAATACACTCATGAATTAATTAATTATATAACATGAAGATTGTATATCTTTTATTTTTTGTTGCTAATATATAGGAATTCGATACTAGATTGAATATCTGTGGTTGAAGAAAGTTGTTGAAAGTTTCTCATATATTCATGTCATAATCTGGCGATCATGAAATTTTACTACGTCCTAAAGAAGTTTTTTGCCTACTTACTAAGTTGACATTGATTTATTTTTTTTTAGTTAAGTTAATGAATGAGTATGACTCTTGGCTATTTTACCATTTAGCAAAGATTTGAATTTTTGAAGAACATTTAAAGTTTCATGTGTCATCTTTTTTGTACTTTGGTTAAGAAAGTTAAAAGAACACATCAAATCTTGTGTGAGACCAATTCATTTAAGAATGGGGTCACTATTTAAAATTGTAGGAGCATTTATGGTGAGTAGTGACAGCTTATTTTATTGAAAAGTGACCCTGTCTCACCAAAAGTTATGAAAAGACCGTCTTATAGAAGTTTTTGTCCCAAAGACAATGATAGTTGTATTTCTTTGCATGCGTTTTTTTCCACTTACTCAATAATTAGTTCGGTACAATTCAAATTCAGAATTGTATAGCACACTAGACAGCCGGTGAAGATAATAGGACACTATAGTCTAGAACTTGTGATATACTCCAACTCACAAAAAACTAACTCATGTTTATTGAGTAAGTCTTGTATAAGATCAATTCACAAAAAAATGGGGTTATTATTTAAAAATGGAGGGTCGCTAATTATAAGCGGTAACCCTCATCTCACTAAAAAGTGACCCTCGTCTCACCATAAGTTACAAAAAGACCGTCTCAAACAAGTTTTTGTGATGTTGATTTTCGAAAAAATTTTGAGGGTTATTTTCACTATTTACTACAGTATTTTTCAATAAAGAGGAGTAATACTTATGAAATATCTATATTGAGTTGTACACATTTGTCTCTATATAAGTAGATTATTGTCCTACATTTAAAATAGTATTATAATTATGAAATTTCCACTTTTACTTTTCAGCTGCTAACTTTATTTGGAAGATTTTGGACACGTAGTTTGGGGTCTTGGGATGATCATGAATCATAAACTAGGCTAAAGATAATAATAGGAGTACAAGATAAACTTTGCTTGTTTTATTTGATCATGTTCCATGTATTCATGTAACTGTACTTGGCCTACCTTTGGCTATATATACACACAACTCTCGATGAAAATGAGGAACTAGGGAAGGGGAGAAACCAGAAACAGAATTTATACACTATTTCGTTCTCTTCTCATAATTAAAATCCCCATCATTTTTTTGAATTAAGAGTAGAGAGAGAAAGAGAGAGAGAGAGAGATGGCTAGTGTAGATGTAGAAGTGATACAGCACGGTGAAGTGGAGGAGGTGAAAAGCCATGGAAGTGTTTGCTGCAAAGTTAATGGACCAGGCTATGCCACTCCCTTAGAAGCCATGGCTGGTCCTAAAGAGTCTCTCCTTTATGTCACCTGTGTCTACACTGGTTAGTACTTAGTACTCCTTTTTCTCCTTTCCTTTCTTTTATTTTTCTAATCATCAAATTGCAAATCTTTATTGCTTATTTTTCTTCTTTATTGCTCAAATTGTACTTTTTATATTTGGGTTTTCTAAGATTAGTTATATGATTAGTGTGGCAGTAATTGTTGGGGGGAACTTTATGCTTTAATCTGTGCTGCTGTGCATATATATGATCTTAGTGATGGTCTTGACAGAGATTGTGCCCCCTTTTTGTTTATTCTTTTGTAATTGGGGTTTACTTGCTATGAGTGTCATGATTCATTTGGAATGGGATCTCACAGAAATGAACCAAATCAGTACTGGATGATATTTACTTTGGCATATGTGATGTGACTATGTGAGTATTCTGTACATTGTTGGTGGGTCCAAGAATGGGGCTTTTTTGTTGCATGGACTGAATTTTGTGAGCTGGGTCTTGAAGTTAATGGGGGTTTGTAGGGAAATTTGTTGAGTGGAGTGATTTCTTTGGGAAGGTCTTCAATGCCTAGATGCTGATCATGACTGTCTACTGTCAATTTTCATGATTTTGTCAAATAGACAGCTAAGTTGGCTGTAAATGTCTGTGTTTTAGTAGGGCTTCAAGCTTATGCTTAAACTGTTATTCTGGCATTACAGGAACTGGGAAGGATAAGCCTGATTATTTAGGTACAGTCGATGTGGATCCGAGCTCTCCTACTTATTCGAAAGTTATCCATCGAATGCCCGTTCCATTTTTGGGGGATGAATTGCATCATTCAGGCTGGAATTCCTGCAGCTCTTGCCACGGAGATTCGTCTGCTGACCGGCGTTTTCTCGTGCTTCCTTCTCTGATGTAAGGGCTTTGTTCTGGATTCATGTTGATGTCATTTTCATGATCTTGTCAATTTGGAACTTTAGCCTCTTAGCTCATTTCTGATGAGTCCTGCACAATTGAAGTAGAAAGTACATTTGTACTGACCATTAGCTTTATGATGTGTGCACTTTATTTGTGGTGATTAGGGACCAGTGCCTTTTCATCCATAATAACAGCATTCTCCATATATCATTCTTTCTGAATGGAGGAGGCTCATGGTACTATGATCTGTATGAATGTTTTAACTTTTGACATTTCATAGACTATGGAACATGAAGCTATAGCCTATATGTGATTCTTGATAATTGAATTTTACAGTACTATAGCTCTTTGTGATCTCTGTGGTCCTGTGGTCAAGGTTTCGTTCAAGTTTGAATTGCTTTTATTGGTGAATTTGTTGATATGCTAATTGCTAAGTGAATAAAAGACACTATTGACTATGTCTGTTATTGTCTTCACCACTGGGGTTAGGATTCATTTCTGTTTGAAGTTCATGTCTTGTACAGATCAACATAAAGGGTGCATACATATAATGGTAAAAAACTACATAGAATATTGATCATTGGTATGTCTTATCTCCTTGCAGATCAGGGAGAGTTTACATTGTAGATACAAAAAAGAATGCAAGGGCTCCCTCGTTGCACAAAGTCGTTGAGCCTGAGGAAATTGTGAATAAGACGGGATTAGCATATCCTCACACTTCCCATTGCCTTGCCTCTGGTGATATTCTCATATCGTGTCTCGGAGGAACAGACGGGAAAGCCGAGGGAAATGGATTTCTTCTACTTGATTCAGAATTTAAGGTGAAAGGAAGGTAAATCTGCTACTTTTTCAAGCTCCACCCTATGACATGCGCAATGTGCCTGTATATGTCAGTTCTTATTGCACCTTATACCTTCAGCCTGCTTGTTGCTGTTTCTTTTTGTAAGTTCTTGTAAGTCATAAAAAGCTTCTCTTTTTACTCAAATGGATTTCATTTTACTAGGTGGGAAAAGCCAGGGAATAGTCCATCATTCGGCTATGATTTCTGGTACCAACCCCGTCACAAGACCATGATCAGCTCATCTTGGGGGGCTCCGTTGGCTTTCTCCAAGGGTTTTAACCCTCAGCATGTGTCTGAGGGTCTATACGGGAGGCATTTATATGTCTACAGCTGGCCTGAAGGAGAACTAAAACAGACACTGGACCTTGGCAATACAGGACTCATACCCTTGGAGGTGAGATTCTACAGCTATTGTATTTGATACTGTAATTATTCATGTAAAATAAAAATGTCTCTCCTTTCCTTTGCTATTGTTTATGTACAGATAAGGTTCCTTCATGATCCTTCTAAAGATACTGGGTATGTTGGGTGTGCCCTATCAAGCACCATGGTTCGTTTTTTCAAGAACTCAGATGGATCTTGGAGCCATGAGGTATGGATATATTTCATACGGAGTACAAAGTTACATCAATCCATAAATAAAATACCAATCCGCCAATTAATGAGTAGTACCAGCCTACCAGGCCCCATATTATAGCTTACTATCATCTAGTGCCTATCTTTAGGGAGGATATAGGGTTCAAATGTATGCATCCTTACCCCAACGCTTATAGAGAGGTTGTTTCCATGAGATTCTTGAATGCATTGCCTTGCCTGTCTGCTAGTTCAAAACAAATAAGAAGCTCAAAACAGTCAATTAGGCAACTAATCAGTTCAAATCTGAAAATTACCAAAGTTTGACTACTGCACAAATTACCTATATTTACAGGTCGCAGCATCAGTGAAACCACTGAAGGTACAAAACTGGGCTCTACCTGAGATGCCAGGACTGATCACTGACTTCTTGATCTCCCTAGACGACCGGTTTATTTACTTTTCGAACTGGCTTCATGGAGATATCCGGCAGTATAACATTGAGGACCCTAAGAATCCTGTTTTGACTGGCCAAGTGTGGGTTGGAGGGTCAATACGAAAGGGATGCCCTGTTTTCGCAGAAGCTGAAGATGGCTCAACCTATCAGGTTGACGTTCCAGATGTCCAGGTACATATATGTCATTTTCATATTGGTCAAGATTCCTAGATACTTGAACACGAACTTGGCTAAAGACATTTAACTTATGTGCAGGGCCATAAACTGAGAGGTGGACCTCAGATGATCCAGTTAAGTTTAGATGGCAAGCGGCTTTATGTCACCAACTCCCTTTTCAGCGCGTGGGACAATCAGTTTTACCCTGAACTTGCCGAGAAAGGTTCTCACATGTTGCAGATTGATGTTGACACCGAGAAGGGTGGTCTTGCTATCAATCCCAACTTCTTCGTAGACTTTGGGTTGGAACCTGATGGTCCCTCCCTTGCTCATGAGATGAGATACCCAGGTGGTGACTGCACTTCAGATATATGGGTTTGAGCATGCAAAATACACAGAAAATAAAAGATCATACTTGATCTAGTTAGATAAAGTTAGTTTTTACTTGTAAACCTGATTTGTAAGCTGCTGATGTGTGTACTGTAATACGGATTCCAAATGAAAAGGGCTGTTTAAAGTGCTGGTCACTAATAAATCCTGTTACAGGACTGTTAATTGAGTTCTTATCATCCATCATCGCGTCATTCTTGACCAGCTAGCAATTCTTCATACATGTTCACCGAGAAAATGCATAAAGATATGGCTCCAACTCTGAGGCCCAAGCTGCTCAGTTCACGGCGTGCTACAAAACAGACTCCAGAAAACCATCAGTCTTTTTTGCTAATATAAGATAGCCAATCGTTAATCCAGGCATAAAGAGAAAGGGTAGCTGAACCTTCTTGTACCCTGACGGCTGACGCTTAGCTTACTAGCTTCCCACTTAGCAAAGGAACAATCCCTGATAAGTCCACATCTATATGTCCATGTATTGAGCTTTGTCATACAGAATAACTTATCATCTTCTTCGAGTTGACTGCTCAAGTAGCAAACACCGTTCCCAGTACTATCAGCAATCCTGTCAGTGTCCGAGGAATATGTTCAATATGTATCCAATTGGGCACCTTTAGCCTCATCACTATTGCTAGGACTAGGTGATGCCTATTTAAGAGCGTTTTCCATTTCACAATACAAACTTCATATATCTCAGACCAAATTAAAGAAAAAGGAACTCACTATGGAGAACTATCAAAACTACAGGCAACCTAAAGGTGCTGATCAGTATGGTAGTGCCAATGAGGAGGTTGAATACCAGGGTTATGAGTACCAGCAATCCAACAATGGGCAAGATGAGGAAGAGCAAGTGACAATGTTTGACGAGCAGAAAACCAAGTACATCAACTTTGGTGCTCTAGGAGCTGATAAGCCGCAGTCGTGCCACCCTCAACCAGCCAACACCTGGCGCCGTGGCCACCCCAAGTGTTACAGGTGCAGGGGCTGAAGGCAGGGCAAGAACAAGAAAAGAGGAGGGATAACTAAAGGAACTTGATTGTTTCATTCATGGTTTCTTCTCCTGGTTCTTCAACCATTATACTATTGTTCTAAGTAATGTGATAGGATTATGATCCTTAAATAAAGCTTAGCTAAGCAACACAATCTGAGACTCTGAAGTGTCTGACTTCAATCTGTTAAACTTTATCTACATCTATGACTACTGTTTTTTCTTGTGTTGATTGTTGTTATAGTACGGTAACTTCTGTTTAACTTCACGCCATGATATCATGTTCCTCAACGTATTTGGTCAGAATAAAGAATGGTCCTGGAGAAACATACAAAAAAAGGAAAAGGTTAAGTAGGTCTGGAATTGAACTACAGTAACAGGAAGGTTAGGCCATATAAGCTATCTAACTCGAGAGAACAAATTAAAGATCAGGTAAGGCTGTAAGCAGGGGCCGATCTACCTATAGTTTTGCCAACTATTCAGCAGTTTGAAACGTTGGTTCTTAAACACCCCGTACAACATGGAAATATGATCTTATGGCGTTCGGGAAGTCGTACAGGCTCTCTTACTGTCACATTTCGTCTCAAACCTTCACCCTGTCTTCCCCAAGATTATTCCTTCTGGTTATAATTTTCACTGGAATATATTTTAGAATGGCTACACTTCGCATTTTTTAGTGCAATATACTCCAATGAGATTACATAATAAATAGTAATTAATCAATCATATATACACCAAACATGTACACTACCTATATAGAATGATTTTATCCAGGTTTCAGAAACCTTTTGGACTGTTTCACCAATCAGTCAGTCAGAGGCAAAGAAGGTTTTCCTGCAAATGTGCCTAGACAAGAACTTCAGACAAAGTCTGCCAGAAAGGCAGAAACTGGACTATCCCAAGTCAAATTAAGTGAACATTACAGTGATATTGTTTAATCATATAACTTGACCAAGACTAAACGTGTTTAATATATGAACCCATGTGTGGTTTGGTGATCAATGCAAGTGGATGATATTCGCTCCATCAAAATGACTAATACTAGATAGTGGTCTCATAAAGGAGCAACTAATAGGCAGGATAACAGCCAAGAAAAAGAAGAAAAAAAAAACACACAAAAATGGAGCACAAAGGTTTCTTCCATGTATTCTTGGTCATATACTTGTTGATACAAGGGCGTGGCGCCTTCGGAAATAAGTCTGGGTACTGTAATGGTTCGATAGGAGAATGCCAAGAAGAGAACGAGCTGTTGATACCGTCACAAACTAGCCAGAGCATTCTCCTACAAAGCTTTCTTGAACAGAAGAGTTACATTTCTTATGATGCTATGAAGGAGGACCAACAGAGATGCAAGGGGTCCAGTTGCAAACAGCCTGATGAAGAAGCCAACGAATATCAACGACCCTGCACTGGGAATAATCGTTGTGCTAGATCAGGCTGATAAGATTATTAGCTATAGCCCCTTTTAATTACTTGTATAACTGTTTTACAGCATTCTGCTCATGCATTTGTAAATGTCTTAACAAAATAAAAGTTTATTTCTTTTCAGTTCTTTTGCAAAATAAAAGTTAGCAACTGGTTGCCAAATCAGGAGTACACTGCAACCACTGCCACCACCATGACCACGATCCAGTAAGTCTACTGCCACCCATCCCGTTCCTCCACTGAAGTTCCCATTCAACCATGCGGTCCATGCTCGCACCATCTGTGGACAACTGGATCATATAACACATATGTTCTGTAGTAGGCTGTCTTACCTCACTTCCACTAGCCAAAAAGTGAATCATCCACAAGACGAGCGAGGGTAACATCTTTATAAGCCTTGTCATCGAACTCAAGGGTTGTAACATAGCCGATTGTCATTTCAAGAATAATAGCAATGCCATGAAAAGTCTATCCTGATACCTAGCTTAAAGAACAATCTCAGAATAACTCCACATACTTTTTATCCTATAGAGAATAAGTGTCTATTTTTCATCTAGCTCACCATATCAATATGTTCATGCATTGGCCTTATTCTACCGAATAACTTGTCATCTTCTTTAACTAGAACTATCAGCAATCGTGCAAGTGTCCGAGGAATATATTCAGTGTGTATCCAACTGGGCACCATTACCTTATCACTATTGCTAGGTGTAGGTTGATGCCTATATATTTCACACTTCTTGTTATATTTCGTTCACAATACAAATTTCATATATTTTTCACACCAAAAAGAAAAAGGAAATTACTATGGAGTACTGTCAAGACTACAGGCAGCCTAAACCTGCAGCTCAGTATGGCACTGCTTCTGAGGTTGAATACCAGGATTATGAGTACCAGCAATTCAACAATGGGCAAGCTGAGGAAGAGCAAATGTCAATGTTTGATGAGCAGAAAACCAAGTACATCAGCTTTGGTGCTCTAAGGGCTGATCAGCCGCAGTCGTGCCACCCTCAACCAGCCAATACCTGGCGCCGTGGCCACCCCAAGTGTTACAGGTGCAGGGGCTGAAGGCAAGGAAGGGCAAGAAACTAAAAGAGGAAAGAACTAGAGGAACTTGATTAGTTCCTTCATGGTTTCTCCTCTTGGCTCATAAACCATATTAATGAGTAATCTGATAGGATTATGATCCTTAAATAAAACTAAGCTATGTAATATGGGACTCTGAAGTGCCCCACTTCTCTGTCACATCTTTATTTACATCAATGACTACAGCTTTTTTGTAATGATTGTTGTCCTAGTACCTTCTATTTAACTTATAGGGCATGTGTAATGTGTTCCTCAATGTATTCGGTCAGAATAGAGAATAGTCTTGGAAAAACACAGTCACACGCACACGCACACGCACACGCACACGCACACGCACACGCACACGCAGGCTAAACCACTAGAACTGGACTTCTTGCATCATTTTTGTGCTCTCTTCTGTCATGCTCCTTCCCAAACCTTCCCCCAAGTCCTCCCCACTATTATATCTTCGAATATATATTTTTTTAAATTGGGTATTTTACTGAAACAAATTTAAAATAGCCACTTGGCCAGGGTGCAAGTGCCAGGCAGAAACTTCATAAGAATTCTAAATTGTGGGTTCATGAATTACACTACACTCCACTGACCACCAAAGGAGAGAAAGGTCTTTGCATCAATATGCCTAGACAAGAGTTTCAGACAAAGTCTGCCAAAAAACTGGACCTTTCCAAGTCAATCTAAAGTCATCATCATACTTTTCTGACATAAATTGTTTAATCATATAACTTGACCAAGACTATCACTTCCAAGCAGCTAATAAACGTGTGAACCCACTGTGTAGTTGGTGACCACTGCTAGTGGATGAAATGTTATATAGCGGTCTCAGAGAGGCAACTAATAGGCAGGATAACAGCTAAGAAAGGAAAACAAACATGGAGCACAAATGTTTCTTCCTTGTATTTCTGATCATTTACTTGTTAATCCAAGGGCACGGCGCCCTCGGAAACAAGTCTGGGGAGTACTCACAGTACTGTAGTGGGTCGATAGCGGAATGCCAAGAAGAGAACGAGCTGTTGATGCCGTCACAAACTACCCACATCACTCTCCAACAGAGCCTTCTTCAACAGAAGAGTCACATAAATTATGGTCCTCTGCACAACGATCAGCCGAACTGCAAGGGATCCAGTTGTAACCCTCCCCCAGCCAACAAATATCGACGATCCTGTACCAGGAATCAACGCTGTGCTAGATCAGACTCATTATCAGACTACTAGCTAGCCCCTGTAACCCTGTTAATTGCCTATATAACTGTTCATATATGCTGCTCAATGCTCATGAACTATTTGTCAGTGTCATACAAAAATGATATTGAGTTGTCTTTCTTTATTTCTTGTTCTTTTTTTCGCAAAATAGAAGTTACTCAATTAGGTAACAAGCAATTTGGTTAACATGGCATCCTAATTTCATAAGAACTAGCCATTCCCACTTGTATCATACTATCACATTCAATAACCAATCAGTTTACTTGTCACTTTGATATGACAGGGATAATGCCATAACGGGCACCTGTTGGCTATTTTTCATCAGCTAGGTCACTACATCCTTATGTTCATGTCTTGACAACCTTGATGAGTTCATCTACCGAATAATATGTCATTTACTTTGACTAGAGTGCTAAAGTAGTAATAAACACCGCGCTCCTAGTACTATCATCAATCCGGCTAGTGTCCAAGGAATATATTCAGTGTGCACCCAACTGGGCACCATACCTAATCAGTATATTGCTACAAAAATGCCTAGTATACATTTAGTGTAGTATACACAAGTGTGCTTGTGTCTATCTTTCTCCTCTCCAGATACCCATACTACCCCCATGAAATCCAAAGGGGCCCAAGGGGGAGGAGAGAGATAGACACTAGACACACTTGTGTATACTACACTAAGTGTATAGCAATCATGGTCCTCAATACATCCTCCTGGTTCTTGAACCACTGTACCAATTTACGTGATTGTGTTAAGACAATAGTAGAACTTAAAACAAAGGTTTAGGCAATTCAGGCTTCTTTTGACTCAAAAGGACAATTCAAAGATAAAATAAGGGTTTCGAACCTGACTACTTCTAGAGTGTTTATAGATTTTTCTTCTAATCTGAAGTGTGAAATCATATCAGGTGTGAATTCTAATCTAAATGTGCGAGCCTTTCAATTGGCAAAAGTGTCTTAGTGAAACAGCTTATGATTATAATTTAACAAATGAAAGAACAGAAGTTGAAATCTTGCAGATTATATTCAGCAAGTTGAAGCGTTTATTCTTAATGCTTCATCCTAATCTTATCAACAGACCAAAGTGTTCACAGAGAATATATTCTGCATGCCTGCAACTGGACACCTCTAAAAACCTGTAAATACTGCTAGGATGATGCTAATTATGCCTATTTAAGGCCCCATTTCTCAATTCTGAATCCATATTAGAAAGTTAAACCAAATAGTTACTATGGAGCACCATCAGTACTACTACTGGCCACACACAAACCTGCAGGTTTACGACCATCATCATCATCCTAGCTTCATGAAACATCATGACGAGCAATTTCAGAGGATGGATGATCATACAGAAACTCTGGATGTCCAAAGAGCTATCCGGAAAGGTAAATATATCAGTTATGGTGCATTGAAGCAGGATCAAGCGCATTCTTCGCATGGCCCTCCACAAGCGAACCCCTGCCACCGTCGCAGGAACCAAAGGTGCGATAATTGCTAGTTAGGGCTTCAGATTCCATTCATGGTTAGCTGGCAGTTAGCTTAATAAAACAAAGCCATGCTGTAATGGACTATGAAGTACTGATCTGTAGTGTGTAATTTCAATCTGTCAGAACTAAGCTGTGTTTTTCGTGTGATCTTCTTCTAGCTTGTGAATCTCTCTTTTTGTCAATACTCAATATCACAGGAATTTATTTATTTTATTTTATTTTTATTTTTGGATAACATGGGTATCCGGGCTTTGCCCAACTAATCCTATGGGCCCTGAAGTTAACGAGCACGAAAACCTCCAGTGGCCATGAGGAGAGACTCAAACCTTCTTTTTTTTTTTTTGAGGAAAGGAGAGACTGAAACCTAGGACCTCTAGAACAAATCTCAGAGGTTTTACGAGCTGAACAAATCACAGGAAAATTATTAGATACATCTAATTGTATTACGTCACTTGTGAACCAAACAAGAAGCTTCTTTAGTTCACATCCTATTTTCAGTGCGAAAACCAGTCCAAACTTCATAAAATCTTAAACGTGTGTTTGGGGTCCAAAAACAAAGTCTACGCATACGGGAGGAATTTCAGACATGATACGACAGCAAGTCTACCAGAAACTGGGCCATACAGTGTATCCCAAGTCAAAATAAGCCAGTGACCTTATCTTAGTGAAATTGCTAATCATGAAATTTGACAAAGATAATCATACTGGGCTGCTAAAAGGTGCAAAACCCAATGTGGGTTTTCATCAGATGCAGTAGGTGAAGTGCGCTCCATCAAAATGGCTATCTAAAGTAGCTTTTCCACATTCCACTTTATCACCTTTAGAATACTTATATAGCAGTCTCAAAGAGGAAAATGATGGGGAGGGCATTAGCTCAGAAAAGGAAAACAAACATGGAGCACAAATGTTTCTTACCTCTAGTTCTAGTACTGATCTACTTTTTAATCCAAGGGCATGGTGTCATCGGGAAGAAGTCCGGGGAGCACTTGCAGTGTAATGGGTCGATAGCAGAATGCGAAAGCGAGAATGAGATGTTGATGCCTTCGGAAATTACCCGCAGGATTCTCGAACAGAGGAAGCACATCTCCATCGGTGCTCTGAGCAGAGATGAACCAGCCTGCAGTGGTGGTGCTCGGGGTCAAGCTTATTCCAGGAACACTGACTGCCTTCCTCCTGCGGCCAACCCTTATCACCGAGGCTGCTCCAAGTATTATCGCTGTAGCAGGGACTCCTAGCCCCTGTGGCCTGTTTTCATATATGCTGCTCATATATTTGTTAATGTCATACCAAAATGGTGATGAGTTTTGCTGTCTATCTGCTTTGTTTTGCTTTCTTTTTTCCCTTTGACTTCAGCATGTTTTATGCCTAGAAATTGCTCTAATCCAATCTTTGTTTTTCACTTACCAAATGTAAAGAAAACAACTACCATACTGTAGATTTCAAATTCATTTTCGATTAGATCTTATCAAGAAGCGACTAAGCAACTGGTTCAAATAAGGCACACATCAGTTCAAACATAAAGCCAAACATTTGCATTAGCATGCTGTGGAGAGAACAGAAGCTTTATAATAAATCAAATGCAGCATACAAGGTGTACATTTTGATGGTATCACTCATAGTTATAACATCTTGTTCTGACATCACAATTTCAGTGAAAATTTTAAGCATCTAGATTAGACTTGTCCTTTGTCCTCTCCTTGCTGCTCTTCCAAGGTTGGTCCCAACATTTGAGTTCTATCATATTACACATATCCTTTGGATTTTACATTTACTTACAAGACAGTTTCCAGACCTCTCTGACATTTGATGACCCATCGGCTACTTCAGCAATTAGGCTTGCTGCCATGATGCCTGCAAAAACAGCATAAGAGTTAAATTAAGCACTGGAAGCACCTATAATCTCTGAAAAAATCACCAGCAGTACTGCACAACATTTTGAGTCAACCATTGATCTAGAGGAAAAAATTGATCTTGTGTTTTCTGAAAGTGCTGAATCTGAAAAAGAACCTGTATGATACTCAGAGACAGAGAATAATAAAGCCATATAAGTTGCTTCAATTACAAATAGCACAAACAACACCTACTCTATGCCTACCAATATTCACTTGTGCTAAGGATGACAGCCTGTATTGAGAAACTTACCGTCTTTCTCCACAAAAGACAAGAATCGCCTTGATCCCCCACCTACGCCAAAATAATGCTTCTTTGCAGCCATGTATACAATACCATGAGGACGACTAATGCACTGGAAAGAAACACTGTCTTAGTTCAATGTTTAACAAAACCAACACTAGTGCAAGAAGCGATGAACAGATATCTCTAACATATACCTTTTTGATAAGTCCATAAAGGTGCTGTAGAGTGGAGATGGAGTAAACAGTTTCAGCCATCAAAATTAGATCATATCCAGCTGTTGGAATGTCACCAGATAATGCAGCATCTTTGCTATCACTGAGAGCATAGGGAAGAATACGATCCATTCCACTCCAGTCACCAGCATAGTAACGAATTTTATCCCTAATGGAAACATCACTTTCTGAGGAGAGATTTGCATTTAAATTGGGAATAGTGAGACATCGTAGGACCTCTGCGTTGAAATCCTGAAAATGTGTAGCAGCTGCACCCTACAGAACAAGGAAACATTTTCAATAAGTTCACCAGTGACGAATCAGAGGGATGTGATACTATCCCAAATAGGGAATCACAAAATTACCTTCAGGCAGGCAAAGATCCCAGGAAGGCCATGGCCACATCCAAGCTACAAAAAATAAAACGTAATTAGCCAGCAAAAATTTCACAGAACAGCAAATTTGTCTATCAGGCATAGTATCAAGTCAACAGAAGTTTGATGACTAAAAATACAGTATGCATCCTTCTTACAACAATCCATACAAACTAAAAGCCTCCCCCCCCCCCCCCCCCCCCGCGACCCCCAAACCCCAATAAACCGAAAGGAAAGAAAAAGAAAAGAAGAAAGAGGCAAGTGATGTTCAGGTAGCACAAAGATAACAGCAGAAAACAGAGCAACCTCCACATCAGCCGTTCAAACAAACAAGTTTATTATGGTGGACATGCCAGATAGTGTTCTTGATAGTAGCATTCAGTGCCTCTCAAAGTCTTAATATCAACAAAACCCCTTTGGGCGCAAAACTTCAACAGATCTCACCAACAACAAAAACCAGCAAAGATTATTGATGAAACTCCAACGCCTTTTATCAGTATTGTTTTTTTATTCTATATTTCAGATGTTCACCTATGGTACAGGTCATTCAGGAAAGAGCAAATGACATCTAAACAGACTACATTCTTCTAAATCAGCCAGGGCAACATAATTCAATCTCAGTCAAAAAATACCTATTGAAGGATTTTTCCTGTAAACATTAAAATGACTTGATCACAGGAAGGATTATGACTATGCTAAGGAGATAAGAAACAATCAAGCTTAAACAAAACTTAAGATGCACTCTGTCGCCAAACATAAGATAATCACAGGCAAGCAAAGAATCACCTGAAAACAAGAAGCGCACCTCTAAGACTCTCTTCCCTTCAAATGATAGATTTTCTTTTTGAATCTCTGAGTCGAGAGCTTTTACCAAATCAAGCGAGCCCTCCCATAGTTTTAGTCCACCTATCCACAAAGAATTTATAAGTTGGCACAGTATTTTGCGTTGAGCATATAAAAACATGATACCCAGCATAAACCCTAAAATCCAAAATTCCCCGCTAGCATAAAGTCAGCAACGTCAACACACCTTCATATTTCCCAGGAACTAAATCAGAGTTCGATAGTGAAAAGACCTCTTGTGTGCTCATGCGACCCTGCAAAAGTGTACCAATATTCTTCACCATTTAAATCATGGACTCAAATAGGGAACCTCTCTTCTTAAATCCACTTTCATTCGACAATGACTACTACTTTACATACAAAAGGCCTCAAGTAAAAATATAGCATAAGAAAGGTAAATGCTAAATGTGATACTATCTCAGAGAACTGCACATTATTTTGAGACATACCAAACAAGCAGGTAAGACATCTAGTCTTGCATGGTTCTGCAAGGCATACAGCAATGGACAAAAAAGATAAGACCTGAATTCCACTCCGATAAAAGCTTATGTTAATCAGACTCCAAATTTCACCTCAAATACCTTTGTTGGATATTCAACAATGACATAGGTATGAACCTTTAGCAATCATTTTAAGCCACCTCCCTCCCTTCAAGTCAACATATCCCTTGATAATTACTAAAAGAACAAAACTTGATCAAGAAACCCAGCAACACACGCACCTCAAAATCATGCAATTCTAATAAAAACACAAACTAGTCTTGGCACAAACCTGAACTTTTTACCACCATTTTTGAATATTTCCAATCACCAACAAAATTACTCTCTTTTTCCCATCAATATTTCCAAGTAAAAACCATTCTTTAAAATGATCACAATACAAACTGCAAAAGCTATAATGGATCACAAAACTAACACAAATTTCTCACTTTTTTGCCCCAATTTGACTAGAAAGAATAATAGGGTAAGAATTACCTTGAGCAAAGTAACAACTCCCAGATTAACTTGCTCCACTGTATAATTCAGAGACCCAGAAACCTAAATTCATCCCCACCCAACAAATGAATTAACATTAAAAAAAAAAAAAAAAAAGAAAAAAAAAGAGGTGGGTCTGAGAAATTAATTACAAGAAAAAGGATGGTTAATAGTAATTAATTAAATAATACCTCAGAGGGGAATACTTCAATACAAGGAGGTGGAGGTGGGGTTTCAGGGAAAAACCCTAAACCTCCAAAAATGGGATTCTGTTTGCTGTCTTCTAGTGCTTGAAATAACTGAAACGTTTCGGCCCCTGTGCTCTGAACATCAAACACAACTATCAAAGTGGAGAGAGAGAGAGAGATTGAAAATAACAAGAATAAGTAGAGGGGAGCTAACCTGGGAGTTTGCCGCCATTGTTAGAGTTTGTTTGTGGCTTCAACTGCCGTTAGCGGTGGCTCAGGGAAGGAGAAAGAGCAAAGAGGAGACTCCTTTCCACTGATCGGATTTTTTTATTCTTTTTTTAAAGTTATATTTTAGTTTGGGCTGGGTTATACACTTTTACATGGGCTTAAAAATGAAGATCAAGCCCAGTATGATGGTTAAGTTAGGCCTAGGAATTGAAATTGGATTCTTTTTTTTGGGGGGGGGGGTTATACACTTTTGCATGGGCTTAAAAATGAAGATCAAGCCCAGTATGATGGTTAAGTTAGGCCTAGGAATTGAAATTGGATTCTTTTTTTTTTGGGGGGGGGGGGGGGGGGGGGGGGGAAGGGGAGGGGGGAGGAATTGGGATTTGGGAAATGGAATGGAGGGAATATTAACGTTTTTCAATAAATCGTTGGTCTCGGGATATGCAATGATTAATGTCATTGTTTGGAATGAATTGCACTCGATAAAAATATTCAGTTATTAGATAGGGGGAATTCGAATCTAAAACCTAATATACCAGAAACTCAATCTTAACCATTAGGCTAAGACCTTATTGACATGTTATATTGTCTTTTATATTAAGCTTTGTAGCCTGTAATGTCATCGTGTGAAAAGCATTTATTCTTCCTCCATTATACATACACAATGTTATCCAATACATGCATAGCAATTGATGAACTAGATGTACAAGCAAAACTAAAGAATCCCAATGTAGGCAAAAAGATGCATAAATGTAGAATCCAATGCTTAAATGATAGTTAGATAGCTATGGATAGTTGACAAAAAGAAATTAATTTGATAGATCAAAATTCAGATTAGCCAAAAAGAAAAAGGAGTGAATAACTAATTAATTTGCTATAAATACTTGATGCCTTAGCAAATTTTCCACACAACTGCAAAGATTTCTTATAGTTCTCTGTCATAGTGGAGAGATAATTATGTGCTTTGGTTTTGGGCATCACCACTCATCACCATGTGATTATGATCATGGGTCATGGGGCTATGGTCATAATAGCCACCACGGAGACTATCAACATGATCACCATTATGGTAGGCATGGCAAATGGGGTAATCGACATGGTCATCATCACAATAATTATCCTCATGATTACTATGATAGTGATGATTATCACCACCACCATCATAATGATCACCATCATGATGATTACTGCCGCCACCATCAACATCAGAGTGATTACTGCCGCCACCATCAACATGAGGGTGATTACTGCGGCTGCTGTTAAGGCACATGATGGTCATACAATTTATGAAAGAATTGTCATACTCTCTCTCTCTATTCACAAAAAGTATATATGATATCATGTTGATGTCGTGCTTATATATATGGAGGAGACATCACGCAATTATAATAATGATTATCAGATGATGATGATGTGAAAATTATTATTGCTAGCTAGTAGAGTAACCAATAAGGTCAAGAAGTCATTTTTCTGATGATCTTAATTAGTGTGTGTATAATATAGTGCTTGTAGAGTAATCAAGTTCAAAAGCTAGGTCTGTACTTAAAGCATGAGGGCATGTAATCAGATAATTAATTCTTCTTTGAACCTATTACAAAGGGGTAGCTTTGTCAAACGATTTTGTTAAATTACTTTCATCAGTTTCAGAAAGATTATTGTTAATTCTCTAATCGAGTTCACTGTTCACTAGTCCATGTTAATTACTTAATTTAATCTCTAATATCTGTGAATGAAGTACTAGTACTTATTTCATATAACTATTAATATTAAAATAATGACCACATATTGTATGATGCGTGGAATCACCTATCAAATTATAGGAAGCATTTGTATATTATCCGTAATTGAAATGAGAACTATTTTCCTTTGGGATACTAATTAGTGACTAGACAACTCCGAGTCTTCAATGGTGGTTTATATTGATCTAGAGGGTTTATAGGCATAAACATTATGTAGTTAACTAGTTATGTATAAATTAACGTCCCCTTTCAATAGAGATATAAATCTATAAATTTGCCAGTCCTCATATATAAACCAACCAGCTACGCATGAACAAGTAGTCTCTAGAAGAAAAATGAAGAAGGAATACTCATTGGAGAGTGATGATGTGACATGACTATAAACACCATCATCGGAGTTTAGCTAGTAAAATTCATATCCGATAAAACCTAAATGAATTTGAAGAGAAGATCGATAACCATAAAACACAATTGCGAAAGTAAACGGTTAATCATGCTATATATCACGACAAGTACGCGTGTCAATATTAGTTTAATTTAATACTGATTTAGCATTATTTGCTCATAGTCCAAATCCAAGGCCAAAATAAAGTCACATTTAATTAGTTAAATGGAAGGTGTTCAAGAACTATATATCGTCAATGTAGAACAAGATTGTATTAACAAAGTGATCAATAATATTACTTAAATCGGGTGTATAGATGCGCACGTAGCCAATCGCACATTAGGTATTTTATAAAGGGTCGAATTTCAATTTTTGTAGCTTGTAAAATAAGCATGTATGTCCAAGTATTTATTCTTCTTCCACTAAATAAACATACTTAATAGTTTATTAACAAAAAAAAAACATACTTAATATTATCTACCAACAATTGATAAACTAGGTACGTCGATAAGCAAAGTAAAAGAATCCGAATTAAATTATCAAAAGTATAATATACACACATATATTCCAATAACGCATCTCTGGCCAGCTAACAAAAAGAATATGATCTATCAAAGTTTAGGTTTTGATAGATTATGCACAAAAAGTGAAAGAATAAAATCTTTTAGCTTGAGAATTATTGTAAGAAGTTCACAGTGTCTTAACTTTGCTATAAATAGTGGACATCTTACCCAATTTCCCGCAAAACCGCAAATTTGCTTAACTTCTCACAAAAGAACCCAAGTGCGTAGTAGTACAAAAACAAAACAAATAATTATGTGGGGTTGGGGCTCTGGGCACTCATCACCATGGAATGGAGGCTATGGATCATGGGACTATGGTAGTGGCCATTACCATGGAGACTATTATCCTCATCATCATCATGATCATCATCACCACCATGATTATGGACATGGCCATCATCATGATCATCATCACCATGATTATTATGATCATGATCCTCACCACCATCATCATGATGATTATTACCATCATCACCATCATGACGATTACCATCACCACCACCATCATGATCACCATGACCACTGTGGATGTTATTAAGACATTAGTCGAACACACACTACTAGCTTAAAAAAGGGGTCTTTAATTAGTATCGGAAAATTTAGTATCAAAATGGCATTTCGATACTAAAAACCAGGTCATGGCATGATATTTAATTAAGTATATTAAGAATCATTTAGAATTGTCATACTCTTTTTATTGGTGTACCGGTAGTTATTATACAAAATGTACAAGTAGAATAAACTTGGTTAATATGTTAGTGATTGTAATCGTGCATGTTTTTCATATTGTGAGTAATTTGTAATATTTCTGTAATCATCACTTATTACTGTTGTGCTTGATTTAATGTTCAATAATAATAATATACTCGATCATGTGAGCTATTTTTTTATGATCCCCCGGAAAATACATGCGAAACGCAAATCTACTTACATAAAAGATAATATTTGCAACCAAAAAACAAGAATACGATAATAGTATCATTTATTTACCATTTCTGAAGGCGTGATATCACTTATTTGTATACTACGGTATACTTGAGCTTGAGTTGGCTAGAGCAATGACGGCGCATCCCCATTCGATCCCACAAACGATCTGGCATTGAATTTTATTCCTCCAAACAAGGTGGCTTCCTTGCAATTTAAACAAAAATTAATAATAAAATACTACTAATGTACTTAATTATATGAGGCGTGATGTCGGTCATCTGTAGGAAATAAATGTTATCCCTCATATATTAATTAAGGTATACGATTTCTAAATGAAGACATGTTTGAAATATTTGTCTCTCTAGAGAAAGCAAATAATACAGAAAACTAGACTCTTCACAAAAACAAAAAAAAAAAAAAATAGAGTCGATAACATACTAATTAAGGGATTATTAAATTTTCTAACTATTTTGCTAATATATGATATTTCCCAGGAAGGAAAAATCCTTTTTTTTTTTGGTGTAAGAAGGAAATGTTCGTATACATTGATTTCTTGAGAGAGTTCAATTTTCTGGTTTAGCATTTTCTCAAGGAAGTTATTTTCTAGCTACTTAGTAGCTAGATCAACAAATTATTGTGTTGTATGACATGTCTTTAACAACTTAACATCGTGAGTCGAAGCTAATCTTGAATAACCCTTCATTATAATGAAAAGAGTTTTAGCAACATCTCTTGTTTCTAAACAAATTCTTATGTACAACAGTTTAATGGTGCATTGCGTAAAAGTGACCCGTGTACTACTCAATTTCAAAATGATGGCTCCTATATCTCTAATTTTTTGAAAATTATAAAAATTTGATAGTCTTCCCCCATCCCAAATAACATCATTACATTAAATTTTTTTAATGTCAAAACTTGTAAACTTTCAAAATAATTCCTATAAGTGTTGAAAATTAAAGGAACCCCAAATTAAACAGGACCGACGTTTCGTACATCCCTTATAGAGTTGTACTACACCATAGTTTTTTATATTGATTTCTATAAAAAGAAAAAAAATTCTTACAAGTTGCCTTCTTTTTTTCTCGTAATAAAAGGAGTCTTTCGTATCACCGTATGAATGATCTGAAATGATTGAGCTTTTCTTAAAATATAGTAAATGACAAAGGAGAGTTGAACTTTATTTGCTTCTAGATGTTTACCTCTTGGAAATTCCAAGTGTAGCGCACAATGGAGAAACAGCAACCTATCTATGATCCACTATCTTCTTATTCTCTTGCAAGTGCATAACATAAAAGAGACATATATTCTTGTACCTCTAAGCGTACCACTTTGACATTATTTCAATTAAACGGACTAAAATTGAAGAATCAGATGCCTTAAGAAGCTGTATAGCCAGCAAATGCATTAACAAAGACAAAATAATGTACCACTCAAATATATAAATCTTTCATACCTCATATTTTGACCTATAAATACCAAATCATTCTTTGCATAGTTTTTCTCACACAACTCTACCATATCAACAAAACTTGGCCTGTTAATCTTATAGTCTAGTAGTTTGTACCGGTACAACTATTCACTCAAATATGTGGGGCTACGGGAATCATAATTCATCGCATGGTCATGGTCATGGTAATGGTCATGGTAATGGTCATGGATTATTGGATGGATTATTGGGATCATATGGCGGTCATCATGGCAGCCATGATGGAGGCTATGGTCATCATCACCATGATCACGGACATGGTGTAAATTATGGTCATTACGATCATGATCATCATCACCATCATGATCATGGATATGGTGGTGGTTATGGACATCATGATCATCACCATGACCACCATGGATATGGTGGTGGTCATGGTTCATTTGATCACGGATATGATCACCATCACCAAGGACATCATGACCATTACCATGGCTATTAGAAGGCATGATAATGGAACTAGAAAACAATTGTCCTTCCTTCGTCATTGTGGTCGACGGCAAATTCCTCTAGATAGTAGTCGATCGATCATTAGCATATCCAACTTCCTAAAATAAGGGCCACAATACACTCAATCATATAGATAGAGAAGGTGACTTTCTAGAGACCAGTTGTTTGTAATATAGTACGTGTTACTATTATATTTTTTAGAGAGTATGTTACTGTTATGTATGTATTGCATTTGAATATCTATTTCAATCAAATTTACTATTTCTATGTAACTGTCGACTATCTATCGACATCTATATGTATATAGTTATTGTAATTCTTAATTCTATGTGGAATATTCCTAAAACATATATACTTCCTTCATTTTCTTATGATTGTTAATCTTTCTTTTTGAAAATTTGACCATCATAAATTTTTTAGAAAAAATTACTCCGTAATTCACAATTTGGAGTATTTCCTATATTTCTACATATATACCATTATTTTAATTTGTAACAAAAAATATTTATTAAATGAATAAAGCCAAAAAGGACACTAAACATTATTATTGGATTGAAATATATAACTAGATCCTACTTATTATGTCTTACACTTGGGTATCACTCATTCAAATTGGTCATAATGTTCATCTAATTCTAGTATGCTCCCAACGCCCTACATAGATTTCCGGTTTGACATCATTTAAAATAAAAACAAAAAAAAAAAAATGAAAAATTCAACAACGAACAAAAAGTGTCCGCAATAATTTTCATCCTAAATTTTCGCAGGAAGAAAAATTTGACCACAAACTTTTGCCATTTTTCATACGGAATCTAATAATATTATTTCACTTTATCAATCAATATCAATTAGAAATTGTGAAAATCCATAAAATTTGACCTAAACAATAAACATGGTAAATTTTCTTACCATGGAATTAGGGAAAGAATATTAAAGAATAAGTAAAGATAACTTGGAATAATGATTAACACAAACATATCATTACAAACATCAGATTATACTTGGGACTTTGATTTATTCAAAGTCCCTAGCTTTGTTGAACTCCGGTCTCAAGTATCATAATATAAAAAAAATTGTTCAACTTAAGTATCAATAAACACTATTGGCCATGTCTAATATCAAGAAGCTAACTCTTTTATATTTCTATACTATATAACATAAATGACATGACACTAGTGTGTTTTATGGTTTGACAATTACATTACCTGAAATTTATGATAATTACAAACATTGTTGAAGTATTGAGAGTTATAGCTAGTTATAGACTTAAGTCCCATATTAAAGAAAAAACAAAGAAATTGACTAAAGAGAAATCATAAAAACTCGTATGGCTTATATAAGTATGACATTATATGCTACATTATGTTTGATTATACAGACAATTTGACTTTGAGATGAAGCGGCCAGAAACTTATTGAAGAAAAATTTGCTCAACCACCAAATGAAGCGTTGACTGTTAAGCTTGAGCGCGTAACGTCCTTAACGATAAAAATAAAAATAAAAACAAAAACAAATATAAAATGGTATCCGTAGACCACAAACTTGGACTTTACTTTAGTGAGTGCTGAGTAGTCTAGTAGTTGAATCGTCCTCTTCCGACGCATTTTCCTTTCTCTCTCTTCTCAATGGAGCTGATTCCGACGACTTCCGGCGCCGGAGGAGGTGGTGGTCCGGCGCCATTTTTGTTAAAAACATACGACATGGTTGACGATTCATCAACGAACGAGATCGTTTCATGGAGCCCATCGAATAATAGCTTCATCGTTTGGAACCCTCCTGAATTTCAAAGGCTTTTGCTTCCTACCTATTTCAAGCACAACAATTTCTCCAGCTTCATTCGCCAGCTCAATACCTATGTCAGTATTCTAATTCTCACTCTTTGCTCATGGTTTTGATTGATTGATTGATTAGGTTCGTGTGCTTGTAATTGAAATTTGGTGGATTGAATTTAGTTGGGTGGTTGTGAAAATGGTTAGGGATTAGTATGATTGTTGTGTGATTTGATCCTGATTTTGTTTAATTTTAGAAGTTTTTGTCAATAATTGCTGAAATCTATAAAGGAACCTAATTTCTGTAATCTTTGTAGCTTGTAATATAAGCATGTCCAAAGGATCTATTGTTGAACAGAAGTTGATGAATTCTAAGGGAAGTAGACAAAGAAAGTAAAAAGGGATAAAGAAAAGACAATGCTTACATTTACATCTCTTTGGCCACCTAACAAAAAGTATGTGTTTATGTGATGAATTGATGATCTATGAAAGTTCAGGTTTTGGTAAGATGGTAGCTAGTGCACAAAAGGTGAAAGAAAAGTTCATTCATAGCCAAAAGTATTCACATTCACTTACGTCTTTGCTGTAAGTACTGGACACCTTGGCCATTTCCCTGCAGAAATCGCAAACATTTTGCAGCCTTCTCACAAACGTATGTTAAGTGCTTATTCTCTAGGGGTCTACAAACAGTTTTAGAAAATGATCATCATGGCTGTCATGATTGATGGCAACATGGACATCACCATGATTGTTATTATTACAATCATCACCATCACCATGATAATTACCACCACCATGACCATTACTCCCAACAAAGAGAAAAAAGCATATCAGATACTTCCAGTTCTCCTCCTCCTCCCTAGGACGCGGAGTTTGAGGAAGTGAATGGTTGTTCATTTCTACTACAACCATTAGAGGAGTTAAAGCTTGCAAAATGACAATATAGAATTTGCCATTTCAGAAATTCAACACTTTTATTCTAAAGAGATGAGGCCAAAGAAAAGCTAATTACGTGTGCCAATCATCAATGAAAGGAAAACTACCAAACTTTTCTATTTTTAATGTTAAAGTTTCAGTTTTTAAGTTCTGAACTTTTCTCTTTGTTCTTGGGTGAAATGTCTTAATTTGTAGTATAATTTTATTTGCAATGTCGCTTTGAGTGATTGAGTCTGCCTCTCTCCCCGTCCGAGTATTGTCGGGTCTATCCTCTTCTTCACCATAATGTAGGGGTAGATTTTCATTATTTTTTGCCTTTTATGATGCGTGATCGCTGCATAAGAAGATATATCTATATCCTTTACATGAAAACTATTTCCTTTTACATACAATAACGTTCCCAGTGCCCTGTTAAGATATTTTTCCTAACTTCTCTAGGGAGATCTGTTGTGACCCAAGAGGACCCCAGTGCCCCCGGTGAAGGCCATTGTGTTCCTAAACTTCATAATCACCGATGCTTTTAGAGTTGCGTTGTTTGGCCCTTTAGAGTGGGTGCCCAGTAAAACGGTCGCAACAAGCCTAATAAGGACCCGATAATCGACCACGTGGACCACCCGATGTCTCCTAGGGGTCTCCCATGCGATATGGTGCAAAAATAAAAATTTTCATTTCGGGGCCCTTGAAACCCCAAAAAAACGTGGATTATATCCTTCAATTTTCGATTTCCCAGTCCCGGTTGAGAGTTTTGTTCAAACTTCTCCGGGTGATTTTTGGTGATCCACGACGACCCCTGGTGCCCCCGATAGGCCATTCGGATCGAAACCCTTTAGAGTGGTGACCTGTAAACAACCATCCAAGTCTAATAGGGATTCGATAAACGACTCTGCTAGCCGCCTCCCATTTATCCTAGGTGTGTCCCAATAACAACTTCCACTCCAGAGCCCTCCGGAACCCCAAAAAACATGGATTTATATAGGCTTTAATTTTTCAGTTTCATGATGCCCGGGTGAGATTTTTTATCAAAGTTCTATGGGGGTCCATTCTGATCCAAGACGACCCCCAATACCCCTGTAGGTCATTTGGGTCCCTAAACTTTGTATTCGCCCGTGATTCCTGTGTTCGACCCTTTAGAGTTTAGAGTGGGTGTCTAGTAAAACGGTCGTACAAGCATAATAAGGACCCGATAATTGACCCTAGGGATCACCCATGTCTTCTAGGGATGTCCCGTCTGATATGGTGCGAAAATAACAACTTTATTTTCAGGGTTTCCGAAACCGGAAACAAACGTGGATATAGCCTTCAATTTTTGACATTTTGGAGCCCGATTGAGATTTTTGCTCACACTTCTCTAGGGAACCTATGGTGATCCAGGACAACCCCCGTTGCCCCTCGTAGGCCAACCGTGTCCCTGAACTTTGTACTGACCCATGATTTAGGATGTTCGATCATTTAGAGTGGGTGACTAGTAAACACCAATCCAAGTCTAGTAGGGACCCGATAACCGACTCCAGCGGCCTCCCATGTCCCCTAGGGGTGATCCGTACGATATGGGGCGAAAATAACAACTTTCACTATGGAGCCCTCCTGAACCCAAAAGAACATGGATTATAGCCTTCAATTTTTTGTTTCATGATGCACGTGTGAGATTTTTACTCAAAATTCTCCGGGGGGTTAATTGTGATCTAAGACGACCCCAGTGGTAATTCACCCATGGTTTCGGTGTTCAGCCCTTTTTGAGTGACTATCTAGTAAAACGGTCGTACAAGCCTAATAAAGATCTAATAATCGACCCCTGGGACCACCCATGTCTCCTAAGGTGTCCCCTGTGATATGGTGCCAAAACAACACCTTCCGTTTCGGCGCCCTCCAAAACCCAAAAAAATGTGCATTATAGCCTTCAATTTTCGGCATTTTGGGGCCCGATTGAGATTATTGCTCAAACTTATCTGGGGGACCTATGGTGATCCAAGATGACCCTCGGTGCCCCCGGTGTGCCATCCGGGTCCCTGAACTTCGTACTGACCCATGATTTCGATTTCCGACCTTTCCGAGTGGGTGACTAGTAAACAGCCATCCAAGCCTAGTAGGGGACCCGATAACCTAACTCTGGGGGTCTCCCATGTCCTCTAGAGGTGTCCCGTGCAATATGGTGCAAAAATAACTTTCATTATGTAGCCCTCCGGACCCCAAAAGAATGGATTATAGCCTTCAATTTTTGGTTTCATGATTTCCGGGTGAGATTTTTACTCAAACTTCTCTCGGGGATCCATTGTGATCCAAGACGACCCCAATGCGCCCTGGTAAGTCATCTATATTTTTGAACTTCGTATTCACCCATGGTTTCGAAGTTCGGCTCTTTAAAGTGGGTGACCAATAAAACGGTCGTACAAGCCTAATAAGGACCCGATAATCAACCCTGAGACTACCGATGTTTCGTAGGGGTGTCCCGTGTGATATGGTGTGAAAAAAACAACTTTCATTCTGGGACCTTCCGAAACGTGGATTATAGCCTTCAATTTTCGGCTTTCTGGTCCCGATTGAGATTTTTTCTCAAACTTGTATAGGGGACCTATGGTGATTCAAGACAACCCACGGTGCCCCCGGTAGGCCATCCAGGTCCTCGAACTTTGTATTCATTCATAACATTGGAGCTGGTGGGACACCATTGAAACGATATACAAAAATAAAACTGATGAACCTTGATATAGTTCATGGCCTTCATGCCAAATATGATCTCACAATGCTCCTCTGAGTTGCTCCATTCGCCAGCTCAAAATTTATGTCAGTACTTACCTATATTTCTCTGTCTCTCTTTTTCCCCCCTATGGTTTTCATTATTCTTACTGCCCATACACCGGGGGGAGGGGGGAGCGATATTGTATCATAATATACACTATTATGTGAAGAATTCGCTGCATG
Source organism: Tetragonia tetragonoides (assembly GCA_038025085.1). Classification (NCBI taxonomy): domain Eukaryota; kingdom Viridiplantae; phylum Streptophyta; class Magnoliopsida; order Caryophyllales; family Aizoaceae; genus Tetragonia; species Tetragonia tetragonoides. Next base: position 39,923,281 of record CM076152.1, read on the forward strand.
AGATTGGTGCTGCATTTATGACTTCTCTATCTTGATGTCCGGAGGATTGTGGTGATCTCTCAATTCATTGTCCTAATTTCCAGTTTCCAGTCATCTCAGTGCTTTTGCTCTAAAAATACTTACTTGGGTTTAAGCCTTTTGATTGTATTATTGGAAGTATGGGCACGTGTCTTCAGCATGGTTGTTTCCTGACATTTCTCCTAAGAAAATAGAGGATTAGAACTTTGTATTGTCTAGGTATGGATCATTTTTATCATGGTCATTATAGTAGTTAGTTCTCGATGATTTTTAAATCATTACATTTATGATAATGAAAGGAAAGTTATAGGAAGTATCGAGCAAACACATATGTACTCCTTGTTCTTCCATCTGATCTTTGTCTCCATTGAACAGTCTGTAGATTTGTCTAGTCTGTATCAGTTTTGTGTGTTAAGAATTGGAACTCAAGATAAGTAATCATAACCAGAGTGAAGACCATGGAACACCTGAGAGCTAATACGGACCAATTTTAATTATATAAAGAGTGGAAGGGCTACTGCTGTAGTCTAATTTGTAACAGCGATGGAATCGACCAGCAGTTGCGGGTTGCCGAACTTTGTTTTGTTCCGTAGAGGGCTGGCCAAACTAAATGTGTGGTTAGTTGGTTTATATCAACTATTGTGAGGGTGGTCTATGCAGTTTTGGTAAATATATTGAGGAGTCCTAGAGTAATGTTGAGTGTATTCATATGAACATACGGTGGGAGTGGAGTTTAAGATGACTTTATCAGATGGAATAAACTTCCAATGTGACTTCTTGGCAGGGATTTCGCAAAATTGACCCAGACCGATGGGAATTTGCGAATGAGGAATTTGTGAAAGATAGAAAGCATCTCTTGAAGAATATCCACCGCAGGAAGCCCATCCACAGCCACAGTCATCCTCCAGCAGATCAAGAGAGAGCAGCATTTGAGGAAGAGATAGAAAATCTCACACGGGAGAAACATGAGCTAGATGCCAAGGTGTCAGGGTTCAGGGTGCGGCAGCCTACAGTGAAGTCAGAGCTTGAAGACATAACACAGCGTATAAATGGTATGGAGCAAAGGCAAGAGAACGTGCTAACCTTCTTGGGGAAAGCAGTTCAGGATCCCGCTTTTATTGAACATCTTGCTCAGAAAATTGAAGCTATGGACCTCTCGGCATATAACAAGAAAAGGAGATTACCCCGAGTTGATCAATTCCAGCCAGCTGCAGATAATGATTTTGGGGACAATCAAAGCAATTGTAGAGCAGAAGGTGCAAACATATACCACCAAGATTTTTCCAATAAACTGAAACTGGAGTTATCTACTGCTGTTTCAAACATGAACTTGGTCTCCAATAGCACTCAAAGCTCAAGTGAAGATTGGGCAAGTCCACCAAGAAAATCATCTGAAACAGACCTGAAAGGTTCAGAGATGGGATTGAGTACTCATCCATTTGCCACAGAAACAGCAGAGCTTTCTGACGCAGAGACATGTCTAGCATTTCAGATGGATGCATCATTGTCACACAAAGTTGGAGCAAAAGAGTGTCCAGGATTGCAGTCTTTGCAACCAAGTTTAGTGCCTGCAGAAGAATGTGAAGGCAGTATATGCTGCCAACTGAATCTCTCATTAGCATCTTCTCCATTGCAAGCCAACCAAAATCCTTATTCAGGCAAAGTAAGCCATATGGACCTGGATGTCAGTGGATCTCCAGGAACAGGGCATGATGCCAATGGTAACGGAGATAAAATAGGGGAAGCTTCAAAGAAAAGCAACACGGGCACTTCATCTACATCGCAAGAGGCTCCTAGGAATAGTCAGGGTCCTACTCCACCTGCACCAGCCCGAATAAATGACCAGTTCTGGGAGCAGTTTTTAACTGAAAAACCAGGGTCCAGTGACACAGAAGAGGCCAGTTCGGGTTATAGAGCTCTTCCTCATGATGAGCAAGAAGACAGAGGGTCAAGCCATGGCATGTCTAGAACTGCAAGGAACTTGGGTAAACTCACTCTTTAAGAAGCAAAATACTGTGGATACGATTCAAATAAACTATGGTGAGTTTCAAAATTTGTAAGATCTTAATCTCACAAACCTAATTTAGGATGAAAGAGGAACTTGAGTATAGTGCAATGTATATGTATCTGTTTATGTACAAGATCTTGAGTATAGTGCAACGTATATAGATTCGGGCATTCGGCTGAAAACTGATAGTCTTTCTTCTGACAGCTGAACTCCTGCCATTTCTGAGGTTCTGTTTGTCGTAGTTACGAGATTATCTGTTTATGTATCTTAGCCTTAGTCCTTCGCGTTCTTGTGGGTCTGTGGTCATGCAGGCATGCAGCTGCCGTTGTTCTTGCAGAAATCAGAAGACAGACAGAAAAATGGACCTCATAAATTTTGTTGGTCTGGTCATCTAATGCACCACAACACATGTACAGTCAGAAAGTCTTGCCAATAGTAGACTACATTATGAGGGTCGGGTCTTACTATTTTCACGGTCGAATTTGAAGTGTCCGTGTTACACTGGAACGATGAACTTGAGAGTGTTTTACAATGCAACAGCGGCCCTATGAATACATTGGCAACCACTTGTTGAGTTTTACATTAGCAGTTTTGTTGCCATTTCTCACCAGCTAAAGTGTAAAAATGTCTAAGAAGTGCTTTTCAGCTTATTGTATTGTCTTATTCCATCCTAGAGTGGTGTGACTGACTGGTGTCCAATAAAGCCGGAAGGTACCTTTAAAGTGTTAATGCGCAATAGAAAGAGAGGAGTGAAGTTTAAGTCAAAGATGAGGAGCTAGCTGCTTCGCTTCTCGATTTCTTTCTCCATCATTGCATAGCTCTCCTTGCCTGCTGGGTTGTCTGCTTGACTTTTGAGGCAACAATGGGGACTGAATGGACCCATTATTTCTGGCTTGGGAACGGAACTCAATGGAATATCTGTATATACACTTGTGTACTATCATGTGATGTGAGATACTCTATAATTAACCAACCCCACGCCCGAAGAAAAAAAAAAACAGGGAGGGAAGTGCAACATTTCATATGATGCACTGGTGAAATTGTGAAATTGAAAAGAAATGGACCACAACCGTTGTTTGATTAATCACCACTACGTTGAACCGTGGTGGTGTGTTATTTTCCACTTACTTCGTAATCGGTTTGGTTCAGTTCACTTTAATGATTTACGATTTCTCTCACATATGACTATTTAGTTCAGTTTAATTTTGTGAAAAAAGAGCGGACACTATAAATGAATTTAGTTGTAAATGAAACTTAGGTGTGCACAAACTTATTCATTGAATATTCTACTTCAACCATTTAGGCATATGGTACTCAGATTGAACCGAAAACGAAAAACATACACATTATTACCCAACAAATTGATCTAAACTTATCCACATTCAATTATACTCTTGCAATGATCATTGAAGAAGGAAAGAGTTCAGTTTGACATTTAGTTCGAGTCTTCTCCAATATCCGTCCTAATTTGCTATACTTGTAATGTCGACTTTCACTTTTGTAACCAAAAGAAAAAATGTTGACTTTCACTTTTTGTTATTGTTATAGATAATTAGAGATGAATAAGTCTTATATGATACCAACTCACAATATATACGGGTCAAGAGGTACGTAACGTTTCTTGGGAATCTCATTAAACATGGAGTATTGACTATAGATATTAGATGAGTACATCACATGGGTAGACAAATATTTATCCACTCAAGAGTAAAGGGTTGCAATGGCACACAATGAAAGCAAGAGGTGTCCCATTCAGAGAAAAATCTGAGTCCTTCTAAGTTCTAATGAAGATTAAGAAAATCTCTAATTTTAAAGCATAATATGCCTTTCCCCCAAAAAAAACTCAATAAAAGCTCACAAGTCACAATAATTAAAGAACAGTATAGTGGTTGAGACTTGAGAACCGTGACCCCTGCCATATTTATGACTCTCACCTTGCAAACTTCCAAAAACCCCACACACTTAACTTCACCCAAACTCATACAAACACTTGCTTTCTCTCTCTCTCTCCACCCTTTCTCACTCTAGAAACCCCCAAATTTGCAATGCCCACCAAAATCACCAAACTCTCATTACTCCTGATTCTTGTGATTCTACAAACCCATCTCAAAATTTCAAATGGGTTTTCAGATTTGAGCTTAAATTCTATTAAAAGTAGTGATTTTGATGCAATGGCAAAAAGGGGTTGTGATGAGACTCTAGGCACTTGCTCTTCTTCTTCCATTTCCATGGCTGAATTTCAGGTTGATTCTGAAGTGAATAGAAGATTGTTGAGTATGCAAAAAAGGAAATATATAAGTTATGAGACACTGAAGAGAGACACTGTGCCTTGCAATTCCCCAGGTTCTTCCTATTACAGTTGTGGGCATGCTCAAGCCAACCATTATACCAGAGGATGCAGTGTCATCACACAATGTGCTAGATTTTAGAAATTCAATGGAGATTGGAGAGAGAGAGAGAATTTGGGTTACTTCAAAAATGAAGGAACAAATTCAGGGTAAACAAACATCTTCATTATTATTTTGTGTTAGTTTGTACCCTTATTTTGTTATGATGTTTTGTATAATTGCTAACTTATGTATTAGGGATATAGTTCCTCTCTTTTCTTTTTCCTTTTTTGTGGATTGTGTACATTTTTGTGCTAATATTGGTGTTTCTTACTATTAAATTTGTGGATTGGATATCAAAGAAGAGCTTCAAAAGTGACATGCAAGTTGATTATGAAAGTAATTTAGAGGAGGAACTTTTGTGTTTTGCGATGAACTCACATCAAATGCACATGTTTTGTTGTTTTAAGTCTAAGTCATCCAATTGCTTGTTAAGTGTCTTCAATTTCTGAAATAAAGAGTTTGAACTTGCCCTTGTCATTTGGCAATTTGGCAAGATTGGTTAACCACAAAAACTTCTGTAAGACCGCATTTTTCGTAACTTTTGGTTCAATTAAATAAGGTAAATACTCACTACCCTTACATTTCATAAAAGTGGCCCCAATTTTCTTCGAGTTAATTTCACACAAGACATGTTGATGAACTCACATCAAATGCACATGTTTTGTTGTTACAAGTCTAAGTCATTAGTGTTGCTGTTGCTAGCTGTCTCAGGAATAAGATAAGATCTATGTCACAAAATGACATGTAATGTTTTGGTTGAAGATCATGTTCCCAAATTATTCAAGATCTACCGCTGAGCAGTCCATTTCCAAACCCGTATTACTGGTTTGGTTCAGGCAACAAATTGATGGGAATGATAATGGAACATGTACGATTTCTCACATGTCCCATCTAAAGTGTACCATTTATAACCACTGGTTTTTCTTCATTTAGTAATTTTACCGATTAATAATTTAATATCCCTGCGTCTGGGTAAAAAAAATTCATTATATTACCACATACTACCACACAAAATCATGGATGAAATTATGAAAACACCAAACTCTTTGAAGGTGGGTGATGATGAAATGCAAATGAAAGTAATCCTCATGGAGATACTAGCCACAAAGTCTTGTACATATTGCATGGTAAAACATTCTAAAGTCGTAACGTAACGCACAGGGAGACAGACTAATACAGTATTTGATCCTATCAAGGTAACTTCGATTTTTAAAAGGAGCTCACAATGCCGCAAATTTTTATATACTCCCACCTCCACGGAGCTGGGAGGGGCAGTTGAGGTCCACGGGCAGGAGAGAGAGAAAATGGGTAGGAGAGAGTGAGAATGGGCAGGAGAGAGAAAGAGAGAAAAGGAGGAAGGCTCTATGTAGCTAGGTGGAGAGGAGAGTATAACTCATCTAATGCTCACAATGCCAATCAAAGAGGTAACAGACCAACTCACAGTAAAATAGGATATTTTTTTTAGAAATGTAGGGGATCACTTATAATGAATCGTGACCTTTCTTTCACTGAAAAGTGACCAACGCCTCACCAAAGTTAAGAGAAGACCGTCTTGTACAAATTTTTGTGGCAAATGAATAGTCAATTGCCAATTTGGTATTCAAACTTGAGTTGATTTCCTATAATTACAATACGATTGTGACTTCTTGCTTTTGTGACAAACAGAAGGATTAGATTCTACTGCCAAGTGCCAACCACAAGCTTATAAAACTATTGCATCTTTTTGCAAGTTAACTTGTAGGTAACAGAACCTAATACCTTGAACAACAGCCAAAGATAACCATCTACAGAAACTAGTCTTCAAAGCTTCCAAGAGATCTCGTTGTGTCTCAGTTGCTCCCTATCATCCTGATAAAATTGTGTATGATCCCTTTGCCCTCTGGGGTAAGAACACTTTCAGGATGAAACTGGACCCCCTGCAAGTGTAGATGCAATAAGAATTAAAAACTGGTGCTCAACTTTCCACTCAAAATGTGACTTCTACGACGTGAAAATCATTGTCTGTTTTGTATTGAATATACGGAAAGGATGGTATGACACCACAGAAAGAACACCATAGGATCCAAGGTACCAGGAAGCAAAGTAAAAGACCAAGGTTATACTAGATAGAAAGAAACCATGAAGATTGGGAAGAAAGGCTTGTAAACTCAATTTCTTTGGCTAAGTGCATAATAAACTATCCTGAATTAGTACAAACATGAGATTAACAATCCTTGCAGATAGGGAAAGTGACTAGTAGTGAGGAATGAAGCAAGGAGATTGGACGAAATGGGATCCTAAGACTAAGAAATGACTATCAACTAATAAGCTAGTAAAGAGAGCAAAGAGAGTGACTTACACTTCCTTTTTAATTAATTATAGAAATTAGTATTAAGTATTAACAAATTACTTTGTGCAGAAATTCTCATATGAGGCATGATACCTACATGAAAAGTGATTCCATCATACATGAAAAGTGATTCCATCATACATGAAAAGTGATACCTCCAGACAAAAAAGTGATACCTCATGCATGAGGCGGGCTCATATGAGAGTTTTTTTTCAACAGTTTACATTCTTGCCATCTCATTCAAAACAATAATTAAAATAAATAAATAGATGTCGTCTTCTATTTTCTAAATTGCAATTTTAATATATTTTAAAAGTTAGACTCTCATGATCTTGATTGGGTGAAGAGTGATTGTAGAACAATCATCTAAACCATATACAGTTGAGTTAAATATCTTTTCACAAAGTTTGTGGACGTTAAAATGTTCACAACCTTACCCTTAAGAAATACTGTGGACGGACTTGTTCAACTATGCATCCATGTCGGATAGAAGGAGATGAAAAAATTATACCCAATAGGCCCAACCCTCACTTTGTTCTTTCCTTATTTCCTTTATTAAATGGACAAGGAATTTAAACCAAAACAAGAGAATTCACCTGTAAATGGTTGTATTTTTTGTGGTGAGCCGCCATGACCAGCCCATCCTCGGTCCATGCAGTCATCTCAAGCTCGTCAGGAAAGCTATCCCTTGTAACAACAAGGCTGTGATATCTCCCAGCAGTAAAAGGGCTGATGACAATGAAAATACCCAAAAAAGAAAGGAGGCATAATTAAATTCAGGAGCTTTCAAAATAGAAGGCACACTTGCCAAACACCAACTCCCAGCAATAAAAAAGATGTAGGCACATTTAAAATCAGGGACCTTCAATATAAAGGCCCATTTGCAACACACCAAAAATAAGGAAAGTATTATCAGCATCTTCTCTATGAATTATTTTCGATATAAATATCTGGCCAGAAACATTCTTTTTGAATAAAATAAAAGAAATATTGTTAAGAAAGAGGTTAAAGATACCTTTTGAACCCTCCCCAGAACAAAATCGAAAATATCCTTTCTAAGACCCTCCCAAACCTAATTTACCATTTTAAGATTCCAAATTCACCAGGAACAAGAATACACGGGATAAGCAGCCAAACTCCTGAAGCCAAGAAGGTACAATGTCGATAGACCAGGTGAGGAGGTAGCTCTAGAGACAGTTCATCAAGCCTCATAAATGGTGCCTCACCCCCTTTGTCCTTTGGTACCAAGCATATATCAGCAAAAATTTAAGTACGGTAAGGTTGAACCTATTCAAACTGAAGATAGCCCATATAGCTAACAGCCTAACACTAACGAAGGGTATTAGGACCCTCCTCTAATTTTTCTCGTTATATTCTAGTTTGGCTTGGACTACCACCATACACTGTCTCCCCTACCAGCATAGTTATAAATTCACAAAGCTCAAGAAATCTCCAAATCTTCAAATAAGCATCATTTCCATCATTTGCAGTATCTGCGAGCATTCTTAAGAATCAGTTACTGCTCCTGGAAACACATCCCTTGTAAATCGGGTCCTTCATCATTCCTATTTTCTAATACTTTTTAATTCTAACGCATTACTATATATACTTAAGATAAGAAATAATGTATCACTGTAGACCACATTAGCAAAATTACGAAGCAGTACTTACTTAGGTAACCCTGCAAACAAGCCATTACTCCGCTCCATGTCATAGTACACGGGTGAGCTTTTTCCATGCATAACCCCATACGGAGAACGAACAACCTTCCCTGTAAATCAAAAAAAAATATGTCAGGACTCTCTTTTCGTGAATTTGTAAAAAGTACAAAGCATCTATAAGTAACAAATTCACACCCGGCAATGAAACAAACGGAAACCAAGCAATGCATATAATACATAACTTCTTATCATCGGAGAGTGTCCATGTTTAATTCCATACATACTGGTGCCACACAGAAAGCAAGAGTCAAAGCTGAAAGATAGATCAATGTGAGGCCCCACATAGATTCAGTTTTGGGCTTTATGAGAGATTGATCAATGGACCTAGAGCTGGTCAACTTCACTGTTCTGTACATGCGCGAAAAATGTCTGAGCCCCTCTTCCTTTCCTGACTTTCAGAAGTTGTTAACAAAAACCTTTTAAGGACTACCCCCACCTTAGGAGCTTCATCATTTACGTTTATAAGTCAAAAGCCCAACTTCAAAGTATTAACTAAAACCGGGTTCTCTCTCTTCACTTTTGATAAAATTTGAGTGGCTTAGCTTGGAATATATACATAGCACATCAGGAACTTAAGATAGGGCTTACCTACCTGGAGGATATCATCAAAGGTTAAACTGGACTAAGAAAACACACAAAGCCAACCCTGAGGGGTTAGCTCGACCGGTAAGACATCTGAGATTTATTCCAGAGGTCCCAAGTTCGAGTCCCCTCAGGGCCACTGGAGGTTTTCCTGGTCGTCAACTTCATGGCCCATGGGACTAGTCAAGCAAAGCTTGGATACCCACGCTATCTAAAAAAAACAGAAAACACACAATGCCAACAGAACCTGAAGGAAGAGACTTTCTGCCATTTCCCGTTCCATTCCTATCAACCCCATTGTTAATCATTTTCCCTTTTAAGGCAGGTAACAATGAGCCCGGTTAGCCCTTTACTCTCAGTGCCCACCAAGGATTACTGCCCGGGAAAGGTGATGTTCTGATAAATCAGGCCCACTACGCCCGCCAAGTCACCAACCACTAGTAGAAGAAAGGCAACAACCTTACTAACTCAAACTTGGTTGACAATGGAAAAACACAGAAGTGCCATTTCCTAGGACTTAAAATTTCCTTCTTGTATGGTTTACAATACAACAAGGAATTAACTTTGTGCAGGAAATAACTTCCCCCAAAATGGAGGAAGATTCTTACCAAGCCCTCCCCCCCTCTGGTAAGTAGAACTTACCTCATCAATTCTCATGAAGTTAAAAAAAAATTGTTCAACCCACAAAATTAGGCACTTCCCATGAAATTCTATTTCCCATAAGAACTTCTTTCCTGATTAACCAAATGAGCATTAAGGACAGTTACCATTAAGATAATAACTACATCAAAAGAACACGAAATCCGGTTCCAATGTCGTGGAAACAATAAACAAGGAGGAGAAGTCAGAAAATTAACCTTAGGAAAGCAATTTTTTTATATCTTGTGGAAGAGATCCTACAGTGAATCAGAAACAGGAATAAGAGTTTACCGCCAAAAGCCTCTCCAATGCACTGCAGCCCCATACAAACACCGAATATTGGTACAGTGGAGCCCAGTTCCAACACAGTGGCTAATGAAATGCCCGAGTCTTGTGGTGTACCTACCAATGCAAATAAAAGAGCAGTAAAAAGCTAGTCACCTTGGACATGTATTTGACAACAGGAATTATATGGTCACGCTCATTAATTGTCATACAATACACATAAAATAGATTTTGTGAACAGGGAAATAAGAAAGATAGTCGACAGCATATAGATGTGTCAAATCTTACAACTTCCACTAATAGATTGTTCTTTACAACTCGGAAGAAGACTAGATACATTTCTATCTGTCACTATATACAAAGGAAATCCTCTCTTAAAATATGTGCTTATCGTTACTTCTCATAGAGAAATACAATAGGCAAACTTTTTTCAGCTATCAAAAACTGGCTCTTGAAACAAGATTCTCCCTGTTCTCCCTGTCCAATCCTGACAGAGTTTATGCTGAAAAGAAATTGGTACCCCAAGAATCCAGCCCAAAACGATATGCATGTAAAGATTTGGGTAAGAGCTGAGGCCTAACCGCCATGGCCCATGTCCATGGCTTCTCCTCCCTCCCTCCCTTGCTTCTTGTCCTTCTGGAATTTAAGGCACTATATTCCACTACACATACTCAATATGGATCACTTACTATGAGAATAGGCATATCTTAATGCTAATTTGGAAGAAAATGATATGTTTTTCCTTTTGAATTCTAGTTATATTGTAATTTCAACAATTCTTTCTCTTTCCTTAATTAGATCGTAAAAATAGTACTAAATCATATACATCAGTGCTCTCTACTACACTCCTAGAAACCAAACCAACAGGAAATGCTCTTACCTGGACCTGGAGATATAAGGATTCCCCTTGGATTTTTCCTGATACGGAAATTTTTAATAAAAAAAAAAAAAAACAGCATCAGTTGAATTTATTTACAGCAGAAGATGAGAAAGTGCAATGTTAAACAAATCGACCAGCGCCCACATAGGTACCAAATTAATAAACAGAATGAATACTAACTAGATTTATCTTTACCTTTTCAAATCATCCACAGAGATCTCATCATTTCTGTACACCTCAAAGTTTGTACCTAACTCGCCAATATACTTGAATATAAAAGATAAAATAAAAATAACAGTAAGATGGAAATTCTGTGAGGGACAACTTAAATATGAAGCAAAAAAGGAGTTGAAGGATATTGCACTAATCCATTATTATTCACCCAAGAGAGCAGTACTAGTCACAACTCACAAGCTATGTTTCTCAAACTCAGGGATTCAAGGATCGGGTTTGGGTGTGGATCCGAGGATCAGAAGTTTATTTTGTTTTTTTTTTTAAAATCCTTCTTTTTGTCCCCGTATGTCATTTGTATCCTAGTGCATGAATTCGACACAATGCTTTTGTTGAATTTAAAAGTCCAAGTAACTTAGGTCAAAAGAAGTCATCTATCCATTGAATAGCTAACTAAGTTAGATAGTTGGTGGAGACAAAAGAACTGTGGTTGTCCTCACTGCAAACAAGTCTTCGATTGCACTGAACATTACCAAGACCAAGGAACATAAGGAATCTTTGTTCAAATCTTTCTGACTAGAATGGTGGAAAACAAGGTTTTTCAAATTGCAAACAATTCTCGAACTTATTAAACAATCTTTTGCATGTCATTACGGTTTTCTCACACGACAGACCTTGCAAATACAAAACTTAAACATGGAAAGGTAAGATCACAACAACACAGCTGTCTAGGAACAGTTCAAGGTAAATATTGAAGGAAAACCATGTCACTTCTGCTAACAAACGTCTATGCTGCAGGATTGCTTCTAATCCAAAAGTCCTAGCTCACATACATAATCCCTCAGACACACCTATATCCCACTACTTCAATTTGACAAACAAACTTACAAAAACAATCAAGATTTCATGCTTGGTTAAATGTATGTCCATATATGCTGCAGAGTTCATAATTTAGGCCTTCAAAATGCTGGAACGTAAGAGTATCTGGCTAGAAATTTCCGCACATCCTAGTAATGCAAGGCCGGTAGTGGAATTATCATCCACAACCCTGACCTTGCAACAAACATTACTGAACCAGTTTTGGACACACACAGTTATAATTTACCAACTTTATTCAGCGAACATCTGAATTGCCAATTCCTTGGAAATTATCTTTTCAAGGTTCACAATCAATTACTTTTTCCCCATTCCTGACCCTCTATGTCTCATAAAAATGGTGCTCACCCAAAAATAAGGCGGTCAGGATACATGAGTTGCCTGAAACTTATGAGCCAACTGAATCATCATAAATCACTTATGTATTATGTTACTTGAACTTTTCATGTGCCAACCAAATACCCATGCCATAAAGGACACATAGACAGGGACATGACCATTGGACACTAAACCAAGTAAATAGATGACAGATCTGACCCTTATACATCCTTGTGCCTACGTAACATTTTGTTTTCACTTGATGAATGAGAATTTCTTATAGCAGATGGACATATGCGATTGGCACACCTATAGTAACAATAAATCTACACAAAATAACACGTTAATTTCAGGCGTTAATTGTCGCTTTTCAACTCTAATTAGCGAACCACAATGTGGAAGTTATCGCATCAATAGGACAATCTCTCATATCCACTATCGCGTCAATAAGACAATCATTCATATCAATGACCTCTTTTCGAAAAGGCATACTAGAAAGCAAACACTGGATGACAAGTTTTCCTGATTCTATAGTCATAATGTGTCTGGTGATTGATCTTATATTCCTAAATTGGCCTAACTTAACAGTGCTGCACTGCTGTGCTACCGTGTTTTCTCATCCTTAAACACCCCACCCCAAATCCCCCCAAAACAAAAAGTCCCATCTTTTAAGCAGGCAGGAAAAGTTGCAATTTTGACACTGCTAGGCAAACCCAAGTATAACTATTGATCATGTTAATTATTCTTCAAATGTAGATAAATGTGTTATTTTGGCAGCAGAAAAACATAGGTCAAGATTACAAAATCTCATAAAAATGGACAAAACTCAAAAGGAAACCACAACAAACATTCAGCATTCTTCAACTCAGACTATTCATTCCAACAAAAACCAATTGAGACAAAAGACACGCAAAAACCCCATACATGAATGCATCAACGACACTAAAAATATAATAAAATAATCAAAACTTGCTATAAGAAATTACCTGACATAGGTTGTAAGTGAAGCTATCATAGTTATCAATAACAATGATTGGGCGAGAATCTACAGCCTTAGAATCCTCAGCAACAGCCTTCAAAGCATTATTTCGACTAATAATCGAATTGTTGTGAATTTTATTTTCACTAAGGAATTTCAGCGATGATGATTGAGAGGGGTATTTTCGGAGAGTTAGGGATTTGATGGGGGTTGTGTTGATTGGAGAGGTGAATGAGCAAATTCGTTCTGGGTTCAGTAAAGTTTGCATGGTGGAAAATAAAATGTACCAAATTGATTGACGTTAGGGTTCCTGGGTTTTGGAGAGAGAGAGAGAAACTGATGGATTCCTTGTTAAAATGAAGCTGGGTTGAGAGAGAGAGAGAGGAGATTTGATTGCTCACAAAAGTTCAGTTATGGAAGCAAATTGAAAGCAAATGGAAGAAAATGCTCTTTTTTACACCAGCTTTCTTTTGTTTTCTCTTTGCAAGAAAATACTCCTACTGAAAGTGAATACTACTTACCACACCACATGATTTGATTGCTCAAATTAGGATATGCGCATAGTAGCCCCCTTCTTTTCGTCGTTTTCATGCTGCATTCTGTTTCGTTTTATTTCGTTTCATTCTGTTTCGTTCTGTTCCGCGCCGCATTCTGTATTTCTTTTTGTCTCACATATTTTTGAATTATCCACACCGCGTTGTCCCTCAACGTCCCCCACCATTCCGTTGAAGTGAACAGGACCTAGGTTTAGTGGAAGATCATATCTGGCTAGTTAGGGAGTCTTTTTAGTAGAGGTTTAAATGTTTAATCGAAAAGGACGCGTAATTTTCATAACACGGTTAGAGTTTAGTTTGTAACGAATCGACGAATCGTATTCACATTAAAGATATCGAATTTTATTGTAGTATTTGTTTTTTGTTGCGTAGATTTGTTGTTATTGCTTCGAATTTGCACAAACAAAAATATTTGGGTAAAACTATCACATAGTTACTACTCGCTAACTTTCTAGTAATTTTTGAAATATTTATTTTGAAAACCTGAAGTATAATAGTGTACAAATAAAGTGGCTAGAACATGCATGAACTTGTTTTTAACTTTAACTTTGAAATTGTTTTTTGATGATGGAGCAAATTTTTGATCCTTGTATTGATAATTATGTTGATGCTTATTTGAACTCTTGAAGGTTTCAAAAAACTCTTCATGTTAGTATAACAAACTTATATCTTAGTTGTACTTGTGCAAATGTGTGTATATATACTATATAGTATATACTCAATTTATCATCTTTTTTCTTCATATTTTATTTTGCATTCGTAATCACTTTTCTTTTGCGAGTGAGATCATCACTCAATGAAGACATTAACCAACAATTATTATCATTCGTTTAATAGAATTTATCAGCAAGGGCCTTCGTGTGTGGATATTTAGGTGATAAATCTCATTCCATCACCATTTTATTGATCTCACAGTCACTTTACACATACGACAATTTAAATTTCCTAGTGATCTACATAATAATACACCAACATGAATGTGATGATGTTCATTAGTTATCGTCATGTAGTGGTGACACTAATAGAAGGATACCATTTAATTTGACCAAGGAGTTGATCAATGAAATGACACTTGCTCTATCAATATTCGATGACATCCTTTAGCTTGGTTCATAAAGAAAAAGGTAAACTTGTATTCATCGATGTTAATGATTTCTCTTTTTATTTGGTAGTTTAATTTAGTAGTTATATATATTAACTCGAATTTCGATCACAAGTTGGTGGATACACACAAGTATACCAAGGGAACCTAACCTTTGTCGCACTAAGAGGAATCAAGCATCAAGTGCTCACTTTTCAGTCTCTTAGGGCTAGAGTAAAAAAAGGGATTACACAGGTAAATTTTTATATATACTAACACATATATAGGTCCATATACCATGCGCATGCTCAGCCCAAACTCCCAACAACCCAAGCCAACCCAAATTTCCCAGCGTTGCACACCAAACTTGGTATATGTGAGTATACCGTTCGCGCATTGGATTACGCCCCTTTTGGTCCTTATAGAGGAGATTAGTCACGGGATATGCGACTCAACAACCAAGAATCGAACTTAAGACCTTTTATTAGCGATACTCAATATTATCTTATAGATCTGCCATTTACCAGAATTTGTTACTGCGCCATATGACTCGGGGCTTGATTGGCGTGAGTAAGTGTATGGAGAAAGCCCAACAGTAATGACACGTCCAATCCAGTGCTCCAAGATTGCCAACTTATTGGGCCAACATTCACTGCCCAGTGCCCTTGTCTGGTATGTTTGGCGCTTCGGAGTACAATTTTACTACTGCAGAAGTCGTTGAAGAACCCTAGACTCTAATTTCCCTCTCCCCTCTCTCTCTCTCTCTCTGGTGTTCGGTTGTGGTTTGCAGCCATTCATTCAAATTCAATCGGCAAAAATGACGCAAAAGTCGAATTTATTCAAGGGTCAGAAAAAGAAAAAGAATGTCCCTCCCAATCGCCATGGCAAGGCTCCCCATATTCGCAAAGGTAATTCCCTAATCTCATCTCTCAATTTTTATTAAAACCCATTTGATTCAAGTTTCTTTATTTCTTTACTCCTCTAATAAAAAAAAATTAATGGGTTAATTTCAATTGCAGGGAAGAAGGCGATTAAGGCGACAAATATCACAAGTGCTATGGATGCTGATAGGGTAAGCCCCCTTTTTTGCCTTACTGTTATATATTCATTTTTCTGTTTAGTTCAGTAATTACTTAGTAGTGTGATATTAGTGAAAAAGATTGAAGCTTTTGAATAAATTTTGACTCAAATTTTGAAAAAGAGAAAAGTTTTACCAAAGTGAAGTGAGACAGCTATTTTTGAGATGAATTTCAGCCTATGAAATGGAACAATTCCTTAGAAATACCCATCCTAGTGATAATCAAATAATATCTACAACCATCACGAAGTCGAAATTTGGAGTGCCACATCATTGGCCTAATTATCAGTAGAATGCAATGAGAGAGCTAACTCAGAAATGTCATTGAAACCCACTACATAGTGCTTCAGATGTATGTTTGACTAAATCTGTTTTTTCGCATCGTTTTCTTGTTGGGTGTGATCAGGAAGTAAGCAAGTTCATAAACCACTGCAATGAGGTAAAAGCAGCTACTGCGGCTTGCAAGGAAGGAGGGCACCTTAATATTGTTAAGACAGCAGAAGAGTCAGCTGGTAGAGCAAAGAAATAGGTAGGATTGACTTCGGAGAGCTAGCTTTGCTAGTGTTATAGAGAGCAGTGTGATTAGAAGTGAAATTCAAAATGTAGATGTATTTTTGAATATCAATCACAGTTTTGTCACCAGTTTTGTATTTGATGATGCCTACCTTCTGGAAATGTGTCCCACTTTTAACTCCTCTCTTTTGTCTCCAAACTGTAGTCTGCGGCTATATAATAGATACATACTCCTAATGGATCTACTTGTGTGGCTTGTGCTCGAGTTATGCATCAAATTTCAGGTTCTTGTGTAGAAACGGAGGATATCTTTGATGAAATGTTTTGCTGTGTTTTCAGTTCTAGCTTTAAGTGTGTGTAGTGATCCAGCTTGTTCTAGTGTTCTGCCTGGCTGTATGTCTTTTCCTAGCAATGGAATAACCGAGGGCTTGGTTTGCTGTGTTTGCTGTTTATCTTCATCTGCATTTCTTTCTTGCACTTCCTTGTGCAATTCTCATTTTTGCATAGTAAAAGCTATATGCCAAACTTAATAATTAAAACTTAATAATTAACTTGTCATCAAGCTGGCACTTGTGGATACCTCGACTTCAGCAACTCTTTGCGCCCTTACACTGGAAATCTGCTTATTGTGGTGAACCAATGTTTCTCCTTAAGTGGAGATCGTCACCCCCTCAGAGTTCTTTGAGTATTGGCACATTGTTGAGTATGCTTCATAGCTATAAGCCTATTACCTTGTATGGGAATGTATTATGCATTTTTGTCCTCCTCTCGCCTCTTTAAGTTCTATAATCTATGGCTTGAACTCCATAACTGTATCTGGGCATACTACATTTCAGCTTGGTGGTTATGGTTGCAAGCAAGAATTCTTTTTTCGCCTAGTTCATCTGATTGTAACTGACCTTTTAGTGTCTTTCATTGCTTAATTGGCTCAAGGAATTTCTTGTGGAAGCTGCCTCATTACATGATCATTTTGCTATCCTCTCTGTAGGACAGCTTCTGGAAGTATCAAGTTCATAAAGCTAGTTTCAATACAGAAGCTACTCTCGTCTTTCATTCTACATTACTTCTGGTTTATTTAGCTGGTTTTTGACATGTGATTTCTGCAACTTATGTAGATCTCCTGTTGTTCATAATTCGTCTTTGCTACCATGTTGCCTTTACTCATCGTGTCTAAACCAAATCTGTAAATTCTGTTTTTTTTTAAATAGATCACTACATCATGTGTAGACTAGGCATTCTATTAGCTTGTATTTTTATCTGAAAATAACAGGAACTATTATTAGAGTCCTCTTAGAAACTAGTGCCTTTTTGTGCACCTTGCAATCTTGGGGATTGAGATCCTCTCCATTTTTTTTCTCTCCATTTTCTAAATGGAGGGTTGGATATTCTTCTTTCATTTTGCTTCTTTGAATTTATTTAATTCAAAATTTGGTTAGATGTAGATCTCACCGTTCATTTAGTAAATGGAGGCCTCTATTTCTTTTAGCAAATGGAGAGGATCCCAACTCCAATCTTGGATAGTGTCTTTCTATTTCCAGTGGAAACAAGTGGATTGTTTAACATTCTGTCACATACTCACATCTAAGGAAATGTTTTTCACATATTCACATACGAAGTATTAATTAATCAAAGAAAATCAAACCCCAAGCTACTTGCGAGCTGCAATTCATTAAGAAAACCTATAACCCTGATATCATGTTTGTAATTGAAATTACGGTTAATCCAACTAATTCTAAACGCCTTATTCATGGCGACTAGGTATGAATTATTGAATTCTATGACTATATTGACTCTATTAATCACTCGGGGGGCTTATGACTTATAAGTGCTTTGGGACCCCTCAAACATCAATGCCAAAATCATCACAAAACATAACAAATACAACTCTTTTTAAGTTCATGACCTTAAAACTAATGCTTCCTTAGTAATTACAGGCATCTTGCACCCTCACGAGAAACTTATAAGGACGCCTTTCGGAATGAATTTAGACATCAACAACACGACGCTACGTTGGTGTTTAATTGGTAAGGTGGTTCTCAAACCCACCCCCCCCCCCCCCAACTATAGACTAGGATTAACTCTCTTTGTACGCAACTTTATTTTGAAATGCTCAACTTTGAAGGACACCCCCTTCAAGTGGAAGAGAGCTTAATGGTAATCTTGTTTTAGAATGAGTAGACAGGGCACTAGCTAGAAATGACCTGCAAGACGCTTCCTAGCTTCGTGCTATCCCGTAATAGTTACTTGTATGTTCAGAACGGACAATCATGCAGCAGACTAGCTTGCCAATCTTTGTCATACTATTAACTCTTAACAACTTTCAGAAACACTCATGGTCGGAGGAACTAGACCGTAGCAGTCTAGCAGTTAGGTTAGGAGCACCCTCAAGAGGAGACGCTCCCAAGTCTTAACATCATCCTTTTTCTTACCTCCATAAAAAAAAAAGATTTATCATTACATTCCAACATTTCTTGAACAAGGGTCAAAATAAACATATTTCGGGCTCCCCGAGGATGAAGGAATAATCATTTGCGGTACAGATAACAGAATGGTGTTTCCTACATGTATAGATATCAAAACTTTTGCATGACCACAGCAGACCAAGAGACCACTGTTTCTTCGGAACACAACTATGTCCCTGTTAAGAAGATTCTAAGTCTGATCCCTCCAAACCTTCTCTATACACCTCAAAATCGTCACCACTCAATCGGCATATCAAGTGAAGCTTGAACATAGCAAGCTTCATTCCAAGCAGACGCTGCAACAAAATAAGAAAGTTGTAGATTCATTCAGTTGCAGGAAACAAGTAACATGAAGAGATATCAACCATTCATGGTTCCCAAGTACTGGCAGTTGTGACAGTAATAAGGGCAAAGACTACCACTGTATGTCATAAATAGAGGAAACATAGACCAGTAAACACCTAGCTTGCCGCAAAACAATTCTTAAGATATGCAGCTATGCGCTTTACACAAGGCCATCAATAATTTCAAAGCCCCAACAAATAGGAGATAAGGGCCTCCACCATCCAGCCACCATAGGGGCTCACCTGTGGCTGGCTGGACATGCAATTTTCTTTTTAATCTTTTAAGTAATTTTGAGCCTTGGCATTGCTCTTTTTTACTTTCGCATGCAGAAATTCTCAAGGGCCTTTCTTATCCACTCTTCATGAAACTAAGACAGCATTGTGATTTGTGAGACATAAAAATATATATATATATATATAATGATATATATTATATATATATAATATAATATATATCATAACATGTGTCAATGCTCAATATCAATATGAAGAATATTACAGAAGACAATTGCAGATCAACAGAGCAGGAAATTAAGTACTGACCAGAATACGAGTCGACTCAGGTGACAAGGGCTTTCCTTCTTCACAAACAACAAAGTCCGCAACGAGCTCCACCACACCTGTCCAAGTAGGGATTTAGTAATCAAGGCATCATGATACTTCCATCTTTTCTTGTTTCAACCCATTTTTTTCTCCCCCAGCCCCACTTTTGAGGATGGGTAGGGGCTTTTTTGCCATCAATAAAGTCATCACCCAAATTATTTTCCAAGATATAGAAAAACAGGCATCAGCAGACCTTTATTTAGCCGCACAGGCATCCCTTGCTTCCGTAGAAAGGGCTCCAATTCATGGGTGAACTGATCCACAGGACCTTCTTTAAGCTCCACCTGCAATATAAATTTATGGAACAAGACTTAGCCTGGCTTAGTACTGAGACGGTAACTACCATACATGCATAATATATAGAAAACAATTGAATTCTCATCACAATTAAGCATGACGTGTGAAATCCCTAGTCTGCGCTAATCTTTGCAATCTTGCTACGGAGATGCCAAAAATAAGCTAATGACCATCACTGCCCATACATGATCATACAACGCAGCAGAATGAAAACAAGATATGGCAGGTATAGTTATACAGAAGTACTGACCTTCTCAGTTGCCAAAGTACCGGTCCTTGCGAAATCGTAAACTTCAAACTCATCAAATACCCTGAAAATAATATCACGCAAACCACAGAAGTTAATCAGATTGTCAATTCAGGCTACCAGCAAAAGAGCTTGATGTACCAATGAGGCTTTGACCTATCATCTCAAAAACTCAAGACAAATGGGGAGGGGAGGGGGAGGCATATGAGTCTTTGATGGATGTTAGGGAAAAACCCCAGGACAAAGAAGAAAATGTCAGCTAACTTGAACAAACTAATCTACCAAATAAGTGAAAGTTTGTTGAAAAAGCTGTCAAATTAGCAAATTGAACATCTTCACAAAAGCAAACGGTTGCCTACATGTTCCTGTCAGTACTAAATAGCTATTGCCTACTTCAAAGCAACCGTTCACTGGAATGAATAAATTTTAACTAATACATCTAAAAGTTCCACTACTGCAGTCAGCTAAATATCACCATAACAGTTTAGAATGTTTTCTACTATTGTCTTTCATATAGAGGCAAAAGAAGCCCGACATATACAGCAGAATTAGAACAAAGCCTAAAAACTTCTCTTACATACTTTTTGACCTCTTCTTCTGACAGATTTGTAAGAAGTAGACCTGAGTCTCCGCGTAGAAACTGCACAATCAGAAACAGGGTATGAGTGAGAACACCGACATAAACTAACCAAAGGGTGAGTACAATGGATAGAAGGAGCATTATTACTTTCGAAATTTTGTGAAGACCTGGTCTGATCTCATCAGAAGCCGAGCGACCTAAAGCAATCTGCATGACTTTGTTTGATCCAAGAAAGAATCTGGAATTTAAAAGGAAAAAATTTGTTTATTCGAGTTCATACGCAGAGTTTTATTCTCTTATGGGAAAGAATGTAGCAGAGTGAAACATTCACAAATAAACTATACTCAAAGAGCTAGTATTAACAGGTCACAGAAGCCCTATTATAAAGATCTACATATCACAGAGTTCATCTAATTACAGACATGTAACTTTTTCTACACAAGCAAACAAAATTCCGCAGAGCTTAAACTCCACAGGTTTGAGTGAGAAAAACAAGTTACTTAGGTACATGGAAAGAATAATCTCTCCATGGCGTAGAGTATAGCAAAACTAAAGGGTTTTGTTAGACAAGATTACATGCTACGCTTTTTTGTGCTTGTCACACACTATACTTATACATGCATGCATGTCGCCCATACTTATCTAGTCATTTACAGCACAATGATATTACAGTTCTTGTTTAAGGGAAGCAATAGAATTTCTGCATGTAGCTCTTGCAGACATTACTTGGTAACATTTACTATCGAGTGTTGATGGTTTGACAATGATAATGTTTTTTTATCACATGTTTAAAAATCCCCTCAAAACCCAGCAACAGATTTTCAGCATGTGACTCTTGCATAATAAGAGCAGGCAAAGGGAGTTTGATTTTGCAACATATATAAAAAGGCAAGTGCTTGCAAAATTCACCTGCTGTTGGATTTGAGCTGCTCTCTGAATTGCTTGAACTTAAGGTTCCTCATGTTCTCAAATGCGAAGACATACATGGAAGAGTACTTCTCCACTGCTTCTCTTATTGAGCTCACAATCGTCTCCTTATGCTCTCTTCCTTTCTTCTTCGTCTTTGACAAGGTCACTGCATTTTCCATTCACAAATTAACCATCATTTACCAAATACCCATTACCCACCAACAATCATTTCTGTAATTGTTGCATTTTCCTGGATTTTTCATTAACCCATCTAGCTAATTGGACTACACACACCCATCAAAGAAAATCAAAATAGACACTTTATGAAACACCCAAACTATGGTCATTTAAAGAGCTCTTGCCAAAATTACACACTACATTTGTGAAATGGCCAAGTCTAACACTTGAACACACACCCAGTTCAATACTTGTAGATGGGTTCATGTAATATAAACTTAACATCCAGAAAAATGTCATCTTTTCCAACTAAGTATTCAATTATACAGTCTATTAATTGAAAGCCAACTAAAAACAACCACTAAACAGAGACCAATTTAGCAGAAGAGTGGCTAAAGAGTGATACTTGAAAGCTACAGCTAATGTAATTTTGCATATAGCTACTGACATACAAGAGCATTCACCAACAAACATACCTTTTCAAAAAAAAATTCACCAACAAACATACCTTTTCAAAAAAAAATTCACCAACAAACATAAATTTAATGGAAATAACCTGTAAGAGAATTCATGTTATATAAGCTCTACTTATGGACAAGAAGAGAGAGAAGGATAAATAGGATGTGGGAGGAAGTACCTTGACGATTACGCTTTGATTTCGGCATCTTGAAGAGAATGGAAGGAGACGAGAGAGAGAGAGAGAGAGAGAGAGAGAGAGGCTGCTGGTTCGTTAAAACTAAAAGCTCAGGGGAAGTGCAGGTTTCGGTATTTAGGGGGGGTTTTAGGGTTTCAACTCGCAACTTCAATTTCATGGTGAGTGCTATCCCGGTTATTAAAAATGCACCATCAAAATTTTAAATCTTTTTAAAAATAAGAATAATATGATAATTAAGTGTAGAAAAAGGGCACAACCACAACAAAATAATGTTATGATCCATTGGAATACCAATACGAAAATTGAACAATCATTACTAAGACTTTTTAGGTTAACTTCTGATTAGGTCGCTATTAATATATTCGGTAACAATAAAATTCTGTTCGAACACGATAAGGAGAGGGTAGATTATAGCCTATAAATTTGTATAACCTTGATCCTATGAAAATCAGTAAATGGTTCTTGTTTAATCTTAATCATTTCTGTAACGATTATTGCAATTTAACAAGAAATAAAAAGTATCAATACTTAATAAAAACATGTTGTGTTTTCAAATTCAAAAAGTAATAAATTTGTCTTTTTAACTCGAGTAGATTCAACTTCTTTTTTTTCCAATAAATCACCAAGAGTGTTTTTATTTCAAGTTATAACGAACACACCCGAATAGGAAAATGATTACTCATATGAATCACGTACCAAATAATTTAGTGAGTCGGGTATACAGATAAAAAAAATTTTGATCGACAAAAGAGGGTTGCAAGTGAATGACGACTATGACACCCCGCTATATCATGTTCGAACTCTCATAGCATAGCATTGCCTTATTAAATCACTTGGAAGTAAATTTGAAACCACTATACCACCAGCCTAGTTGGTTGTATACAGCGAAACTTAGCTTACATCCATTCTACTACTTTTGAGTTTGGACAAACAATCTGACAAAACTAGGCGTATGAAAGAGAGTTTTCTTCTCTCCCCTCTAAGGCTCTGGCCTCTAATACAGTAATCCCATCCCCATTGGAGTAGCCAAAAAAAAAGAACATACCCAAATTCAAATTCCATTTTTTTTCTCAAGTGAGTGTTGCTGGTTTTCAACTTCAAAGAGACAACAACAAGAAAGGACAACAACAACAACAACAACAACAAAGTAGTTCCTAAGCAAACAAGTGATAACCAGAATGGCGAGCAGTGGGAACAACACTGGAACTGAAGGAGAAGACCCAAAGCAACTGGCAGCACAGCTAACCCAAACCCTAAAGGAAGGAGAGAGATTAGTGGGTCCCACTCGTAGACCTGATGGTTCTCTTCGCAAACCCATCAGAATTAGGGCTGGTTATACCCCTCAAGACGAAGTTGCCATTTATCAATCTAGAGGATCTCTGGTATAATCTATACTCACTTTTTGTTGCTTTTGTTGTTTTGATTAATGAAAGATGATTCCTTTAATACCCAAAAAAAAAAAATGATACACCAAGATAAGTTCTTGAATTTATGGAAATGGTTATGATTGTTAATTAATCAGTCACTCTCTGTAAGAACTGTTCATGTCATGTTTTACTCTCCGTTTTTATTTTTCTTCCTCTTTTGTGTGACATAAACAATGTTTAGTTGTTTTAATTGATGATTGTTTCAACACCCAAGAAAGAAAAAATGATGATTACAACCTTAACATGTACCAATGATAGATTTTTGATGTTGGACAGAACTTAATTGAATGAGCACAATTTGTATTATTATCATTGGTACTTACTAAATAGTCACTCTTGTAAGGAATCTTCATGTCATATTTGGTAGCTACTCACTTCCTTTTTAACCCAGGTTGTAAATTTGAATCATTTCGTCTGTTTTATTTATTTTCATTTGTTTGCTGTAGGCTATAGTTATCAATTGATGATCTTGAAACCTTAATGAACAATTATTGGGTTGACAAAAACTGAAGGTAATGAGTTAGATTGTACTTAATTGTAGTGGAAGAAGGAACTGGAAACACAAGCGGGACCACCTGGGTATGATGCTGCAAGTACAGCTGATGCAAAATCTAAGAGCAAGTCTGTCAAGAGAAATGAGAGAAAGAAAGAAAAGAGACAACAGGTTACCTCTATCTTACAATACTTCCTTCTATTGCTTTCTTGAAGATGTATAGAATGCTGCATTAGGCAATGCAAACTCCACTTAGTTCTACTACACTGACCTGCTGCTTGTATGACACAACATGCCCACCGTGCTTAAACTTCAATTGCGTTACAAATGGATCAGTTAATAGATGATTTTACGAAGTAGTTATTGGCAACATGCCTGGCCCACCCTATGCGGCTCTGAAAGGCAATGGATTGCCTCCTTCACCAGAAGGTTATCGTAGCTCTATTCTTTTGTATAGTTCAGTACAATAAAACTTTGTGCGAGGATCAAGGTTCCTACATTGTGAAGTCAATGTTGTAGGCTTTGGTTGTGAACATGAGGTCGTGAGTGATGAACCCTCGAAAATTTTGGCTCTGGTTTGTAACATATCCTTATGTTTCCTTCATGTCATGCCTGCTTTCTTCTCTTTTTTGACTTCCATTTTGTGATGGTAGACTATCTGTGCCCAATGGTTTCCTTTAGCATATAATACAGTTACAGCCTGAAGACCTCTAGTAACCTCACTTTGATTTGCCAACTTTTGTTTACTGAACATAACTAAGCTGTTAAATTACTGTGCTTCTTTCTTTTTTCAAATGTTGGGAGCGGAATCATTACGTTATCAATATTTTACTATTTTTAATTTTTTATCAAGGCTTCCAAGATTCCCATAGGTAGAAATAAATTATAAAAGACGCAGGTCATCGACTGCTTTTCTTTCTTCTGGAATCAATTAAACTTCGAACAGGAAGATCCTTGGTCAAGGTATAAGTCATAAAGCATGTTGAGTATCTCCTGAAGTTACTTTACTTGTCATGGACACATATGTCTATGTATTAAAGACTTGGAATTCTAGTCTGTCACCATATTTCACTAAAGGGATGCTTGATCAGGATCTTCTACACCTACATATATCTAACGATTTCGTACCTGTGGCTTTCATGCTTTTGACTTCGAATTTCATTTACCTCATGTCTACTTGGCGTAGTAGATTAAACCTCTTAGGGCCACTGGAGGTTTTTGCCTGACTGTTAACTTCAATGCTATGGGATTAGTCAGGCAAAACCCGGCCACCCCAATATCTGAAAAATAGAGTCAAGGGAATCTGCAGGATTATTCCTCAACTATGTCCTTCCCTATTTCATTCCTGCAATCACTTCATGAGCTCTTATCTTCCTACTGTGTGCATCCGACCTCGTGATCGTTTGTGGATCACCATGTTCCAGTTTTTCTATTTTATTTTTAGGACCTTCATGGCTTTATCTGCTCTATACATTATCATGTTGTCTTTGTAACTACACCTTTGTGTCTTTCCTTTCTAAATGTCAATGATTTGGTTTGGATTGAGAGCAATTGTACATTATTACTTCATTCTGGCAAAAGGTCTATTCACTTGCTGTTATAGTAGCATTTTACTCTGCTCCACTTTACCCTATCACGTAAGCTTGTTCATAAAAGGTTTACCATTTCAAAGTGAAACCTTTATTGACATGGAAGGACTATCTTCTATAGTGAAAAATTGAGGATTGATTAATCATTCTTGCTTGGTTTTTTCATCCCACATTTTCTAGCGGAATGAAAGGGAGTGGGAAGGGGAACCATTCTTTGTATCATGAAGTTTATTGTGAACTTGTGCAGCTTAAAGCCCTCCTTTACCTGCTATTGATTTCCACATATATGGTTTGTTATTGTTGTTGAGGAAAGTCTAGATTCCGGTACATAATTTATTCCGAGTATAGTTATTAGGTCACGGAAGCTTATTCATGCATGGGAAAGTTGCATCTGCATGGTTAAAAACTAGCCTAAAGGCTTCCATCGTCTTTTCCAATATCTTTGTTCATTCATTTATTGATAATGGAAAGTTAATAAGTTATCTTGGCAGGCGGCACTTGAAAGGGTTAAAACCTCAGAGCATTCAGTAGATGAGGACGAGGAAGAAACAGAAAATGCTCAAAACTCAAGTCCAAGGTCAAAAACCTTGGAGTCCGTTGCTTCTCAGATCTACCAGCTATCTCTTTCTAAAACCACTGCTGCTAGGAAATCTTCATCAAAACCTATTGAGGGCTCAAATACAGCTGATCCAATTGTGGACGTTGACAAAAAGATTCGAGCTTTAAAAAAGAAGGTATGATGTTTTATCCTTTGCCTTTCCTGCCTTAGGGTATGACTATGATTATTGTTTGTCAGCATGCATGTCAGTGAGAAAATCTCCTTCATCCCCCAGTCCCTCAAAAAAAATAAAGAAAGAAAAGGAAAAGCTATCTCTATCTTTAAAAAACATGGTGCTAAATACCTTGCACGTGAACGACCAACTAAGAAACAAGTTGGAACCCCTAAAGAAAAAAGTAGCAAGTTTGGAAATTTATTTACCGTCATGAGGTGTATGTTGCAATCGTAGGAGTTTATTTTCCCCCAATTAGAGGCCATTGTGGAGACTTTACATTTGACTTGCCTGTATCTTTCACTATGCTACCTCTTGTCCTTACAACTTCCCCTCTGAAATAGTATCCACTTGTGTGGGGTAACATTGCATACATTTTGACCAGCCTAAACCTTGCTAATGGTAGGATCCGTAGTGGTGATTGTCGTTGTACATAGGCAGAATGCCTAGGAGTTATGAATTTACGATGTCTTTCTTCCAAGGTATGAAACAAAATCATGCATAAAACATGATACTATGAACGAAATCTGAGAAAGGCACATATAGGCAGGATCCTTATTCTCTAATCATGATATGCAAATGGAGAAAATAGGTTTCTTAGTACATTTGTTAAGATTTTGATGAGAGATATGGAATGTTCTAAGGATGGTTTGATCTTCCAAAGAGGGATGTGTTGAGTGCTGAAAGGATTTGGTAGGGAGACCTGAGGCACTTTTATTATGTTATTGTGTGTCCGATGCTTGTAAAGTAGCCTTGCTTTCATGTTCAAGTTCATAATTTAACTGAGCTCAATCCTAGCGAAGGGTTAGTCAAGCTTGAAGACCTTGGGCACTTTTATTATGTTATTGTGTCCGATGCGTGTAAAGTAGCCTTGCTTTCATGTTCAAGTTCATAATTTAACTGACCTCAATCCTAGCCAAGGGTTAGTCAAGCTTGAAAATTTATGAAAGCTCAGCTCATGTGATTTTTTATGTGTCTGAGCCTGGCTTGTTTATTGAACCACCTAAGCTTGTGGCAAGCTTCTGCTCATTTATATTCTTTTAATTGAATAAGCTCCTTCAAGCTCATGCCTACCTATAAATCATTTTCACAGCTCACCTTGAGGACCTATACCCTCGCCTTTTACATGTAGGGTTGTGAATATAGTTGTAAGCTCATTGAGCAGCTGTTGGGAACTGAAAGACATGGGTTAAGCAGCTCCTAAGCCCACATATTAGCTTAAGCTCCTCCCTGGGGCTTGGGCACTGAACAGAGCTAGAATAGGTTGTACATTATACAAAAATTCTGTTAATCAACCCTTAAATATCAGCTAGGTAGATGAATATTACTATCTTCATACTGTTGGCTAGGTATGAGAGTGTGAGATAGGTAAACATAATAAATCAAGATGTAGTTGATTTCTCAAACTTTGCATGTTTTAAATGTAGAATAGTAGTAGTAGACCACTATACCCTATTGAAACCTATGTTTCTCAGACTCGGGATTTCGAGGATCAGGTTCGGGCGAGGATCCGCGGATTGGATCATGAGACTCACCTATTTTAAGAATTGTATTTCTTGTTTTGAGGCTAATTTGAAGTGTCCTAGTGTTTGATACTTCTGTTGAAATGAAGAGTCCGAGAATTATAGTTTGAAACAACTCTGTGATGTGATTCTTCGTTAAGTCTGCCTTCCGTACTTTCATGGTCAAACTCTCACAATGCAAATCTTATACCCTCCAGGGCAATGTTTGGTTACGGACTGGAAGAGGTTTACATAGAATAAGGGCCCGTTTGCACTACCTTCTTCCAACTTCTACTTCTCCCGCATTTGTTCTTTCCCACCCTCTTTTCATCCACTACCCCCCCCCCCCCCCCACCTCCAACTTCTAAGAAGTTGAAATAAAACTATGATTGGACTAAAATTAGAAGCTACCATTTGTAACTTCTCTTTCTCCTCCCACATCTAGCTTTATTTGAACTTCTAAAAGTTGGAGGTGGAGGCGGGACCGCAGGAACGGATGAAAATGGGATGGGCAAGAAGAAATGTGGGAGAAGTTGAGATTTGTGGGAGCTAGGGCAAACAGGCCCCTAAATGCTCCACTTATTGTTTAGGGTATTAATATAGTTGAAAATCACTAAGGTGTATAAGTTATACTCCATAGTTATATAGTAAGCAGTGAAGAAAGAAATAAGGTCATTTTGCACATCATCCTGCCTCCCTTTGGGTGTTAGCCTATGATGTGAATATATGAGTTCTTTTTGAAAACGTGGAAACTATATTTTACTTCCCTTCCCACAGTTGCTACCTCACCTCTGCTCTTCATTCGTGTTGCCTACATGAAGTGACACCAGACATTTCCTTAACTGACATCTTTATGACTTATGATTAGTATTGAGCCTCCATTTGTAGTCTCTGTCTCTCTCAGGTTCACAGAAATTACTGTTTGCTCTTTTTCACTTTGTTGTGTGTGCATTGCTTATTGCTTTCTATACTGCCCCTATAAGATGAGTTTAGATTTTGGAAATTTTCTTCTGATAAATGCATCATTACTTTAGAAATTGCACTGAACTGAATATAATGCAGAACCTAATTCCTTGCTGAATGCTGCTTGTTTGAGGCAATTTCATGCTTTTGGGTTGTATAATGGGTCTGATAATATTTGGAGTGGTGTGCTTATATGCTCCGATATCATTCTATGTTTTAACACCTCTCGCTCCTACGGAGTGTAGGAAGGCATTGGTTGTCCCGTGATATATGGATTTTATTATGTAAAAATTTGCTGATAACAACTGGGACAAATATCTTGGCATAAGATTAGTTAACTCTGTAATTTGAATGTGGAAGTGTGTAAGGTAGATACAGAAATGTTTACGTTTGTGTTGGTGATAGAATAACTTACAGTCTTAAATAAGCTCATAAACGTTACAAGTTTCAGTAATATAACACCGAACAGGAAAAGGAAAAAAGTGCATTTACCAAGCCGCACCTTTGATAGGCATGCACCTGATTATTATCTGGAAATTGCGTATGAAGGGTTGAACACAATTGCTGATTGAGTACCCAAGCACTTCCCCAAACTATGAGCAAGTTTATGTAGGAATTGGTACAAGTCTGTATACTTTCTAGATTGTATCCTTAAAATCAGAGTTAATCCATATGCTTCACTCGGTGGTTGAGATGGTGACCAAAAAACTTGATAGATGGGAGGGTGCTTAGTTTCCTTTCACGGTCTAATCACCTTACTTCACGCCAACCTTTCTTCTGTCCCTCCCTTTATATTCTTTCTCTTTTTAGGATTCTTTGGGTGTTGCTTTTCTTGGAAAATTGGGAAGATAGTGTGGAGTTTCCTTTTAGGAACGGGGCATAAGACGAGACACCATGTGGTTGAGTGGGATATTGTGTGCAAGTCTAAGGAGAAGGGAGAGGGGTCTTCGGAATTTGATCCCCTGGTCGTGAAATGGTTGTAGCCGACACAAAGTACTTTGGAGTAAGAACGCCTTCATCGAAACGGATGAGATGCTTATGCTTATGCTGTAGGAGGATAGGCTTCATCTCCTCATTACTACCTTTGCAAGCCGTTGGAAATTTTATCTTTCAGTGTCACTTTCTCCTTACTTTGGTACAGTTGAAAGTTGATTTATGGGATAGGCTTTAGTCTTGGACTTTTGGGAGGATACTTGGAGGAGTGATACATTATTATGATGTACTTTCGCATGGCTATATAGACGTTCTTCATTTTAAAATTTCCTATCTTCCAATTTTCTTCCTTTCATGTAGTGTCTGTCTCGTGGATTTTTTGTATCATGAGACATGTGTTGACAGAGGGGAGGTTCTCCTTACTTTCTTCTTTGGTTAAGTTAAAAGTAGATAGCGGTAGGCTCTAGTCTTGGGACTCTTGGGAGTACACTTGCAAGGGTGATACTCTGATATGATTTGCTTTTCACTTGATTCATTCCTTCATTCTGTCAAGTTGGAAAAAAGTCGGAATTGGAAACTTAGGGTGGTTCTCTTGTGAATCCTTATTCCAGCACCTGACTACTAATCCAGTAGTTGTCACCACTTCTGTTTCCTGCACGGCTATTTTTATTTGGAATGCCAAAGTTTCTTTGAAGGCTTATGCCTTCTCTTGGACTGCTGTCCTTAACAAAGCTAACAACCAACAATCTTTGGTAGAATTGGAGGCCTATAAGGTGATCTCGTTGGATGTTCAAGTGATGTGCTTAAGGAGTGGGGAGGCAATATTCTAGCGCAATTGCAGGGTTTTGGCTAGAAGCATAAGAGTCTGTGGAGATGTGCTTTGCTTGCATTGTTCTGCTTTTGACCACAACAAAGTACAAAACAACATAAGCTTCTGAAATTTCTTGTGGTCTTTCACATATACTCATTCCAGACATGTTTGAGAAGTTTGAAAGATCTGCAGCGGTGCTTTCACATATACTCATTCCAGATGTACTAGATTTCTTTTCTATTTTGTGGACCCAAGCTCTCACCCTTGTACCCTCTTGGGCCTCTTCTACTTATATAATTGTTAGAATTTGGCTTTTCATTGTTTGGCTATTAGTGAGCTATTAAGGTAACCTCTGCTGTGGACTTTTGCCAATCTGGATCTCATAAGGGTGTCAAATATATGTATTATGATGCGTTAACCTCACTTTTTGGACCAGTTATTCCCTTGATGTGAACCCATGACCTCTAGTGTCAGAACGAGTAATAGAAAGATGCAACTTCTTGCTTATTGTTTCATTATGAAGTGATCATTGAGCTCTACTTGATGCTTATTTAGGGTTTAACAAGAGTTGGTATTGGCATTCAGAGTGTGCAACATTTTAGTTTTGAGGATTTGTTGTTTACTTGATTTGTTTGTGATCTATATGTAATTGTGCTTAATGAGTTTATACGTGGCTAACTTATAGTCCCTGTCTTTTGACAATTTTAACTTCCATAGACTGGCAAGATTGTTCCGTTTAACTTCCATTCTGATTCGAACTTGACTTTGGTAATTGCGTGAATTCAACATGATTCTGTACCACACAAAAAGGTAAATGATTTCAGTTTGGGATTTGCTAGAAATGATCCGTATTTCGTTGTCGAATCTTTATCTGAGATATACATTACTTCTGTTAGCTGATCCACAGAATCCAGTCCTATTTCATCTCAGTTTTCTTGTTTCTTTTTTCCCTCTAGCGATTGGGTTGATATATATGCTTATTCTAGCAGTATAAGCCTCTCTTGGTCTTCTTGGTAATCCTAATAAGGATTGGGTTATGCCATAGTTAATGAGGTTCAGTGATGCAGATGCTTTGCTACAAGATGTTGAATAATAGGAGGGAGAAAAGGGCAAACATTTTCTCAAAGACATTGATTCCCACCCAATGTATGTTGATGCACTACTCTGTGAGCAATGAACGTAATTCCCGTCATTTTTGTAGTCACACAATGGGGCATTTTGTCGCCCACTGAATGTATGAGCTCGTCACAGTAACTAAAAGCGAGTGCTCATTTATTGTTGTCAGAAATCATGAACTTGATTCCTTCTTAGCATTGTATGAACTTCAACATGCTTATTAGCTGTATTTGCTATTACAATGTGAGCATTGTGAACCCCTTTGAACTCGGGATCAAAACTCTGGTTTGTTTTCTGCAGATTCGGCTTGCAGAAGCACAACTGCAGAAGGCTAGTCCTGAAGATATGAAGAAGCCTGAACAGCTGGAAAGGGTCAAGAAACTGGAAGGTTGGCGTGAGGAAGTGAAGCTTTTGGAGGGTGAGAAGACGGCAGAATCATCAAAATCATGACTTGCATTTGTTCGTGAATGTTGAAACGGGTCTTCAAGTTGTTAAGCTCAAAGGTTACATTGATCTGGATCTGTGTTGCTGGTCCACTGTCAGAGGTGGGCTTGTACCAAAATGTCTTCTGATTGGTGTGTCATTCTAACTACATTTCACATTGTCTGTTGTCAAATTTCGAGTGTGTTCCAAACCCTCTTGTTTTCGATTGTACTATTTTCTTCCTAGGCGTATTACTTCAGAAAGGAAGTGTATTTGGCCGAAAAAGATTGAGATGGTAACCATATGACAGTATGAGGGTAGCGGGCGAAGATTTTGGGACAGTCCAAAGTAGAAAGACTAATTACTTACGTTGGAATCAAGGGGGATTATGGTCGAGTATTGATCCTTGACCCCCAGTTACATCATTATATTAGATTGCACCTACCCAACAACCATCAGTGACTTATCTCAGATTGGATCCACTAGTTAGATGTATTCTTGTTCATTGTCAAGAAACTCTTTCCAATCAAAGCCTTTCTACATTTCTTGTATTTGATTCTTTCCTTTTCGTAGGTAGTTAAATGATGGTGTCATTTTGAAAAATGTATTACGTTACGCCTACGAAATCGACAGACATTATTTGTCATTTTTGCACTAGTCAATATTTCAAGTGTTATTAGCTCATCTCTTTGAAGATTAAGACTTTTCTTATCTTCAAAAGTTAGATAAACAGACACTGGTTAGTGGTTACCATATTCCAGTACGGACTTTCTGTTTTGGTGTACTACTATTTTTGTTCCTCATTGGTATACTTTAGAACTAGATCTAGTAATTGGAATATCCTCTAAAGGTTCTCTTTTTAGGTGACAGCTACTCTGCACGTACATCATATACTCGTAATTTGCCAGCTACTCGAGATTTTGGGGATCAGCAGCAAATAGCCAATGGTACCTTGACATGCAAATGAATGACAATCGAGACACCTCTCACTACGTCATGTTCAGACTCTCGTGTTCTACAGTGAAAAGGCATGGGGATTGGGGGACGAGGAATCGAAGAAATGACTTTGTCTTATCAAACCACTTGGAGTGAGCTAGGAACCAATAGACCACCACCCTTGACGGTACCTTGACATGGGCAAATTGCACCCTTAAGTTAATTGTTGTTTTGTGTCATATTAAGAAAACAATATGTTGAAAAATAAAGGTTGGTAAAATTTCGAATAGAGTTGAATCTTATTAGTATTAAACTTCATAAGAGTTGCTCAGTCACTAAAATAACGAATTTTCACCTTATAGTATAGATTTAAGATTTCCAATTTGGTGGCTGACCACAAAACGACCAAGCTATCGTCTTCTTCCCCAATCAAATAACAATTTCATCCACCAACCCATCAAATAACAATTCCACCACCAATCGGATATTAAAAACAACGTGATAATTTTCAACTGATAAAAATTCTGTTTGCATTTCTTTTAGCCCTCATCACTCATCAGACAAATCACAGATATTCACTCAATGAGCAAAAGAAATATCTTGAGTCGCACCAAAAAAAGCCAAAACATTTCTCTTCAATGATAGTAAAAATATTACCATACTCACCAAAATGTGAGATAGCAGCAAGTCTGCACTGCAATTACAAAGCCTAAACACATCTCCACTTATTCAAACCCAGTTCAGACATAACCTCAACAGAGAGGTAATACTTGTACTCCCAAATCTCGCCAACTTTCCCAACAAAAAGAAAAATGGAAAAACCAAAAAACACTAACATATCCTAAGAACACCACCCTGCTCCACTTTGAGAGATCCGCAAAACCAGTCTCCATGACCCTGCTCTAATACCTGTAGTGAGCTGGCTTGTAAGGACCCTCGACGGGCACGCTGATGTAGTCAGCCTGCTCCTTTGAGAGCTTGGTGAGCTTAGCTCCGAGCTTGCCTAGATGGAGGGCAGCAACCTTCTCATCGAGGTGCTTGGGCAACACATACACCTTCTTCTCATACTTGCCGGATGCCTTCTCCTTCCACAACTCAAGCTGAGCGATAACTTGGTTGGTGAATGAGCAAGACATGACAAAGCTAGGGTGACCGGTGGCACAACCCAAGTTCATGAGACGTCCCTCAGCCAAGACGATGATGCCAGTGTTGGTCTCGGGGAAGACAAACCTGTCGGTCTGGGGCTTGATGGTGATCCTCTTGACTCCTGGGTAGTTCTCTAGCCCAAGCATGTCAATTTCGTTGTCAAAGTGACCAATGTTGCAAACAATGGCATTGTTCTTCATCTTCCTCATGTGGTCAACCATGATGATGTCCTTGTTACCGGTGGTGGTCACAAAGATATCAGCCTCAGAGACAACATCTTCCAAGGGCAAGATCTGGAAACCCTCCATAAGAGCCTGCAGGGCACAGATGGGGTCAATCTCTGTCACGATCACACGGGCACCAGCAGCCTTCAAGGCAAGAGCACAACCCTTTCCGACATCTCCGTAACCACAGACAACTCCGACCTTGCCGGCAATCATGACATCAGTGGCTCTCATCAGACCATCTGGGAGAGAGTGGCGGCATCCGTACAAGTTGTCAAACTGTTCATCCAAGTAAAGAGATTGTAAGAACATAGTTCCAAATACCAAGTGTTAAACCAGCTAAACAGAACAAACCAAATAAACTCAATTCATTCATGTACGTCAAGATGAACAATATACCTTGCTCTTGGTGACGGAGTCATTAACATTGATGGCAGGGAACAACAAGGTGCCGTTAGCCTGCATCTGGTAAAGCCTCTTGACTCCGGTGGTGGTCTCTTCTGAAACACCGACCAATCTCTCCTTCATCTTGTGGTACCTCTTGGAGTCAACCTTTAGACTGTCACGGATCAAGCCCAAGACAAGCTGGAACTCAGGGTTGTCAGTGGAGGTTGGGTCGGGAATGGTCCCGTTCTTCTCATACTCCTCCTCAGCCTTGACTCCCTCGTGGATCAACAGGGTGGAGTCACCTCCGTCGTCCACAATGAGGTCAGGGCCACCAGCGGCACCCCAGTCAAGAGCACGCTCTGTGCACCACCAGTACTCCTGGAGGGTCTCACCCTTCCAGGCAAAGACAGCTGCACTGTCCCTAGCAATAGCAGCGGCAGCATGGTCCTGATATATAGCATAAGCTAACCAATCAATACAATGATATACTCTTAACAATCAAAACAACAATATTGGATCTCTGAAGTAACAAACAGTAGCAAACACTAGAGAATAACAAGATCTAGCAGGACTACATGCTATAGTAACAGACCACCACTTAATCAGGAAAAATTCAAGGCAGAAAACAGACATTACACAACATCAGGATAGTGCGATTAGAGCTCGATATGCAGTAAAATGGTGATTTGAGATCTGCTACTTCACAATCTTAAGCACATCTTCAATGGAATTTGGCTATAAATTTCACGTAAGACAATAAAGAAATGAACTACAATTCACCCAAACAGGCTAAGATCTACTCATGTTATACATAGTATAATACACAACGGTAGCAAGTTACTCAGCAACACAAATCCATCAACATAATACCCATCCTGATAACTTTTAATTTCAGTAGACCTTCATTTAATAAATAAACCAATGATGAACATCCCCACGTGACAAATCAAAACCTTAAACACAACGATCTCATTTAGCAATCAACTAACCAAATCCACACTACTACACGCTTAGATCTAACGTAAAACACACCCAAAACACAAAAATGTTACAAACCCACTAAAAAATCACAAATTTAACCAACCTTACCTACTTAAACACCCAAACAAACCAAACCCACATAGATCTAAACATAAACCACATCAAAACCAAACAAAACAATAAAAGATCAAATCTTTATCAAATCAAATCATCATAAAACAGAGGGAAAGAAGAGAGTATTAATGATTTTATACCTGAGTGGAGAAGATGTTGCAAGAGCACCAACGAACCTCAGCACCAAGAGCGGTGAGAGTTTCAATAAGAACAGCGGTTTGGATAGTCATGTGAAGAGATCCGGTGATCTTAGCACCTTTAAATGGCTGAGATGGGCCAAACTCTGTGCGACAGGCCATGAGACCAGGCATTTCAACCTCAGCAAGCTCGATCTCGAGCCTCCCAAAGTCAGCCTGGGACATGTCCTTCACTTTGTATTCCCTTCCAGAGCTAGTTTTCTCTACAGCCAACGCCATTGTTGTTTCTCTTTGTTTTTTCTCTCTCCTTCAAACAAAAGATTGTTGATGGGGGAGAAGAGAAAAGAGAAAAACGAGGTTAAGAAGAAGAAAAGAGGGGCTAAGCGAGGAGATAGGAAGGGAAGGGAGGGACTATAAATAGGTTTGAAGACTATGATGGACGGCCACGATTTTTGGGCTTTTTAATTAGTTTTATTTTATGTGTGTGTGGGTTGGTGATTAAAATTTGGATCTTTAGCATATAATGGGATCTGGGATTATAGTGGTTGCCGTCGGATCCGGAAAAATGAGGTGATAGGTACTCACTATTTACACTGGAAAGGAATTTGGGTTGATAGAATTAGGCATGTCAACAGGTTACGGGTTGGATCATTTCGGATTCGGTACAATCTGATTTTTAGGTCAAATTCACTTATTAGTTTTTTTTTTTTTTTTTTTTTTGTAAACGGGTTCGAGTTAATAAAATTATATCAACACGAGGTGGCAATTAGGTTGGATCGTGTTTTTGGATACTTGAGTTTGGAAAATGGGGCAAGATAGATGTAGTCGCATTTGACTTTTGATCGTAACCCCAATTATAATTATCAGACTTGAGATAACCTGAGCAGTTAATAAGAGAGCGCTAATAACATGATTAGCCAACCGATGAAACTTATATTGTCTATAACATAATGTATAAATACGATAACAACATTAGTTGTTTGTAGTGAGCGTAGTATTTGGTTGACTAATATTATGAAGACAGCCAATAAAATGACTAATCATTCCTTAATAGAGAGAATGAGGCTTTGAATCTTTCACCTTAATTCTAGTTCATTTCATTTCACTTCCAGTGTGATCCAGTTTATTCCCTTTAATAACAATTTATTTCAGATATATTTTCACGATAAGTGTGTATCTGGAGAAGAATTCTTCCTCTTTTCTAGACACACATCTCACTTGATTGACAATTTCAAATCTAAGGTAGTGCTTGTAAGTTCTGATT
The DNA here is from genome assembly GCA_038025085.1 of Tetragonia tetragonoides. Taxonomy (NCBI): domain Eukaryota; kingdom Viridiplantae; phylum Streptophyta; class Magnoliopsida; order Caryophyllales; family Aizoaceae; genus Tetragonia; species Tetragonia tetragonoides. Next base: position 39,961,193 of record CM076152.1, read on the forward strand.
ATACCTCATACAAGATTTGGGCAAAAACTAAATTTTGATTTCACTGCTTGTAAGATGGTGGATCAACATTCACCACGACATTGAACAACAAGGGATCTCAATTCCCACTTAACACGCATATCATTGTTTACTTATAGGCAAATTTCGCTCTTGTTAATCTTCTCACCAAACTCTAGCTATTGTCTGGAAAATCAGTTGTTATACATTTAATCTAATTCTTGGCCCAAATCAAAAGACAATTAAGTAAATACGCTAATTAACTCTGAATAATAACTCCGATCCAAATTACGAGTAATATAAATCCATCAATTAATAACTCTGAACCCTTGACAATAAAACTTAACGAATCTGCTTATCCTACCCGATTAAACCCTAAGAAACTAGTTTTCTTTGTTCATGAAAAATGACCAAAATGGATAAAACATGCATCATGCTATATATCCGATATGATGTCAATGACAATATATGATTGTGATTAATAGCTTCAGTAAGACTACTGCTACACAGTCATGGTGATTAGCTTATTGCCTTTTCTGCCTTGCTTAAGTTGAAAGTGAAACATACCTAGCAACACAAATGAAAATAAATAATGATAAAAAAAAAGATTAAAATATCCCATCGGCCTTGGCTCCACATCTCACAGTATCAATGTTCTACCACTAATCATAGCCTCAGGCAAGATATTTTTTGTTGGCTCTTCTGACTTTATGGTTGGCATGGGCTTAAGGCATGGAGACGAGTGGTGTGTGGCGACAGCCTAATAATCTACATCTGTACATTATTTTAACCTAAGTTGGATTATGAAATTTTTTATGAACAGATAGTGGTGTCACTATGGGTAATCTTATTGGTTTGTATGTTTTTGTGTAGCACTTACATATATAAGACCACTTTTGATCTATAAACAAGTATATATGAAACAAGCATAATATCATGCTTTTTTTAAGGCACCTTACATTGAGATTATCTCATACTTTTTTTTTTCCCAGATTTATCTTTACATTAGACTTTTTAATGTCAAAGTTTTTGAACTTTGACCACCTATTTGTGAAAAGTTACAAAGTTTTACAAAGTGAAAGTTATATTGCTAGGTTCATTTTAAATAATATTTTCAAAATATCATCTTATTAAGTTCTAGAATTATGAAATCATAAATATTCATGATCAAAGTAGTGTGTTGGAGACCGTAAAAAATCCAATGTAAAGATTAACTTGAGACGGAGGGAGTATGAATTTTCGTGATGTATCTTTTTTAACTATAAAAAGTTGTGTATTTGCTCTCTATCAAATAAATATAAAAATTGTTTATTTGTTTTTGGCTTCACATTATTGTCATTGGTCAATAGAGAACAATGTTATAGGAGTAATAGACAACTTTTGGAGTCTACTTATTCCGTCACATTAACTTCACTGCTTACAAACCAATCAACAAAAACTATCCATTATTGCTAAAATTAATTACCACACTAAAAATATCAATATTGTTTTTTTTGCCGTTTCCGTGTTACATTCTGTTCTAATTTACTCTATATTTTTCTTTGTTTTGTTTCGCGTTGCATTCATATTCTACATTTTATTTTAATTTGTCATTTGTCTCACAACAACGTATTTCATCTCGTTTCACCACATATGTATTGCCATAAGTGATGAAGATGACACAAGAGCCAAAGCATCAAAAAGGGACCCATTAATAGTGAGACGAAAGAGCAATTTTAGCTACGTGGTGCTATATTGTTGTACCTATTTGGCTTTTATATCTATATCATAGCTTCCAAAATATGTTTTTGTTTAAATTGAGTTATTCACATATCATAACAAACACATCACCTTCTGATTAGATCACTTTATTTATAGCAACACCAATTCTTCCGAACTTTAAAAGTCATTACATTCTTATAGCATTTTGAAAAAAGGTTATATATAATGTAAAATTTAGAGAATGCCTAACGGGAAAACTTAAAATAGATTTACCAAGATGTTGTTTGATTTGATTGACAAATATATATATAGTATTTTCAGATCTATTTAGAGTATTTCTTCATTTTGGGAAAAGTAGAGAGACTCCCATTCCTTTTGTAAGGCTTAGTCGCCTAATTCATCTGAGAAACGAGAGACAAAGGTGAGATTTCGAGCTCCAAAGGTGAGATTTCGAGGTCTATAAGTTCGTTTTCGAGTTACACTCGATCTGTTTGGACTTGTTTTGCTTCTCAATTGTAGATCTGAATTTTCGGTTGATTTTAGTGAATTTTGCTGTTGCTGGTTTGGGTTGGTGGAGGAGTGGTTTTGCCTTTGGTACTCTGGTGGCTTGCCTTTTCTCTGTCATAAATTCTTTAGTTGTTTTTGCCATCAACAATTTCTTTGGTGGGGCAAGGGCTACGTCAACAGCAAATTGAAGAAGTTGGATTTGCTAGCTTGGTTTGGTTTTGTTTTTGATTGCTTTTTCTTATCAACCACTTGCAAACCTTGGATGAGGTGATTATCGCCGATGGTGAAGTAGGTGGTGGTCCTGGCGGTAGAAGACCGGAATTTATACTGTTGGTTCTCCCCGTGACTGGTTCTTCAACAGGATTAAAGAAGTAGCAATCAAGGCTTGCATCCTATCATCAGCTCTTTATTTGGATTTAGTTTTTGTTTTTGTATTGATCTGGTTATTTGGTTCCGTTGTATTGTTGTATTTGTTGAGTGGGTGGACTCTTGGCCATGAATGGCCGGCTTTCTTGCCTTTTCAAAAAAAAAAAAAATAAAAAAAAAATAAGAGGTGTGTTGTGTTTGTTTGAAAATCAACCAATAAAAAAGAGAGTAACAAAATAGTGTACGAGAAAGAGAGTGGGCTGAGTGAGCAGCAATTTTTTGATGTTTAAGTGACACCACTTGAATATGTTACCTTCTAATACACCCTTGAAAATAGGGAGTGGTTTTGGAGTATTTAATAAAAGAAAAAAGAAAAAAATTGATTTAAAAATATCTTATTGGTTGGGTAACACCACATAAGCAAATAGGTAGTTTGTTACTAAAATACTGGAAATTTTTCGGTGAGTGAGTGAGTGACTGTGGTTTTCTCTCTCCTCAGTCTTCACACATAGACATACGAGTAAGTTGCTTTAGGAGCATGAGACATGGAGGACGGTGCGTCACACTTGATTTGCTCTGTACGTTTTATTCCACCGTATTAAATCTCAGATACATGTTCCTCGACTACAATGGTATTTAGATCTGATCGGATTCCCCCATCATATTGAATAAATATTTTCTACTTGTCTGGCAAATTAAAAATGATATTTATAGCCAAAGCTTGAGGTTCAATTATCTTTGTCATTTTTCAAAGAGTGATAATATGTGCAGTCTTATTTTAATGCTGTAATTTGCACCCCGATTAAAATATGACAAGTATGTACTTGTAATTAAGGAAAAATAATTTCCTTTTTTTTTTACAAATGTTTACTTGTTCTCTTTTAATTAGAGGTAAAATTATAATTTTAGGGTGACGCTACATATAACATATTAACACTCCTCTTTATCAAATTGGACTATAAAAATGATAGAGTAGTAGAGAAGTACTCACAAGATATTGGACCTGCGTACCTGACGACTAGATGCAATAATTTTAGAGGCACTTGTTTTTTTCGTTATTCTTTTTAATGTTGTGGTAGTAGTGGAGGGAGGGTTTGTAACTTGAATTAGACGGAGTATTTGGTAGCACATATAATAAGAGTGTATTCTTTTCCGCTGATTGTCATTGACTCTTACTGATTGGAAAAAGTCATGTCACTTATTCGTTAATGTTTTACCATTGATTTTCATTGATTTTCACTGATTTGGTAAGGTCATGCCATTAATTATGGTTTCATTATGCAAATTCAATCTAGTTTTGTTTGGTTATGCAAGTTTTATTCTATTTTGTTATATTTCACACGTGATTCTTTTGATACTTTGCATTATGGTTTAAAATAATCAAGGCCTAAACAAAATTATGATTGGTAGAATGGTAGTGGTTGTGCTAAAAAAATATGAAGCAACTATGTTTAGCATGTCAAATAAGGTATAGTATTAGATTAATTTGTTGCCAAATACCAATCCCCAAATGCCCATCCACCAACTTTGACCAATAAAAAAGTGCTTGCATTGGTTCGATTATCCAAATACCCAACTACGTTATATAGGCTGCTACTATATGGTGTTCGGTAAGGGCTTTTGTGGCAAGAAAAATAAAATTGTTGTACTTCTACAGTTCTACCAACCCTTTTCATGGGTTACTTTTGGGGGAAAAAGCAGTCTTTTAAACTATTTTTATGTGATCAACAAGGGTGGTGGTCTAGTATTTTAAGCTTACTCCTAAGTGGTTTGTTAAGACAAGGTCATGGATTCGAATCCCCATTCTCCCCATGCCTTGTGTCTGTTGGCTTCTAGGAACTATACTAGCCCCTTGTTGGTGCTACGTTGACGGGGCCAGTACTTGCGCTGGTTGTTCAGCTAGTCTAATATGTTCGCTATTGAACACGAGAGTCCAAACATGACGTAGCTAGGGGTGTCTCGATCACCATTCACTTGCACCCTCTTTTAATTGAGCAAAAACTATTTTTATGTGGGTTGAAGCAAATGGTTGGTCAGTGTCAAATGGTTGGGTGCATATATATTTGAGAGAGGAATTGACAAATTTGGGCATCACCAACTCCAATCTTACCTTTCCCGTCATTCCTATTAACAATATATCACCATTCACACACAAAGTCACCAACCACAAGGCAATGATATAATGTCAAGACTCATAATAGAAAGCACTATTTCCTTTCTCGCCCAATCATATCATACATACATACATAATTATGTATTCACCTACTACAATCTTTTTAGCAAAAGATTTGGTTAAATTATGAAATTAAGTAGCCCCACATTGGGGAAAAAAAGGAGGAAGAACATAAAAAAATATGATCAAGTAGGCTACTTCAAATCCCCATTGACATTAAGATAAAACTTTACTTGGAGTTTTATGTAATGGCATGCATTATGCTCTAAACCATAGGTATTGTTTGTGTCTTTTCCAAGTTTATAATTGTAGCACACCTATCTAATTGAATACTACTACTACTATGTCATGATATAATTAAATGGGACAACTAATTAAGAGATTTAAAGCTACTTCATGTTCAAGATAAAATTTAAACTCTCGACTTTAGTTTTTTTTTCTTTGAGTGGAACACTCGACTTTAGTTAAGGAAAAAATGAGTCTTTGGGTTAATTTCTCAACCACACCACATTAGTTAGTATAATGGTCAATTTAAAATGCAATATAAACAATAGTTCTAACTTTTCTTCCTACGTGAAAGTTCTTAAAGGTGAGCCAAAGTTTAACACCAAAGTCTCATTAAGTTGACATAAAAAAAATGCAAAAAAAGTACAAAAGGTTAATGCATTCTATTCAAAATGTGATTCTTTTTTTTTTGAGAGATTTAGAACATAATTTTTAATCTAGACTAATATGCATACTTAAAAATCGTATAAAAGTATAGTTTCTTATGAAGTACATATATATATCTATGATCGATCAATAATAATAATCTCGTGAAAATAAATTTTTTAATATATGTGCCTTAATATGATAAATATCCATTTTGCACTATTTTGAATAGTACAACCAGGAGATCAAATTCTTGGTGGATCATCTTTATAATGTTTTATTTGCACCAAAAATCTTTATAATGTTTTATTATTCCTATTTTCTTTTTTTTCTTAGTGATTTTTTAGTGATTTGGTTACAAATTACAATCTTGAAGATTTAATACCATTTTTAATTATCCCACCATAGAGATGGTGGACCCTTGTGACTGGAGGACAAAAAAGAGTCATGTGTCCACACCCAACATCACCAATTTTTAGATCCACAACCAAAAAATCCCTCTTTCTCTCTCCTTTCCCTAACCCCCTCCTCTCTTCCCGTATATCTCTCTCGTCTCACCAAACAATAGTATCACAATCTCTCACCAACAACCATCAAAGCCACAAAATAGATTTTTTTATTAAAAAAAAAATATAAAAAATGATGCAACAAATGACAGTATGTCACCATAAGGATATTAGAGTCCTTTCCCCTTTCAATCACCCTTTAAAGTCTCACCCCGCATTTCATTAAACACCTTGTGTGCACTCCCTCATCTCTCTCTTTCCCTCACCATTTCTCTCCCTCTCTTCGTGCAATCGCAAACCCAGTTTCTCTCTCCTCCCCTTCAGCCATGGATCCCGTTACAGCCTGGGGAAACACCTCCCTTGTTGAGGTTGACCCTGAAATCCATGACCTTATTGAGAAAGAAAAACGCCGTCAATGTAGAGGCATTGAGCTTATTGCTTCTGAAAATTTCACATCTTTTGCTGTTATTGAAGCTCTAGGTAGTGCCCTTACAAACAAATACTCAGAGGGTATGCCTGGAAATCGTTATTATGGTGGTAATGAATATATTGATCAGATCGAGAATTTATGTAGGTCTAGAGCTCTTGAATGTTACCGTTTAGACCCATCAAAATGGGGTGTTAATGTGCAACCATACAGTGGTAGCCCTGCTAATTTTGCAGCTTATACTGCTGTTTTGAACCCACATGATAGGATTATGGGTCTTGATTTGCCATCAGGTGGTCATTTGACACATGGGTATTATACATCTGGTGGGAAAAAGATCTCTGCAACTTCGATTTACTTTGAGAGTTTGCCTTACAAGGTGAATTCAACAACTGGGTATATTGATTATGATAAGCTTGAGGAAAAAGCTATGGACTTCAGGCCTAAGATGATCATTTGTGGTGGAAGTGCTTACCCTAGGGACTGGGAATATGCTAGGTTTAGGACTATTGCTGATAAGTGTGGTGCTCTTTTGCTCTGTGATATGGCTCACATCAGTGGTCTTGTTGCTGCTCAGGTATAAATCATAATGCCCTTTTTCTTGTTTTGAGCATCTTGAATTTGATTTTATTTGGGCTATATGTTTCTATGTTTATTTAATTGACTTGAGCATCTTGATTTGTGGTTTGATTGTATGGGATGATAAAAAGTTTGGATTTTTAGATCTGGGTTTGTGTCGGTGGGGTGTTTTGCTTGATTTTCTTATAATTTGATGCATGCTGGTTGTGTGGATCTACGTTTTTTTAGGATGGTTTGTCATTGTTGTTCATTATCTAAGTGATCTGTGATATCCTACGGGCTTTGTTTTGTTGTTGTGGTTTGTGTTTTACGTGGTCATTTATGTTTTTAAAATTAGCTCTGGGTGAAAGTTTATGTTGAGATTGTGTACCTTTGTTCCTTGGCACTGCATTATCTTCCCCCAATTTGCATGTCACATATAAAGCTCATTCATTTGTATCAATGCTTGGGTGATCCATTTTGGTGATAACTATATGTACCTACTTACAATAGTTGAGCAGCTCTCTCAATCAATTTATGTCATAAATCATGCTCTAATCTAAGTTCAAATAAACAATGTGCTGTAACTGAAGCTACTCCTATGTTACCAAAATGGATGCACCACTCCTGTTCTGGGAGATCTCAAATAAATCTCCAAACTTTATCGTTTCTCCTTACATTGTCTCTTGTCATCTTTTACTCGGGACCTTTTTCTTAAACTTGATCTCATTAGTCATTTCTAGCGAGGCATGATTCTGGGGTAGAGGGAATATATGGATGGGTGGATGTTTAAGAGTGTTCATCAGAGTTTGGCAATATTATATCTCCATGAAGCTGGTTTTGTTATTTATGTTTTCCTGGACCTCCCTAGACCATGCATTCGGAAGGATCTCTTTGGGGCGTTGTTGTCCTGAATTCCATATATTCAAACATCTGAATCCTGATTCTTGCAATAATCCTTTGTTTTCAGGAAGCTGCGAGCCCCTTCGAATATTGTGACATTGTCACAACCACAACTCACAAGAGTCTTAGGGGCCCAAGGGCTGGCATGATCTTCTACCGCAAGGGCCCAAAACCACCAAAGAAGGGCCAACCCGAAGATGCCTTGTACGACTTTGAAGACCGCATCAACTTTGCTGTTTTCCCTTCCCTCCAGGGTGGTCCTCACAATCACCAAATCGGTGCCTTGGCTGTTGCCCTGAAACAGGCCATGTCTCCTGGGTTCAAGGCTTATGCCAAGCAGGTTAGGGCCAATGCTGTTGCTATTGGTAATTATCTGATGGGCAAAGGATACAACCTTGTCACCGGTGGAACGGAGAACCACCTTGTTCTTTGGGATCTTCGCCCTCTTGGATTGACCGGTAAGAGATTCAAAACTCAGGCCATTCGAAATCCCTTTGGTTATGTTGCATTCCTTCCCAGCAAGTACTACGTATGGCTGGAAGGAGTTCATTATTAATATTATAGCCTATTAGTGGCATATATCTCACTTGGATTTGGTCGTAATTGCTTTGTTTCAACAGGAAACAAAGTGGAGAAGCTCTGTGACCTGTGCAACATTACTGTTAACAAGAATGCCGTCTTTGGTGACAGCAGCGCATTGGCTCCTGGAGGTGTACGAATTGGTATGGAATTTGATGCTCCAAATTTTAATTAAGTAGACAAGTAACCATGCGTCTCCCCATGACTAGGCTGGAATCTGTTATTGAAGATTTCACTTGACTATATAGTAACACATAAATAGAAAAAGAAAAGAAAGAAGCTTTCTGAGATGCACTTAAGTTTGAAATTTGAAAATGGTGAGTGCATGGAAAGTTGTCTAATTTTGACTGATTGACTGAGCATGTTAATCCTCAACTCAAGTAGTGCGTCCATGAATATTACTTGGATTGTCTTCCATGGTGATGGTGATGGGTGGCGTCTCAGAATTTTCCGCCGTCTTTGACAAAATGGTTTATGACATTATCTACTTGGTGGTATAGTTGATCACGTCAGTCTACCACTAGATTCTTGGGCAAATTTTCTACCTGCATATGGTTGACCTTACACCTTCATGTGATTTCATTTCTTCAATATTCATGAAAACGAAAGGAATCAAGAGATGTCCTGGGCCTTTGAGCCTCCTACCAAACAAAAAAAGAAAGGAAAGAAATTCATGAAAATGAGTAATGAACTTGGGAACCAGTGTTTCATTTCAAAGCTTACACTTCCACCCATCCCACTTACATAAATTTTGCTCCTGACAGGTGCTCCTGCCATGACTTCAAGAGGCTTGGTGGAGAAGGATTTCGAGCAGATAGGTGAGTTCCTCCACAGGGCTGTGACCCTCACCCTGAGCATCCAGAAGGAGTACGGTAAACTCCTGAAGGACTTCAACAAAGGTTTGGTGAACAACAAGGAGATTGAAGAACTAAAGGCCGATGTAGAGAAGTTTTCATCCTCCTTTGACATGCCTGGCTTCTCCATGGCTGACATGAAATACAAGGATTAGGTTTTCAAGTTAAAACTACCTTTTTAAGTAGTGGATCGCGAAGAAATTTCCTGCTTTGGTGAAAGAAAAGGAGTGTGATCTTGCTTTGGATTTCTTTATTATCTCTCAAAGTAGATGTTTTCTTGTTTACTTATTTCTTTTTTCTCTTTTTGATGTTAGGGGTTGAGCCCAAAAGGGAAGGAATATGATGTATGAGAATTTTCTTCCTTCTGTTTTTTCTCTCCCTTTTTTTCTTATCTGAATTACTTCAGCGGTTTTAAATGAAATAGTTATATTGTTGAATAAACATGTAAAAATCTTCCTTTACCCCTTTGCCATTTACTTTTGATGTTGATGCTACGTATTTCAATTTTACTGCATGGAAGTATGAGCAAATAACTAACAACTTAGCTAACAATGTTTATCCCGAATCAATCAAATCAGGTTCTTAAGCCTTGGGTCTACCAGTATTGGCGTTTCACACCTATTATATCCTCATTCAAAATTGAACCTAGTGAGGGGAGGAGAGTTGAAATAGATTACACTTGCTTCTTGGTCACATCCATGGTTAGCCAACCAATCTGCCGCTCGGTTAGCTTCTCTGTAGCAATGAACAATCTTCACATCCCAATTTGTATCACGAATCAATTCTCTGCATTTCCTCACTATAAAACTTGCAGGTCCATTCTTCACTGTGTCCCCTGCCATAAGTTCCAGCACCACTTGGGAGTCGACTTTAATTATCATCTTGTTTGCACCTAATTCTCTTGCCATCCTGAACCCATGGTACAAAGCTAGGATTTCTGATATGGTAACTGTGCACCTGCCAAGATTCTCAGCAAAAGCTCGAATTAAACGTCCATGACAGTCACGAATAATTCCTCCTCCTGTAATACCTGGATTTCCCCTCGAAGCTCCATCCATGTTCAATACCACCAACCTGTTGGTGGAGCTTCCCATTTAATAAGTATTTCTGTTCTTGTTGTAGCTATATTGTAATCAAGGCTAGCATCCCGTGACAGAGCCTCCTTCATTTCCTTGAATTTGTAAGCCAAAAACATTGTTGGATTGATTGGGGTTTCTTCCTCCAGCCCAAACACCATGGCATTCCTCCACTTCCATAACCACCAAACTGTGACCCCAAATTTCAGAGGATCATCATCTTCATGCTCTGGGTATGTTGTTGCAAGGTTATTCACTATCCACTCATTAAATTCAGCAGTCCAAAACTTCGAATTGGGAGGACAAGTTCCAAGTTGATTTCAGATCACATATGAAGAGGGGCACCACCGGAGAACATGGTCGAGTGTCTCTTCATCAGCGCCACACCGCGGGCATCTCGGATCATCAGCTATTCTCCTGTCAACTCTATTTGCGTTCGTGAGGACTCCGTCATGGAGAGTAAGTCAAAGAAATGTGCGGATACATTGGTACACAGGAGCTCTCCATGCTAATTCCCACATTTTATTTGACTACATACTAAATACTAACGGATCTACACACAAAAAAAATAAAAATAAAAGCTTAGCTTGAAAACCTATTAACCACGCTTTGACACTCAAATTAGTTGTAATGGGAGACGTTAAAACCAAAAAGGAAAGGGAAGATAGCAACAATCAATTCTAATAAATTAGAGCAATCGGTTTTACAAAATCTTACTCAGTATTTAACAACTTGGGATTTCAGCTCTCTCAGGTCACCCAACTTGGTGAAAATCAGTCCGATGTTACCCTAGAAAATCAGCCCATTATATTATAACCGTCTTCACACTAAAAAAACTCAAAACAAATAGAGAACAACAGGGGATGAAAAGTAAAAGACACTAAACATATAAAGCTTTGCACTTTGACTCAGAAAATAATAAATAAGTCAAATTTTTTTTACCGCCGGAAGCTTTCTTAAAGCTGGAATTCTGGGATTCAATGCCACTTTTTAATGCAGCTGGAGGCATTTTCTCATTAGTGATTTTTTTGCCAATGAGCAGAACTGAATCGTGTGACCTCAGCCTAATTCTTACCCTTTGAATTGTACCAATACTCACTCCATTCATAAAAAACTATTAACATATTCGGATACTCCTCAAATAAGCATATAAATCCTGTGACAAAGCCATTGATGTCACCCTCGATACACTTGTGTGACACATGGTGACTTATTTAGCTTCTTTGTGGTTAGAGTGGAAAGGGCATCAAGGGTTACTTGATCCAAACACGACACGATCCAACACGACCTAACACGACCTATTTGACTAACTCTAGTTTGAATATGGGTGAGAAGTGTCTAATTTTGACGGATGGACTAAACATGTGTGTCTTATACTCATAGTGCTCGTTCTTTTCTTTAGCAACGACTTGGGAAAATATAAAGTTATTTGTGTAACAATTTTCAAGCACTTTGCATTTTTCGATTGTTGGGGCTCTTGAAGGACATTGTCTTCAATGCACGAGAAGAGACTCCTACTCAGAACAAAGACCTACATTCTTTCAAGCCACAGAGTCTCAACTGATGCATTTGGACATCCTGAAATTGATTGGAAATCATAATACCACATATGAAAGATGGAACATATGTGAACTTTAGGCAAAGAAGTCATTGTCGGAGAACATGCTCGTTCTTTTCTTTCTTAAGGGGATTGATTTCCATCTCAGCAACGACTTGGGAAAATATAAAGTTTTCTTAAAGTGAGTATCATAGCAATAAGTTACAAGCGTTGATTTGATGAGGTGGGTGAGGGATTGATTTCAATTTACTTACTTATTATCATTACAGTGATAATGAACTCACCTATGAGGTTATGTGTAGAGTTTATATGCCTGTAGATTTATATTCTTGGTGCTTATTGTCATAATATCTAATTCTTATCCATTTTGGAATGGTTTTTGTTATGCATATGAGATATTGAAGTCTGTTGGGAATATTGTTTTTGGTGCTTAAATTGTATTCAACGATAATAGCCAAAAATTGTATATGTTCTAATTGGATATTTGTTGAAGTCATGTGATTGAACTTAGTTCATTGTATTAAAATATGAAATTTTTTCGTTACTTATGTGCCTAGTATGATTTATGTGTACAAGGAGATTTTGTAAATAGTCTCTTTGTCGATATTTGGTATAAACTTTCAGTTGATTCTTCAAACTTATCAAAAAACTTTGTTTGTAGGGATGTGACCCATGGTCTCAAGTTTCTCTACAAGTTAGGCATTGTATGTGGAGATGTTTTTAGCAGCATATATGTCACAGATGAGGGGAGAGGAAAGCTTCTACCAAGGTTGGAGCAGCGTTGTTCACTGACAAAGCTTAAGCACGATATCTCGGGTTTGCAGAAATCGATTCTTTATGCATTATCGATGGATTGTGAAGCAAGATCTGAGACTCCCGTTCCAGAGTTGCACCGACGCTATTGTCTTCCAGATGAGCTAGTTGCATACCTCCATCTCTTACATCCGAGCTATGTGTTTGTATTCTATCTTAGAAATTTCACTAGCGTTGTTATTTTTTAGATTGTTAACATGTTTCTAAAACTCATTCATTTTCTTTGTAATGCTATAGTTGTTCTTTGCACGTGTGTTATCTTTTCGTCCATGATTTTTTTGGGTACTTACACCCACGGATCCGTAACTCATTGTCACCTTACACACCCCTACATGCTAAATTGTCACTGGAATCGTTCTTTTAGTGTATACTCTTCTAGTGTATAAGCAGTTTTCTCCAAAACACTCCAGCCTATTTTCTTAGTCACAACTCATAGCTATGCCACCAAGAACTCAAAAAGTTTCTTGGAAAAAAGAGAAGGAAATTTTTAGACAAATTAAGGATCGGAACCGCTAATGCAATTGTAGGTTGATCTTCTTATTACATGATGATCAAGTGGAATCATTGCTAGTGGTAAGGAAGGTTGAAACACTAGAGATGGTGACTGAATACAGTATTGGTAAAGACACATTTACGATATTTTTTACCGTTGGTGTTATATGTCAAAAGAAAAAGTTGGAAGACATAAAATGTAATATATATATATATATATATATATATATATATATATATATATATATATATATATATATATATATATATATATATATATATATATATATATATATATATAGTTGGTAGAAGTTTATTTATTTGTTGTTTTTTTTTTATTTTGGTAAATATGAACGTTGTTTTAAACATCAACAAAGATAACCAATCCATCAGTATGGATAGAGTCGTCTTAGGTTATGTTGTGTTTTATTAGGTTGTTTTGTTACCTAATTGATTAAATTTTAAACTCACTCAACTTACCTACTAATTTCAACTTAGTGCAGGGTTTGTAATTATTTGTTTTTATAAATTAGATTCTTCCAATGAAATATTTATTTATTAAACCAAATAATTGTATTTTGTTTTGTTCAGTATGAAAAAGTAGAGATTGAGGCACATTTACAAAAAAAATTTCCGATATATATTTAAATCTTTTTCATGCTTTGGTGTTGCACGTCGTAAGCCAAGTGGAGAAAAATTTGTGACTTGTGGGATGACACTTAATCTTTCGTATCTATCTCTCATTTATTGCAGTTAATGTTTTATGTTTTATTTATTTTATTATTTTCATTTATTGTATTTATTAGCCAAAAAATTTATTTCACGAAATCTATTATGTTTATATTTCTTTCGTGATTTTCTTTTGATGTGTATCTCATTTTTGTGATTTTCTTTCAGTTTGTATCTCATTTTTGCTTATACAGGGTGAGAGATAAAAATGTGGCTCAATGGTTGATCGATGAACCTTATCTCTGCATTTATCAAGCAGATCAGACAATTGACTCGCCTCAGTGACAGTCTTCATCTTAATGAACCATGTGGACAAGTAGTTTTGGGAGTTATCCAATTTCTTCCTTCCAAATTCTATTTCCAACACTATATGTCTACAACCCCATAACTATGTACATCAGCTTTTCCTGTTATCGTCCTGCCTGACCACTCAGGGCAGGGGTGAGATATATCTAGTCTTGACTACGTTCCCCTCAGTTGAGTCATCATAAAGCTTTGGTCCCTATCTATTAGTTTTGCTAGTCCAAAATTGGATGAATAGTTATTGTGGCTCAGAGTAAGCTGTCTGTCAGGGTTAAAAATGGGAAACTTCAGATCTCTCTGGCCTATGATCGATTTCTTCAGCAGGAACGTGAGGTGGCAGAATATGAGAAGACTAGTTGTAACAAGCTCAGTGTTGTTATAAGCACATAATAGTGGCCTGGATGGCAGCATGTAACAGGTTAGCTACTACAGATAACTTGAACATGAACGGGGTCAATGTTGCTAGAGGGTGTAAGCGCGCTGTGTACAGAACAGAAGGAGACAATTTCCCATTCGTTCTTTCATAACCCATTCCTATTCTAGAGAAGTACTATGGCAGAAAACTAGGCCCTATGTGGGTGTCTCCAGGCCGGAAAGCTTTATCTTTTCGAAGACATCAACGTGAGTGGTTTGAAAGATATTGTAGAAAGAAAGCTAGTCTAAATTAAACATCAGGGAAGCAACCATTCTTAGCACCATCTACAATCTATGGCTTGAAAGGAATTGGAGAATCTTCCATGGCCAGAGAAGAACCATTCCTCATTGGTATGGTCCCTAGGGTACCACAAATATTTTTCGGCCCTAGGGTACCACATTGATCACTTGACTAAACTGTCCGCATTAAATATGGCAATTAGAGGCATTGTCCGTTATGACTTGTTGTCGTTCAAGACATAACGGACAATGCATTATGCCTCTAATTGCAAAGGAGCGGGATAGATAATTGAATTTGAAGTCATTTATCTACAATTATTAGACACTTAACATGTGCGGTGCATTAAAACTTCTTAAATTCAATTACACAAACTTAGAACACTTAACAAGCTTGTAGAATAACACTTCTTAAAGGACCATGAAATTGGCAACATCGCAAACGGAATTGAGGTAATAATATTTGATCGGGAGAGGAGTGACAAGCATCTCTTCAGGTCCAGTGCGCTTGACTCTGAATTGGACAAACCAAACAAAGCTCTCCACTTCCATACCGCTTGATGATGGTACTGGTGGAATTGATTGCGGATAATCAGAAAAAGCATGGGAACAAAGAGCCAAGGACATCAACCCATCACCAAGATTAAGGAAAGAAACACGAGGATATTCGAAAGCTACACCCTTTGCAAACTCAGAGGACAAGACAATTTTTAGCCATTTTTTTGTTGCTATATCATAAGCCATAATCACTTGATCAAGGCCTGGGACATGACAATAAAGAACACCATTTATAAGAAGGGTGTATTTGGACCATCCACAGAAACTCTTGACGACACAATCCCAGTTATCATTTTCTGGATAATAAGCATAAACTCCATCACAGGGAAATGCGAAGCAGACGAGGATGCGATTATTCATAGGATCAACTACCAAAGGAGACATCACGCGACAATCCTCAGCAACAAGACGCGGGGGTGAGGGTGATATGGGATCCCATTTATTGAGTTTAGGATCAAAAACATCGCCAAAAGGAGATTTATTTACCATATACATGACATAAATCTTATCATCAAAAGTACAACAATTTGGTCTCACCATATCAAGTCTCATAAGAGGACCTGATTTCCAACCATTTTGGGGTTTGTTTAAATCATAAAAAGACATACCCTTGTGAAATATTGGGTTCTTGAACTCAATTTCATTTTTAGGTTGCTGCCTTTTGATTTTAGGAATAGAGTTCACTCTTTTATCCCCAATCAGATATATCACAGACCCTATACACACCATGGTGCCTTTAGCCAGTTCATCCAATAGCGGAGACTCAATTCTTTCATGCACTAACACTTTTCCCTGTGTCAAATTTACTGTGTAGAAGTCACCACATGAGTCATACGCAGCTATGCCTTTACAACAATCCTTATTAATAGAGACTGCATGCACAAAAATCTTATCTTTGATATTCGAAATCTTGTCATTGCTATTGACATTGCCATTGCCCTTTCCCCCTCTTCTCCTTTGTCTATGTTTTCCCATCCTTTCAAAAAAATGAGGCGCCATGGCATCCATAATACTAATATAAAATGGCAGGTTAGGGTTTCTCAAGAGTCGGATAGCCCGCAGATTGCAACATGGGTCGAAAAGACCGGCCTACTCAGTAAAAAGGAAAAAGAAAAATTATTGTAAAAGAAATTAAAATAAGAAATTTGCATCTTTTTTCCGCGTTGTATAAAAAAAAAAGTGGATTAGTAAAATACCATGAATTTAGTTAACTCGAAAAGTGTACCCAATCCGATTCTCGAAACAGATTACCCGAACAAATAAAAGAAAAAAACAGTTCCAATACGAAAATTTTCGCACTTATATACGGTAGATTAAATAAAGTTTAATAAGTATATTGACAACAAATCCAAACGTGAGCCGAACCGAATTTAGTCAATTTGACCTAAAACCAAACTATATATTTTACGAATCGATTATGACCTGATTAGAGTAGACCTAAATTAAAATCGACTCAAACCATGCCATTATCAAGTAGATAAAAACATCCTCATTTTATATATGTTCTCCCTCTCTATTAAGTCCTAGGTAACAATCTAACAAATATGCTTTCACGATCTAAACCCCTACATTATTAGAATTTAAAGTTTGCTGATTGTTAAATTTTTGCGTTATGTGGCTTCTTCGTTTCTTCTTGTTTACAACATTTTTGTTCCTCTTTTTTTCTTTACCTTAATTTCTATATGTTAGTTCATGACTTTTGCAGATGATGAGTTGCTTCAGACTACTTGATGAAGCTTTAAAACTGACTACTTCATTACTCTGCTTTAATGACTTGAAGTCAACGCTCTCTGTTGGGTTTGGACTGTTGATTAATGTTACTCATGCTTAAAATCCTTCTTCAAGAAGATTAAGAAAATCAATCTCTTTTTGATTGTTTTGATCCGAGTGGTCAGTCTGTACAACTCAATATCATTATTCGAGATCGAACATGTTGGTTACAATAAATCCATTACAACAAAGTAATTATATGAGGGTATTTTTAACATAAGCATAACAAAAAGCGTTTTTCATTTCTTAATCTTTGTGGTATTTCAACCACTAAATTCATGTTTAATCTTTTGTGGTACTAAACCAACTGAATACATTCCTTCCCTAAAGCAAAACTGGGAAACTTCTCACTATATTTACAAGATAGACCTGCATTGGAGTTCCATGCCATACCCTCGACAATTCTAAAACCCCATGGCATCTGTTGGCATCCAACCCCAACATAACAATCTTGTTTGCCCTCTTAACGGATATTTAAAGAAGAAAAAAGAAGAAGATGAAACCATCCAGTCGATCCAAGAGCACAAACAAGCAGGCTTTTACCTCTTAAAAGAAAATGAAAGTTCGACAAAGACAGGAAGTACATAATCAATCACCTTAAAATGATCATATAAATATTCTGTACATGGGTTGGAAAGAGTCGTTGGAGGATGAAATCAGCTTGAGGAGCTTTAAACGAAGATCTCCTGAGCTGAAATTATGCTATGCTGACTGCAAAGTTAAAAGAAGCAGACTGAGCAAAGTTTATCTGGCATACATGGACATATTAGGAAGAAGCAACAAGAAGAAGAAAACCAAAAGGGAAACAAATATACACGTCTGGAAAGAATAAACAGGGTCTTACTGTTCATCTTTATAGACCCGGTAATACTTCTCTGCATGCTGCCGTTGACCAATCAATTGCGCAAACCGTTCATCATGAGTAATGACAATTAGCTGAAAATTTTCCTGCCCTTTTCTGTCCTCTATTATTCTAGAGAGGATCCGAGAATCCGACATGCAGAATTAAGTGAAGTACTTATTATCTATGATGTTATTTCCCGAAAAAGGAACAGAAAAAAATGAAAATAATAATAATTAAAGCAGCACCAATTGGCGTGCATTTGGTAATAGTCAATGTGTTTTACCTTAGAAGAGCAGCAGCCAAACTCTCGGAATTCGGGCCATCCAAGTTTGTTGTTGGTTCATCAAGTGTTAATATTCCACAGTTGAGGCAGAAAGTTTCTGCTAAGGCCAACCGTATAATGAGTGAAGCGAGGACCTACAACATGCAGATATGTCACTGAAGTAGAATGCCAAGAAGTTAGAAAGAATAACAAGATAAAAAGTGGAAGTCATCCTCATTGAGGTACAGGATTCTTTCCATCAGTTCACCTTCTGGCCAGCGCTACACCTTCCTCGCATTTCTAATTCTGCATCACCCGTCTGCATGAGGACCTGAATAGAAACTTAAGATCATCAACATTGGATTTCTGGGGTGGAGGAGCTAAGATGAAAAAGATTACGAGAACAAGCTATTACCCTGTAGCTGTAAGATCTTGTTCCAGCCCCTTCAGAATCTGAATGAATGTAGATGTAATCTATGTCCTGCCCTCTATAAGTTTGCTGCCAGAGTTCTCGAATAATCTTATTTATTTCCTCCATTTTCATTGCGTGAAAACGCATGAGTGCTCTGAATAAAAAGAAATTAAACATAAGAAGCCAACACAATAGCTACTATAAAGCACTTAAATGGATGAGCATCAGGAGCCACCACTGAACTTTTGGCATCTAATTCATAGAGAAAAGAAATATAAAAGACGAGATTTTATGCTAGAAACCAATTTCATGAATTAAATGGGATAGTAAGAGAGACTATTATGGTTATTGAGGTTGAAAGAGTAATGGCTGAATCTGACCAGAATTAGTCCCCAGCAAATGAAACATCAAGACTATATATAGAGAATTTCTCATAAATTGAAAAAAGGGTAACATGTTGAAACTACAGATCTAATAACGACCAGATGAAACATGTTGCAAATTAAATTATGTGAGAATCTCACTTGTCAAGAGCATTGTAGTATCTATCCAGGTCTTTATTCGCCATTTCAGTAGTCTGCCAGAAATAAGATATCAAGTTATGAACACAATGGAAATAACCAAATAACATGAAAATAGGATAAACAAATTTGTAAAGGTACCTTGAGCTGAATTAATTGGTCAAAGTAGCGTTTGTCTATATCCTTGTATTGTGGCTGTTTAAGATCAATCTTATTCTTTGATATATTGCTCTCATACACAGACATTGTTCCACGACACCTGTTTGACTGTAGAAAATATGAAAGTTAGATTCCTCGTGTCAATTCCTTACTGCGACTAACAGACTTACAAGGTTAAATATGTGACTTCCTGTGAAGTACACAAAAAATGTATACTAGAATAATACAGTCAGAACAAGTTCTGAAAGAAGGCTCCAAAGCAAGGAGAGGTAACAAGATACGATGCTACCAGACTACCAGTCTATAAAGATAATAAACGAGAATCCGTCAAAAGCAGCCACACTCATCAAGCAAATGACATGACTGAAATGAAAAGGAAGTCAACACACTAATGGAAAGTAGTGGAGAAGGGGAAGGACCCCCAGAAACTACTGTCATAGAATCAGCTTGTAAACTGCACCTAAATAATAGGACATTGGGAATAAGGAACACAGCAATTATGACCTGTTGCGAAAATATCAGTAAGGTTAAGGTTACCTCCGACAGAAGCCTGTCTCTTTCATGATTTAATTTCACTAACTCAGACTCATTTATCTTAGCACTACCAATCTCTACTCGTCTCTGTTCTAATGACTCAAGCTCCTCGGCCAGCTCATCCACTCTGAACTTTGTTTGCCTATATTTTATGTTGTCATCAAGACTACGTTTCAGCACATCATGCTTGTTCTTGGCCTCCTTGATTTTGTCCAGTTCAATGTAGATTTCCTTCTTTCTTCGATCACAGTTCAAACGCTGAGATTCCGATTGAGACTTTCTCTCTCGGAATTCATCCAAGCGCTCCAGTTTCCTCAGCTCAGTAAACCTGCCAATGGAGAGTGATCAATGAATCCACATGAAAGAATATAGAAAGAAACTATATAGCTCAAACACATACCCCTTTATCTTGTAATTAAGTTTATGTAGTTCTTCAAGATCCTGCTGGAAATTTCTTCTTATTTCATCCTGCTGCTCAAGCTCATGATCAAGTCTTTCCTTCAACGTCTTGTGATCAGCCAAAAGTTTTTCTGCTTCCCTGGATAAGGGACCGAGAGCCTCGTCGAGTTGCTGCAAATATTGGTCAGACTAATTTGTTAAAAAGTTCCAAACAGAAAAGGGAAAGATCACCTATTCCATTCGTCTGTCATGGTCAGTTTCTTCTGCATTATATACGTATCTTATCCCTGTAACTTTAACAGTGATGACCCTATTATCTTATATTTGTAACCCACTTGGAGGCATTAGAGAAACAAAGACATTGTTTTAGGGAAGGGGAAAACTGAAAGTAATGTGAAACTGTCTCTGCAGGTATTCCACAACAAGGAATGACAGGTACAGAACTGAACAGGCCTGACAACTGCACTTTGCTTGGGTTAGGATCCTATTCATCCATAATCTAAATGTAGAGAATCTCAGAAAGCCACTTTAACTTTTAGAAATGCACAAACTAAGGCCTGCATAGGGATGAGTCGTGATACCCCTCAACCTATGGATGTGGCCAGCTGCACTTTGAGAGGAATCTTAGAACCAACGGAGAAGATAAAACCTGCACGATAGTTCATACGTAAATTTTATAAAACTGCTCCCTCTCTCCGGAGTACATGTTACTCTTTCGAATACATACTTTTTTTCCTTCAATAATATTAGTTGTTGACCTCCTCACAAATCATAACACCTTTTTTTTTTATTGTTCTAAATATCACACTTGTGGGAGAGATTTCTTCAGAAGGAGCATGTATAATTGTGCACAAAACAAGAAAAGAAAAGGGAACTTACAGTCAGTAATCCATGTCAAGGTGATAATATATTAAACAGAACCATCAATTCAATTCTTTCAACAAAAACAAAAACAAAAAACCATCAATTCGATGGGTTACCTTCTGCTCAAGCTCAATTTGACTTTTGTCCTCCTCGAAACGATCGAGTTCCTCCTCCACTTTCTTGACATTTTCCAATGTGTTAGCTGCTTTGATTTTCTCCTCC
The DNA here is from genome assembly GCA_038025085.1 of Tetragonia tetragonoides. Taxonomy (NCBI): domain Eukaryota; kingdom Viridiplantae; phylum Streptophyta; class Magnoliopsida; order Caryophyllales; family Aizoaceae; genus Tetragonia; species Tetragonia tetragonoides. The sequence goes on from CM076152.1 coordinate 39,982,582, forward strand.
CTCAGAGCATGCCATCGTAGTTGTAGGCTAGAAATCTCATTCGCCGTAAATAGTTGTTCTTCTCGTAACTTGTCAATGTCATTTTGCAAACTATCCCTGTTGACCATACAGAAACGAACAATATAAAATCGAGATGGAAGTGCAAAACAAAATGTCATATAAGATGTAAAGCCAGGCACCTATACTACCAAGCTAGCAGAAAGAACAAAAACAAAAACGAAAATGAAAATGAAATAATGTTAGGGGTTACTAATAATCTCATTATCTGTATAGAATGTGAAAAGATGAAAGGTTCTGCATCTCAAGGATTCCCCAGATGGAAGTCACAGCTTTGAGTCGACTATTATTACTGATTCTATTTTATAGGCTCAAAGTCAAACCTTCGTTAACTTTTTTAATAAATAAAGAGAAAGTGTTATTAATAGTAATATAAACAGTATTACATCCTAAGACAACAAGCAGTCCTCGAAAGGAATCTATTTACAAGTCATCCCAGTGAAGCATAACCTGTGTAACCAGATAGCTATGGAAACACCCAGCAGCCTTAGCCCACAAGGAGGCTAAGTAGATTCAAACCTTCCTTAATATAAAACCGTCCAAACCTCAAACTCATTACCATTGATGTATAGGTTCATTGTTTCATCATATGATAACTGTAAATTCATCAATTTTTTAATCCTACAAATTCATAATATGATGAATGTAGATTTTATTTTATTTTTTTTATGTTAATGAATCCATTTGTTTATTAAGGAGTACAATGAAGTTACAGTTATAGACTAATGAACTTGCTTAATGAATGTGTAGTTACAACTTACAACATACATAGTAATGAATTTGAAAAAAACTAAATGATCAAAGAAGAGGTAGAAGATCTAAAAAGTGATGAAGCTACCCTTATAGTGCAATGAGTATGTAGGCCTAAGCTGATAAATCTGTGCATTGATATTAATGAATTTCTGGTTTGTACGGTTTGTAGTTTTGTATAATATAATGCATATATATATATATATATATATATATATATATATATATATATATATATATATATTGCCTAAGAAATAAAATGCAGAAATAAAATTCAATGTCATGTACTTTGTGCTCTGCAGTGTATTAAGCTCTGACTGAATTTCCGTCACAGATTTAACACCCAGTCCTCGAAAGTCAAGTATATACTCCAAATTTTCAACTTGCTTTTGCAGGTTCTGCATCTCAAGGAAAAGCCTGTCTGCTGTCTCTACAGGCTGCACCAGGGCCTCAACTGAATCCTTCTCAGCCTTTACTTGGGAAACTATACCTAAGATCTACATGCACAAAAAACAAAAACAAAAAAAAAAGGAAAAAGGTTAGAATAAGCATCATAACTTACACGGAAAAAATTCAAACTATCAGCTCATCTTATAATGGGCCATTAAGATATGCCACTTCAATCTCAACAGAACTTGAAGAATATAAATGCAATCTTAAGTTCCCTGCATAATATAGAGTTGAGTGCATCCTCTCCAACTGCTAAAACCCAAAAGACAGGTGGGCAAAGATGCACCTTCAGAACTCATATGTCCAATCAAGAGAAGTTTAGACTACACTGGGAGATATATGATAGATACATCAAGACGTTAATCAATAAGACACCCATAAGATAATATTCCCTCCACCTTGGGATAAACCATCAAGATTAGGAGGTATTGCATTGACCAAAATACATACACTTGATAATAATCTAAGTTTCATTGTCTAATCTATAAAAAGAAAACAATCCACCTGTTATCATTAGGTTTTTTTGTTTTTTTTTTGAGAAGAACCTGTTATCATTAGTTGTGAAACTACAAGGGTAAATGAAGGATAATAATGGATATATACTACCAATATTTATTAAAAATTTTAAAAAATATATCTACTTATTTCTGAATCAAATAACAACAGAATGGAGGGAGCACCAAATAGTGCTTCATTGGTAAACTGAGATATTGATCAAATGATCAGTATGCAGAGAAGAAAGAATCTCTTTCAGGATAGAAAATATGAATCTGCTAGCAGAGGGGCATTGAAAACCAGACATGTAATTGCGGAAAGTTGGACATAACCAGCAAAGAAGTTTACATCATCAAGTGCCTGTGTCTTCTGCTCCAAATCTGTTTTTAGTCCTGCTAAAACTTTCTCAGCTTGAGGGATTGTCTCATTACCAATTTTAACACATTCTTCATACACCACCCGAAGTTTGTCCAACTGCTGGAATATTGATTCAGCCTTTGAAAAGTCAGCTTCCAACTCCTTCATACGCTCTACAGTATCAGAGTCTGTGACTTTTTGCTATGAAAGACACCAACAAAAAAAGGCACCTCAAAATATGAAATCCGAAATAAACAACACCTTCAGAAAAGATAAGTATAAGAAGTTTTGCCTTGCAATATTACCTTTTTGATAAATTCATCCTCTTCCTCAGCAGAAAACGGACGTTTACAGCAAGGACACATATGATGAGCTCGAGCAACAATTTCAAGCTGATCAAACATTTCCTTCATACCAGCTTCTGAACTCAATCGACTGCATAGAGCCAATCAGATCATTTAATACATAAACACAAGGATGCCATCCACATACACAGAACATATAAAAACCATAACCTTTTCCGGTGATCTCTTTTCTCTTTGGCCTTAGCCACGGCTTGAATATAGGAATCAATGCCAAAGGACTGCTGATCCAATGATTGCAGTTTTGACTGAATGATTCTTTTCTTAGCTGCATTGGTTGCAACAGAAGAAAAATGCAGATATTTAGACAATTATATGAGAGCTCATTTAATACTGAGGCTCTATGATAGGCAAGAAAACAGCACTTTCCATGGGTGAGTATCTTTCAAAACTCCATAAATTGACCTACAGCCAAACACATCTTAATGCCTCTAGTCAGAAATTTTCATACTTCCTTGTATAAAGACATCATTTCAAGTAAGAGATGGTTCTGGTTCAGCAGAAAAAAAGGTAAGAGATGGTTCCCGCATGAGAAAGGTAAAACCCCATATCAATCATGATTCAAAACCCTTTAAGACATTCTCAGACCTCTTGTAAATTGACACTACAATCACATTTTAAAGATTACAATGAATTGGCAAAATAAGCTTCAGATTACAGTACTGCATGAAATGCAATGAATGAACAGAAAATCTGTATCGCACACCATTTTTCGTTTTATATAGTGTGGCTGTTTGGCTTCCACCGCTTTGCCCAGCTAATCCACAGGCCTGAAGTTAAAAGGGTAGGAAAACTTCCAGTGGCCCTAAGGGGGCTCGAACCAGTGACTTCTGGAATAGATCTCAGAGTTCTTACCAACTGAGCTACCCACTCAGGGCTCTATACACACCATCACATTAGTATTCAACTGAGGGAACAAACATGACGATAATGTCCTGCTCACCCAGAAGTGCTAATAGTCCACTTTAAAGAAAGGAATGTATGTTGAACCTATAATATATTTTACAAGCTTATAAGAAAGTAATGTGTCTATGCTATAATATTAACCATAGATGACACCACCCAGTGAGATGCACATCAGACTTACATTCCATATCAGTTCGATGTTTGTTTAAACTGTTGCTGACTTCCTCGATTTTCATCTTTAACCTACTAACTTCATTTTCAGCTTCACGAGACTTCAAGTTAAGGTCATCAAACTCCGTAGCAGTAGACCTGATAACTTAAAAATCAAAGCTCAAACTGTAACCTGTGGATGTTAAGCAATGCACAAAAAAATATGCTGTTTCGGAGGAAGGTTGTAATTTAATTTGACCATGTAGTCCTGGCAATTAAACATAAAACCACAACATTACTAATTTGCCTATTTCCTTTTCAAGCATAGTGACTAAAATAAAATAAGTTGCCCATTTCACTTTTCTGGCTCCCTTATGTCCGTGTGCTTTGCTTGGAGAGCGGGTTACTTATCTAGCTACACTATGGCTAGGTCGCAAAGACTTTGATTAGTTATTAAACGTCTGGAATCAAAGAAATGGGCTGATTTGTTTTTTTTGTTTTTTGCACAGCGACATAAATTTTATTGAGGCAACTTATTGCCAAAAACCAACTCAATACAATCCTAGAGCCCATTGAGGCCCTCCACACTATATACCATTTACCATGAGTATGACACTATGACTATGCTGTCTATATGATCTATACAAATATTGCCCTATGCCCCTAAACAGTTTGCATCCTTGCATACAGTATACTCCACCAATTAACACATTTCTTGGCTAGGATGTCTGCTTCTGCATTTCTCTCTCGAATTGTATGACAGATCTGACAAGCAAGAAGAGCTGTCACAACATGGTCCATCTCCTGGAAGGATTGCTAGTTTGCCACCAGATCCAAAGTCGTTGTGTGTCCTTTTGTAACCAAGTTACCACATTGACAGAATAGCATTCGATCAACAATTTTAGTTAAAAATCGGCTGATTTGTAATTAGACTTATGCTAGAGGATACCTTGCCGACTTTGCTGTAATTTCAACAACCCAATATGCATTCCCCCAGGGCGGGGTCTGCGGAGATCCAAAGGAGTCGCCTAGAAGAGAGGCTGTTCCCAATAGACCCACGAAAGAAATTTTAAAATTCGGAGACAGTTGAAAACATTTGAATACTTGAATGCAAGCACGAATAACGCAAAAACTCATATAAAGACAGTTACGTTTTAAACAAAAAGTGTTGCTTTTGGACCAAAAATTATTACTTAATTATAATCTGTTTTGCTGTGGAACAAGAAGTGTTACTTTCCAAACAAAAAATGGTACAATTTAAATTAAAAGTGTTATTTTTACCGTGAAACGGTCTTACACAAGACCTTTTGCATGAATTAATGTATATATCAAATGAAAGAGTAACCAAAAAGACTAAAATACCAATGAATAGATAAATAACCACACAAGTATATTAATAAAGCTATAAAACAAGACTCTAGAGGAGAAAAATAACTTAAAGCAAAATGCAAACTACAAAGGAAAAGGTCCCTAGAATCATCTATCTAGGATCCAATACTCAAATCCTATCACGCCAAAGTTTACCTATTAAGGGTCATGTCCTCGATAATCCCTACACCAAATTTTATTTTTATTTTTTTAGATAAGAAATTTTTTATTAATGAATCAATGAAAGAATACAAAAAGGTGGAGGACAAGAAGTCCTCAAAAGGAAAACAAAAACATATCTACAAGTCCCGCCACTGTAGCTGGACAAGTGTAAGGGGAACACTCTTGAAGGCCAATTTTTATATGGTCTCCCTCTTCTTCTCTTACAACCCATAAGTTCAATCTTCTCGCACCTCCTCACTGGAGTGTCTGGCTGCTTCCTCTTTTCATGTCCAAACCACGCATCTTATGCTCAATATCGGCCATAACTCTTAAGTCTTACCACTACATTCCTAACCATATCTCTTCTTGCAAGGTTGCACATCCAACAAAGCATCCTTATCTGGGTCACCAACACTTTTGAACCTGAGCCTGCTTAACAAGCCAGTACTCGGCTGCTTAGAGCATGGCCAACCTAGTTGTGCAATAGCATTTACCTTTCAATTTTAATAGTACTCGCATGTCAACAAAACTCCTTAGGCACCCATCCATTTTAGCCATGCCGCTTTACTCGGTGAACTGTCCCTCTAGATGATAGATACCAGATACCTATTACCTACAACACTCTGTTCGGCATAACATCAGCACCATCCAGATCCGTGGAAATTATGCCCCCCGTGAAGTTACATTCCAAATACTCAGTTTTCGTTCTTCTCAATGTAAAGTCCTTCAACTCTAGAGTCTCCCTTCAAAGATCTAACTTTTCATTAACACCTTCTCTTGTGTCATCTACCAAAACAATATCGTCCGCAAACATCATAACACCGTGGCCGTGGCCCGTGTCACATCTCCTTGGATAGTCTTACTGAGCTCATTTATTAATGTTGCAAACAGGAATGGGCTCAACGATACACCTATGTCTATAGATAAAAGCTCCATATCTCCTCATGTTATCCTCACTCTACTCTGGACGCCTGACATATCCTTAATAACTCGTATATAGGCAACCAGAACCCCTTAGCTTCGAAGCACCTCCATAAGATTTCAATAGGGACACGGTCATAAGCCTTGCTAAATCGATATATATCATGTGCAAGCCCCCTTTATTTGTCTCAGTAATACTCCATCATACATGTAACAAGATGTATTGCCTTTGTTGTGGATCTCCCTCGCATGCAACCAAAATGGTTTCTCTGAGATAAATGTTACCTCTCTCACTCTCTTCTCGATAAACATTCCCCATATCTTCATGGTGTGGCTAAGTAGTTTAATACCTCTATGGCTATTACACCTTCCTATGTCTACTTCATTCTTGTCCAATGGGATTACGCGTATCTTCGTGGAAGCATCACGTTGGAACTCTTAACTACCAATGTTAAACCTTCTTCTCCAAAGCTCTTTCACACATCAATAGGTACTCCTCATAAGGTCCTATTGTCTTACGACTCTTCATCTTCCTCAAAATTCCTTAGACTTCTTCCCTCATGATACGACGACAATAAGAGTCATTACAGTATTGCTTTGATGATGCAGGAGCAAGTTCAGTGCGGTTCCTGGAGTTTGGGAGGGGAAAGGGAGGGAGGTACTTTGGCATTGTGCGGTCTTTGCTATTATTTGGTGCCTTTGGTAAGAGAGGAACGCCCGGGTCTTTAATGGCATGACCATGTCAGTAAATTTGGTATGGGATAGAGTCACTTACCTAGCGTCGTTATGGGCTAGAGCTACAAGGGCTTTTAGGAGCTATTCTATTACTCAAATCCAGCGTGACTGGGGTGGACCTGGACTAATTTTGTAAGAAGACTCCTCTTGGAGGACCACTTCTCCTCTGCTGTATTTATCTAAAAATATCAAACCATCATATCAACCTAGCCTTAACTCACGTACGTGGTTTAAAAACATGATCAAGATATACAAAGCAATCAAAAAAGGCAAACTACACACTTTCTTGGGATGCTACGGATGCAATGCACATGTTATCATAGATAAGAAGCTTGTGAATAACCTTAAAGATTGAGTAATTTCCTTTTTCAAATCCTTGTCTGAGGGGAGTCTCCCTTTTAGAACTTCTCGGATCTTATCCTTGTTGTCATCTATTCTGAAAAGGACACCAGAATATGTCAGTTTCAAAGGAACATCATAATACGGCAGCACAATTTTACATTTTTAACTAAACTAAACATCCAGAAGCTTCAAAACAATTGAGTCATTCTAAACTGACAATTTTTTGAACTTCTTCTTGTTATTCTCTAATTCTGATTTCCTCAGAGACAATTTAATTCTATTCTCCGAATCTGTAGCCAACGCATCTCTTTCTCGTCTCAGAGATTTAAGCTTCTGCTCTATGCTGTACACCTCACTTTGCTTTCGGAGTATATTTGTTTCAAAATCTCTTTCAGCAAATAGGCTTGTCTTCCTCTCCACCTCAAGTCGCTACAGTAAACAAAATACGAGGCATATATGTCAATACTACAAATTGCCTAGCTGGAATAGTATTATGGAACACAGAAAGTCACGTAGTATGGTGGGAAGGAGAGAAAGATGCTGTAGCGTCATGCTTACTTTGCAATCATGTGGTGCATATAATTGGAGAGGAATGCATGGGCGTTCACAGGGGTATTCGGTTCCTCATGTGGTGCTTTGGGAGAAGGTCACATACCTAGCTTCTTTCTGGGCTAAGGCTAAGGGGGCTTTCGGGATTATAGGAACGTAACTGGAGATATTTGTAATTTTTTTAATTGTGGAGAATACCTTGTCCTCTATCTTGCTGTACATCTTATATTTGATCAATATACTTTTTCTTTATCTACAAAAAGAAAGTCACGTAGATATCTTACCGTATTCCTTTCTTTTTCGTCTATGTGAGGGAGATCGACATCAGACAACATATCTTCATACGATTTACGCTCACTCTCCTTGTCCTCAATGCGTCTCAAAGTGCTATTCTGCAAGCAAGGAAAAACCATAACACCCGAGAATTAGAGAAAATTAAGGAAAAGTTGTCAGGCACCCCCTTATAGAACAAAGTATTTGTGAAAACCCCTTGTAAGAAATTCCTTAGCTAATACCCTCGTTCAAGATAAGTCCGCCCTGGTCATGCACCCTCTTAGGCCTCAGCCCCTTTGAAGCGCTTTTTCGCCAAGAAGGGGTAGATGGATGAAATGCCCTCATGTATGAAACATACGAGGCATTTAATCCACCCACCATTCTAAGTCAACAAGTCAACAGTTACAATTGAATTCAACAGGATTACTACCTGCCCACATCACACCCAGAAACCAAAACCGCCAACAGAAAGGAAACCAATTTCAAAAAAAGAGGGGTCTTTGGCTTGCTAGAGAAGGCACCGGAAGTTAAAGAAGTGTCACTGACAATCTCTTTGACCAAGTAGACATAGGCGAAGCCACCTTCACCTATCTACATGTTAGGAGAGTGAAGGTAGTTCAGGGGGGTGCCAAAGTTGAAGTATAGCCAGATGGCCCCATGATCCTGATCCTGTTCTTGTTGATCCATGCATCCCCACCTCATTAAGCAGCTGCCCTGAGTGTACCCCATCTTTTTTGCTTCCTCTTCTTCCCTGCTCCCCACTTGATCTTCCCTTCTCACGGGTGGATCTCTCTCCTCCCCAAAGACACTCACTTTCCCTGGTCGGTATCAGAACTGATCTAAAAAAATTCATGCTGATCAATGATCAATTTGATAATTTAAATACATAAATGGTTGTGGCACTTGTTTGTTCAAGATCAAAAGCCCTAGCCACTGGCCATGTGTTTAAAGTTTTTTTGTTTATTAGGCTTTCAAAAAAATTAATTTGGAGGAAGTGGGGAATGGTGGACTGGATTAATACCTCATGTGCAAAATTTGTCCATCAACCCCTTTTTGGGTCAGAAAGCGCTTTACAGGGGGCTGGAAGGGGGCATGGTTAGGTTGAACTTGTCTTAAAAGTGGGTATTCAGAAATATTTGGTTTTATAGGGGCGTTCCAGGCAAATTTTCATATCAATCAGAATAAGTAGATCTTTTTTTAACATGGGTATCTGGCCTTTGCCCAAGTAATCCCATGGGGCCTGAAGTCAACAATCAGAAAAAGTTATAGTGACCCTGAGGAGGCTCGAACCTTGGACCTCTGAAACAAATCTCAGAAGTCTTACCAGCTGAGCTACACTTACACAGAGGAAATGTTTGCATAACTACCTTCAGCTCTTCTTTCGCTCGTTTTTCCGCTTCGAGATTCTTTCGACGGCTATCAGCAGTTCTATAGCATTCCCATGCTGTGCTAATTTCTTTAACATTTGATTTCTGAAAAAAAAAAATCATTTTAATCTTTTATAACCTGGAAAAGATGTCCTAGGAAAAATATGAAAGGAGGTACTTATTACGAATCATAGGCATATATAAATATGCAAATAGAACAATGCTGATTTCTTGTGGTGAAATCCCACAACACAGAAACAAGTACTAATAAAAGTTAAATGACACAAACTGAAAGTTGCAATGCAAGCCCTACAAAGTTCACCAAACTTCAAATCCTAAGTCAACCAGCACAATCAGTAATGCTTCACATCTAACTCCTCTTTGGATATCAGAGATAATGTAACAGGAAAAAAAGAAGCTACACAGATAAGAGGAAGGATAAGATTATACTCCAGGAAGCTATGATATAAAAAAAAAAAAAAAAAAATGATGTATAACAAGCCACTAGCACAAAATCCAGGAATGATGTATGAATAGCCTAAAAGACCAGCAAAGATAGCCATAGGAAACTAATATAAAATTTTAAATAACTTTCTAAACCTTACAAGAATCTAACAACAACAACAACATTACCCCAGTGCCTCCAAAGAGGCTCCCGCCTAGGCAGGGTGGGGGGGGGGTCGGTTGTACGCAGCCTTACCCCTATGAGAGTCTCACAGAGAGGCTGTTTCCGTTTGACCCGAGATCCGAAGTGCGACGACCATCGGCAACTTCACAATAAATAAGAAGCGCTGACAGTTTTATGAGCCATTTTGCTTTAGTCCATTATATTCCAAAGCCAAAAAGTAGTAAAGCTTTTGGCTCCAATGGAAATGGTGGACATGAATCTAACATCAAACTCAATTCTGTAATAAAGTCTTGAAAACTTCTTAAACAAAACAAAGGGGCCATGAGCTAGCTAAAAGAACCATGGAAGGTTCGCCTATATGAGCCTGCATCAAGTATAATCAAGAACAGTACCAAAATATGGCATTTTACAAAATCAGCTCAGGAACACCATTACAAGCACCAAGAGTGAATCAAAGAGAAGTGCACCCAAGCTTAGCTTTGACAATTACTACAATGCTTAACACAAATAACAGGCCTCATGATCTCCCTAAGAACCATGGTTCAGACTCTCAGTATCGGTTGCGATCGCGAGAACGGTGGCGATGTCAGAAGTGGACTGATGCCAGTGACGCGGGATCAAGTTGTGTCCATCGCAGCATGAATTTTGGTATTGGCCAATTATTGGCTGTATCAGTCATTTATCGGCTATGTATTGGCCTTGAAAAAGCCGTGTACCGGACGTATCGGACACACTGTTACGCACTGGGATATCGTGTATCGACAACCTTGAAAACCATTACGTCGTGTATCGGACTGGTATTTTCTACCATAACCTCTACGAAAGTGCAGAATGAGAAATCACTAGTACCTGCATGTACATTTGACCAGGTGCTACAGGGGGGGCCAAGTGAGTTACCATCATGGCTAAATACAAAAAAATGGTTCTTCTGTGGCAGGTTAATGGGGGGTGTTGGCCCAGCAGGGTCATTGGGAGGCAGCTGTGGAGAGAGGGAGGGGCAAATAATAACAGCCCGTGCCTGGCAGCAGGATGGAACCGCCGAAGACGACTTATGACCCATACATCAGCAAGATTCCTGTGTTATGTTTTTATGCCTTCTGTTTAAGTCAGTTCAAAACACATAAGCGAAATTTGGTAAATAACCACTACACATGACGAATTTGAAGCATTATGCCGTTATGCCAATCTAATCGCCTATTTGGGTTCTCCAATTCTCAATATAAGGGAGGTAATCATAAGAATACTTCTCAGTAAAATAGAACTAGATAAGGAGCAATTACATATTAGTGAGTGTCAAAGATACAGCAAAAGAGGATAGGATAGCCTCTACAGAGAAACTAATAAATGGCCCTGCTGTTTAGACCATAAAGAAGCTAGGTTAGCGACTCAATCACAAAGCAACCTTGGGGAGATAGAAGACCTAGAAAGATGCGCAGATTCCTCTTGAACCTTAGACAACCATATCACTCCCAGGATACTATAACGCCACAAAACCCCTTCGGCTTCCCCCTCTCAAAACTCACAACACAAATCTCTAAGTAAGAACTTCATAACCTTTTTGTCTGTCCTAGTAGAAGTAGAACTGAAAACAAACTTTAGCTGTTCTATTCTTACAGAATGAACAGGTAACAGGTCATTCTAGACATTTGTTCGTTACATTTTTATGAATACAGAATACATCAAATATGATGATACTGAAAGGACCAGTGGTGGTGCAGCTGGTGCTTGGTGGGCGAACAAGAGTGAAGTTGCACTCTCTGCCATTAGATCTCTATCTCATGACCCTCATGTGTTCTTAATTCTCATTTTAACCCTCTGTTCTCATATGATCCTAGACATATACAGATTACAAAGCTTAATATGTTTATATAAAGAAGAAACAAATAGTATGGCTCCCAGAAAATACAAGGAAAAAGCTTTTTAAACTATATAGGGTATCGACACCAAGTTTTCTGTTCTCAGTCTAACTGTGTTAAGAACCATATTTTCAACAGGATCTGCCTCACAAGGTCATGTCCAGCCTCCACAATTGCAGATTAAAGGGCAAATTTTATATTCTAAAGGGAAGAGAAATCAGGCAATATATGCTTGGGTCATTGCAATAATACTCACATCCATAGCACCTAAAAGGGCAAGCAAAGGGGACTACAAAAAAATTGACCTTCTTGTCCTGTAAATCATTCTCCAAATCAACCCTTCTAGCATTTAAACGACTTGTACTGCTCAAAGCCATTTCATCGCTGAAGAGACCGCTTGGAACAGCACCCAGATTATGCTTAGCAAAGAGGTTCTGTATTGTGGAGTTTCTTTCATTCTTCAGTGACGCATGAGCCTGAAGCAAAAGGTGGGACTCCATCAACATGAAATCATATAAAACAATATCTGAATACTAGAGAACAAATTCAATAATTTAAATTTCACAGAATATAGACTTACATCTGCTTCAGCTTGAAGTTTGCTAATCTCCATAATATACTCGGTTATTTTCTCGCCAAGTATCTTACTCGTATTCTCCAGGTCATTCTTCTCTCTTTCCAGTTTGCTAATTTGGGAATCCTGTATAGCAATTTTCTCATCAAACTTGACCTTCCCTTCCAGCAGTTCCTCATAATTTTCTGACAATATCAAAAATAAAAGTATTACAGATTGTTAATGCTGATGTTATAGCATAAAATAGATATAAAAGACATTAACAACTCATCGTGATTCTACTTTTTCTTTTTTTCGTTATTTTAGATACGTAAAGTATTTATTAATGATTGTCAGCAACTCTTGCTTTTTTATAGACAGCAACAGACCTTCCATGTCGAACTCAAGAGCTTGAAATATTTGCTCCTGCTCTTCAAACAGAATGCTTCTTGTAGCGCTCTTTTCTGTTATCTGGTCCTGTAATTTAATTAACTCTTTTTGTTTGATTTCAGTATAATGTATCTTAGCATCAACGTCGTTAATTTCCCTCTCCAGCTCCTGCATTTGAATTTTTAAAGATTCTGCCCTTTCCTGATCTTGAGCAATACTTTCCTTAAGCTGCCAAAGAACAGACCCATAAAGACGAGACACCACAATATCTCAAGGCAACTAAACATTGATGCTTCAAGCTACATCAATAACATCTTTTTAGATCACCAAAAGCAATAGCAGAAAAAGTCCGGATATTGTATGAGGTTCATACAGACAGAATGATCACATAGTAAGCAACTAGATACAAGCAGAGTAGGTCAGGATTGAAGAAGAGCCCAAGAAGAGTTCCGTTTTGATCAGGATGTTTTGGACTGTTTCTATGGCGTACACCAGTCCCTTTCAAAAGAAATGACGTAAAGGCAAAAACAACATGAGCAAGAAACAAAAAGGTGGGGAAGCTGATACAGAGAAGAACAATTTCTCCTAGGAACCTCTGTCCAGAAAGAAGAAAGGATCATATGCCACTTTCTAAATCACCTATAGCAAAAGCAACTTGTTTGGGAAAAGGGCAGCCATAATAAGAGATCTGCAACCACTCACAACATATGAGCTCAAAGGCAAACACCATAAATCGGATACGGATATCTGCTCCACTTTAAAGCGGATATCGGCTTACCCCTTGTGTGAAGACCTCATGTGACAATAGAGGAAACTCATCCTCAACCGCAATAGTGAACAAGAAGCAATCCAACCTAGAAGAAGCATTTCAATGCCCGCTGAAGCTCCATGTAAAGTGTGCATTGTGCAAGGGGGGATCCTGCGTGCACTCCATAATAACTGCATCAAAATTTCTCGTCTCCCACCCCAGCTGAACCGCCAATCTCTCAGGGGACAGGATTAAAATCACCTCCTACAATCCATCCTGGGGAACAAAGGCCCGCTGTCATTACGGATGCCTACGTGGGCCATAAAGCAACGTAAACCACCACTCCCCTCTTCTACGGACCTCCAAACACACCGTTGCAGAAAAGGACCCGGAAATGACATCAACCATCAACCTAGTATCCCAAACCACCAAAAGCCCCCGAAGAAGGCAACACCGCCCAATCCTTATCCCTAGAATCCCAGCAGCTTCTCACAAAAACAGAATCAACCACTTCCACCTTCGTCTCCTGTAAAAACACCACACTCCGAAGAGGCTTTATTAAGGGTATCTCACCATATACCTCTTATCCCTCCTAAGTCCTAGCCAACCTATTCGCATTCCAACTCAAAATCTCCATAAAGACCGACCATCACCCGAGCCCTACGGTTCCTCTCCTTACCGTAGCTAGCACTACTCTGAAGGTTGTGAAGCTCCTTCTCCGATTCCTCTTCTTACCCGTTTGCCGAGAAGGCTCTGTGTCACACACACGAACTGACACTTCCTGCCCGGTTACATCAAGCAATTGAAACTGCATTCGCCAAGCAAGGCCTGCGGGTCACATCATCGCCGTCCCCTAATAAAGGGGTAACCTCAACTACACCAACAGAAGAACCAGCTCTGCCATGCACAGCTGGTGTTCTGCAACCAGCAGGAAATAGATCACCTGTTCAAAAGCAGCTGGGGAATCAAAAAGATTAGACTCCCCAACGTTCAACAAATTAACCTCATCGTTAAGACTGGATCAGATATCCTCCCTCTCTACCTCCTGCAGACTATTAATCAGTAATCCCTCCTCAACATCATCAAAGTTGCTGAGAAGACCATCCTCATCCTCATCCTCACAATTGTCCAGATTAGTAGTATTAGCCATACCTGCCACCCCCAGTCACCGGCCGTGCAGTCCCTAAGAACTGTATCATTGACACCCATCGGAAGGGGCAAAACATAGCCACTACCTCGACAAGTATGCACCCACCACCCAGGACTATTACCTCTCCACATAGAAGTCGCTCCTTGCGCCCAGCAAAGGAATTCCGCTTGACTCAGCCACAGATCAAACTTCTTCCCCAGATTATACTGCACCAGATGATAAAGATAAAGCGCTTATTCTCAACTCTAAATATAGACCCATAGCCAATGAACACTCTACTCTAAATTTGGACAGGCTCCCAAAGCCCTACCCACCGGAGGTGTTCAGTGAATTCTCTGATGACCTGCCCCACCCTAGAGAAAGAATCCTATAGCGAGAACATATTACTCCCTCCATAAAGCCCAAGCCATAACATCACAATGCAAGAACAAATGTAACAAGTCTCACTATCTTAGTCAGATTTGGCAGTTCACACACACATCCTGAGAAACAGAGGCAGCATCCCCTCTGTAACGTATCATGAATGTTCACCTTACCTAGCACGGTGGCACCAAGGCCCAAATGATTACAAAAGCACACACCTTGAGGGGAACCATAACTTCCAATAAAGTTGGTTGTCGGGAAGAAGGGATATAGTGAAGGAAGGTAAAATGTTGGGAAAAGGACTTCCAATGGAGGAGTCCCTAACCCACACCGAAAGTCATCAAGGGTGTGACATCTCCTCCAAATGCCACTTATAGGGTTTTTGCGTATTTGGAGGTCCCAATAACCACCATCGTTGCAATAGACAACTGAGATCGGTACCTTGTGCAATGTGGATAATAGGAAAACCCTTTGGCGTTATGAATTATAACTGATGCATGAGCATTAGCATAGGGAACAGCCCAGGAAACAAGCAAGAGAGATCGACTCATGTTACACCAAACAAGAAGTCCAGGCATCCAAATTTAGGGATCTTGCTCATTTTTGGCACCACATCCTTAGGAATTATTATTATAATTGTTTTTTAATATAATTTTTGATAAAAGTAACACAAAAACTTATATAAGACGGTCTTTCTGTAACTTTTGGTGAGACGGGGGTCCCTTTTCAATGAAACAATAGTCACTGGTCACTATAAGTAACCCCTACATTTCTAAAAAGTGACCCCACTTTTTTGTGAGTTGTTCTCATACAAGACTTGCTCTTTTAATCACAGTAGATTTATGAAATATAGAATTTGGTTAGGATTACGAAAGTTGTTTGCTAGGGGAACAAGGCTACTGAATAGCTAAAAGTTTCCTAGCTAAAATTAGGAAACTTAGTTTCAGCAGATTAGGAAAATCCTTAGGAAGATTCTAGGTTATTTCTTTTCCTAATAGGCTTAGGATTTATTTTCCTTATATACACAGCCTATTATAATCATTTTTTTTATAGATTTGAGTGATTTATACAGAAAACGCTCTCTTTGTGAGTTGTGAGTTGTGAGTTCAACATGAGTGTAAGATTTTCTTTGCAAGTTCCTTGAATTTTTGTTTGCCTTTGTGGCTTACACCCGATAATTCTCTTGATATCTTTTGTGAGTTGAGTAATCAAATCCTTGTTTGATTCCTAATCTAAGTTAGAGGTTGAGCAAGTTCAGTTAATTGTTTCATAAACCCAATAAAACCCAAAGAACTTGTCTTTATTTCATTTTAACTTATTACCCCGCCAGTTACCTCCCCATACACATTATTTGCTGCCAATGGGAGACCCAGTAACTACTGTTTGTATTAACTCAATAGAAACTTATTACGTTGCTTACTAGGTCAAACATGAGTTCCATGCGGATCCATAAATATTATGACTTTTCGTAGAAAGTGCTACTGAAATTCATGCTAAGGGCTTGTTTACTTGGAAGTAATTGCGATTACAATGTAATGCCCCATTTATAGAGTAAAGGTGGGTTGGAAAAGGAGGGAGGAGGAGGAGGAGAGAGATGGGAAAAGTGAGATTGATTAGTAATTCGAGTGATGGATAGGAAAGGGTTTGGAGGGAGGTGGCGCAATTGGACGCCTGCCCTTGGAGGTTCATTTCTGGTCAGGTTCAATATGGGTAATGGCAATCGGGTTTGGTTAGGAACTTGTCTCTCTCCTGACTCCTGAGTGTCCTCCACTCTACCTCTCTCGTCCCTACGGACGATTCTCAGACTTGGATTGGGGACTCTTCTGGGGTCTTCTCTTGCAAGTCCTTCCTCCATTAGCTTGGCCTTCTTTCACAGTTTCCACACTTCCCACTATCCACTTATATTTGGATGTCTAAGGTCCCTTTCAAGGTCTGTGCTTTTGTGTGAACCTTGGTGCTCGGTAGGTTGAACACCTACGACATGGTGCAACGTCGGAGGCCTGGTTGGTCACTTTTACCGAATTTTTGTGTGACAAACCGTCATGATGAGGAGGATTATTTGCATTTGTTTGTGTTGTGCGAGTTTGCTAGATCCTTATGCAATAGATTGTTGAAAGGAGAGAGTTTTGTGTGTCCTGCCACGGTGGGGGATTTCTTACACCTATGTTTCGCAACAATGAGGAGAGGTAGAGAGGGGAGGTTGTTATGGAGATGTGCGTGTATGGCCTTACTGTGGTGCATCTGGTTGGAGAGGAACTCGAGGGTGTTCTCCAACTGTGGGAATACCATAGATTATGTTTGGGACCATGTGGTCTACTTGGCTTCCCTTTGGGCTAAGGCGGTGGGGGCTTTTAAGGGTGTTCCGCTCACTTTATACAGCACTTGGCAAGATTTGAAGTTTTTATTTGTTATGAGGATTCCTTATCCTCTTTTTTGTATTCTTTCAAGATTTGATTAATAAAAAGTTTTCTTATCTAAAAAAAATGATTTACATCATCCAATGTAATAACAATTGTCCAACTCCAGCCCATGTAAAGATGATTACATGGGATGATGAAATCAATCTCACTTTTCATCTCTCTCCTCCACATCCTTCCTTTTCCATGTGACCTTAACTCTTTAAAATGGTTGTAACCACCATTGCTACCAAGTAAAGGTGGGAAGGAAAAGGAAGGAGGGGGAGGAAGAGAGATGGGAAGAGTGGGATGATTGCCCAACTCTATCCCATGTAAAGAAGATTACATGGGATGAGTTAATCAATCTCACTCTTCTCATCTCTCTCCTCCCCCTCCTTTCTTTTGCACCTCCCATTTACTCCATAAAATGGTGTATTACAATGTAAATGTAATCACCATTGCTACCAAGTAAACGACACCTAAGTGCTTAGCATTGTCCGAGGTCGTAACCTTTACCCCGGACTTGGATGTATGACTACAAAAAGTCAATACTCTGAATTCTAGAGATTAAAGGGATGTTTTGCTTTGATAACTATAAACCCCAGAATTAAACTCCCTTATTTGGTGGCCTTAGATTTGTTGCCTTCAGACTTGAAAGAAACAAACTGTGCACACATGGACAGTACAGACACCAACTTCTCCACGCCCAAAGACTTCAACAGGATTACAAGTACAACATGCACACAAATTGCAAAACACAATTATATGTAAAACAGAGGACCAAGAGAACTGCATAGAATGGGACATAAAGATAGGCTTTAAGCACAAACAGAGAACCTTATATGCAGAATCTTTTAAAGTTTGCAGGTGCTCCAACTTCAGTTTATATGTCTTAATTTCCTGCGCTTGCTCCTTGTGAAGCTTCTTGATAACCTCCAAAGCTTTGGTGTATCTGGTCATAAGCCCACACAAACATAGCAAAAACTCATTCCAACTCTCAACTCAGAACTGAAAGGAAAATGTGGTCAGTTCTAAAACGCCAAAATATTATCACTACGGGATTAAGTCATTGGTCATGTCTGCCTTGTTTAAGATAGAGTACTTTTAATTGTTAAAACCCTTAACTTAAGAAGCCCGCCTATGAAAAAAATTAAGTAAATGTCTAATTCACAATTTGAAACCATATCCTTTTTCCATCTTTCTTGCCAAATACCCAATCCCTACTAGCCAGAGCTTAAGAATTAACCCCAGCTGACAATGTGGCATCAGCAACTATTTCTCTTGACAACAAGAGGTAATGGCACGTCATAGATAGTCAAGCCTTTAGAAGGACCACAAGTAGGGCTCTAAGTCCATCCATCCAAACACAGATGGAACTGGTTCGGTGACAATCGTAACCAAACAACAGAAACAAAAATCCCACTAGAACTTCTAGTAGCATGTGTAGCTAAGCTAATCCTGAAGAAGATTAAAAGAAAAAACATATAACCTCTAGAGCTGTATCAGAACATATCTTAGAAAGAGGATGCAACAAAAGTATGCTTATCCTCACCGTGTTGCAGAGAAGATATCATCAAATTTCTTTTTCAGAGTAGAAGGATCTTGCAAAGGCCAGTTGGCCTCATCTTGGTGCACAAATATGACATTTTCCAAAATAGCCTTAGAAACACCCATTAGTGCGGGGATTTCTCGGTCCATATCGGCACATCTATAGCTGAGGCAAACTTTCTGTAACACAAGAAGAGAAGATAGGACAAGTGGAAAGAGCTTCAGTAGTCAAACTTTGCCTTCCCAACCAATTATATGCATAAGTAAAAATAATGAGACTTTAAGAACTGTAGATGCAACAATGACAACAGCAGCAACCAGTCAGCCACCAGTATTGGGTAATATGTATACAATCTTACTCCAGACCCAAGTCCCAAACAAGTTGAGACCAGTGATTAGTGAGACTGTAAGTTGAAAAACTTCATAAATGCTGTGAGCTATTCAATATAGAACAAGTGTATCAATAATTACAAACATCCAAGATCAACACCAGTTAACCAAACATATTCCTGCATCTCAAACCAGCATGGTACATTTTTTTTAGAGTAAGAAAAAGTATATTGATGAGAATTCAAAGCAGCATGGTATATTAAAACCCTAAACCTTGAGACCCAACTACAACCTACTTCACAGATACGAAGCTACTTGGAATAGCTTGATGATGTGAATGACGTGTAATGCTGGTAATATAGCTATCAGAAATTACATGTAAATGAAAAGACTAATCAAGAGAGATATTTGGACATAAGCTTTAAAGTATGTTCCTTCACAAATCTAACTTCCAGAGGAATCTTGACAGAGAGCAAAACAGCGACAAGAATTCAGGAAGTGGGCTAAAGCTTACCTTGGTATACTTAGTTTGCTTATCTTGAATTCAGGTAAAGAGATAAACATAATTGAAAAGTTAACACCTTTTAAGATTTTTCTCATCATATACACAGCACAAGCATATACACCCCAAATGACATCTGGAAAAATTCCGCCGTATACTGTAAAACTTGAAAATCACTGACAAAAGATTATTAACTATTTTAACCAATACATGAGTTGGTAAATGACAGTCAATGTAGATTAAAGGTAAGATTACTGCAAATTTGGCAACAAGCACCATTAATGAGCAGTATGGTAAGACATGTTCAAAAGCAAACAAACTAGGAGCAAACAAAATCTGCTGAAATACCTTTCATGATCATTGATAAATCAAATGACCAGGCTCTCATTCTTCCACGTTTACTAGGAAAATGGAAATGACAATAACTAAAAATGTATCGCTCTTTAGGCAGACCAAATTAAGGGATGTGCCACTGTAGAGTCACAAAGGAAAATAGGAAGCTAGCAACCCAGTCAACTGACAGAGCTATGTATCTATCTTTGCACTTACCAATAGTTTCTCTATGAAGATTAAAGACTGCTATAAATGAATCACTAAGTGTACAAAACCCATCGGTGTGACCATGCAAAAGAAAGGAGCAATGCCAATCAAACATAAATTCCTAATCTACTACACATAAAATCAGCCACATCCCACATGTAAAGAAGTTATTGGCCATATTGTGCAATAAAGTACAAGTTTAGTACCAATACATAAAACTACTTGTCCCTTTCATTTCCCAAGGACTATCAGCATAGGACTCACATAACTGATCAAGCAAAACAAGAATATAATTTGAGGAGCATTGGACAACTTTATTACCCCTTCAATTCTTTGTCATCCAAGCCCATAGGACATTCGGCACAGGACCCGCATAACCAACCAAGCACACCCGAATCAGTAGAAAATAAAGTCAATGAGCATCAGACAACTTTATTACCCCTTCCCTAATCTAACAACAACCACCCTCACATGGGAAAAATTCAAATAGAAAAACGGACTCTTTCTCACCACACGTCACTGCAAAAACACAAGAAACCCATCAGATAATGAGAAAACAATAGTGGTTGCCTAATTGTTTCTTAAATTACGAAGCTTCCTCAAAAGAAGCCAAAAACAAACTCAAAATACTTAAAATAATTAATGTTCCAACCAAAATGTTGTGAAATTTTGATAAAAGCAACTCCAACAAATACAAGTAAAGGGATGCCTGGAAATACTTTGTGGAGGACTGGAGGTGCAAAGGGTACCAATTGCCGATACCAGAGTTACTAGAGACATGTATGAAGGAGCTAGAACCAGCGGTAGGACGTCAAGTAAGGATACATACTCGGACTCTTCGTTTTAACAAAAGGATCTGTTGTCGGGTCACTCAATATGAGAAATGAAAACTTCAAAGTAGACCAAACACAAGAAGAAAAATACATCCGACCCTTGGATCCTCACCCAAACCTGATCCTTGGATCCCCGTGTCTGAGAAGCATAGCAAAGTATTTTCCTAATGTACCAGTTTACATCAGCTGTCTGTTATGGGAGAAGTCATAACAAGTCATATAGACAGCTTGACATGCCTTGATGTATGTTGTTTGTGTGTACTATAATAGTCTAGGTGGAGGACACAAATGAAGGCTTCAACACTAAGTTGACACATCAAGAGGTGCCATGTAGGCAAAATAAAAACAATGTACATTGACAACACCTTTAGTCATTAGAACTCTATGAATTTTGTAGTTAGAATTGCTACTATTATAGATACCTCAAGTCTATCCAAGGGAGTGGGGAGATCGATGAAGAACTCTCGCGGCGTATAAATGCTTGATGGATGAAATGGAAAGGTGGGCCTCAACAAGACAAGAACCAACAAAAAGACATCTCTTAAAGTAAGGGAAAGCGCTAGTAAGTGGCTAAATGCCCTATTACACAGATTCAAGGTCATAGGTTCATGGTAGCAAAGATGAGGATGCTTCGCCCCACTAAGATCCATCATCCATGTAGTGAGACCTAACAATGGAGCCTTAACATTTTCTTTTCTTATTTTGTTTTTTTTTATTATTGTTTTCAACTCTATGTTTGATGCTCAGAGAATAATGATGGAGGTGGAAGGACTCGAAACTCCATCTATAAGATAAGCAAAGGAGAAGCCAATAGCCTAGAAAGTTTCCAGCAACTTTCTTGACCTATTGAAATGCTCCATTATAGACTTCTGACACATGGTCTGCTAGCGAGCAAGGAAGCTTGTTTTTGCTAACTCGCAAGCGTATTTTTTCTTTTACTTTCATGCAAACATTATAGTTATCATTAACTTGTGGGTTGTGTGCATTCCCACCATATGGTTATGTGTGTTTGTTTAATATTGCTCTACTTTTCTAACTTTCCTTCAATGTACCTTTACCATTATCACATCACAAATTCTAACATGAGACTGTCTTTCCATTTGTTTTGGTGGTACCAAACTTACTCTTTTTTCTAGTAAAAAATTACTCTTTTGGTAGCAGAAAAATTCACCCTTTCTTTAAGCAAAAGTGGAGATAATAAAAATAGAAAAAGAAAAAAAAAATCCTCAACATGTAAAAACTCGCCATTTTGGAGTACAAAATCACTCTTTTATATGGGTGTGTCTCACTGTTTAATTTGAGACCGACCCATGCAATACGAGCTCTTATTACATCTTTTATTTTCTTTCTCTTTGTACTATTCTAGTATTCTCTTTAATACTATCTCCGTCATGAAAAGATGGTCCAGGTTAACATTTACGATTTTTGACAACGTGTTTTGACCAATGTTTTTTCTCTTTCTTTTTTATTAAGATAACATGGTGTCCAAGCTTTGGTTGATTAATCCCATGGGCCCTAAAGTTAACGACCAGGAAAACCTCTAGTGGCCCTGAGGGGGTTTTTCTCTTTTCTTAGATGAAAGGTTTTATTAAAGATCAAATTGAAACATTACAAAATTAGAGGAAAAAGCGTCCTCCATAAGAAAAAAGAAAAACAAACTACAAGTAACCCTACACACGTTGAACATCCCTGAGAATGTGAGATGCCAAAGAGATGTCAAGTGGACCACACGATCCCAACCAAAATCGATTGGCTTGCCAACACCAGTGAAAAAAACCGCGATATACTCTCCACCCAAACACACAAAACAATGTGGCCACGTAAGGCAATGCCACAACACCAACAAAATACTTTTTAGGACAAATCTAAGCAGTAAGCATACTAATTTGACATTCTAAATCAATATATAATTTCATATAGACATTAGCCGAAATTGAAAATATTGATCTCAGCGGTCAATAGTGGACAAAGATTTCCGGATGGAGGGAGAAACTATTAACACTCTAGTTTTCTGCAGTTTGCTTAATTGGTGATAGTACTACTACTGACACCGAGACTATTAATTTATGAGAGTTATCATTCTTGTTATTATATTTTAACTGACACTACTAACCCTTCACTTTCAACCATACGTAGTTATGCTGCTTTCAAAATGTTAATATCATATGTTTCCAAAATCTTCTTTAAATTTTCTTCTTTCTTCCTTTTTTTTTTTTGGTCGATCCATCAACTATCCTTTCACTAGCTAGAGCCTAGAGGTATGGTTGCATGTATATTCACCTCTATAGGCCTCACCACCATATTAGTCACTACAGGAACTATAGTGATTAACTACTTCTTAGATAGTTATCATATTATTCCAGAATGTCTTTCCATCTCCTTTCCCCAGGTGGACCATTAATATACCCTTTCAGTCTTTCACTAACTAGGACTGCGAGTATCGTTGTACATATATTCACCACCCTATAACAAAGTGACTACAGGTGATGGTTTCGTGATTGTCATCAGCAAAGGAAACATACATATAACTAAGCACGGTTGTAACTTGTAAGTGCATATTACCTCCCCGGTATTAGGATTAATAGTCTGAAGCACACTTTCAATAGCTTTATACTCCATCTTAGAAGCCTTTTGAGTTAACTGAAACGACCGTATGCAGACGACATCTTTCCCCGCTGCTGTCTTGAACCGGAGCTTAATTTGCGCCTTCGTCTCCGTTTCCCCTGCAACCTACCATCATACCCCCATATCAACATAAATTTCATCTTAAAGTCAAAAATTGTACTTCATTACAGTCACACACACACCTTAGGATCGTGAATGAAGCTCTGGCCAGACCTAGCATTGGGAGGCAACTCACCAGTACACGAAAGCTTCAAGCTCTCAATTATAGTCTACAAAATTCAATAATTATCAACCAAACAATATAAACAACAATAAACCGAAGAAAACCCAATCAATTGAAAAATGGATGAACAAGTAAAGGAGGAGAGAGAAAAATTACGGTTTTTCCAGCACCGTTAGGGCCGACGATTAGGGTTAAGGGTTTGAAAAAAGTGATGACAGTTTTGTTTTCCGGGTCGAAGCTCCGGATTCCTTTGATAAGCATCTTGTCTACAGTGCTCATTTTGATGGGTTTCGGCGATTAGGGTTAGGGTTTGATGAGAGATTTCGCCGGAAAACATGAAAATCGCCGCCCGGTAACGGCTAAAATGAGAGTGGGTGGAAAGAGAAAGGGTTTATGGGGTTTTTGTTTTTGGGAAGCAAAAAGTGGTGTCTGATGAAGTGGTGACTGACAAGCGTCAGGCGGGAGGTCCCATGTAAAATGGGCGCGCAACAACGAAATAAAATGTTATGCAACAAAATAAAAATAATTTATGTAAGTTGCTTAACGTAAATTCTAAATTACTAAACGCAAATATTTTTATCATAATAGTTCCCGAAATACCCTTTTTACTGAAAAAACACAAGTCTCCTCCCCCTACTCCCAACCTCTCTGATCTCCTTGTTATCTTTAACTCCTACCAAATACCATCTTTTGGTTTCGAGCCAAGGTTCATTTCAAAATTTTTGTTGGCGTCAATAATATCGTGCCAAAGGATTGTAATAACTGTAATGTTCAAAATTATGAATCTTTAAGATATTAGATGCCATTGTTTAGTCATTGTAAATGGCATTAAGTAATTGAGAAGAAATCAAGCCAACAATTTACTTATGTAGATGGCAAATGGATAAATGTAGATGGCAAATTGGTGTACCCCACCATGATTAAAGTCTTCAAGTTGAGTGATGCTAAACAAAGGTAATTTTCTTTGGTTTAATTTTGAACCAGAAAAGAAGTCATGAATTGGGCAAAATTTTGCCATAGCCGGCAACTCGTCATCTAGCCCTAATTAAGTTCTGGCGGCTGTTCAAATCTTTTTCTTTATTTTTTCTTTTACTTTGTGGTTAGTTTATTTTGCCTTCCTCTTTGTGGAGTATTGCGTAGTGGCAGAGGGATGAGAAATTGAGGATGTATTATGCGGATGAACATGTTGAATCGACATTCACGGTTATGATATTGCATCTTTACGAAAAGGAAGGGGAGAATAGATGAATGACAGAGAGGGAGTGAAAATTGGTTGAGAGAAAAGGAAGGAAGAGAGAGAAAGGGCTGAAAATTACTTAGGGGTATTGTGGGAAGTAGGGATTTACGTTTAGTAATTTGCGATTTACGTATAGCAACCTTCGTACTTGTATTTAACCTCCTTTTTTAACCCTAAAGTATTAACTACTCCCTCCGTTTCTGAAAATATTAATATTTATATTTTTGCACGGTCTTCAATGCTCGTCAAAGTTTGGAGGGAGTATTTTATTGATGAATAAACTATTCTCCCTTTTTCCCAAAAGACCAAGGGTATCCATCGTCGACCACAGTGACTATCCCCCGCGTTGCCTTGTAGGCACCTCAATAGGTGAGACAGGCCAATAAATTTTAAAGCTGCTCCATGCCCAATGCGAGATTCGAACCCTCTACATTGGTTAAGGATAGATGAGTCCCTACCACTCAACCACACCTCCTTGGTTATTGAAAACCAATCTAACAAAGGTATTATTACAGTGTACATTTTTATAAATTTTCATAAATTAACGATTAAAGTTTGTAAACTTTGATTTAAGCAAATAGCAATATTGTAGGGATAGAAGGAGTAGAATATACTAAATGTTTTTTTTTTCCACACCACAATTATTTGTTATTAGTCGGTAACACAATAAAAGAACGATAAAAGCATGAACACATTTTACTTATTGATTTTATTAGTCTTATAGTACGTTGGAGTTGACCTCAATTTTATTGAAATAAAATTTTAAAAATTGTTGTTATTTTTAATTTATATAGCATTGTGGTGGTGGTGGTGGTTGTTATCATGTTTCTTTAGATATACATAACTTTTGTGATTTCTATGTTTTTTGGAAAAATAGGTAAAATATGTTGAAAATTCAGATGATTTGGTGTTTTAAGTTTCATTAAATATTTGATTGGATGTATTCTTTCAACTTTTTGGTACCCAACGTGATTTATGTTAGCGACTATATAACCTATTTATGATATTCTACCCACATTTTTATGTAGTATTTGTCTGTTTTCTTACCCATTTATATATGGAGATTTTTGGGGATAAGTTTGAATTGCACGTGAAATTGATGTATCCTTATTATCAGCAAAGACTATAAAGTAAAATGTCATGCATGCTATATGGTTACAAGCTATTTAAGGAACAAATTACACTGGAATAGGGGCTTTTCGGGATTTGCTTGGGGGAAGACTGAGGAGACATGGAGAGTGGAATTTGATTGGTGTGAGCTCAGGTGTGCTATTCAATAGCGGAGGCCTCTCATCTATCTACCCCTACAACTATCTCTTTATGTGGTTTATGTAGTACGGTACTTGGAAAGTTAGCTCAACCTGTTAGATTTCACCAGTGAATGAATTGCTAAATACCGCCCTTTTTTACTAGCTACCGCCCCCCCCCCCCCTTTCCAATTTTACCCTCACCCACCCCTCTTCCTCACTCACTCTCACTCATCCACTCTCACTCATCCTCTCTTCCTCACTCACTCTCACTCATCCTCTCTTCCTCACTCATCCTCACCACCACACCATCACACCGGCAACCACCACCACCACCACCACGACCATGTCAAGTGCTAGCGGCAGCGGCGGCAGAGGTTTCGACGGCGAGGGAGGCGGCGACCGACGGCGCGGGGGGGTAACTTTTCGAATTTTTTTTTTTGTTGTTGTTTGAATTGAATTTTTTTTGCCTTGAATTGAATATTTTTTGCCTTGAATTGAATCGTGAAGTTATGAATTGAAGTTGTGTTTTTTTTTTTTTTTTTACGTCGATCGTCTGCCGATCTCGACTCACCCTTGGGTGAGTCGCCTGAGACCGGCGACTCACCCAAGGGTGAGTCGTCTGCCGATCTCGACTCGCCCAAGGGTAGTCGTCGGTCGCAGACGACTCACCCTTGGGTGAGTCGAGATAGGCAGACGACTCACCCAAGGGTGAGTCGAGATCGGCCGACGACTCACCCTTGGGTGAGTCGTCTAAGACCAGACGACCGACACAAAAAAAAAATTATTATTTATTATTATTATTATTATTATTTATTGTTATTATTATTATTATTATTATTTATTGTTATTATTATTATTATTATTATTATTATTTATTGTTTATTGTTATTATTATTATTATTATTATTATTATTATTATTTATTGTTAGTATTATTATTATTATTTATCGTTATTATTATTATTATTATTATTATTATTGATTATTGATTATTGTTTAATTAATTAAAAATGTGAAATGATAGATGGGAGGAGCCGGTAAATCGGTGCCTCGGTTATTTAGTGAACTAGCTGGTTCAGGACCGCGTCACACGAGGACGCGCGGGATTGATGCCTCTGTACGGAGACAGAGAGAGGCAGTTCGGATGAGGGAGATGACTGCTGAGCAAGACGATTACGCAACTAGCGAGTTCTACTCCGGTGAGCAAGACGATGATCAGATTGGCGTCGAATTATCCTCAGATTGGCGCGTGGTGAAGGGCAGAGGCGGTAGGTTTGTTAGTACTGGGTCGTCCAGTACTGGCAAACGATCTAGAGCGGAGGACGACACTACGTGGCTTGTTACAGAGCCTGTGCCCGGTGGGCCGGCGGATGATAGCGTCATACCGAGCTTCCTGGGCCACGTAGCGTCTCGTATGTGGAATGGAGAGATGAGGGGTCTCTTGAAGTGTCATAACCGATGGAATGTCTGTCAGCGGCTGAGTCAGTGGCGAGCGGAGATGTCGGCCGAGATGAGGGCCCAGATCGAGGGGACTGGGTTATCACACCTGGCAGACATTATGTTCAGACATATTGACTTCCCCCTGATATCTGCATTCGTGGAAAGGTGGCAGCCGGATACAAACTCGTTCCACATGCCGTTCGGAGAGATGACGATCATGTTGCACGATGTATGGCATATTCTTCGGATTCCTGTAGACGGAGAGCTCGTTTCCAATGAGGGACGGGATGGGCAGCTGCAGACGGCGGCCATGGAGGTTCTCGGGGTCAGCCCAGAAGAACTGATGTGTAGCCACTGGCAGGGCGGTGCGGTCCTCACGGAGTCGGTTTTTGAGCTTTGTCGTGAGCAAATAGATGACATCCAGGCGACAGCTTGGATGTGGTTACTTATTGGATCCACCTTGTTTGTCGACAAGAGTGGTAACCGTATTAGACCCTCCTGCGTGATGGAGGTGATGGACAACGGTGTCGATACGGTGCATGACTTCTCTTGGGGATCTGCTGCCCTCGCCTTCCTATATCGTCAGCTCGGTATAGCTAGTCGCGGGGATTCTCAGGGCATCTGCGGATGCCCAACTCTCCTGCAGGCATGGATATACGAGTACTTTCCCTGCTTCCGACCTCATCGGGAGCGGATGGTTGTCGGGGACGACGAGGCTCCCCGTGCGTCCGTATGGAGTGCCCTGGCTGAGGGCAAGGACATGGGTCGACTGGACTCCTTACGTAGACGCTTGGATCATCTGCGAGCGACAGAGGTACGTCATTTAGTTATCGGTGTTCATGATTTATTTCGTCGTTTGCTATGTTTTTTTACTTCACCGTAACTTTCAACATTTCTACGTAGGTGGTGTGGCTGCCGTACGGTTCTAACCCGGCAGTATCTGTACCGAGGACTGTATTCATGGGGAGGCTACAGTATCGGGATATTATCGAACCATACATGCCTGGTCGTTGTTTACGACAAATCGGGTACGTACAGAGTATCCCAACCCCGATCTTTAGGCCACTCAAAGCGATCAGGTCATGGAGCAGTCGTTCGTACAAGGTTGTCTTCCCCGAACGGATGTCATCTGATGCTTGGCGTATGTTCCCGGGATTTTACATTCTTGGTCTCCATGGGTTTCAGGCATCCACGTCAGATCCCACAGCATGTACGGATGACTACCTCGCATGGTACTACCTTCACTCCCACCCTCGGCTGATACGTGACGCTGCAGCACCTGTGATTCCTCCACGATCCAACAGCGATTATGTAAGTGATTAACTAAAATATATATTTTTTTACGTATTACATATCTCTGAACTCACACTCATTGTTACTTTTTTGCAGTGGGTGAATCGTCTAGCCGTCGGATTTGAGTCTTCCATTACTTTGATTCCTCCGGAGCAAGCGGAAGGTCCTCGATCATTTATGGACGAGTTTATGAGAGATTGGTGGGCTGCCAAATGATGTATTGACTCTAGATGAATTTGTTATTATAAGAGTTTCATTGTTATTGTTATTATTTATTTGTGTTATTGTAATTTGTTGTTTCTTATTTACATTTTTTGTTTTATTGTAATTTGTTGTTTTATTTACCTCCAATAATCACGACCACTCTCCACATGCAAAATATAACAATCACACAAAAATGTGACAATGATATAAGTATAACAATCACGCAAAACATTCAATTACATCGACCTCGCTAAACGATCCCAATGTGCTCTTCGCGTAACATACATTTGCTCCCAACCAGCGACACTATCAGAACGGAAAGTAAACCATGCTTCGCATATCGAAGGAACAGGGAAATCTGAGGCTAAATCCAGACGGATATAATGGGAATACGAATCACCTAAATGACACATGACAATTTCCCTACTTGGACGTGTAGCAGTCGAAGGTGCTTGGAACGGTAGCACTGTGTAACAAGAATATAACCCCCTTCCGCTGCCGTATCCGAATAACATAATCGCTGCATTGAAGAGGTTGGCAATCGGGAACAAATCCTCAATTACTGTCATCCAGTGATCATCGTTACACGCACCTCCGTCCCACATAATACGGCGGTAACCAGCGTCGACCCCTTCAACGTATAAGTTTTCGTACAATGCTCGGTTAGCTAAGAGTTCGTGTGCAATGCAAACTCTCGCCACTCGCCATTGCTCTTGGTCTCCGAAAATGTAGTCCGCAATGACACGGAAACCGCAATTACCATCCCCAAGCACATCGAGATATCCTTCAATGAAAGGTACGATGATTCCCGGAATTTTGTTAACATGATAGAATTCAGTGATATCTATTGCGTGTCCAGCTGCAAGACAATATAATAGAAAGTCAATAATAGTACTTATCAAAAAGTAACAACATTATGTACATGTTAATAAATTATGGGTTTTCATACCAGTACTGTTTACGAAGTTACTCGATGAGGATGAGGTACGACCACGCCCGCGGCTCGAACTGGATGACCTAGGGCGACCACGACCCCTCTGGGAGTACTCCCATGAACTAGGATCACGTCTGGTAGAGGAACTCCCTCTCGGTCGACCTCTGACTGTCGTGTTCGCTTCCGGCTCGACGTAACTCGCTTCCTCAGGATGAAGCTGCTCATTCATAAGGACAGATATGTTGCGCACAACTGCCGGGTCGCTTGAGTTAACCTCGTCGACCAGAGACCGAAAGTATCGATGGTCCTCAGATGGATGCTCAGTCACGTCAAGCGTAGCTATCTCCACTGCATCACTAATAACGAGTGTTCGCCAAAATTTGTGGACACTATTCAAGCTAATTGGCGTGCCCGTATCCGTGGCCGTTTTCAACTCACACGCACACGGGATCTGATGAGTGGATCTCAATACACAACCGCAACGATCAAATACTTGGTGACTCAATTCTCTCATCCTGTTCAGCTCAGCCAATAATATTTGTAAGCAGTAATGGGAAACATACCCGGTCAGATAGTTGAATGGGAAACCCGAGTACACCACACTTCTTCGTCTTCTGCACTCTTCAAGTGTGTACTTGATCTCAGTTATTTGTGACTCGATTGACTTGTTGACCTTGTTCCAAACATTGTCCAAAGCTCCAGTTGAGGAGTTCAACCACTGTTTTAGCGCGGCATGTGCACTCTCCACCCTGCAAGTCGTAGTGTTGCCAAGGTGTAGCACCTTATTCGTCCACGCAGCCACAAACATCTCTTTGTGTCTCAGCCAGGTCTCCTCTACATAGGATATCACGTGAGGGTAAGTCCTCCAACTAACCTTCATCGTACGCACTGCTCTATCGTACGCAGCTTCTGTGGAAGCTTCCATGATAATTTTCCACCTCCCATTCTTGAACCTCTGCGCGACGGCCTTATCTTTTCCACAAAGTCTGTACACTTTGTCTTCAACGACTTTGTTAATGTGCCATGTACAGAGCAAATGGGCACTCTCGGGAAATATCTCTCTAATAGGTGTCATCAACCCTAGCTCACGATCGGTCACAATTGCTGTTGGGTGTACATCATTTCCAATAAGCATCCTCAACTTATCTAAGACCCACGCATAGCTTGCCTGAGTCTCATCCTTCATAATGGCATAAGCTATGAGGAAGTTCTTATTGGTTGGAGTCATCCCCACTATCTCAACAAACGGCATCTTATACTTGTTTGTTTTGTACGTGGAATCTAAGCCAATCAACCAACGAAAAGACCGAAGTAACTGAATTGATGTAGGGTGTGCCATGAACACGTGAGTTACCTCATTAGTAGCTCGGTCGGCTCTTGTCCAATGTACGTACTTATTCGCCACAGCTAAATGATGAAACTGACCAATGACATCTCTCTCTTCAAAATCAAGTTTCCTTATACGATCTCTGTGGTTGTACACATGCCGTCTAGTTGCATTGTCCTCGGGAAATTTTTCCTTAATCGCGGCCAAGATAGCACATGGCTTTGTTTGTGCCGAAGTCATGTCACGAACGAGTTTCTTTGACCCAGGACTAAGACCACTCATCTGACGATATCCCTCAGGATACACAGCAAAGTCATGGTTGTGCGTACCCCTAGTCCCAGGCAATGTGACAATCATCCAACTACTGGACCCATACACTTGCCGAGCTCTCAACTGGAACGTACATTTACAAGCCTTTGTTTTCGATTTCTTCCGAGCAGCAGTATCTAAGTCTCTTAATTCCCCTCTGTAGCGTTCACCTCGATTGCATTTTAACAATTTTACGCTTCCACTCTTCTTGTGTGACGAAATTATCAACTCAAACCCGATAGTAAGTGCAATTTGTTTTGCCCAATTAATTGCATCTGTATCACTATCAAATAACTCATCAGTGACGAAATGCGTACTGTAATCAACACCATCACCACCGAACCGCTCCAAAGGAATCTAACGAAAACAACGAAAACAATGTTAGCTTAATCTTAAATTCAAACAATAAATAATAATAATAATAATAATAATAATAATAATAATAATAATAATAATAATAATAATAATAATAATAATAATAACAATAAATAATAATAATAATAATAATAATAATAATAATAATAATAATAATAAAATAATAATAAATTTTTTTTTT
Source organism: Tetragonia tetragonoides (assembly GCA_038025085.1). Lineage (NCBI taxonomy): Eukaryota > Viridiplantae > Streptophyta > Magnoliopsida > Caryophyllales > Aizoaceae > Tetragonia > Tetragonia tetragonoides. The sequence continues at coordinate 40,015,060 of CM076152.1, forward strand.
GTGTCTGTCGGTCGTCGATCTCGACTCACCCTTGGGTGAGTCGTCTGCTACAGGCGACCAACCCAAGGGTGAGTCGTCTATTGATCTCGACTCGCCCAAGGGTGAGTCGCCTGTAGCGGACGACTCACCCAAGGGTGAGTCGCGATCGACAGACGACTCCCCTTGGGTGGGTCGCCTGTAGCAGACGACTCACCCAAGGGTGAGTCGAAAATCTCAGACGACCGTGCAAAAAAAATGCGCAAAAAAAATTAATTTTACCTCCGCCACCGTCGACGGTACTTCTTCATCGCCGGCAGACATCCGCGGGTTGCTTGAGTGAATGTTGATGAAGGTTGGGTATGAGAGTGGGTGGTAGAGTGGGAGAGAAGTGGTGTGAGAGTTAGAGAGGGAGAGAGGGAGAGGATGAGTGAAAAATTAAAAAAGGGCAAAATTGGAATTTTGGGGGGCGGTACCTAGTAATTTAGGGGCGGCATTTAGTAACACCCTAAAATTATGACAAGTATTTTGTTACACTATTTTAGTAAATACGGGCGAAGTCAAAAATTGAGAGCATAAGGAACCGTTTATTTCAATTGCAGTTGTACTATTCATTATCTTACAGACTTATATGCTCCTTCATTTGGTGGAGGGATTACTACAATTAAAAAGCTCGCTAATCTATAAAACTTGCTACACTTTGGCTTAAGGGGGAGTAACGACCTATCAAAACCCCTTAATAGCTTCGCTTTTGTGAGCAAGCCTAACATTTAACAAATTTATAACCCACCTTGAATGCCCATGTGATAATGTGAACTTAAGTATGTGAGATCAAACAAACCAACTTCACAATCCACATCTAACATGCTTATTAGCAAATGAATTTAGGTCAATGATAATAAATAGTTATTGATTAAATAATGGATTTTTTGCCTAAAACTACATTTGTTTAGAAAATTTTGAGAATAACTACCTTTGTTTCGCGAATTAGTCGAAAACTACCTTCTTTATAGTTTTTTTTGCGAAAGACTACCACTTGACGGAAAAATGACTAACGGCGTTAACTTTGAGTGTGAACAACTTGATTTGACCATAATACCCCTCATTTATGAAACAAAAACATTGAAAACAAGCCCCCCTCTCTCTCTCTCTCTCTTTCCTCACTCGGCAATGGCGATGACGACGGCGATGGCATGCGCTACAGCGGTGGAGCTAAGGCCGCGAATGCGATCAATTAGGTTTTTCCTCCATCAGTTTCCAGTTTTTGATTTCGTTTCTCATTTTGCCTTTACAGTTCTTGATCTGGCTGTAAATTTATAGATTTAGGTTTTCCTCTTTCAAAAACATGTTTTTTTTTTAATCTTTTACAGATGGATCTTATTTTATCACTCAAATGAAGATCAATGTTGTTCGATTGTTCGATTTTCTAGTTCCTCGTTGGTGATTGCGAGACGAAAATGGCGATGACGAAAAAAACACGCGCTCCAGCCACTCGTCTCTCCTTTCTCCTCTCTTCTCTCAGCTCTCTGCCTCAAATCTGTACTGGGTTGTCTCTCATAAACTTGACCAAGCTTCTGAGTTTAAGTAATAAAAGCTCTACTTGAGTATATGGTACCTGATTATTCCACCGTGGAGTATTTCTAGGTGGTATTTGTTGCTGTTCTTGATGAAGATACCCTTGATATGGAATTTGACCATGTGGGTTTTAATTGTTGGGGTTTTGGTGAACTGGGTATCTTTGATTTTGATTATTCCATTAATTTGGACAATTGGGTTGTTGTTTTTGTTGTTGAAAATTATTCCGGGTAAATAAAAACAGAAAAAAGGAACAATGGTCAACTTTGTCTTGATTTTTGCTGTTCTTTTGGTTGTTGGTGAGGGTGATGCCAGTGTATCAAGAAGAGTAGCGTTATTGAAAGAGGATAGTAAGCTATGTTTTCATGATGGTTGGGGAGAATTTGTGGAGTACTTTTGCATAGGCTTTGCATACTTTTTGCTGTTTATATATGAAGGCAATTCGAATTTCGAAGTTCATATATTTGATCGAACTGCCTCAGAGATACTTTACCCATGTAATTCTTGCAATAGTTCTGAAGAAAAAAATGAACCTTACTATGGCAAACTAAACCCACGAGGATTTTGCAAGGAAGAAATCAATGGTGATGGCAATGTCAGCCTAAGTGCGCCATCTCGCAATCCAAGTAATTTTGATGTAGATGTTACAAAACTGGATAGTGAAGAAATCGAGGAGAGAGAATGGGAAAAAAAATGCGGGGAAATAATAGGGGAAAAAAAGGGGGGAAATAAAATGGGGTAAAGAGAGTTGACTCAGTCAACTAACTTAAGTGAGGGGTAATATAGTATTTTACACTCAAAGTTAGCGCCGTTAGTCATTTTTCCGTCAAGTGATAGTCTTTCGCAAAAAAAACTATAAAGAAGGTAGTTTTCGACTAATTCGCGAAACAAAGGTAGTTATTCTCAAAATTTTCTAAACAAAGGTGGTTTTAGGCAAAAAATCCTTAAATAAATAAAAAGTCACATCACCAGCTTACTATCAAACAATATATAATATAATGTTGCTGATTAGTGGTAGCTCATAGGGTCAAGTATGTGCCTATAGTTTTTTTATGTGTTTTTTTGGCACCTTTTTATTTATGTTTGTTGCAAAAGTAATACTTTTTTTGGGTGAAATGTTGCAAAAGTAATTTGATAAATTAAACCACATTGTAATTTTCTCTTATCTAAAAAATTAAACCACATTGTTATTGTCCACGGTATTGGTTACTGATTTGAGCCATTTGGCTGTATGAAGTAAAATCTGACTGCATTTAGCCAAAAAAGTTTCAAAAAAGTGATGAACGAGTCAAGCTTCCCTCTAAGCCAATTACCCAATTGAATTTTTCTAAAACTCCCATTAGGCCATTAACATCAAAATACCAAAACACTGTCCCAGCGCAGATGAAGAAAACCGCAGAGAAACCCCATTCTTCAACAACACAAACAACACCAACAACATCGACAACCCAAGCAGACACTGATATTGATGATTGGGATAAACCCTTTACAAACGAAGAATTAGAAGCCATTGATGCTGCATTTCAAGCTACTCAATCTCCATCTTCAACCTTTCTCTTTCCTTCCTTCAAAACCCCACGCCATGATACTTCCTCCAACGACGAAGCCAGGCCCAAAACCCGACGTCGATTGCCGGGCTCCATTGTTTCCGAAGTGGGTTCCGCTCAAACATCGAGTTCAGGCTCGGGTTCGGGATCTTTCCCTAATCTTGTACCTTGTCCTAGCAATTGGGCCTTACGTCAAGGTAATAATGATCTTGATTTATCTACTGGAAAAATCACATCTTTATTAATGTTTTTTTAACAAGTACTCAATATAATTCACTGTATTGTTTGGACTTATTATTGTTTTTTGGGTTAATTGTTTTAGGATATAAATTAATCTCAATAGCGGGGTGGCAATATTTGGAGAATATATTGTGTATGGAAAATGGGAATTATGTAATGTAACTCTACACCAGTAGCTTTGTATCAAGTGAGTTTTGTGAAAATGTTGCTGGTTCAGAGTGTACTAAATTGTTTTAAGGCTTAAGGGAATGTATTTATGATACTGGGTCTGGGTTTAGTAAGTGTGAATGTGTGAGATGTCAAACTGTCAAAGCAGTAGCTCTGCTCAATTCCATATTTTCCAAGCCAAAACATGATAACAGGGCAGTATGATAGTAGTGATGTTTGGAAATACAAAACGGGTAGGGGAGTTTTTACTTTTCAGCCTCAGGAGCTTGTGTTGCTTAAATGTATTTCATGCCAGCTTGTTGATAATTATGTGTTTCCCTAAAAGGATCATTATTCAAAATTTTAAAATGTGATGGAAGTTTCGACATTGTCATTTTGCATTCTCAGCCAATGTGAAGATGAATTATCCTGCAATGAATTTTAGTGGGCGCGTTGTGTATAGCCGAACAGCTGAGGAGGTGGAGGAGGCAACATTGCAGATTTTGAAGTTGTTGGAGGCCAAGAAACAAGAATTAGGCCGGGCTATCCTTGGCGTTGATATTGAGTGGAGACCTAGCTTTCATCGAGGTTGGCACACATGCTTTATCTCATATTACAGTTGTTTCCCATCTGTATGCATGCTTTGGGGAATGTTTTACGCCTTAAGATGATGACTTTTGATCAATGTTTGTATGTCTTTACTTATATGCTCTTGGTAAAAGATTATACAATTTCATGCATGTAACACATGTTTTGATGCAACAAAAGGTGACTTGTGATGGTCAATGCTTCACTTTCATTCTAAAGTTGGTTATTTTAATATGTTCGAAATGAATAATAATCCGTGCAAGCTTTCAGAAAGAAGTAATGAGATGAGAATATTATGATTCACCCCCCTTGATTTGGGTCTTTAGCTACAGAGATCTTTGGAGGAGCAGGAGTGAAGAGGGAAGTGTGTTTGATATTGATCATATTTAGTCCCCTGGTCACATGGCTTTAAATCGTCCTTTTCCTTTCTCAGGACTTTTGACAGGTGATCAAGGCAGACCTATTTAGGAATGGAGTCATGGAGTTATGGGAACGAGTTATCACCTCATTGTCAAGAAGGACCTGCCTAGGAAGGTTAATTACTTTTCCCCATCAGTTTGGTTACTAGTGCTTGTAAAACGGTGGCTAAACTCCAAAGTGCTGCAATTGTTTAGAAGGTGAGGAACATGGTGTCACATACCCTTTTGTCTTCTCGGGTTACTTTTGTTTAAGGAGACCAACATTGTTGGATAATGTAAAGAGAAGTTGTTAGAATAGGGTCTAGCCAGTGACATATGAGTTGGGATTTGTTTAATATAGTGTTGGAGAGAAAGGGGTTTGGTCCTGATGGAGGGCTTGGATAAGTGATTTCCTTTCTAATACTCACCTTTTAATCCCTGTGAATGGATCTCTTAGAGTTTGGTTCACTTCTGCTAAGGGTTTATGGCTGGGTAACCATATGACTTTCTTTATTTCCACTCATGTAGTGAAACAGTTGTGAAAGTCCTCAATAGACTTTTGGGTATTAGTGTTGCTCACGCTCAAGGTGTTGTAGAGGGCTTTAACATGGCAAGGGAGAATCCTTTTCCTTTCTATGATTTCCGAAATTTAAGAATGTCATGTTGATCCCCCAAATCTTTGAGCATACATCTGGTAGCGAACTTCATCCTTCTAAGGGTAGTGAATGGACTTAAAATGGGTAGTTACCACTTACCTAGTTGGGTACATATGGGAGTACACATAACTGTTTGCTTCATGACTGACCTTTAGTTATCCTATCCCTATATGCTGCTCATGGATTCTCTCAACAATAACAGCCCAGTGAGGATTCTCTCATTGCGCCTAAACTTCATGTGGTTTCACCTTGTCTCATGGTTTTGTGCGCCTCCAAGAATGTTGCCTTGACTTTGCGCCTGAGTCCTGACAATCAGTTAAATTTGGCAAAAGGTTTAACAGATGCCATTAATTTTAGTGTTGAGCATTTAAATCCCTTGAGCTCTCAAGTTGTGGTTCATGTCACCCACATCACCTATATGTGTGAGCTAAAACTTCTAAATTTTTGCCTTAAGAGGTCATTCCACAAAATTTAGGTTTTCAAACTAATTGAAGGAAGTGGTTCTATTTGATTTTCCGCTTTGGACAATGGAGAGCCAACAAGTTCCTTTATGAGCTTTAGGGACTTTGTGTCGAGATGATTCTTAAATTATTTTTTGTCAATGAAGGATTTTTAAAGAGGTCTGTTGTTTGAAACAATAGGGGGTTCTTAAATTATCTTTTATTTTTCAGATAACACAGGTAACTGGGCTTTGCCCCACTAATCCCATGAGCCCTGAGATTGGGGAATTGGTTTATGTGCAAGGCACTCAATACAAAGTTTAAGTGATTGGTGAATGGTGATTTTCCAATGATGAGGAATCATTATGGATAGAGGTCACTAGGGTAAGTATGGTTTAGAAAAGTTGGGCTGGTAATACGTAATAGGATGCATCTTCTCACGGGGTAAGTTTTGGGGTTCATTTGAGCAGGGGTGCAACTTTGTTAGTCATTGATAATATAGAATTTAGGGTAAAGATCTGATTTAGAGTGGTCTGTCGACATGGTGTATGGTGTGGGGAGACGTCGTTGAAGTTTGAGTTCTCAATCTTTTTCCTGATGGCATCGTTGAAGGATGCTACATCCTCCAGTGTAGAAAGTGGTGTCATGAAATGAGTGAATGACAACCAAATCATTGGAACTTAACTTTCTCTAGAAGTCCTAATGATGGAATTTTCAGATTAGTGAAGTTGTTGTTTAAAGGAAAAATTTGATGTGTTGGTAGACTTAGTACTTGGTCGCATGACAGGGGAGGCTCTTTTCTGTAACGGTTCTTACAATATGCTTTTAGGGGATATCAATTCCACTTTTCAGCAAGGAATATGGAAGTCTAGTCCCTTTAAGTTTGCTTAGGCCTGCTACCAAGAGGAAGATCCTTACCAAAAAATAAGAACCACCACCACCCAGTAGATATCCTGCCGAGGGCAAGGTTTGGGGAGGTCCAACTATACTCAGCCTTACCCCTAAGTACCAAAACTTGCTTCAAAGTATAAATTGTAGTCTGGCTAGATGGTGTAAAGAGGAGGAATAGTCAGCCGAGTACCTCCTGGTTCTCTGTCCTTAGGTTCTCTCTCTTTGGCTTTTGTTTTGTTGTTTGCGGTTTGCTGGTTCAGCCAAGTAAAGTCAAGGACATGCTTGTATCCTTGAGAAGAAGATGGAGGTGGTTTAGATCGTTGAAGTGTTGAAACAATCCCTGATTATCAGGTGGTGCAAATGGAAGGGAAGAAACCGTTGGATCTTTGAGAGCAGATATTCAATGCACCAGGATTTGAAATTTGCTTTCCTGGGGCTGTTGTATTGTTAGAGTCAAGTGCTTTCTGAGCAGTACTTGTCTTTTCTTAATTTTGTGTATATTAATTGCCAGCTCTTCTTTTATGTAAATTTTACTTTCCTTCATTTTTTTCCACCTAATGGTCTAGAAGGTGCAATAACATTTGGAATGATGTTAGAATTTAGATTAACTTATTGTGCTTGAAGAGAGATGGGTCATGGGTGTAGCTTATCTATACATGTTTGTGCATGTACGGTTATGCAGCTGGAAGGACTTTCCTCTTCGATTTTTGTATGATATACTGTCTGCTGCATACATTGCTCATAAGGGACACAAAAGGTTCCTGAGAAGTTTATGACTCTTCAATTTAGAGGAGTCCAGTACTCCAGTATATATGCAACACTCTGGATGTATGTGTGCATGAATATTAGATGTCTGAGGGCAAGTTTTTTGCTGTTCCACCTTCACTGAATTTGAGTTTTACAGGCATACCTCAAGGAAAAGCTGCAGTCATGCAAATATGTGGGGATATGACTCATTGTTATGTTTTGCATATTATCCATTCCGGGATCCCTCAGAGTCTGCAATGTCTACTTGAGGATTCTACCTCCATCAAGGTTTTAATTCTAAATATTTCAGTGTTTCACATATGCCGAGTTTCTAAATTTTATTTGCTTTTGAAACGTCTTCTTAATATTTGTTGATTCTTTGTTATTGACAGGTAGGAGTTGGTATTGACAATGATTCCGTCAAAGTCTTCCATGATCATAATGTGTCAATTAAACCTGTGGAAGATCTGTCCAGTCTCGCTAATCAAAAGCTGGGTGGAGTACCCAAGCAATGGAGTCTGTCTAAACTGGTTGAGACGCTTACTTGCAAACAGGTATTTGGTTGTTACCTTTTGTTTGACTGAATTACTGCCTTATGAAGATTTCTGATTGTGATGGTTTATTCTACTTAGCTGATTCTCTAAGCATCTTTTATCTGTACGTACCCCAGTTTCTGCTTGTCACATTGTATTTGTCAAGTTCTTTTCACGCCAGATTCAAAATTCTTACCTGGCTGTTCGTTATTTTTGAACTTGATATAAAAGTTAGTATTTGTAGAATGAGGATGTAAAAGGTTTGTAATATGAGCAGGAGAAATTTGTCAGATAGACCAAATAATTACAAAAGCACAAAAATAGTAAATTGCATAATAAATGGCCTGCTTATATATTCACGTATACTATTTTTGCATATCTTCCATACTTTGAATTTGGTTCATCTTCTTTATTCATAAATCTCATTTTTCATTACATGATCGTGTCAAATTTCTGCATTGGTTATTATATACTCGTATTTGTGAGGTTCACTTTTCCGAAAAGTTGTCATCTTGTATTTATGAGGACTGATTTTCAGTTGTTTGGTATCCGTTCTGTTGTTCCTGTAAGCCCCCAATTGATTAGCCATGCCAATGAAGCTTATTCTTTTACCTGTATTTATTAAGGGATAAAAATCAAAATCATTTTTATGAGCCAAGTTCTTTGTGGAACTGATGATTAATTAGTTTGCAGATGTTTAAGTTTGAACCATTTGAGAACGGATCGATCGCGACCACTACAATAATTATAGTAACTTTTTAGCTACTCCGGTTGCTACATGGGAATATGCCAGTCGGATTCAAATTAGATTCTCGTTTGAAACTGTGCTGTAACAGTCTGGTCCTTTCTACTCTGTAGGTTTGTTTTGTGTCATTTCTTGAATCTACTTCAGAGAAGCCTGATTACTTTCATTTTGCCTATGCGCTGAGATGTGAGATCTCATCTTATGTATAGAGCAAAAGAAATCTGATGTTGCTAGGAGCAATGAGCATTAGCAGAACTGTTTTATATTGACTGTTTGTCTTAGGTTTGGTCGTGGCTGAAGCATGGTCCTGAGTCTGTAACTTCTCCTGAATGTCCAAAAAAAAGAGTGAAATATGCTGATAATGATAGTTGATTATTTGGTAATGCTATGTGCTTTAGTGTAAGCAAGGTTTACCAATGTATTGAATTACTCGTGCAGCTTCTAAAGCCCAAGAAGATTAGGCTTGGGAACTGGGAAACTAGGTGTCTTTCAAAGGCACAGTTACAATATGCTGCAACGGATGCATTTGCTTCATGGTATTTGTATGAGGTACTAATCCAGAATGAGTTTCCTTTTTTTTTTCTATTATTTTTTCCTGGTTTTGGCACTAAACTAGCCTTCTTATCTACTGTTTTGAACTTCCCCCGCATCAGGTTCTCAATAGCTTCCCAGATATCTCTGAGAATCAGAACGAGAGCTAACAAGTATCGATTTCTTCTATACATGCTCGAAATAACATGAAGTTGCGTCTTTCTAAAGAGCCTCCTGGATCAAGGTTCATATAACACAAGGGGTCCAAATGAAATCATGAAGCTGCGGTCCAGCTTATCCGCACCACCATTATAGATCAGCATTCAGCGCCATGCCATTCTCATAAATTATTTCCGGAAAAGAAGCCTGTTAAGATTGAAGTAATTATTTCGCAACATGTCATAACCATTAGTCATCATTCGAGGTTCATATAACACAAGGGATCCAAATGAAAGCTGAATCATGAAGCTGCGGTCCAGCTTATCCGCACCACCATTATAGATCAGCATTCAGCGCCATGCCATTCTCATAAATTATTTCCGGAAAAGAAGTCTGTTAAGATTGAAGTAATTATGTCGCAACATGTCATAACCATTAGTCATCATTCGATTCGATGACGTTCAAACTGCAAACCTCTCCCTGGAAGACTGGGTGCAATTATTTATGCAGCACTTCATCAGCAATCAAGATATAGAGAAATCTATCAGGAAAGATAGAGGGAGGAGCCCGAGGAGGTAAAGTCTTCCATGTCTGTATTTAACTCTCATTTGATCCATTCAGTGTATATCTTTGCTGAAATTGAATTTGCCATGGTGGACTGATGGTAGTGACACTGACAGTACAGTACAGGTCTGACATTTATGATATCTGATTCTGAGAGTTTGCATTTTCAGTTATGAGAAGATGTACCATGTCATCATTCCTATATGATGATTTATAATGATAAGAGGACCCATAACATCTTTTATATTTATTTATTTGTTTTTTTTGTTTTTTTTTTTTTGTAAGTTTCCTTTTCCCCTTCCAATACCACCTTGAATTTCCTTGTGTTATTGTGTGAATGGTGACTGAAAATTGCCATTGTTGATTCCAGTTTGCATGTGGGTGGGGCCTTTGGTATAATACTATCTGATTTCAATGGTCTCCATATTCTCTCCCCTTGACGTGGGGTTGTATCCCATGTGATCAAGGACTCGAGAATATAGAATTCCCTTCTTTCATGTGTGGGTTCTCCGATAGTTACGAAATTAATGCCATCAAAATCAAACGATCCCTAGTGTAGAAATGGAATTTGCAATATTTCTTTGTGATTTTGAGCGTATTTTTATTCATTTCACTTCAATTACATAGAATACACTTTGATTCAATTCAATTCGGTGAATTTCAGTTGATAAAAAAAAAACTCGGCCTTATACACTTCTTTTGGATAATTGGAATGATGTATGGCAAACATGTATAAAGTACACCTTTAAATTCGAGTCCTTTCTATAAGAACTCTCAAATGAGCTTTCATAGTAGAAAAAAACCCTCTTCGGGAGTTCGAGGTCCCCATATCTAGTATGATGAGTGTTATTTTTGAAGACCTCGTAGGATTTGCAAGGCCTAGGATGGTTGTTAGTTAGCTGTTTATTTTATTTGTTTTTATTTTATTTAGGTTTTGCCTTCCATTGTTACCAAAAAAAAAAACTATTAGAAAAAAACACATATGAACAAGAGACAAAAACGCCCATAATAATCTCCCAATTTAAAACCACCCATAATGAAAAAAACAACGCTCAAAAAGTACGTCTAACAAGTTTAGAAAAGCAAAGCAAAAGTTTTAAAACATAACCTGAAACGATAACACAAACTTATACACTCATTTTTAATCTTAATTAGAAAAAAAAGGGACACAATAAGCATCTTGAAGGCCCTTGAAAATATATTTATGGTAATAATGTTTGCCGACACCCTTTTTTTCATCTCAGGGGGAGGGAAAGAAAATCCTATATTTCAATGCAAGGAGCATCAATCAAAACCAAAGGGCTTTTCTAGCTTTATTTGCTTTCTTATATATTGAAAATGACATCTTCTAAAGTGAGATTACGACATTGTGTTAGATTAATATTGACATCCTCTAGATAATGGTCCTTGCCTTCTACTATGTATAACCAATCAACAAGGACATATTGTTATTGACATATTAAATATTACACTCTAAAAATGTTGCACTGATTGATTTTAGAAGTGATTTACTATTTTGGGAGTTATAAAGACGGATTGTTACTCCTTTTAGAAAGATAAATTGATGTAAATAAATTGAATTAGAAATAGGAAATTTTTTTATTGAGAGCATCTTTATTACTATATTATTATTGTCATTGTCGTCGTGCACATCTAACGAGAGAATTTTATGAACAGAAGCTAACTTTTGATACTTCACTCCAAGTAAATCATGTAATTAAAAATAGAGAAATTCGAATAATATTTATATATACAATACATATTTTAATTATAACAAATCAATTATTATCCCCTATATATACTTCATATGGAGTACTTCCATTCTCTTAACCTTCAGAAACAAGCTAGAATTTATACAAGAGATCTAATGATGAATACAATTTCACACATATCTTAATACAATCTCTAACTAGCTATAGAGTTTGGTAATAATCACATAAATGGATTTAATCACTACTTCAAGTATGCTAAACTGGATTAGCTATCATATAAAGCAGCACAAGACATCGATCAATAAGACATGAAGTGCCTCCATAAGAATTTAATTTAGCCTTCATTTTAAGAATGATTCAACTCATATAAAAATGAAATTGGAAAATAAAATTTGCAAGATTGGAATGATTTGTTTTTTTTTTTTATTGCAAGGAAGCCACTACCTCTGATGGTAATGAGATTCAATTCCCACAATTTCCGATCATTGTTGTGAATGAGTAGAGAATGCGCGACTGCGCTATCCACCCTAAACTCAGATTTGAATGAACTATAAAATATGGACTATGGTCTATAATATTTCATACTCTAGATTTCAAATGGTAGTATTTTTCTAATCAAACTTTCTCAAGTCAAAACTTTTGTAAGCTTTGACTTTCATCACAAAGTAAATCTATGATAGGAGAAGCTTAAATCTCCTCAATACACAAAATGATTATCGATCGAGCTAACTGTTTTCAGTCACTGACACATTTAATTTGTTAATCACATCAACCAATTTCTTAACGGTCTCTTTGTCTGTTATATTCATGTGGGGGAAAACCGACTTCCCAGCAAGAAATAGGGAAAATGCCCAAAAATTGGGGGGTACCCTAAAAAAACTATTATAATTATACAGCTATAAAGGGCATCTGCCCTTAATTGCACCGACGGAAACAGACGTTTTTCCTTACTTTAGTTCCCCTTACGTCAATTATAGATTGATTGCCCGCTCTAATTAGTTTTTTTGGTTCACGACCAAGGGTATCCATCGTCGACTATAGTGACTATTTTCCGCACTGGTTTGTAGGTACCTTAAAGGGTGGGATATCTGGTCAAAGAATTTTAAGCTGCTCCATGTCCAATGCGAGATTCGAACCCTCGACCTTGGTTAAGGATGGATGAATCTCTATCACTCAACCACACATCCTTAGCTAATTTTAGTTAGTAATCTACATTCTTCGAGTAGTGATTTAAGCTCTGCCAACTTAAAGAAGATTTTCTTTTTGAGGGGATTTAATATAAGCAAAATCGCAAAAACTTGAATGCGGCCGCCTCAAGCTGCTGCCGCGTGTAGTGACGTCATTTTTTTTTATTTATATTTTCTTGTTCCAGCGTCGGTCATGGCCATTCCGTGTCTGTGGTATCAGTTTTAATATCTGTGGTATCAGTTTTTGAAAGTGTGGTATCAATTTTAATATCTGCGGTTTTAGTTTAAATATCTGTGGTATTAGTTATAACGTATGTGGTATCTATTGTATTAGTTTTTGAATGTGTGCTATCAGTGATATTTTTGTTTCAGTGAGCATTAGAATCAGTTAAGTTCATAGTTTGTCATATCTCAAACTGCATCAAGTTAGAAATCCGACAGAGTTTCCTTTGAATTTGGGCATCCCAAGTTATCGATTTTTCAAAAACATTTTCAAACAGAAAATTACTACAAAATCAACTCTAGTCTTCTAACCAAATCCAAGGTTTCATTGCCACATCCACTCATACCATCTTTAAAACATAACAAAAACATACATGATATGAAATATATGATATCAGGTCACCAAACTTGATACTAAGGCCCTGTTCTTTTCGTCGATTCCATGTTGCATTCCGTTCCGTTCCGTTCCGTTCCAATCTGTTCCGTTCCGTTCCGCGCTGCATTCTGTACTTTATTTTGTCTCACATATTTTTGAATTTTCCGTGCTGCGCCGTTCCGTTCCGTTCCTCACCGTCCCGCACCATTACGTTGAAGAGAACAGGGCCTAAAGCAAATACTTGATGAAGTTCTATTCATAAGATAAAACTAAAACACCGGTTTGTTGTTTGAGTGACTAAAAAACACATCTAGCAATATACTAAAACATTTACAACTTTAGTTCCATAATTTTTTCATTCCTCTTTTTTCTTTTCCTTTTTCTTGGCCTCAGTAACTTGCTTTTTTTTCTTCTTTCTCCTTCTTCTTCTCTTATGCTTTTTGCTGCTTCTTTTCCTTAACTTCTTTCTTGTGCTCTTCGGCAATCATGTTGATTAATGTACGCTTAGTGTCCTTGAAAGCCCTCACTTTTTAAAGCATTGCATCTCTGCAATTTGGAATTATAGTAATTAAAATATGATACCTCAAGCAAACAATATGATACTAGACACACTGCATTTGATACTAGATAGCATATGCGTGTTAGGAAGTTACACTTGCTTGTGTATGCACTTGTTTGACAAAGTATGATACCTCAAGCAAACAATATGACACTAGACACACTGCATTTGATACTAGCTAGGATGCGTGTGTTAGAAATTGATACTTGCTTGTGTATGCACTTGCTTGACAAAGTATGATACCTTAAGCACACAATATGATACTAGACACACTGCATTTGATACTAGCTAGCATGTGTGTGTTAGAAAGTGAGACTTGCTTGTGTATGCACTTGTTTGACAAAGTATGATACCTCAAGCACACTATATGATACTAACACACTGCATTTGATGCTAGCTAGCATGTCTGTGTTAGAAAGTAAGACTTGCTTGTTTGTGTTGAGTGAATATTCAATAAGTAAAAATAAATACTACATTGATGAAATATAACACAAGACACAAAACAGAAACATATAGCTGTGTTGAAATGTTTGTGGTATTAGTTGTAGTTCCTGTGGTATCAGTTTAAATATATGTGGTATTAGTTTTCATGTTATCTTAACCACATAAAAAACCGATACTTAAAAGCAAAAAGCTGATACTTTTGAGAGGAAATATGATATGTCTAGGTAACAATCTGATACCTCTAAGTTAGAAACAGATACTTATAATCAAGACTCTGAAAATTCGACCCAAACATAAGCAAAATTATTCAATAATCTAAAAAACTTGATTCACCAGAAATTGAATCCCTAACTGTTGAAATAAATCTCAATGTACAATCAATAGTGGAAACAACAATGAATTCAAAAGTAAACCCTAACTCAATCTAAAACTAGCATAAAGTAGCAAAAATTAAGGCATATTCGCAATTTGTTCCCCATTTTAATGGTAAATTCAAATTCAAATGATTACAGAATCACAATAAAAAAAATCAATCATATTGACTAAAATAAAAAACATACTTGTTAATTTTGAATTTGCTTCGCCATGAGATCGATAGAGCGCGAGGAGAGAGAGAGATCGAGAGCGAAGAGAGAGAGAGAGAGGGAGGAGAGAGAACACGTGAGGTGAGCGAGAGTGAGAAAGTATTTGGGGTTTTGTTTTTTTTTGTTTAATTGAGCTGGTGGGTTTTCATCTAACCTGATATAATAGGTGCGTGTGTTTGTATTGTTTGGTTATGTCACTAAGAGGCCTCACAGGAGACGAGTCGTAAGAAAATTTAAACGATCAGTTTTCAATAAAATAATAATCACTATTATTTATTTGGTGCGAAAATGTCAATAAAATAATGATCACTTTTTAGTAAGTTTGTGTTCCCAGAAGACCATAACAACACAACAACAATAAAAATAAAATAAAATCATTTTCTTAATCATCAAAAAATCCGTCACTGTTCAGATACCTTGGAGAGCTGAAATTTATACTCATTTTTATTATTGTTGTAGCAATTGTCTCCATCCAACTTAAATTAATCCACATAGATTCATATATGGAATGGGACAATAATTATATCCATATAGAATGTGTATGATTTTTAGACTTTACCGGATAAGTTTAATTTAAGGGTGCATTCTTTAGAGCTGAACTTATCAGAACTGAATTGAACTGAAGTGAATTCAACATCACTGAATTGGACACCATTGAACTGAACTGGACAGCACTGAATTGAATTAAACATAACTTGATATGTGAGACAAAAAGTATGTTTCTGAACTCAGCACCACTGAACTGAACTGAACATCATTTAACTGAAATTGAAATCACTGAACTAACACCTGAACTGAACTGACCGAGTAAGCTCTAAAGAACGCACCCTTAATGGGGATATCGAGTTAGTTCAATAGTTTTCAGTCAATTCATTGGTGTTCAATTCATCATCAGTTCAGCGGTATGCAATTCACTTATGTGGTGCTCAATTAAAAAACGTACGGTTTCTCTTCCATTACTATTCAGTTTAGTAGAATTTAATTCAATAGTGTTTAAATCAGTTCAGTGGTATTGAATTCATTTCAACTCAACTCTAAAAAACACATAGTCATTAACATCCACATACATATTGCTAATTGAAATTTGGAATTCCTTGATTTTAAGATGAGATATATATACATATTTAGAATTAAACAGAGTCAATAGTACTTCAACTACTTAAAATGGATTAATGGTACCATCTCCATGTTACAATGATGTGTTACTCAACTAGAGTGCCTCTCTTGGTGTACTTTTGAGGACAACAAAGGATATGGATATGGACATGGACAAGGATTTTTGCATAAACAATAGTGAAAATCAATCCAGGCCACCACCGTTAGTACAATATTATGTCTAGCTTATTTTATATGGACTTAATTCACCATTAATTAAAGACATTATAGTGAAAACATTATTTTCGGATATGAAAAGTAATTTTAAAAAAGATTTAGTCCCTTAATCTACCCTGGACCAAAAATACCCGAGTTTTTGTCCTATTTGTCCTATATGTGACCCCCAAGATCGATGTATAGATATATAGCTCAAATTAATGAAATTGGCTACACCGAGCAATCAAGCTGATGTTTAATCAATTTAGTGGGGCAATCTCCAAATTAATAATGTCATTTCAGATTATGATCACATATATACATCCACCGTATTTAAGTACCAAGAACAATTCTCTCATATCAACAGAAATGCCGTCCATGATTTGAAGTGTCTGCTGGGACAAATTAAGGACAATAATGGTTCCTTTCATGGACTCCATCAAGTCATCAAAACAAAGGTCACCTTATCATCAATCACCTGATATTCTTCTATCTATTTCATTTTGTAGGAAAATTTGTAGCCAAGAGTTTCTGATTTTAAACGAGTCGTAGAAAATAATCTCAAGTTATGAATTTACGTAAAATAATCTTAATTTTAAATTGTGTTACACGAAATGTATCTTAGTTAATGGTGTTAGTTTTTCCGTTGATTATTTCATTATAAAAGGTGTAAGTGTAAGAGGTCTGACTAGTGACTAGTGAGTAGTGACCAGTCCCATTATCCATGCTGCGCAACTTGTACCTTCCAAGAAGGGAAGAGGGGACAAAATCTAACTTTTCATACCACTAAATTAAGCAAAATTATACTAAACCAAATTGATTGTTTTTAGTATAAGTATCTGTGTATTGGGATTGCTGTTTTGAAAAATAGTAAATACTTTACAACTCTTTTTCCCCACTAAGGAAGGCAACTGGTCTGGAACTCATCAATGTACATAGTACAACAATCAATTTGTTTATGGACTTTAGTCTCCATAGAAAATATTACTCTACTAATAATACCAGTCCAAGTCTTTTTTTGCGCATGTTGTACAAAAATAGTATGTAGTATAACCTCACTCAGTAGCTAGCATTTATATACAGTGAAAGGTAAAATCATAAGGATCGTGCGTGGTTCGCACATAAGAAATAAGAAATGTTCACAAAAACGACTCATACGAGGCGGTATTATGCAAAACTATTGAGTAGTGTTGGTGGTGGCCTAGTTTGCTTGTTTATTAATAACATTGTCGTATTTTATTTTTCATTTTCCTTCCCAGAAGGTGCGTGACTAAAATCGCGCTTAAAACACATAATGGATACTGGATACTTCATTACTTAATTAATTACCTGTCAAAGTACAAAAATGGTAAAAGGGAGCAAATTTACCGTGTAGTTTATTGGATTTTTACTGTGTAACCAATCTTTAATCCCTTTTTTTGCCATCCGTGCTGCTTGTGGTTTACAGAAAAAAGTACTGACTCAAAATGATTATAGACGAACGCATCCAACAAAAAAGGAAAAAAAAAGAAGAAGAAAGATTATGGCCGAGGACACATTACTCATCTAGATC
The DNA here is from genome assembly GCA_038025085.1 of Tetragonia tetragonoides. Classification (NCBI taxonomy): domain Eukaryota; kingdom Viridiplantae; phylum Streptophyta; class Magnoliopsida; order Caryophyllales; family Aizoaceae; genus Tetragonia; species Tetragonia tetragonoides. The sequence goes on from CM076152.1 coordinate 40,032,744, forward strand.
CCAAAGGAATACACAAACCATTGTTTTCTTGTTCTTCAAATTCATAATTAGATGCTTATCTTCTCTTTTGCTTTCGCTTTCTTTTTTTAAGGGTATAAATTAAAGCTAGCTAACTTAGTAACCAAGCTTGATAATCATAACAAAAGCAATGGGCGCATGTATCTAAGGTTACGTTGTGATAGAAAGTCCTAGAACTTCAATTATTATCTTCAAACATCCCTACTTTTGCATAGATATATTTTATTTTTAGATCATCATTGATGTCTTCTACTGTTCTACTTATGGTGTATAACTATTTTCATTGTTGGATATGCTAGCTACCCTAGTCCATGAAAAATATAGACCTTAAAATTTATCTAATTACGGCAGGTTCTGTGTAGGGCGGATCTATCCCTTAAAACGTAGAGAAAAGGGAGGAAAAAAGGAAATGTAAGATGCCTATTCAATAAATCCGATTTGTGCCAGTTTTTGGGTACATTATATTGTTAGCAAATTTGTATTACCTCTTTGGAATTAACCAGTTACTTCCATCCTACTGTGTAGTTGGAATTGGAAATCTCGAGTGTGAAAGAAGAGCAACAACTTCAATGACAACATGTGCGGGTCACATGGTGCCTAAAATCTGCTAGGAGGAACACGGTTTTCATAGCTGGCATTTTGGGCCACTAGGACAGTCCAACTAAGTAAACACAATGGCCGAATCCCGTAAAATCTCTCACTATTTAACTATGGGCTTTAGTATAGCTCTTCATTTCCATTTTGGGAATAAATTCTTCCAATTCCACCGAATAATGAGCAACATAACTCTACCAACGTTGACAAAGATGAAAGAGTAAGTTTTTTAAATAAAAATAATTTTTCCTCAATTCTCATTATAAAATTGTACATTTTATAATTATAATTTTAAATTGTAAAAAAGTCATCCTCTTTGATAGTAAGCAGACTTGATCTCAAATCCATGCCGAGAACAAATGGAGACTACCTGCACCCCAAACTCAAAAATAAAATAAAAATATAAATAACAATGCGATTCAATTTCACAAATAATATACACTGGTTTATTTTTTATTTTTGAAAGTATTAACTTTTGAAAAGTCAATGCTACAATATCAAAGGGTAATAAAAAAAACTCCTAGAGCAAATTAATCACGCCAAAACAAAATACAATTATGTACCACAAAATAAATTAACTCTATCAATTCTTATTATTATAATTTTCTTTGATACGAGAAACCCGCAACCACTACTTTTAAAGTGTGCTGTAGATAAACCCCGAGTATATACAATAACCTGCAAACCTCATACACTATCCAAGCCTATAAGATAAATATTATAGAGAGACTTAACAAAAAGAGCTTATGAGATTTGAACCCTTTCAGTTTCAGGGCAATTAACTTCATCAATTACCCTTGTGCGAATAGTACTATTTTGCAAACAAACTCAGTAAATTTTTTTCAATGAAAATTAAACTCATAACATTTACCGTAATATCCACTCTCACAATCAATTATACTACTCCATTTAGAACCGTTTTCATTGTTATTGTAAAATAGTGAATCCAATATGTTACTCCAGTCGAAAAATAAATAAAATCCCCACCTCCATTCCCCATTCCCCATCAATATTTGCAAAAAGAAAATTAAAAGCAATTTGCTAGTGGCTAGTGGGTGGTCTCCACCCAAACACAAACCCACACACACCTCCTTGACTCTTTCCTTCTCACTCTCTCTCCTCTCTCTCTCTCTCTCTGTCTCCTTTATATTCCTCCATCCTCCCTTCTCTTCCCTTCTTCAGGGCTCACCGATTCACATTTCCCCACCCCTCTCTCAATAAAAATTGTGAGCCCTTTTCAAAACAATAAAACTCTCTCTCCAAAAAAAATCCACAATTCGATCTTACATTATACACTACTGAGATTCAATATTCATCAATGGCGCCATCACCGCCAGATACAAGCAAAACAACAAAGCTAGAACGCTACAACAGCTACCTACGGCGCGTGAACAACACCAAACTCTTAGCCGCGTCATCAAAACTCCTATTCAGAGCAACACTCTTAATCGCACTTGTTCTAATCTTCTTCTTCACCATTAACTACCCTCATCATCAACAAACCGACACTGCTAATAATTCCCAAAATACCCCTATAATACACGGCACCACGAATTTCATCTCCTCTGCTTTGTATGGGTCAGGGGCAAACTGGGAAAAGCAAGTTCGGCATTCATCTACACCTCGTCGACCTAATGGTTTCTCTGTCCTAGTCACCGGTGCTGCCGGTTTTGTCGGTACTCATTGCTCTCTTGCTTTGAAAAAAAGAGGTGATGGTGTTTTGGGCCTTGATAATTTTAATAGCTACTATGATCCTTCTCTTAAACGGGCCCGCCAAAATCTCCTTTCCAGGTACTATCTTATTTCATTTTATTAAATTTAATTAATTTTAGTCTATAATTTCGATAGGTAAACCTCATGCTTGTATATAGAGGTAGTTTCACTCACTTTGGGTCGGCCTTGTTAATTATTATGAGGGAATGATACTTTAGGTAACTTTTTTTTGTTTTATCTTTGGGGTGTGAATTTATTAGGTAAGTTTGGTAATGTGTCAATAGTAAATAACCACTTTTTTTTATTTCCCCTTATGAATAGATGATTTTTGCTATCTTTAAGTATTGACATGCTCAAATTTAGGCTTTTATATATCAACCACTTATTCCTGGTCATTAATGGGTTTTGTTTGTTATATATGCAAATGCAAGTATCTTTTTTTAATTGTTTTAATTTGGTGGTTGGACCATTTTAGTCGGACTTGCCAGTTATTATTCATTTATTGGATCACAACCCCACTATGAAAGTTGCTTGATCAAGTTCAAGCCTTTTTTAATTAATAAAGGTTGGTAAGAAGGAGCTATCAATTGCCCCATTGATGAGAAGATTAAGGGATCAGACTGTCTCGAAAAAACTTGTTTAAGACGGTCTTACATTTACGGATACTGAAGTAGCCAATTACTAAGCCAATAAATGGAGTAGTAAAATGTGACAAAATAAACAAGAGTTCTATGTAACATGGTATTGTAGTAAATTTATAGAAATATTACTCAATTTGTATGGTTGTTAGTGTACTGTTAATGATCATATAATAATTGGCTAATAATAATTAATTAAATTATGTGATCTAATAATGACAGGCACCAGATCTTCATAGTAGAGGCAGATCTCAATGACACCCCAATGCTAAACAAGCTCTTTGACATCGTCCCCTTCACCCACGTGCTTCACCTAGCGGCACAGGCGGGTGTCCGCTACGCCATGCAAAACCCTCAATCCTACGTGGCATCCAACATTGCCGGGTTCGTCAACCTTCTCGAGGTGGCGAAAGCGGCGGTGCCTCAGCCGGCCATTGTATGGGCTTCGTCGAGCTCGGTTTACGGGCTTAACAAGGATAACCCCTTCTCTGAGACTGATAGGACTGATCAGCCCGCTAGTTTGTATGCTGCCACTAAGAAGGCTGGCGAGGAGATCGCTCACACCTATAATCACATCTATGGGCTTTCCCTCACGGGCCTTAGGTTTTTCACTGTCTATGGCCCGTGGGGAAGGCCCGACATGGCTTATTTCTTTTTCACCAAAGACATCCTACAGGTATACTTCTTCCCGTTTCACAATGATTGTTATAGTTGATTTTTATGTCGAAGTTACTTATCATAATTCTGTTCAACCATAAATAATTGAAATAATTTTCTTGACAATTAGTAGCAACCAAAATGCATTATGTAGAAGTTGCTTGGCATACTTTTTTGCAAAAATTAAGTTTAATTTAGAAAAAATATTAGTAGTCCACAAAAATTTGTATTCGATTCGATACAGTAAGAAGTCAACTAAAACAGTGGTCATGAAAGTGTTATTAGCTGTGCAATTGCACCGACATTATTTTCTATACTTTTCAATACTATCTACTTTTTCTGAAAATTCTGGATTCGCCACTTTCAGGGAAAATCAATAAACATATACAAGACGCAAGATGGGGGCGAGGTGGCGCGTGACTTCACATACATTGACGACATCGTAAAAGGGTGTGTCGGGGCGCTAGACACGGCGGAGAAGAGTACCGGTAGCGGGGGTAAGAAGCGAGGCCCGGCCCAACTTAGGGTGTACAACCTAGGGAACACAAGCCCCGTTGGTGTAGGTAGACTAGTGACTATACTAGAAGGACTGTTGAATGTTAAGGCTAAGAAGCGTGTGATCACAATGCCTAGAAATGGGGACGTGCCCTACACGCACGCGAATGTCACGTTGGCTAAGAAAGACTTTGGGTACAAGCCCACAACGGATTTAGCCACTGGGTTAAGAAAGTTCGCAAAGTGGTATGTTGGGTATTATGGAGTTGAAACGAGGGTAAAAACGGAAGAACAAATTACTCATGCCGAGACAATATCCAGCTAGGAGCAAGCAAGGAGAGCCGTAAATTAATCATGATTAATAATTGATCAGATCACCATCATCATGGTCGTCGTCATATGCGTCGGTCGTATACAGTTGTTATTTGATTCACCATCAAGTCCACTCACATTCACATGGGTACCTTATACCTCTCTTTTTCAGGTTTTTTTTTTTCTTTTTCTAAATTTTATTTTTATTTTTGGAGGGGATGAATCATGTTGTTATTGTACTATAGATATAGAAAAAAAAAAAAAAAAAGGAATTTTAAGTGTTCATATTATTATTATAGACAGAGATGAAATATTGTGACAGATAAAAAAAGAAGGAAAAATAGAAAGAGGGGGGTAATAATGTAATTTGTTATTGGGTGCAAAAAAGGAGATAGCCCAGATGATGATATACGTATGAGTAGTATTTTGGTGGGAAGGAGAAATGATCTGCTGCAAAAGTGGAGCAGATCAATGACCATATTTGGTTCATATATGTCAAAGTCAATTTGGATTTGGATTTGGATTTGTAACAGAAATGAAAACAACAATTATCACATCAAAGGATTTTTGTTTCTTCACTCTCATTTTTCCATTTTTGCTTGTTGGGTTTTACTATTATATTATTTGCTCCTATATTCTTCAATCTTCATACAACCTTTTGCGTTGTCGACTAGTTTTTTTTTTTTTTTGCTAAACCAACAAAAAGAGGGTGTAAGTGAATGGCGACCGAGGTACCCCCGCTAAATTATGTTCGGACTCTCGTGTTCAATAGCGAACATATCAGATTAGCTGAACAACCAGCGCAAGCACTAGTCCCGTCAATGTAGCACCAACAAGGGGCTAGTATAGTTCCTAGAAGCCAGCAGACACAAGGCATGGGGGAAATGGGGATTCGAACCCATGACCTTGCCTTACCAGACCACTTGGGAGTAAGCTTGGAACCACTAGACCACCACCCTTGTTGGTTGCGTTGTCGACTAGTTAGAGATAAGATTACGTATATTAAACCTTTTCAAACACGGTCTCGACTGGGTTGTTATATTTCTTCATGCATTCTGTTGTAACTAAAATGAGGGAATAAGTTCATACTCCCTCCGTTTCAAAATGAGATTCCTGTTTGATTATGCACATCCGATAATACGGAGAGGATCAGCATGGTTGTTGACCAAATTTGGTTAATATCAAAGTCAATTTATGATCATGAAGTACTCCATTTGTGTAGTATTAGTACCATTAGTTCATTGCTTTTTCTCTGGCAGTTTCCATTGGATTGAGTATTTCCTAATTGGTCAAACTGTGTGGTGATGATTGGTATACAATTGGTAGTGCTCCCTTTTCTGATCTGAGTGAGCTAGCTAGTGGTGGTAAAGGTTGTTACGCCATTACTTATTGTTCATTTTTCACATTGTGGATGTGCTGAATTAAATTCATTTTTCCAATTGGGCCAGATCACCGACACTAATAATTGATGTATATACTATGTGGGAGTTTCTTGTTTTTCGGACTCTTTACATCAAATTCATGTAATTGATGGCGAAGGTTCGTTTTAGTCAAAATTTGTTGCAATACTGACCATTTCATGTTTAGGGGACTTTGGGCAAAATAATATCTAAGAAAATAAAATTTAAAATTAAAATTAAAAAAAAAAAGAAAAAAAGTAGAGGGTTGTGGACAAATAAACAATCTTATGTAAGGACTAAGGTTGTCTAGATGAGAATTTGATTATTGAATTACAACATATGCATGTTTTTGTAGGAGTAGATCAACAAATGCATGTTTATGTAAGAGTATGTCAACAAGTGTGTAGACGGTAGAATATGAAGATGTAGTAAATTAATGGGACTCATGAACGAGTATAAACTTACATATATAAAATATGCATTATTTTTTAGACGACATTCTTATCAATATTTCAGAAATAATTAGAGTTCTTAGATTGAGAATAGCAAAGCTCAAAAGTATAAATATATAGTGTGATTGATCTAAAAAACTTACCAATAAGTAGAGAGTTCGATTCGGTTCAATTAAGTTATGTAAGATATTTTTTCTCTTGGATGTTACTATCCATTCAGATAATATGTTGAATAGTTTTTTTTAACTGATAAGAACACTAGTGGGGAGCTGGGTCTAATGTAGTCAACCCGTAAAGAAAAGCAAAGAATTGAGGTACACTTTTTACTCACAAGATAAGAGACAGTAGGTATCAAAATCATGAGATGATTGAATCATTTAAAGAAAAGGACACCAAACAAAAAGTAGCAAATGAATTATGGAAGAAAAAAAAAGGCGGGTTGAGAAGGAAAGGGGGGCAATAAAAGTAAAGCGGTGGAATTATTGCTTTTTTGATCAAAGGTTCTCATGACTCATGCCCCCCTAAATCCCATGTTCAGTCTTTGCACTGCCTAGCTGGTCGATCAATTACGAGCATAACGTAAAAATGTTCAATTGCAAATTGAGTAACAACAAAATTAACATTAATTCGAGTATCTGACCACAAACTCTTATATATTAAATTGTTTAAAACGCCTCAAATAAGCATGATGAATACATGAATAATCTACACGTTTTTCTTTCCACTTAACTACTACCTCTCAATAGTCATGATTTGATCTTACAAGTTCTTGTGTTTATGGCGATTATTGTTAATTGCTTGCCGCTTCATATTTGTCCAAACAATTGTCCTCCTTATTCTTGTTCTAGTCATATGATGTACTCTATATATTTGGTAATCATATCCATCATTAGTGAAATTGGATGTTACCTATCAATGAAAAGAAAATAATCATGTAAGCCGCCTAATTAATTAGCACATTGTTTCTTATTGAGTTATGACATGAGCTAATTTATCATATTCACAATATTTATGCTTATTGACAATTTTAAATTTTTGAATAAGTTAGAGTATGTGTTTTTTTTTAATGAACTGCACTGAATTGAATTGAAACTGAATTAAAACAATTTCCGATTAAATAGAAAAAAAAAACACCCGACACATTCTTATTACCTTAAAGTAACATGACTTGAAGAGTAACATATACTCATTCGATTTATTATAGCTGCTTTGAGATCTACAGGGTTCAATTGCTGAGAAAGATAATTACTCTACTACTGGTTGTAGGAGGCTGTATGTAGCTGTCCACCATTACCAAGATGGAAAACTCTAGCATGCAGATCACGTTTGATTCATTCGAAAAATAGAGAAGGAAGCTCAAGGCGGCGGACAATGCCAATAACAATGCAACTAATAATAGCATTACCCCACTGCCTCTAAAGAGGCTCCCGTCTAGGCAGGTTAAAGGGGGGTCGGTGTACGCAGTCGCAGTCTTACCTCTGTGAGAGTCTCAGAGAGGCTGTTTCTGTTTGATCCGAGATCCGAAGTGCGACAACCATCAGCAACTTCACAATAAATAAGAAGTGCTGACAGTTTTATGAGCCATTTTGCTTTTAATCCATTATATTCCAAAGCCAAAAAGTAGTGAACCTTTTGACTCTAATGGAAATGGTGGACAACAAAAAGAACAATGCAACTAACGTTGTTACAAAATAATTGTATGATCAATCTCCTTAGTATCAGGGTCTGATCCATCCACAACTCAATTTTTTTTTTTTTTGAGAGGGGAATAGGAAATTTTCATTAATAGAAAAGTCATACGGCATCTACAATCAAAATAACCCTAGAATATACTAAATTAACAATAACAACACAATTTTTGTTAACAAGACAATCGACAAGGACACCTCGGTGCAACTCCCAACATGCATAGTAACCATGTGCTTCCTTTGATGTATCTTCATCTTTGACGGAAGTAGAGATCTTCACCGCGAGCAATGCAATGACTTGCCCACAGAACTCTGTTTGATACCATTGATTGTATGTATATCCGGTCCCCAAAATCATATTGAATCTATAAAATAGAAATCGCACTATAGGCGAAAAGAGAATCCTACGAAGAGGAAGAAATGAAAAAAAACCAAAGAACTCCACAAAGGGAGAGAAATTTATTCCACCTAGAGCGAAAAAGAGTAGAAATTAGAGTCAAACTAGATAAAAAACATCAAATACAGGTCGGAAATTACCTAAATTGGTCCTTCCGGCCTGAAACTATGATGAAAGATGAGAAGAGGTAAAAGAGAAAAGTTAGGATTTTGAGAGAAGAGAGAAAGGATTAGAAGTGATTATCATAAAGGATTATTTCATCCACAGCTCTATTTTGGTTTTGCCAATGCAACGGTCAACTGCTTTTTTGATCTGCAACTAATAGACTAATGTATATTCAATTCAAATATAAAATCATTGTTCAATTTTGCCTTTCATGTGAGAAATAACATTATCTATGAGGTGGTTGACTCACCAACAGAGTGATAAGTATATTAAGGCCGTACATAGCGAGAAGCTCCTTAACGACATCAAAATAAAAATAAAAATAAATTAAGAAAAGTTATAGGTTGAACTGAATTTTTAAAATGTGATACTTCTTTCTCTGATCTACTGCAAAAACCACCATTCTTTCTACGACATTCATCTTATAATATGACAATTTAGTGATCTTTAGTGGCATTCAAGTTTCAATTTCCAACTACAATTATTAAGTATACAAAAGTACAAATTGGTATGTACTCATAATGTATGCCAATTAGGAAAAGTCACGATAATTCATTTGTCATTTTCGCTTGATGCCCAATAGTAGGCCAACTCCAAGGCTACATTGAATTGTTTCGCTTTCTCAAATGTCACCAAAACAATTTGCAATTGGCAACTCCGGGTAGGTTTAATTTTAACAAATTCTCCATCTCAAATGGATTATTGTTCAACAAATTAGGATTAGTTATTTTTACTGCATTATTTCTTCATACATGTGGGCTTAAAACCTTTATTACGTGGATTAATTTTGCCCATACAATAATCACTTATTTCAATACAAATGACTCATTTACAAGATTTTTTTTATAAGAAACGTTTATTATTTTGGCAAAATCCTTGCGTTTACACTTTATTACTAATACTTGTAGATATTTCAAGAGGCAAAAGTCCAAAATGATTAAGGAGTAGGAATATCAATTTCAATTTGATAGGAAAGTACAAATTTAGATGTTGTCACATTAAATTTTTTTGGGATTTCCCAATAAGTAAGGATTTGTTTTACTCACATGTATAAAAGCAAATTAAATAAAATCAAGTTGTTTTGGTCCCCACTTCCCTTCTCTGCCTTATCCTATACCATAGTGAAGGACTTGTGTCCCTTTCATGCTTCTTAATTTTTTATTTTTTTTTGAGATGATAAGCCGATGATTTTGAAATCGTATGTTTTTTTTGGGACCAACTCACATTATTAAAATAGGATCACTATTTAAATATGTAGGAAACACTATTAATTATCATATACTGAGAAACGGGTAATTAACAGTGATCCTAATTTTCTATGACACATACTAAAATATGAATTGTAATTATTTAAAGAGACTAAAAAAACCCTTCAAAATACATACTCCACTCAATGACTTAAACCATTTGTCAAAAGATGTTTGTAGATAAGTGGAGTCTGGAGTGTATGAGTAATTGACATATGACAATTATCCAAAAACAAAGGGAGAGAAAACTGTGCTCTGATGTTGTGAACTAGAAATATGTCCAAGATGTACCAAACATCACACAGACATGCAAACATTTATATTTTTGATACCGCAATCATTACTTTTAAATTGTAAATTGGATAAATTTTGAGCGTGTGTATAATCTACAAACCACACACTAAGCAAGCCAGCACTATAATCTTGGAGACAGACTCAATAAAGTGGCCTACTGGAAATTAAACTTATGACTTTTGCCGAAAAAATTAAACTCCACGACCAACTCTGTTACCCTTTTCAGGACCGCAAACAATTATATTGATTATTGGTTATTGGCCTTATGATGCGGATTGAGATAGTGAGGTTCAAAACAGATGCTCAAATGAAGGAACAGGAAGCTAAGAGGGAGGCAAAAGCCCAAGAAAGAGAGAAGCCAAACTTGATGCAGATCTACTAACAATAAGCCAAGTTTTGTATTACTTCTTGCCAAAAAAAATAAAGAAGCAATAAGCCAAGTTCGACAACCCATGAGGATATGTCAAATGTGGGCCAAAACGCATGGAAGCTTTGTTGGCTTCTTGCAGTGTATATGTTGGGAATAATTCACAAAAATCTAATACTCTTTGTAGTGGGTTATATTTGACATTAACAAGATTACAAGAACCAATGTAGGAATAACAGGATTTGCCAAAAGTTTGGTAATTTTTGCTCTCACCAATAATTTTTAGCTTATTATTATGGTACTTGTTGTTGTTATTGCAAATTTTTAATCTATTTCAGATTTTCAGTACATCATTTAGCTAAAATCATGCTACTTTATTAGACATTGATCGGAGGAAATATCTTATGAGTTTTTCTTACTAACGGATTAGAAGTACATTTTATGTAGGATAGGAATTTATTTTTATAAAATGTTCTTGTGTAAGATCTTTTCATGGTAAAACAGGGAAAAACAATCCTTTTATTCAAAATGTAACATTTATTTGATATTTTTAGTCGAAAAATAATACTAAGTGTAATGTGGTTTCATGTTAAGACTGTCTTATATAAAATTTTATACTTATCAATTTGCTTTTGATAATCCACAGCTTTTGAATATCCTTAGGTACTAGGCAGAACACATCAAGGTATGTTTTTAGTTTTCATGCTGTCATGTTTTTTTTTTTTTTTTGTCATTTTCACACACACCATGCTATTCCTTCACAGAGTGTCCGACTGTCCCAACAATCTCAGCATTGTTGTTGGACAAAATAATCCCGTGTATTATTCACAAAGTGCTAACTTGATCTCTAATTATTTATTAGTATCATTAATTAATGCAGATATTTGTCTACTACTATTGCAATTTGGGAAACTTGTTGCATTGTACTAGTATATACATTTTCCCGCTTAGTTTCTTCAATGAGTAGTACTGTTACTGTAGTAGTTTGTCAGTGCTCTTGATCCGTGCTTCTTATATGGTACTCATCATAATACTTGTCCTGGAGCCGTTTCTTCAGAGGATCCTAACTCGTCCTCCGCCTCCTCCTATCATAGTATCTGCGAATATTGGAGGAGAGACACGTGATCTTCGCGGAACTGAACTGCCTTGGGGCAGCCACTGTGCAACGAGCCAACGACACACGGTTACCACTGACCAGGTCCAGCCGTGCAGGTTGACTAGGATCGTCATGCCTTGGCGCAGCAGGCTCTGTAGGTTCTGCTCATTTTCAGTATTTGTTTGATTTTCTACTCCTACGAATAATGCTGTACAAAATCAAGGCGTAATCTCACCGCTATGTCATTAGACATGAGACTCAGCAAGTCTCATCCAGCTTGTAGTGGCTTCCCAGTGGGACCCCATTGGGCTCCATAATACTATTCAGGGGTAGTCGGCTAGAGAGAGGGAGAATAGGGTGGACGTCATCGTAATCATGATCATGGCGCTGTAGCCTGTGGCTGTTCTTTCCTTGCGTTGATGAAGATGAACGTTCGGGCCTCTTGGCCATGGAAACAGGGCAGACTTTGGTCATGAGATTTTGACCAAGGGGAGGACATCTCACTGAATTCATTTGTATAGCTTTCATGGCTTGAAAAAAGGGTTGAACCAAGGGAGCTTAAATTCGCAGAGCAGAGCAAGCAAAAGGGAAATGCGCGGAAGCAACAAGGAAAACTTACAGAGAGGAGAGACAGACGAATGCAATACTTCAATTTTGTGAGTATTGTGACATTTTGAGATTGCTTATTCAAAAGATTTTTATAAGAGAAAATAATCTCTATTTGTTCGACAGTACAATGTGTTTGGAAACTTGAACAAAATTTTTGCACTGACGTAGTAGCCAATTGCGCTCATTATCAAGGAAGTTGAAGTGGCAGGTACATGAACAAAATATGATAGCATTTGCCATTTGTATACATGCAGCGGGAGAAACCATACCATATGCTAACACAATCAAAGATGTGCTCAATTCCACAAACCAACAGGCTTGATCAGTCACAGAACCATCCATATTCATCTAATAGAAGCATGAAAAGAAACAAAACATAGCCTAAACAATCCTTAACAAGTACTCATTTCCTATAGCCACTTGCTACGAACAATAGAAGCTGTCAAGTCAAGGACATTAGTACTCATCATTGCCTCCATATCCGCCTCTGCCACCACCACCGCCATATCCGCCTCTGCCACCACCGCCATATCCGCCACCACCACCACTGTAGCCGCCTCTGCCACCAAAGCCACCACCACCGCCAGCAGGTCTCTCGTTAGCATAACTCACACGAATGCTACGCCCATTCAGCTCCTGAAAATTCAACAATGTCTGAGTTTGCAAAAGCCATTTATGCACAAGAACGTGTTCAAATTCATGGACAGTTGAAGTTCAATGTCTCACCTGGCCATCCATGGCAGATAGTGCAGAGCTTGCAGATTCAGTGTCAGTGAAGTTAACAAACCCAAACCCCCTGGACCTTCCAGTGTCTCTGTCAGTTATAACCTTTGCTGTGACAAAACAAATAAATATACTCAGATTTTGAGCCTGCAGTAGTTAATATGCATCCCAAGCATGTGTTCATTAGTACTTCTTAGAGATTTGGTAGCTACTAGTAGTGAGAATACAAATATAGCACTCACCGTCCATCACTTCACCGAAACCAGAGAAAGCATCTTTCAATGACCCATCATCAGTTCCGAACGAAAGACCTGAGAAAAACCAGACATAAAGAAGAAGAAAAGGAAATTACAACACCATTAAATCAGCACCATCATGTATCTCTCAAATGCATAAGAGGGTCAAACTAATACCTCCGATAAAGAGTTTTGTAGTGGCGGCGGACATGCAACGAATAGAATTCATCATGGATGAAGGCGAGTTCTGAGAGATGCTCTGCCTAAGAATACTGCCAACTCTATTACAGAATGCCATTTCTTCTGCAACAATAGATGAAAACTAGCTTAATTACTGAAGTCCAACCTATTTTTGCCATTTACAAAAAATCTAACTCAAAGAGCATGTCGGGCAGGGGAAACTACATCACAACAATCATAACCATAAATTTGATAAAAACATTCAGAAGACATGACCCTCATTCTAAGTGTTCTATCTGGTATATCCTTCATTTACTGCCTAACAAATTTGCAGCAAGCAATAACAGAGATATACTACTAAAACAATAAATTTACTGTCAGGAAACCTAATTTTCAGCATATGCATTCTAAACTCATAGACAACCAATACCATTATTTTATCTAAGCAAATTTGAAGAACATACAACATTTGACATTTTCCAGTTCAAGTTCCCCAAAATAGACAAAATTGTAGCTAGAATACACTCTTTGCTACAGTTTAACATGTACAAGAAAGAAAATTAATTCTCCTTGACAGAAAAATGGCTAGCTATTGAGCTAGTTTCATCTCAAAATCCGTTCTTTACAAAATGAGAATGCTAAAACTAAAGGTAATTATATATTGGTCAAATTCATAAAAATGACCCTGAAATAAAAATCATATCTTGTAACTCCTAAAATCTTTCCCTAAAACCTCTGGCTAATCAAGTTTGAAACAACCCAAAACAGTCTATAATACACATTACAAGCACAAAATTTCAACCCAATTAGAAACGAGAAACATAAAAGACAACAAAATGGACGACATTGAAAAGGGCATGTGAAATCAAAAGCAGAGAAAGCAAGCTAAATGGCGATAACAGGAGATATTTACACACATACGTAAGAAAAGATGATGATCAAACACAAAAACAGAAACAAAAATATAGACAGAAACGAAAAGAACAAAAGAAAGAGATGCGTAGAAAATACCTGAGAGAGAGAGAGAGAGAGAGAGAGAGAGAGAGAGAGAGAGGGGTTTAAGAGTTTTGGAGCGGCTAGGGTTTAAGGTCGCAGAATCTCAGAATGACAGTGTGTTGTGAAAATATCCTTTTTATAGAAGTGAGAAAAAATCCAAAGTCACTTGAAGTGAGAGTTCTGTTGGCCGTCATACACCCCCACACTCAAAAAAAGAAATTTTCAAATTTGTGCCACAAATAAAACAGGTGGGTCTGACCCGGATCCGACTATCTAGAACCATGTCATTGACCCGGCCGGTTCAGGCTCGATCCGATTAGTTATGTTCACTCGTATCTCTTTTCGAGTCGAGTTGAGGTATTTGCTTGGAATACTCTAATGTCAATTACTCTTCTAGTGATGGTTTCGTACAAGTTATACCACTATATCAAAGCCAAATATTTCCTCGAAACGAAAACAAATACCTTTATTAGGCAACCTCATACACGAAACATCCACCAATATCGCGTTTTAGCTCACAAGTAATAATGCTTCCCGCATGAAGCCGCATAATATGAGATTTTGTGAATCGAATAAATAAAGCTTAACATTTGCAAAATTTATTTGCACGCACAAGTCACAACTTGGAATAACGAGTTAACACTACTTTTGATGACTAAACTTTGGGGTGATTTGGCCTTTTAGGACTCATCTTTTTTAGTTTGGCATTTGAGGACTCTGTTAAACAATCTGTAACAGAGTAAGAGAACGAGATAATAAAAGCGGGAAAATGGAGAGAAAATGCATGTACCGTCTCCTTTTCTTTTAGTAAATTTTGGGTGACTGAAGTACCCTCATTCTCTCTCCTCTTATCTTCACCCTTTTTTTTTCCTCGTCTTCTTCAATCTTCATCTTCCATTTATCTCTATCTCTTCTCTTCTCCAATTCTCCCTAGTCTTCATCAACACCACCATAGCCAAAAAAAAAAAATCAATAGCCACGAAATATCAAACCCTTATAATCAAAACAATTTGATGACAGTTTGAATCAAAATAACCAGTTGAAAAATCAAATTTGGATCAAAAATAAAATCCATTTTTTGTTCCCCTCTCTTTCTGCCTTTAGATTTCTCAACTCCTTATTCTCAAAACGAATAAAGCAAATTCTGAGCATTAAACGACTAATTATCACGAGTTGCTTGATAACCAAAATTTCGGAACGTCAATTTTCACCTCTTTGCAAGCAACCTCCACATCTTTTTCAAGCCAATTTCATTGCCAAACAGAAGAATCCCAATTAAAGAAAAAAAAAACTCGAATCTCAACTAAAAATCAAACCAACAACTACCTGTTCAACATGTAGATGAACAATGACCAATTTTTCCTTCGTATAGCCATGTTGTCTGCAAGTATTCTTCACAAGGTCTTATACTACAAGCAAAATTGGGAATCGAGTATATTTTGGGTATGTCTAATTTTTTTTTTTAAATTTGAGATAAAATTGGGGAGTATCATAAAATTGGGTTAGAATATTGTGTAGAAAAATAGAGTGAGAGAGAAGATGAAGTTTAGGATGAGACATGAGTGAGGGAGGTTGAGATTGGACATGAATTATGAGTTGAGAATACTGAGGTTGAGTTTGTCAAGCAGTGAAGGAATAGGGAAGAGGGTATTTTGGGTTTTGTCATTGATGAGCAAACACAGCACGTGGGAGGGAGAAGTTGTTCCCTTGCCACGTTAGCAAAACAAATTTTCATCTGTTGATTTTAAGGGAGAAGTTAGCAGGGTCCTCAAATGCCAAACTAAAAAAGATGAGTCCTAAAAGGCCAAACCACCCCAAAGTTTAGTCCTTAAGAGTGGCGTTAACTCTGGAATAACAATAACTCAATGAGTCAAGTTTTAGGGCGGGTCCACCAAAATCCGTATTCATTCAAAATTTTGGGTTTACATCCAGGCCCTATATGGTCTATAATATTCGGTCCCAAATCCATATCTTCTTTATCTAATTAATCTGTGAGTCCTAAGTGGGCATAATTCATAATTTAATAACAAAAAAATGAGATTATTTCCTAAATGATTTTATGCTCGAATTTAGACTTTATTAGCAAATATTGAAATCACTTAACAATACATGTATATCATTGAAAAATTAAGAAATGCAATGGAAAATGGTTACATAATAGTATAATTTTCTCATTTCATATGTCACCAGCCACCAATATGACGCCCTTTAAAAATCAAGTACAATCTAATGAGTAATGGCATTCCAAAAGATATCCAAACTTAATTTTTATTTAGCAGTGTCTAACAGAATTCCTGCAATTCTCCTCACTATGAATATTAATATTTTCAATCATAATAAAAAAGTAATATTATTCTTATACACTCTATCGCCAAGTGAAATCTTCACACTTTAGCAAATTTCACCAGACAATTTTTATTTTTTACTTGATTTGACTCTTTATTCTATACATCGTATTCCCCTTTTTTCCTCTTTAATTTCGATTTTTCATTTGTTGGCGAGTTTGGGTCGGGTTTGGGTTTGTGATACTGGATCTAGTTATATTTACAAATCTTAGACCCGTATTTAGTAGCGGATGCAGGATTCTAATTTTAAAGGGGCGAAATCAAGACTTGTGAGTCCGAAGGAGGCGAAAGGGGATGAAAAACTATAAATTTTAGATAAAATATAGAAGATTTTTCGCGGCGCCCTTACTGGCCTCCTTTGTGCCCGCTCTTGCCCATATCTAGATTCAGATCCAGATCTATTGGGTCTAGAAAAAGGATTCAGTTTACAAATGCTAGTGAATGGATATGGATAACAGGGAATGTGGGTCTGGGCCAGGTCCAAGACACATTGCCATTCTCAGACAGGCTATAGAACACTGAACTTACACACAAACAACAGAGAGAGAGAGAGAGAGAGAGAGAGAGGAGAGAAAGAAAACTCTTTACGCAAGGACAGATAGAGAGAGAAAGAGAGAGAAAGAGAGAGAGAGAGAAAGGCGGCTTGTTCAATTGGACCTTCTCTTGAGTTGAGATCAAAACAACAACACAATATTTCCGTTAATCACCAGTATTAATCACAAGAGTTATTCGATCACTCTCTTTTACTATTATGTCTATCTTCTCTCTCCTCGCTTTTTCATCGGCTACCTTTTAGAGGTGTGGGGAGAGAGAGAAAGAGAGAGAAAGAGAGAGAGAGGGGATTTTTTCAGGGAGCCCCTTTGAAAGTGTTTTGAATAATTCCTCAGCCCCCTTTGAAAATATTCCGATTTCGAAGAATAATTTCCGAATTAGGGTTTCGTTTCGGTGGCTTGCTTCTTTCTTAAATCTTCTGAAATTTGTCGACTTTCCTCCCTTCTAGGGTTTCTATCAGATCAGCGACTGCGATTTCGGAGGTGAATTACGGAGAGTTTTGGACTTTAATTAGGGTTTTGATCAGCAAATAAGTTGAAGAACTGAAGATTTTCCTAGCTTCAATTGGATTATATTTTTTGTGCGAATTGGGTTTACTTCTAATTGGCGATAAGCTTAAGTCTTTGAGAATTTGGAGTTGTTTGTTGAGTGGGTTTAGTGGGTTCTCTTCAAATTTGATAAACAGACTATGAGCATTGTGCAATCTGGGTGTGGAAGAAGATTGTAGTTATATGATTGGGTAAAAACTGTGGTTATTTTGGGTGATGATGATTTGATCAGTTCGGATTTTCGACTTGATTTGATTTGATATGTTATGACCCCTTTGAGGGGATGCTTTTGGTGCTTGGATTTGATAATAAAGTGGTGGTGGTGATGGTTCTTTGTTGGCCTAGTAAGCAGGACAGAGGATCATTAGATTGTTCGAAAGTTGCATCTTTTCTTAAGAATCCATTTGGGTTGACATAGTTCAAGCACCATCCAGTGACTTATAGCTTTTTGCGGTAATCTTTTGGGCATCTGGGCTTTGAGAAGCTCACCAAGCATTGTTCATCTAGCATTGATTTATTAATCGGGGATATTGTGTCTGTGTGTGTTTGTGTTTTGTTGCAAGTGTTTGTGTGGATTTTTGGTTTTGTGACTATGGGGGCTGTGACTAAGTTTATGAAAGAACTCTGAAGGTGGAAATGAATGTGGGGACATGGTGGATGGACAAGAGCTTAGTTGTTGTTGCTGGTTTGTTCCCCAATTGGAACATTGGCGTAGCGATAGCGTGTTAGTTGAAGCATTTACTCTTGTAGAAGAAGGTGACAAGTTATTTAAGCCCTTCGGTTTTTGCGATGTCTCGTTGCTTTCCGTTCCCTCCGCCAGGATATGAAAGAAAGACTAAAGTTGATGATCCTGACCTGCTTAAAAAGGTTAACACTATGCTTCTTTTTTTCATTTTGGCTGTGATCCATCATGTTTATTTGATGCAAACAATGATAGTAATAGACTCCTTATGCATAAGTGGGACCCATTGTTGCTTACATCACAGTGGAGAGCTTACAGTGAGTTCCATTTCCATGGGATGGGAGAAGTGTAACATGTTCTCTTACCACATCCCATAGTCCCCTCGAAAGAAATCTTGACCTAGGACTGATTACTTGTAGAACTCATTTGTGAGGTGAAATTGAGGATCACTCGAATCCTCATCAGTCATGACTCATGAGTTTTGCAGTTGCATTAGACGGATAATAAAAGTCTCTGCTAATATTTATTTGATACTATTGGTATGAATCTATGCTCATGAATAGATATGGAAACTCTCACCCTTCATTTCCTTATACACATCCCCGTGGAACTTATACTAGCAACACTCTTTACATCTAATCAAGTTAAATTTCCTGGACACTTGTAACACTTTCTTTTGCATGCTTTTTCTGGAGGAACTGGATTTCTTTTCTTTTCATTTGTAAAGTTTATAAAATGTACGCGTCACACTTAATGTTGTGACACAAGTCCATGGTTGATTTATTCGACCTTCCTGGCATTATGTTAGACAGTTTGTACTTGGGAGTTTTGGATAGCTCAGGAAGGAAGTCTTAGGTAAATAGGTTCTGTAGTGTCCTAGTTAATAAGGTATGAGATTAGGAGCTGTTAAAGCAGGTTACGTTCTATTATTATTGTCAGGATTTCATCTGAGTAGGACAAAGGTAAGGTGGCAGAACGTAAGTAGCCAGCTGTATCCAGAGAAAATACACTTGAACTTTAGGCAAAACGACCTGATGTCTTCATAATGACAATCATGGAGGACTGTAACCGCATGACACTATGTTACTTTAAAATTTATCATGCTGGTTAAGTTGGCGAATCTTTATGGAGTAGATAGTATCCTGTTATCTCTGTCCTTAATCATGAGAGTTTCTTCACATTCAAGTCAAAGATGGGGTGAAATTCTGAAAGGAAGTCTTCTTGGTAGCATTTCCTTACAAGCCAAGTGTAGCAGTTATGACGACGCTTATCTTTATTTTTCTTGACTAAATTTCCCTCCATGTGAGGGGGTTTGTCTGATATTCCTTTCATATTTGTGGGCATAGACTACCGTTGACAATTAGAAGGTTTTGAAAGATCATGAATCACGGGAGCATGCTAATCAAGACTCTGGGTCTACCTCTGCGTGAAAGTCGCGCAGCGGGCTCCATAACCTCATTTCCTTTCTTGTGATCTTAATCGCATATTGATGTAAGTAATCTAACGCTGGCTATAAGTTCTTTATGGTTGCTGAAGGATCATGCAGGATGGTCGGAATTAATCATAGTAGCCATTCATGGTATGCTAATTGGTAACGTGCTCGCTTTAAGTTTATGGAAACTTCTCTAATAGACGCATTGCCATTTCCTATGAAGATGAGTTTCCAATCCCCCTCGTTTGTTAGGAAAACCTTGTTGAACCTGATCGAGTATACGTATATAAAGTTCTAGCGATAGAATTATTAGTCACCTGTAATTTCTTGCTTATCAGAGTTGATGTCCAGCTTAATCAATTAGGTAAAGGAACTTTATGCAGGACAATAATATATTTTTGCCAGCTCAAGTAAGATTACATACTGCATAGACAAAAAGACCCTTATTTCAATGCGGTCTAGACAAGCGCACTTTCTTAGGCCTTCAGGGCAGTTAGTATGTGCATGATGACATGGATGAAGCAAATCAGCCGGTCTAACAGCTATGAGAAAACTGCTTCCCTTTTTTTAGCATTAGTTTCATTCTCTTGGTTCTTAGTTTTGGCTTCCGTCTGTATGTCAGATAACTCCTGTATGTTCTCACACTGTGTGATCAAGTTTGAAGACTTAGTGATGATTTTTAGTATAATACCCTTTTGTCATGGTACTAGATGAGAAGATTTTGGGTTTTTCTTACACCTTTTAGTTTACCTCTTGCTTTTGGGTTTTACTTTAATCGAAAGAGAAAAGGAAAATGGTGGTTTGTGCTCGTTTTACTTCTACCTGTTGAGTATTGTATGTAGCTTTTGAGTTGTGGTGGGGTGGGGCAAACAACAGTGGATTTGTTTATGATGGTGGGGTCATAGTGTGTGTATTGTAGCTCTGGTGGAGAGGATATTGGCAAAAGACAAATGATTTGACTTAGGAGGCAGGTTTCTAGTTCTGGATGGCAGAGTGATTGTCCTACTTTTTCCGTGGTTCAAGTTTTGTTCAGCATCAAAATCAACATTGGGGGTCAGCTGTACACGAAAATAGAGAGGCTTTTTCTGGTTGTTTCCGTTTGACCCTTGATCCGATGTGCCAAAAATATCATCTTTTTAATAAATAAGAAGTCCAGAGTGCAGACAGTTTCACAAATTCTTGCCTAATCTCATGATTAGGAAGGATCCTAATCTCATTATGGGGTGATATTAAGTGTGCAAGTGGGGGAGGGGGAAGGAGAGAGAATGGTGAGGAAGGAGAGAGAAAGGAAGAGGAAGGAGAGAAAGAGTAGGGAGGTTCCAACTCTTGAGATCATGATTTAACTATTGAGACAGTTTAGTGAACCACTTTAATTCAAGTTTTGATTATAATTGCTCTTGTGATTGAGTGTGGGATCACACTTAAATCTGATCTGCACCACTCTATGTTGAAAGGTTTGGAGGAGATGCGGAGAATATTGTGTAGAAGTTGCTTTATGTGCTAGCTCTCTATTCTGCTCTTGGATCTTGCTGGAAGCCTAACTTAATGCAAGTGTATTGTAGATTCAGTGGAGTCGATGCACGAATTTGTCGACTATGATACCCTGTTAGATCATGTAATTCTAAAGAACTTGATTGTACATGCTTGTTATCGAAAAAGAATGAAGAATAGTAATAAAGAACCAGCAGAAACTAATTATCCAAAAAAAAAAAACAAAACAGCAGAACCTGATTTTAGTGGCGCGGCTAAATATTATAGACGCAGCCCTCGGCGGGAATATCCTCTTGTTCAAGCAGACTACTTTTCAATATAAAGCTAAAGTGTAAAATTGGAGAGTAATTTTCAACTTCAAGCAGAGTATTTTTTAACATAAACCCTAACTGTAGTTGTAAGCCCTCAGAAAAATTTAGAAGAGTGAACCAAACATATAGCCGTGCGGATTGAAGATTAGGTTTTGCTAATGGCTGCATTGTCCGAAGTTAGGAGATTCGTGTATGACTATTAGATGAGATTTTATTGTTATTGGTGTGGTTAAGCTGTTGCAAATTGATGATTTTTGGGATGTTAGCACTCTTATGAGTTGACATCTTTCAATGAAAATGTGCTTACGAGTAAGGACATATTTTTCTGATGCTTAAGCACCATTAATCTGCCATTAGAGTAACATGGAAGCATGATGTTACTTATGCTGGCTTCCAATTTCAATGTACCATTGAATTTAGTCAAATGTTGCCTCTGGGAAGTGTTAATCTGGGAGGTACCATTGTCAGGCTTGAGTTCTTGGTCTGTGTTAGTTCTGGTTCTATTATTATTGTTTATTATTTTGGAACTACTACTTGTTCATTATTGAAGTTACCCTTAATGTATAAAGTTAGCTTTGTTTTAAAAAAAATGTGGTTAAGGTGGCACGCTGCCAGCTGCTATTGCTGTTTATTTGAGCTGATCTCAGATGATGTAAGGAAAACTTTGTAAATTGATTAGAGGACCTTACCCCATATCCCTGTCCGGAGCAAGGGTGGGTTTGAGACTTTTGAGTATATGTGGGAAATTGCCTTTCATAACAGCCTGGGGATATTATGAAGTTTTAATATTGTTGTTTTAGTTGAGCAACTTTTTAGTATGAGAACAATTGGTTGGGCTATCTCTCCAGACGCGTACCTTGTTTGCTCCTCTGCGACGATCTTTTGCATATGTGGAGATGGTTATGATGTTTTAATAATGTTGTTTTAGTTGAGCAACTGTTTAGGAAGAGAACATTTGGTTGGGCTATCTCTCCAGACGCACACCTGTGTTTGCTCCTCTGTAACGATCTTACTCTAACATATGTGGAGGCGTTTTTATCTATAAAAAAAACATGTGTGGAGACGTTTGTTTGAGGTAATTGGAGAGTGTTGGTTGTGCCTTGGCCACCATTCTTGATCAGTTGCAGATTCGTTGTGTTGCTATTGGAGGGAAAAGGAGAAGTTCCTTTGTGCTGTGCTTTTTTGGCAATCTTTTGGGGTATTTGGTCACTTGTCTTTTCCGGAACCTCTCTTCCTCTTCCATACTGAGATTTAGTGTTAAGTGGGAAAATTTGTAACAGTATGTAGTACTCTATTTTGAGGACTGGGCGCCTTTTGTTGTTATGGTGTGCCCTTCATGTTAATCTTGCCCTCTCTTTTCTTTAAAAGAAAAAGGGGGTGGGGTGGGGAGTGGTACTATCTGTGTAAGCAATTTCCCGCCCAAGTTAGAGTTCTTGTGGCCAATTTGGTTAGAGGGACAAGATTTGCTCGTGATCCTTTCCAAACTTATGTTAATAGTTGAATTTTTTCATGATGTAGCAGGGGGTGCCTCGGTCGCCATTCACTTGCACCCTCTTTTTACCGAGCAAAAAAGTTGAATTTTTTCATGCTAAGAGACATCTGATTCTGGACATCTGGTATTTTAATTCAAAGTTACTTAGAGTATGGATATGAAAAATCAATTTGTACCATGACTGGTGTAATTTTGGATGGGTTGGTGAAGGATTTGACGCCTTGCATTCTCCAGTCAAATTTTTAATTGATTAGAGAAAGTTTGATGTATCTTATTAAATTGGTCCATTTTGTGATGAAAGATCAGGTCTCTTTTTCTGTTTCTGAAGTTGGATGTTCATTCTTGTGTCTTTTATGTATGCTCTTTGATCATTGCACTGACCTGCAATTTTATGAATACCTGATTGTTCTTGGCTTGAGTGGAGTTGTCACTTATTTTTTTTTTTTATATGTAGGAAAAGCACAGAGAGAAGAAGCACAAAAAGGAAAAGAGGGACAAGGAGAAGAAAGAAGGCAAAGAAAAACGCGAGAAAGAAAAAAGTGATGAGAAGAATAGGGAAAAGAAAGACAAAAGGGATAAACATAGAGACAAAAAGAAAGACAAGGAGAAGGACCGGGATAAGGATAAACATAGAAGTGATAGCTTCTTTTCTGATGATAATAGGGTTGTCGGGACATCTGGGGCCCAGCTTCCTATGCCCTTCGAGAAGAGCAAGGACAGGGAAAATGATGGAAGTGCTACCTTTGCTGAAAAGAGGGTTGCAGGGCTGTCTGCATTTGGCAATGGGCAGCAGGTTAGTAAAAACAATCACCTGCCTCCCGAAAGTAGAAACAATTCCCTGGCTCCTGAGACCAAGGGTATTAGAAATGCCCCGGAGTTGGTTCGGAGGAATGTAGATGAAGAAAGGGGACCTATTAATCCAATGCCTGATAAGAATGTTGGTACAGAGAGCAAAAAGGCTAACGAAGTGGCCAAGTTGGCAGGTAGGAGTGCTGGGCCTGTGGTTGATAGAAAAGAATGGAGCAAGGAGAAAACAGCTCTTGATGGAAGGATTGATGGACAGGCTGTCACTGGGGAGGTTAAATCTAGTGGAAGTGCCTTGGTTCCAAATTCTGTTGGAATGGTTCATACCAGAGTCGGAGTAGCAGCCCAACCTATGGATAAAAAAGTTGGGCAGAGACTGGATGGGAATGAAAAGAATAGAGATAAAGAAGGCAATGATAGAAAAGGTGAGCAGTGGAAGGAAAGAGACAGAGAGACCACATCAAAAAAGGAAAGAGAAAGAGAGAAACAAGTCCACAAGGAGAAAGACAGGGAAAAGGAAAAGAAGAAAGATGAGAAAGTGAAGGTAATAAGTGAACAGAAGCATATAGAGCAGTCAAGAATAAAAGATGGCAGTGAGAACCACATGATGACGTCAAGTGTAAAGGATGGACTTAAGAAGGAAATTTCAAGTGCCCAGAATGTTGGACTTCAGCACATACCGAAAGATAGCAGGCATGGTGCTGTTGCCGTTGATAATCTTGGAAAAAGGAAGGACTTTGGGCTTAATGGAATTCATGATGGTGAGCTATTTCTCAGCATTGTTTTTGACTTCTTGCTGAAACTGCTTTCCTTAGATGCACAGTTTTCTCTTCTATAATGGGTTTTTAAAATAAAAAAAGAATTTTTTTTTGGACCCAGCTCGTAGTTCTAATGTTGCATAGATCCTGTTGCGAGTCTACTGTTATATGTCTTGTGAAAGACTGGAAATGCTGCTCAGATATGAAATACCTAATGATTGAGTTTGACAGCATTGCTAGTTAGATTTATCAACGAATGGCGTGTGTACAGTCACATGAATTTGCCTTTTTGGTAGCTAATGCGAATGCTACTTTGTTTGGGTTTATCTCAACAGAGCATAAAACTGGGCCTAATAAGTTGGCAAGAACAACGCCTTCAACTCATCCGTTGATGGGGAATGGAAGGAGCTTGGAGCCTTGCCAGAACTCTTCTGCCTTAGCTTCTGGTACACAACGGCCACCTATGATTATTAAAGTGGATCGCACTTTTGCTCCTGATGATTCACAGAGGCCACCCACGAATATTAGAGTGGATGGCCAGGAGCGCAATATAAATGGTATAATTACTCAGCGGGTTACACAGCAGCCTTCTCAAATGACTGCAAAAGCTGAAAGAAAATCGGATACTCCCTCAAAGCCGCCTCATCCAGATACCAAGTATCTTGGCCAGGTACTTTCAGTGCCTAAATTAGATGAATGGTCTGATTTTGATGACCAAGAGTGGTTGTTCAACAGCAGTGGCTCCCAAACGAAGAAGCCAGAGGCTAAAACTTTTGGGATTGATGAGACGCAACAGGTATGGGAAAAAGCCTTGTGGTTAGAGCCTGTTGATATTTGTGCTTTGCCATATGTTATTCCTCATTGATTGATTGTAAGAGTTACCATCACTCTTCATCCCCGTCCCTTTGTGGTGAGAAACTCTAACAAAGCTTAGGGGAAGCTATTGGCAGCAAAAGGCCATGAGGTTGAATTCAACTTCCCTGGTAAGCATGGAATTCAATTTCCCTGTGTCATATGTTGAAATGAGCCTGACTAGGGTACCTAGCTCTCGCTGCATGTGTTTGTACATTAGCATTTGGTGTGACTATTATTAACTTCATTCAAAGCCTCTTCAAATGCAAAGGAGGCTGTCAGCTTGTCACACCTGCCTCAGCTGGTTGCTGCTTCTTCCTCGGCTAGGGTCTTGACAGCAATTTTGGGCCTCCTAGCATGAGTGTGACTGATTATTTCGGAATGGAAGTACAACAAGGTTCCCCATAGACAGAGGCAACAATCGAAGAGAGATGTTGCTTGTGGATGGGGATGTCTTAGCTTGTGAAAATCAATTTGGGACTGGTTGCTGCATCTTCCTCGGCTAGGGTCTTGACGCCAGTTTTTGGCCTCCTAGTGAGTGTGACTGATTCTTTCGGAAGGCATATACAACCGAGTTCCCCATATACAGAGGCAACAATCGAAGAGAAACGTTGCTTGTGGGCGGAGATGTAATATGTTGTGAAAATGTACTCGGGCTAGAGCATGGGATCTTTGCTAATCGTTTTTAGAGGTGCAAGACAAGCTTAGCTGTGGTGTTAGCAGCACCGATTTTGATTTGTAACATATTACACTTAATTTACAGAGAAATGTAGTAACATAGAAGGAAATGGGAAGAGGTAGCTGATTTATTATTCTATTTTCTCTTTTGCACGTCAAAAAGTCAGTCATGGGGACGAAAAGAAAAAAAAAAGAGCAGAAATTATGAAACCATTTTGTTTAGTAATTGGATAATATTCATATCTATATCCATTTATTTTTAGAAAACGCGGTTCACTGAGGCACCATTGACTGTTATTTTGTTCGGGTAATATTTATCCCCGTGAGGGAACCCAATCTGATCAATAAAGGACCTTAGAAATCGATTTATCATCTTGAGGGAACCATCCATTCTGCAAACTAAACCTGTCCTGGATTATCTATTTTAGCATAATCAAATTTAGTTCAAAAGGTGTCAAGACAGATACCCATAGCCATAAGTGAGTGTTCGACAGCAAAAAAAATTGGAGTAAAAAAATTTAGTACTCGTATATGAGTGTGTTGGATTATTCCACCTAACGCCAATTAATTTTAGGTTTAACGATGAAGTTCCTCCTCGTAAAGGCGAAGATAGGATCCTTAAAAATTTGATAAATATGAAATGGAAATCTAATTCATACGAGAATTATTGTAACTAAGCCATAGATTGGTGTATGTATATCTAAAAGCTATCTCTGGATAGACAGTGCGCCACATCAACTGCATACATATACAGCTCAAAGTTGATCAATGTGCAACGTGCATGACAATCTAGTGCAATGTAGAAGTAATATCAACATTAAAATCAGGATATATTCGAATTTAATTTGAGAGTAAAGGTTATATGTATATCATTTATCATAACTTTATAGACCCCATCTCCACTTGCATCATATTCGTATAATAATCATAGAACTTGTTACTGATCTGTGAGAAATATGCAGGAAAAGACTGCCTGCCGACATTGTAACAATAGCCAGCCAATATGATATTCAACGCTTGTTTAGTTAACCATGGGACGTAAATTCTCATGAAATACTCAAATATGTGTTAAGAGTATAACTCACATGTGAATACTTTATATTAAAAGGATTGGAAAGAGAATTAGATTGTACTCGTATATAAGCTAGTGAATTGCTCCACCTAACGCCAATTGATTTTAGGATAGAATACCAAGTAATAGATTTGTTTGCAGTCTACTCTTCTCCATATACGACATGTATATAGACTAGTAGGCCCATTAAAAATAAAGCCTTAGTTCTCTCCACCTTCTTGAAGAAGTGTCGCTTCTTGCATTGTAATTTTTTTTTATCTGGTTAAATAAGTGGCAAATTCACAATTCTCAAGAAGTAACACGTCTTGTGCTAATCAATTGAGTCCAATCAAATAAGCAATCAATTCTTATATCATGCGACTGTGTTGGACTGATTTTATTTCTCGTCGTGGTATCCCTTCCAATTAGTTGCGAAAAGGAGAAGGAAAACATACTTATCAACTCTACCCAAAGGGAGTAGACTTTTTCAATCCAATCCTGTTACATCAACTTCAATCTTGATACCAACAAGGGTGGTGGTCTAGTAGTTTCAAACTTACTTCCAAGTGGTTTCGTAAGGTAAGATTATGGGTTCAAATCTCTATTTCTCCCTGTGTCTTGTATCTGTTAGCTTTTAGGAACTATACTAGCCATTGTTGTTGCTACGTTGACGAGACCAGTGCTTTAGCTAGTTGTGAGGTAGTCGGATATGTTCGCTGTTGAATATGAGAGTCCGAACATGACGTATTAGCAGAGGGTGCCTCGGTCGCCATCACTTGCACCTTCTTTTTGTGGAGCCACAAAAAAAAAAAGCTTCAATCCTGATGAAAGATGAAGTAAAACACAAGTGGTTATTGTCGATTCTCACAACACAAGGATTCAAATCCTCATTCATGCAGGGAGAATAAGTCATCCTCTATTTTTCTTTGTGGGGACAATAATCTCCGGCCTCCTCTGTTTGTTCCTATCAACCGATCAAATATAGATTGACTTGCCCTATATATATGATTTGCGGATTATTACATACACCTGTTAGTAAAAACAAAACTTCAATCTTGATGATCATCATAATATATACTCACGAATAGGAGTTGTACGTACGATGGTTACGTCCAAGAGACGATATAACAAACCACAGACACTTTAAGTAAAGAAGGTATCAAATCCTCTTTAAAGCTTGATCAAATAATTGAACTGCATTAATAATGTCAAGTAATTGAGCATCACACTGTTTGAACTACTCCCTGCGGGACACTCGAGTAGTTAAATGATCGACCAACTTACATTCCAGAAATTGAGGAGAATCATCCTATATGGGGAAAGTGTCTGGTGTAAATGTGTAATCATAAGTGGAAACTACAACCACGCAACCGCTTGTGGTCAGTAGGTTGTTTGTTTGTGTTTTTTGATTACCGTTAATACAACCACGCAACCAATTGGACTAGCCAAAAAAAAAAAAAAAAAAAGTTGGAAACTACAAGTCTAAAATTAACTAGCTAGACAGTAAAATGAATCTCTGAAATGACATCGATCAACTAGAATTTCATTCACGTACGACTTCTCAAAAATTATTTACATTCATTAGAAGAGCAAAAAAAATAAATTATTTACATTCATTAAATAGTTTTTACATTTTAAAATGTTTGTTTTGAATCCAAATTTTATTTTTATTTTAGTTACCATGTTTATATGTGGGACAATTAATCAAAAGCATTTAAGGAATAGAAAAATTAGCACCAAAAAAGAAAAACAGACTAATTTAACTACAATGGGAAGCAAAAAGGAAAAAATAATTGTGGTTAATAAACCTTTTCATTTATTGTTAACTTCTATTAGTAGCCAAGCAATTTAATTAACAATTAGGGCATCACTTTGACATTTTTCTCTAGAAAAACATATGTGAAGTTTAAATATAACTGAGATAATAAAGGTACAATAAAACATTAGTAATTAAGTGCTCATGAAACCACAAATAATTAACCAATTAGAGAATTAGGATTTTTACTATATCATTACAATATTGCTCAAGATAATAGATAACATGGTAATCTTAAACCACCTTGTAATACTTCTATTGTAGTTAAGTCTTCAAATTATCGCAAATTTAGAAGATATCCTAATGTGAAAAGTACAAAAACTTCTAGAAGATGATCTTTTAACTTTTGGTGATATATACGTGGTCAATTTTCAATGAAATAAGGGTCACTTCTCATCAAAAGTGACCCCTATGTTTCTAAAAAAATAATCTTATTTTTTCTGTTAGTTGTCTCACACAAGACTTGTTTTTAATAAGTGTGTATTCTTTTGGTGAGACGGTGATAACTTTTTAGTATAGTAAGGAAAATTGCGCATAATAAGTGACGACACCCCTACATTGCTAAATAATGACCCTATTTTTATATGAGTAGGTCTCACACAAAATTTATTGTAAATATATATACTACTATCATCGCATATATAGCATTTGAATCTCCTCGATCTAACTAGTAATTGACTAAATCTAACACTTAACCATATTTGATGACCTCAAGCTCAAAGTAAACCACATGCCATTGCACCAAAAAAAGTAAACCACATGCCACCTTCGTTCCATTTTCTAAACTTCTAAACAATATATAATTCGTCATATGACCTATAGGATATAACCTCTCACATTCTATTATTTTGACCAATAATAATCTTGAAAATATTCTCCCGAAAAACAGAGTAATACAATGCCTAAAATATCTTTCCACAAAACTGCAAGTCAACATGGCCGCCCATAACGTGCTCCATATCTTCCTACATATATCACGGGGGAGGATTCTCTACTGTTTGAAAAAGAATAGCAGAGTAATGTTCTGTAAACGTCCGATTCATTTTTGAAATAAAGAAGTGGGTTTTGTGCCCTTAGATAGAAAATATGAGTTTTTTTAATTTTAAAATTGTAGAAAAGAGAGATAGAGAGAAAAAAGAACCATAAGAAAAGTAAACACTAGAGAATCCAAACACATACTATATCACAGGCGATACGTAAGCAGCAGATTTAGGTGAGAAATTGAATGTGGCTTATAATTACATGCAACTACTACTACTACTACAGTACTGTGTGTACAAGTCATAATAAGTACTGAAAGTAACCTCAAACTGTCTCAAAGAAAACAAATAAAAAGATTATCCTATTATCTTATCATTGTACGTATAGTCTGTATTCAGTTCACTCATTCATTCATCTCCATAAATACCTACCTAGCAATCCCCTTATATAAACTTGCTAACTCACTACTTTTCAAAACAAACTTTTTCTCAAAAAAAAAAAAAAAAAAAAATCACTTTTTTCATCTCCTATTCATAATCCTAGCTAAATAACTTAATTTTGATTAGCAAAAAAAAAAAACAGCCATGGTTTCTAGTAGCAATAGAGATAATGAATTAGGGTTAGTTTATGGGCACAAATTATCATCAGTTGGGCCAGCTAAAGTAACAGGTGATCTACCATATGAGCCTAGCAACATGGATTTGGCAATGAAACTTCATTACCTAAGAGTTGTTTACTTCCTTGATAGCCAAGCATCTGAGGGTTTAACCACACCCAAATTAAAGGAAGGAACATTTGCATGGCTTTGTTACTTCTATGAAACTTGTGCAAGGTTTCGAAGATCGGACACCGGTCGGCCTTACCTTAAGTGCAACGACTGTGGGGTGAGGTTTGTGGAGGCCAAGAGCGAGCTCACTCTAGATGAGTGGGTTGAAATGAAGGATACTTCACCTCAAAGGCTTCTTGCTTCTAATAACCATGTTATTGGTCCTGAGCTTACTTTCTCACCTCTTGTCTACCTACAGGTATGTTCTTATATACTCCCTCTGTCTCTCTCTTATCTTCTCATTTAAGTTTTTGAGTCAAACTTTATAAATATTATTATACGTAATATGTTTCTTCCTTTTCTTTTAAGAAATTATGATTCAAACTTATTAGGCTATTGGTTTTGCAAAAGTACAGTAATTCTGGTGAGGGATGGTAATTGTAGCCTTAATAAGGCTGCAATTTGTACCCTGATTATTAGGACAAGATACGACATAATAAGCATCTGCATGTTGTAAATGGAAATGATTTTCTTTCTTTGTAGAAAATTTGTGTAACTGTTTCAAACTTCGAACTGTTTTTGTCTGGTTTTGCAAAAAGTATTATCCTCAAAAAGGAATGTTATGTGTTTCCAGATCATGAGACTATAATTTCACCCCAATCAAAACATGACAATTTCTAAGAAGAAATGATTTTCTTTTTCTATTATTTTCTTTTTTTATAAAAGTATTTATGTGTCTCATTTTGATTGGGACGTGCAAATTGATACACCATAAAACTGCACATAATTAGTATCTTATCCCAATTTAATCATACAAATTAAACATAAACAATGTCACTTTTATCAACATGGGAATTCACATGTATGTCATATCTACCGGGTGGTTGTTTTTGTTAGTGTTGTCACATGCTTTCGATCTATTTTTAGATGTACTTGCAAGTTGCAACTTATTGTATGCTCCAACACATTTCAAGTATGTGCATTAAATTATTGCATTTGATGCATTGCTCAATATCTAGTGTTGTACTAACATTTTTACAAAAAGTAAATCACTGATTATTGTAGGATCTGAAATCAATACTGTCCAATCACCCAACATCTCGACATAGAACAAGTACCTTATCAATTAGTAAATTTATAGTGCATCCAAAAGAACTTTATTAGTACAAAATTTTCCATGCCCTACAATCAATTGTCATCACACAGTTTCATACAAGAGCAGTACTTTTATTTCCAAATTAATCAAAGATTTAATACTGCCTCCGTAGTTTCTAGAACTGCTTCTAGGCTATTTATACAGTATACTCATATGGACAGACAGGAGATAAAGGACTAAAAAGACTTAGAAGCTCCTACAATACCTTTTTAAGGATCCGATTTTATTGAAAGGTTGTTGATACACGATACGCCCAACATCCGTAATACGGAAATAGGGTGAGCTGCTAATCTCAAGGTGAGTTGAGTCTGAGTTCTGAGTTCTGAGATGAGCTAAATTGCCCTCCGTATGAACATAAGGCCAAGAAATATAATGAAAGTCAATAATAAATGTGTCACGCGTGTATATATAGTTTTGTAAAACCAATTACCAACGTGTAATTATTTTGGATGACCTTTTAAACTGCTTTTTGTAAAAAATGAATCTTCTGTGAATAGTTGTATAACAGGGTAGATTTATGTCATGTGAATCAGTAACAAATCATGTATGGTTCTTTACTATCAAAAAGGAAAATTAAATTTACAAAAATGCATGACTTTTGTGCATACTTTGTGGTTTGAACAGGTGACTTCTTTCAAGTGTGGAGGAATATGTTTTGGCCTAAGTTGGGCTCATGTGCTAGGAGATGCATTTTCACTGGCCCACTACATGAATATATGGGCCCACTTCTTGAATGGTCAACAGATTACAATTCCACCAAACTACAACAAATCACCACTGAACCATCAAGAGTCCACAAAACTAGCCACCTCAAGCCCACTATCCTTAAAGCAAGTTAGCCCAGTTGGAGACCACTGGACCATTGACCCACCCTGTGAAATGGACACCTTCTCTTTTCACGTCACATCTACTCAATTAGCCCAATTACAAATGGAAGTATTTGAGAGTAATCGAACTCCAAGCCCAGCCCAACCTTTTGAGGCCCTATGTGCAGTGATATGGCGGGCAATTGCGAAAGTCAAAAATAGATCCGAGTCCAATACGGTGACCGTGATAAAACAAGCCCATAACAGCCCAAAGGAAGATGATATGATTGTAAGGAATAGCCAAGTTGTGGGCTCTGTCAAGACCCATTTTGCAATAGCTGAGGCCCATCCAAAAGAGCTGGCTAAGCTTATCCGTGATTGGGCCGAAGATGAGAGAGCCCAAATTGGAGAGATGGTGGGCCAGGATCCGGCAGTGTCTGATTTTGTCTTATACGGGTCGAATCTTACCTTTGTGGACTGGGGTGAGGCTGCTTTTTATGGGTTTGTGACAAATGGGTTGAGGCCCAAACTTGTGAACTGCTTTGTGGATAACATTGGTAAAGAAGGGGTGGTTCTGGTGCTCCCGGGACCAAACAATGGCAATAATAATAAAAATGATACTATTAATGATGAAAATAATATTATTAATAATAATGATAGGAATGTGAAAAGTGGGGATGATGGAAGAATGGTCACATTGATTTTGCCAAACACTTATATGAAGGAGGTCAAGCACGAGTTAAAGAAGGAACGGGCTCTTGTAGTAGAAGTCGAAGTCTCCTTAGTTTAAGTATTTTGGAAGGTTGTGCATTGTTTCTTATTTTCCATAGAGTAAGAGAAAGCTTGTAGTATTTTGAGGGTTAATTTCCCTATAATACTTCTAAATGGCTACATTACCTATGATGTCAAGTGGATGGTCAAATTCATATTAAATCAATTTGTTATAACAGAATCGCTTTGATTTCTACCTAATTCTAAGAGTGATTGATTCACGATAACTAATGCAAAACAATATTATTGAGAATAACTAAGTAGAGAACAAGATGTACAGATTTACGTGGAAAATCCAACTAGAAAAAAAAACACAGGCATAATAAGAGTATTTTACTATAACTTAAAAGAGATTACAAACGGAAAACTCTTAAATCACTACATTACATATGATGTCAACTTGTCAAGTGGATGGTCAAATTCATGTTAAATCAACTAAAGTAGCACAAAATTGTTGAAACTTTATGTAAAAGCTCTTGCTATTTGTGATAGAACCAAACACCAATTCAACCAAAGATTTAACCAGTAATTAGAGGTTCAATCAATATATACTTAAGAAAAGTTTGAGCCCCCAACTAATTGCTTTCAATTCATGAATACGAAAGAATGACAAAAGACCAACTATACAATGGAAAATGCATAATGCATGTAACGTAGTGACGGCTACCAAACAGAACTACAATAAATAGTGAGAGGTACATGACATCACTTTCACTTCTTATCATTGTCAATCTAATTATTTTCAAAGCTTTCCTTTGTAACGC
This sequence comes from Tetragonia tetragonoides, assembly GCA_038025085.1. Classification (NCBI taxonomy): domain Eukaryota; kingdom Viridiplantae; phylum Streptophyta; class Magnoliopsida; order Caryophyllales; family Aizoaceae; genus Tetragonia; species Tetragonia tetragonoides. The sequence goes on from CM076152.1 coordinate 40,067,077, forward strand.
AAACCGGGTGAGACGTAACCTGGCGTACTCAGCGGCTTGCACCGAGTGTGGTGATCCCTTGGAAACATGTGATCATGTGTTGCGTCTTTGTTAGAAGGCCAAGGATGTGTGGGGCTTGCTTAACCCTCCACTCCCGTTTAATGATTTTTATGGGTGCTCTCTGAATGAGTGGATAAGTCGAAACCTTGCTGAACCTGCACCATGGCCAGCCATGTTCACCACTGCTTGTTGGTGGATATGGCGGTGGAGGAACGCGAGATCTTTTGGGCATGGGCAAGATGTACCACGTGATAGGATCAAGTTCATCTTGGATAGAGTTACTGATTACTCAAATGTGGTAGTAATAAAAAGCAAGACAGTTCCTAGCAATAAGAGAAAGCGAGAGGAGGTTAATATACAATGGGAAGCTCCACCCTTGGGCTGGTTCAAAGTGAATACCGATGGCGCGGCTCGAGGCAACCCGGACATGGCAGGAAGTGGTGGACTGATCAGGTCCGATACAGGAGCGTTTATCAAAGCTTTTGCTGTAAAGCTTGGTTCTTGCACGTCAATGAAGGCGGAGCTCATTGCCGCCCTTCGTGGCCTTCTCATGGCTAAGGACCTGGGTATCACGAAACTGTCTTTGGAGGTAGATAGCCTTGTGGTACTGCAAACACTACGTGAGGATCCGAAACCATGGAACCCACATTATTTTGTTATTTTGCAATGTCGTACTCTGCTAGTTGATCCTAGTTGGGAAGTTCGAATCCACCATGTTTATCGCGAGGCCAACTTTGTTGCAGATTGGCTCGCTAATTTTAGCTTTATTACGGATAGTAATTTTGCTTATTTTGATTGCCCCGTCTGTGGGGCTTTTTCATGTCTTGTATGAGGATCTTATTGGGGTAGCTAGACCCCGTCTTGTGATTGCTTAATAAAACTTGTTCTAAGGGCTTTAGCCCTCCTTTGCATCAAAAAATAAATAAAGCTAACAGTCTATGGATTTGTTGTTTTTCGTCTGTAATGTTAAAGTAAGACCAGGGTTATCATATCATTAGTCTCTGTGGCTTGAAAATAATGGTATAGTGTGAGATTTTGTTTTTTGGCGATGTTATTGTCAGATTATAAAATATTATTTTTATTGTTTACATCATTTCACGTATGACATATATGAATGGCAAATCATAATCCGAGTACGTCTTATATGAATTTCATGCATTGTAATTTGTAAGGGATGACTCTTTAACACTTAAAGTGACCGATTTCGACTCCTAGTGGACTATGTATGGAGGTGACATCCCTCTATTTACTGTCTCACTCTCAAAGTTTGTCTATCTCACCTCATACAGTCATACTCATCCTCCAACCACCGATGTCTCACATAACATCACAGACATGAAGATGAAAGCAACTACTCCCTTATCGCACTACGCCCAAAAATTAGGGGGTAAGGGGACCAGAGAAGTGACACTCAAAATTACATTGAAGGGATAATTCAAGCTTTGAGTTTGAGGTTTGTTTTAATCATTCTAATCATCATCCTATTCACTAATCTTCGAGTAAGTCCTATGTGAGACGAATGTAATATCGTAACGTACTCGTGATTATTAATTAGGAAACGAAAATAGAGATCATCCAAACACCCTATTTGTACTCTACCCAGCAATGACTGGAAAAACTGTGTCACACCTGTCCTGGCCTGGCCCTTTCAGGTCTGATTTCTGAAGGCAACATCCTCAAATTTTTCTTGAGTCTACAAAAAACTCTTATCATCCACCTGTTCATGCCTTATCCATTCAGGCCTATTTATCTCTCTCTGTTTCTTCCTCCACATAAAAAGAGCAAATATTATCCTTGGCCTTAGGAGCAAAATAGAACAAATAAAAACCTTTCAATGATATTCAACAAGGCTAAAAGAGAAGAATTTAATCATAGTCTAATAAACAATTTATCGGAGTCTCCCATTCTCACCAGTCCATTTCTACTTCGACAAGGAATTCCATGGTTCACTTGATGCACGAAATCGAAAACCACTAGCTTTCATGCAATAATCGACAAAAAAACATATTGAAATTGGATATCGACGAAAGACAGCCAGACGCGTAGATGTATTACTATATGCAGGAGTTTCTTATACACCTATTGTTGGAATTGTGGACGATAAAGTAGAGAAAATATGACCTTACACATCATCCCTTGAAAATGAACCCAATATCGCAGTTCAAGGCTTGAAGCCGTGGATGGCCATTTCCCTCTTAACCGTAGATAAGCAATAAGTATAAAAGGAACAAAATATATACAGAGCAATTCATTATCTTAATCACGATTCATAAGATGATTCATTCCGTTGTCGACGCATTCGAGCTCCCCATGACATGTTTCCCCTTGCATCTTTGGCCATGCTTCTCTTCTTCAGTTCTGATAGCTGGCCCTGCCAACGGGTTCTCCAATCACTTTTGTCTTCCATTTCCTGACGGAAAGAAAGATAACAAAAGATAATTAAGGACCACTTGAAGCACAATAAAATGTTCTTACCAAACATCTAAAGAATCAACTGTTTAAGCATACATTAGACTAGGATGCTTCCCCAGCAGTGGGGTTATAGACTTATAGTCATAGACCTGAACAGATGCAAAAGTTCTAGGTGTTTCATCCATTTCACATCTCGCATCATTCTTTAACATTTATCTTAGGAGATTTAAGTGGAGGGTCCAGCTAATTGAGCCATTGAGGTGAAGACAATTGGATTAGGTCAGGTTCAGGCTGTGATTTCTAGGTCAAGGTTGTGGAATGTTCAACCCAATTCCAATTTTAACATAACCCTAAAGTATTTGCATGGGTGAGGACTAAAGTGTGTTGAGCGTAAACTTATTAGATCAGGGCAGTTTTCTTGGCCATGTGAATGAATGTGGATGGTCTAGTCTAGGTTCCATTTCCCTCCAATATTATCTAGTTGTCTACTCAAAACAAATAGGAGATCAGATGGCAGCAATGCAACCGCTGCTGCTCTCATCTGCTTAGGTATGAGCCCATGATGACCCCCTATCAGATAACTCCTCCAAATACCCTACATGAACTAGGTTAATCACACTCTACAGATGACTTATAAGAAAATAAGCTTAGAAGTATTGCAACGACCTAATTTGCTACAGATACACAAACTCAAACCAGGAACAAATTGGTCGTCCTGACATTGAAAGCCATAGGGCCAATGAAAGAGCAACATGTACGGCATCAGCATCCCCCCCCCCCCCCCCTCCCACAGCATGGTATATTGCAGCACTCTTGAAATGGAGACTACTTGGCTTAATTTATGGTTAGTAGGGGTATCTTCAGAGTAAATATTTCAGGGGTGTTGATAATGCTAAGACTAAAAGACTACTTCCAAGGAAATAAAGTGTAAGGTAAGGCACATATAAGTATATAACACTTAAAAATCCAAAATTTTCCTTGGAAGGAGTATTTATTAGCCTTGGCAATATCCACACCCTATTTCAGAATCATGGTAGATTCCACATATGAGTTGGGAATTATGGATCACTAATCAAATCTCCCCGTTTAACATCATAATGGCAAATCATAAGCAACATAAGTCAATTAAAGCGCCAAACTGAGAACTATCAACTAATCAGCAACATCTAGTTATACTGTTCATCATATTCATAACTCATGTTTGTACAATTCTCCCCCCCCCCCCCATCCCCAAATTCTGACACAACCAATCTATTTTAAAAACAGGAGTTGGAATATTATTTTATTTTATACTGAACAAACCTATTCTTAAATCAGGACAACCTTGGAGAATCCAAACTCAGCCTAAGTTAGGTTGAGTAAGACAGTAAGGCAAACAGTATGATATCACAAGTGGATTGCAGTTGACAATGTCAAAGCAACCGCACTAAATATCTCCTGATTTTTTTTATATACAAGTACATAAGTAAAGACAACCTATGCATGATGCATCAAATATAATTTTCAAATGGGAAAGATATTAAATATTGACATGACAGTACTTTGATGTACTCTAATTTCCAACTATGAACAATTGAAGAATAAACAACTAATTAAGTGATAAACCCATCAACTTGTTACCAAAATTAGCTCAACAATAAGCAAAAAGACTGAAAGCAAACCACAGAAGTTGATCACAGAAACATCAGAACAGCACACAACCCAGATCAAAGACAAAGGTAACCATTATCAATCAAAAGAGTAAATAACTAGAACTGAACTTGATATGAAAGGAATTTGCTAGAAAATGCATCAAATTCTCCTCAATCACAGTCTAATTACAGAAATTAAAACCACAACAAGCTAAGCCACAACATTATCCATTAAGCCAACAACTAATCAGAAACCCCACAGCAAGTCCCATGCACCAAAATTCATCCAATCCCATCAAAATTCCACAAAAAATAAAGCAACCCAGATCAAATTAAGACATCCACATCAAAAAAACACCTTAATTCAAACCCAAAACCTAAAAAAAAAAAAAACAAAACAAAACAAAAATTACCTCATCAAATTGGTTCATCCTTTTACGAGCAGAGAAAGCAAGATGTAAACCACGAGCCATATCTCTATCATACATAGCCCTCTTTCTAGGATCAGAAAGAATTTCATAAGCCTCTTGAACCCGAATAAATCTCTCTGTATATTCATCAACCCGATCAGCTGGTGACACATCTGGGTGGTATTTACGAGCCAATTGTTTATAAGCTTGTTTAATCTCTGGCAAATTCACATTTTCAGGAATACCCAGAAGTTCATAAAAACTCATCTCTGAAATGGGTTTCACAAAACCAGCATCATTGATTGTTGCTTTAACTTTTAAGGACCCAAAACGAGTTTTTTCATGAAAATGGTTAGAAAATGAGACACGATCAGAAGATGAAGGGTATACTAAGAAAGTGGGTTTTGTTGGGAGTGTTAAGGTTGATGTTCTCCCTGATGATATCAATCCATCACACTGCATTTCCAATTTTTGGTATTTTTCTTCTTCTTCTTAGGTTCAATTTGCAAAGTTGAGAGATCTTTGTGTTTTGTGTTTTTGGTGATGAGTTTTTGTTTGAGGAAGAAAGTTTTAGTGGTATTTATTACTCCATCTGTTTCAGATAAATATATACATTTTCTTTTTCACGGTCTCTAATATACTATTTTGACCATGAATATTTGTATTTAAATGAAGATATAAATTTTTAAAAAAATTGATTTTACGAAAGTACTTTTGAAAATGAATTCAACCATAGTATTTTTACAATGTGAATCCTTATATTTTTTTCTTAAATTAATGGTCAAAGTTTTTAAATTTTGACTTTCAAAAAATAAATGTATACATTTATCTGAAACCGAGGGAGTTTTGGCAATTTTGTGCTTTTAAGCTGCTTATACAGTTTTAGTTCTTTTTACTGTTGGTTTATTATTATTTTTATTTTTATTATTTTTACTATGGGCAAGAGAGTGAGGTCATTGAGGTGGCTTGTATATCTGGATATGGTCAAAATGGTCATTAGGCCAAATTATTCTCCTTGTGTGGATGTTTTGGCTTAATCTTTGCTAACGTACAAGATTGAGTTTATCTAGTGTAAGTTAAGAAATAATGGGACTAATTCCTTGTTTGGCTTGATGGGAATTGGTGGGAAAAAGAAAGAAATTGATAAGAATCACTAATTTTGTGAGATTTGGACAAAAGGATCACTTTCCCTCGAGGATGTAAACCATCTTATACATTATGCGCACCATTATTTTATTACTATTATATTGTGTTAATTACCAGATATAATACAAATTTGCAAACCAATCAATAAATGAAAGTTACATATAGTAATATATATGTATATTTACATATATATTTTTCAGTATATATTTACTAGTTATTTTATTACTATATTACATATAGTTATATATATGTATATTTACATATATATTTTACCAGTATGCATTTACTAGTTACTTTCCACAAATAACATTATATTGGATTTTTCGCGTCTTCAAGACACTATATTGACCACGTATAACTCTTTTATATGAATATAAAATTATAAAATTTTGATTTGTTTAAAAGTACTATTTGAAATGAATCTAGCAAAAGTATATTTATTTTGTAAAACTCTAATACTAGAATGCCAAGTATAATTTGTTCTTTTTTTATATAGAAGTACAATGGTTCAAGAGTACGTCTAGAACTAGAAGCAAACTCAGTGGGCGACTTGCCATCCCCATCTATGCAGAAATTGAAATTGAAGTCAAGCAAAGTGGCCAAACAACGCCCACTTAACATTCTAGACCCCATTGTCTTAGTCAAAAAGAGCCCACCCCTAGTAGCAAATTTAAAAACTAGTTTAAGTTGGCATTGTCTCCGCTATTTAAGTTAGCTTCTAGTCCTAGTTTTTTTACTTTCTTTTGCTAAACAGTCCTAGTTTGACTTGGAGTAGTTTTAAATAGAGGATGTTTTTTGACTAATTTTTATTTATTTTAGAATATCTAGACTGGTTTTTAATATACTTGCCTGAAAAATTAAATCAATTATGATCGTAGATCGAATATACAGTAACAAGATTTTATTAAATCGTATTGATTAAAAATGTTGTATTTCATAAATTTGCAGTATAGTCTTTATAAATAAAAACTTTCATCCCTTTAAAGATTTTTCTAATCAACGTCTAGCCTAATTGATTTGAACATGCTCGAAAACTCCCTTAGTAATAGGTTATTAAAAATTGTTTGAACACACTATCACTCTTTCAAAACAATTGGTAATCATTTTCCTCATGAATAAAAGCTCCGTTCCCGTTTACACCTCAAAAAAAATAAAATTGGTAATCAAAACTTTTATTTCAATAGTAGGTGGTCATAATTGGTTGTTGAGCAGTGTCTTCACTCTCTAAAAGAAGGTGGTGGTCACAAATTTTTGTTTTAAAGATTGGTGGTCACAATTGGTTGATTTAGACTAATATTTACCATGTTTTAGGTTTATCGCTTGTGATTTGAAAATGCCAATTTAACATTTCTCGTAGTTGATAAATTTCAAAATGCTAGTGTTATTTTGGGGGGGTAGGGGGGTATCCTAAATGCTAGTTTGTTAATTGCTTTACTTGTTGCTAGAATTTGGAGTTGTAGATTCTAATTTCTATTGGATATTCAAATAATCAATCTAGGTCAGGAAATTGGACTAAATTGTTTATAATTCTATAATATATATTTTTTTTGAAGGATAAAGAGTGTTTTCTTATATAAAATTCAAATGAAATAAATAGTAATATATGAGATTATAATTACTTAAATGAACAGAACAAAAAACAAGTCTTGCAAAAATGAAAAATCAATGCCAAGAAATTAGGGCCGGGATTGGGGAGCAAATGAACAGAATGATTTCTACAAAAGAGGTTATTTTACAAAGTATTACCGAGATTAGACTGGTTAGAAAATATTGGATTTCCCATAAGGGTGTCCATGTAGGCTCGGAAATTCACGAGCCTTGCTAACTTCTTTTTTTCTTTTTCCGGCCACAGTCATAAGTCATTGTTTGCAACAACGTGTTTCCTTAAGGAAAGTCGTTGTTGCCAACAGCGGCTTTCCTTGAGGAAACACGCTGTTGCAGACAACGTGTTTTCTTGTTCAGCAATCATGATTTTACGCGGAGTTGCAGCACCTAGGCTAAACTCGCCAACGACAATGGCGTCTTTGTTTGACCAAAGTCAATGTCGATATTAGCGACTCTTTTGCATGAAAGTCGTTGTTGCAGATAGTGACTTTTGCTAACAACTGGAAGAAAAAAAAAATCGCGGCTCGTGAATTGCCAAGTCTACGTGGACACCCTTATGGAAAATACTTTTTAACCCAATCTAATCTGGGTAATATTTTCTAAACTAGCCTTTTTTTCAAGAAATCGTTCAAATGAACAAGTATGTTCCTTTTTTTTTTAGTGTGTTTGGTAGTCACGTGACAAGCAGGTGCTGTATGGATAAAGTGATAATGCCAGTTCTCCATCTCTCTTGAACACACAGACCAAAAGAAGAGCTAAAACCCCTTTTCCCATTCTCCATTTCTGCAAATCCTAAAACCCTTGTCTTCAATTCTCTCTACAGCAACTCCTACAGTCTTCATCTGAACCTTCCATTCTCTCTCCTCTCAAAACCATCTCAGAAATGGCAAGCATTGCATCCTTCCTTCCATGCCCCAGTCTCTTTCAACACTCTTCAACCCCACAGCTTTTCCCCTGTAACCCATCTTCAATTTCAACATTTTCTACTTCTTCTTCTTCTAGTCATGGATTTTCTGGTCTTAAAATGAAACCCAGAATCTCTTCACAACCTCCATTGATGATTAGGGTCAGAGCTGCTGTAGCTGAAGAGACATCATCTCCTGCAACTTCTTCTTCGTCATCTAATGAAGAAGCAGCAAGAAGGCTATACATTGGTAACATTCCTAGGAATCTCAAGACTGATGAGCTAAAGAAGATTGTCGAAGAACATGGCGCTGTTGAAAAAGCTGAGGTCTTTCTTCTTATTATTACTATTTTTTTTTCATTTATTTGATTATATAATTCTTGTTTTCCCTTGCTATCAGTCAATTCAATCAAGGGTTGGACAAAATATGATCTTTTTATGCATTTTTGGGAATTAGAGGTGTGACTTTTGTGTTTGAGGGTGTTTTAGCTATGTATTTCTGCAATGTTGGGGCATCAATTGAGTGGGGTTATGATAAATTTAATCATACTTACTGGCCCAAGTTGAGAAATCTGTTTCTGCATTGTTCTTTTGCAGGGTGGTATATGGTAATGGTTGTGGACTTGTGGTTGTTTACGACCTTCGGGAATGGTATAGAACAAGATTAGAATGGAGGGGATTAGGGGAAGTTCATGTAGATAGGACTTTTTTTTGGTTTGATTATATAATTAATTTCCATCTAAAAAAGAAGTTGAGAAATCAACCCTTGTCCATTTGTTCTTGGAATTCAGGCTTGTAGTATAAGCCATTGCTGTCGTTGCTCCAAGGATTCAAAGAAGAATTTAATGATGGGTCTATTGATAATTGTGAGGAGGAAGGGCTTTAGAATGCATATTGGTTGATGAGAAAGGCTTGGGAGGTGTCAATCTAAGCTAGAGTTATAAGGGGGATGACTTGTTACAGTTACGGCTGTGTATACCTGTAAAATCCCATAATTTCTACTAATGGTATATCCGCAAGTTTCAAGGACGAAACTTACTATTTGTAAAGAGGGTAGAATGTAATACACGGTTATTACATTCTACCCTCCTTCCAAAAAGTTTTGTCCTCAAAACTTGCAGAAGTAACATTATAGAAAATATGGGATTTCACAATACCTTTATTCCTCGTATCCTGCCAGCAGAGAACTCCGTCCGTGGTGGTGGTGGTTTGTAGGTATAAGGGAGCAGCTCTTGGTCGACTGTATTAAAACTGTGGACTAGGAGAGTGATCAACCACGGGTGGTTACGGACTGGAACAATGATGTGGCTCCTTTGCTGGCAGAATTGGCAATGTACTCTATTGTCTTTGCTATTAGTGCTTTGGAATTCATTTCCATAAAGTTGTAATGCCTGGTCGTATCATTTGATCTATATGAATTTCCCCAAAAATTTGTTTATTGTGGTAAGGGGTCACTTCTATCCTGCCAGTACACTATTTGACCAAATTTCTCATGTTCATAGTTCACTGCTATGGTGTCAGATGTCAGCTATGGATATAGAAAGCCTCTAGGAGTTGCTTGCTTTACTTGATGGTTTCGGGGCTGACCACAATACAAAGGTTAGAGACTGAGGAAAGTAAGGCTTCCCAGGAAGGGGAACGTGGGAAAAGTTAAATGTATCCATTATGATATATGGACTACATTACTTTGTTTAGAGTGTACTGGCTACTAGTCGAGCAGCCATTTCAGGGAAAATACTTTGCATGATCTCCTTTCCAGTTTTTCTTCGAAGGTCTTGCTGAAAGCCTGAAACAATCTCTCCACTTGTTAGGGACAAGGATGTCTATATCTTAGATTACATCCCCTCACACAAAAATTACTAGTGCTTCTAACTAAATATCTTCACATATTTTCCCTCTTTTTTGGGCTTTCTCGTAAAAAAGCCACTGTACTCTTTAGGGTACCTTCTATAGCACTGGTGGCGGGATCACACTGGGTGTCGCTGTGACAGCCGTGTTGTCATAGGCATTTTATGTGCTGGGATGCAGAGAGGTGGAGTAGCTCTGTGTTGAGTGAGTGGCTTACAAACACATCTTATAGATAATGAGCATTCAAGCTCTTCATACTTAGAAGTTAGAACTTATAAAAATCATTAGATCAACGCCACAAACCAAAATGGATACTGACCTGAATAGTAAGAGAAGTTGTCTCCATGAAACTTTTATATTGTCTTGTATGACCCTCACTAGCTTTTTAAGAAAGTCAAGACATCAGTTGGCTTTCACTTTGATTCTTCCACATTTCCTCTTTGAAGAAGGATATTAAAAACTGAATGTATGATGGTGTTGCTTTCTTAGCTGGGCATTTGTCATCTAAGAATTCACGGAGAAGGTTGTTTGTGACTGCATTTTTCCAATAGCCATGAAGAATTAAGAAACATGCCACAATACATGCTGCGATTTAGGATTCTATTAAAAGAGCTAAGGTTTGTCCTTTAGTAACTTTCAATTGCCAACTTGCTCCTAGACATTTTGAGATCCTTTAATCTCCTTGTCGAGTTGTTGTATCACCCTGTATGTCCTCTAGTCTAATGCACCATATGAGGTGTTTGGTGATAACCACTCAATATGTTTCTTATCTTCTTGCAGGTGATGTATGACAAGTTTTCTGGAAGGAGCAGAAGGTTTGGTTTTGCTACAATGAAGACTGTTGAGGATGCCAATGCAGCCATTGAGAAGTTAAATGACACAGTAAGCCTCTTTACATTACAACACAAGTTTCTTACCTAGCTGGTCCTATTTATGTCTCTCGCTCCATCTCATTGCCCCTTCTGTCTAGGAAATTGGTGGACGTAAAATCAAAGTAAATATAACTGAGAAGCCTGTTCAAGCTGTTGATGTATCAGTTGCCCAGTCAGACGAATCCCAATTCGTCGACAGTGGACACAAAGTTTATGTTGGCAATCTTGCAAAGACAGTTACCACTGATATTTTGAAGAGTTTTTTCTCAGAAAAGGGGAATGTTGTCAGTGCAAAGGTTGACCGGGCACCTGGGACCTCAAAGTCAAGTGGATATGGGTTCGTCTGCTTCTCTTCAGATGAAGAGGCGGAGGCTGCAATCTCAGCTTTGAACAATGCTGTAAGCTTACTGAAAATAATACAATTTTTTTGTTATGATATTTGCTATGAAAAAAAGGAGGCCCCTTATTAAAACCCTCCCCCACCCCCAAAAAAATAAATAAGAGGGCAAATGTCAATGTTGAGATTGTCACTTTCTGTTACCTATCATTGTGATTGTGTATGCATACCATTTCTTCTAGTAAGCGCGCTTCTAGTAATTGGCAAATTGTGATCATATGCTGCAGTCTCCTGATGCAGATAGTTTTTCTTGCAGGTCTTGGAAGGGCAAAAAATACGGGTAAACAAAGCTTAGCAGAAGACAGAAAATTGCGGTTTCAGGGATGGGATGTTGAGTTTTCTGTGTATCATTGTGATCTTTTTGTAGTACGAGTACTAAAAACATGAGTTACTTGTGCTAGGTATCTGAAGCCTCTCGTGAAACGGAGGGGGGGGGGGATAGCGGCTGGCGGCATTGCATGGGCCCCAAAGCTGCCGAGTGCTAAAAGTGACAGCCAGCCAACGAACCCCCTAGTAGGTTTTAGCTGACATCACTTGAACTGTTATGAAGAATAACTACAACTGGACACGTAATTCATTCACTTAATTCTTGATATGGTGACATATTGACTTGAGGATTCTTTCTCTCTAGGGTGGGTGTTGGTCATCGGAGACTCCCCTGTCCACTTTCAGTGGGCGGGGCTCCGGGAGCCTACCCATTCTTTTAGAGTTAGCAATTTAGTTAATTATGGAGTCTGTTTTTAGGATTGAGAATAAACGTTTTGATCTGAAGCGTGACAGGTTTGATTATTTGTTGGTGGAGCAGCGTCGGGAAGCCAAGTTTGTAATTCGGCTGAGTCGAGAGGAGCTTCTTTGGTGGGGGAAGGAGGCGATCTCACTGTGGCGAGAAGACAGTGCAGCGAGATGGGTCAGAACTTTGCGTGGGAATGGGTATGTCTTGCTGCTACTTATTTGCATCAATGGTGCTGGCCGGTTTTTTCTGTTGGAGAAGCAGCCATTGAAGGGTTCAGTTGTTTCTATTAGAGTTCCGGAGGGTGACAGTGGGCATGGATGGTGTCCCATGTTTGAGGCCTTGCAATGCTTTGGTCCTCAATTTATTTTTGTAGGGAGTCCTCGCTTAATGCAGAATCAGCAGCTACACTCACCTAGGGATGGGTGGCCGGAGCAAGCACCGGAAAAGAGGATTTCGAAGGTTATGCAGAGGGGAAGCGTTGGGGATGGAGAAGGAGTCTATGGAAGGCGCGAGATTTCAGGGCTACAATCACGCTCAACCGTTATGCATAAATCAATTAAATCAGTTTTTGAAAAAACTGGGCCTGGAGGGTTATTTCGCTCACCTGGTATTTCAGTTTTTCAAAGAGTTGGGCCGAGAGGGTCTTTTGGAAGATTTGAGCCTGGTCGTTTTAATTCAGTCCTTCAAAGAATTGGGCCTAGTGGGTCATTTAGAAGATTTGGGCCTCGGCGCTCAGTTTTTGAAAGATTGGGCACTAGGAGTACTGTGTTCCAAAGACTTGGGCCTGGGGGGTATGCAAGGGGCCCAAAGCCCAAATTAATCAGGAATGCGAAATCAGTTTTTGAGAGGCTTGGCCCAGTTCAACATAAGCCCGTTAGAGTAAGGCAAATCTGGGTTCAACGGGGCAAGGTCTCAGATCCGTTCGACGGAGAGCACGAGGCCAACTCAAGGCTGACGGCAGGGGGAGAGAGCGCGAACGGTCGACACGTGGACGAAGGTCGCTGGACGCAGGTTTATCGGCGGCGCGACCGCCGGCCACCGGCGACTGATCGGCTGCCGAGTGGGGAACCAGCTCTGAGGACGGAAAAACCACCATCTGAAACAGAAATCGCCGGCCGTTCAAAGAGGCAGGACCCTGCGACTCTGGCGAAGGGTGCGACCAGCATTGGTGCTGCGTTAGAATCGGATTTTGCTGGCACGGGGGTTAGTGAGGTGAGTGGGCCAGGGAATCGACCGGCGATACTGACAGCTTATGCGCCGGTTGTGGAAGCTGCGTCTCCGGCGAAGGTTGTGACCAATCCTGGGGCTGCTTTAGGGTCGGATTTTACCAGCGAGGAGGTTAGGGAGGTGAGTGGGACAGGGCAGTGCGAGCTGGATGCGGGTCCTTTTCCTTTGGTTGGACGCGACGAGTTGAGCGGTGGGTGTGAGGGGCTGTGGCCTTCGGTGGGAGAGAAGGTGACTCTTCCAAAGTCCGTTTTGGAGGCTAGCAAGCTACTCGGTGATGTTTATTTATTTGGGAAATGGGTGGCTGATATGACTCAGGTTCGTAAGGAGCCAACAGCACAATCTGAGGTTCCGTTAGAGGGTGTTCTTGGTCGGCTTCGAACAGATTTGGGGGATGCCACGAAGGAGGTCCCTGAGCTTGGAGGATGGGCAGATGATGATGATTTTTACAGTGATTTTGATGATGAGGATGCTGAGACGGAGCTCCTTATAGAGAGCTTATGTCGGGATGAGGTTGATGATACGTTAACAGACAGTGATATGGCTGTAAATTTGCTGAATCTGGGAGATTCTAATATGTTTCTGTCATCTGTGGAGGAGAGTGAAGATGCTGGTATGGGTAATTCAGACAAGATAGATGCCCCTATAGAGGGTGTTATTGAGTTAGTACCACTGACAGGCTCGGGTGGTGATGACAGGGATCCGCAGGCGGTTCTTGGGCTCATGCGTTGCCAGCTGTTTGATGTCTCGGAGAAGGAAATGCAGGTGAGTGTGGGTGAAAAGGTGCACTCTCGGAGGAAAGGGAGAAATTGGGAGAAGGAACTTCGTAATCTACAGAGCAGTGTTAATTATGGCAAGGAGAGTGGTCGTAGGAGGGGTCGTAGCCGTTCTTTATGAAGATTTTGAGCTGGAATGTTAATGGTTTGGGTAGGAGCGATAAGCGGGATGTAGTGAGAGAGGTTGTCTCCAAGATCTCTCCCGATGTTGTGTTTTTACAGGAAACAAAGGTGGAGGTTGCGGATTCCTTTTTTGTGAGGAGTTGCTGGGAATCACGAGACAAGGACTGGGTGGCTCTTCCGTCTTTGGGGGCCTCTGGAGGGATCTTGGTAATGTGGGATACTAGGTTTGCTGTCAAGGTCGATGTCGTTTTGGGGTGTTTTTCTGTGACGGTGTGTTTGAACGTTCGAGGTAGGGGGGAATGGTGGTTTACCTCAGTGTATGGCCCATGCAGACATTCGGAACGGCGACCTTTTTTCCAGGAGTTGTACGATTTGGCTGGGCTTTGCTCCCCACACTGGATTCTCGGGGGAGATTTCAATGTTGTTCGAAGTGTGGGGGAGCGACTAGGGCATTCTGGTGGGTTGGGTGATATGAGGGAGTTTAACTCAGTTATCAGGGAGTGCGAGCTGCGGGATCCTCCACTGCAGAATGCACAGTTTACGTGGAGTGTTAGTGGGCGACGGTGTGCTTCTTCGAGGTTGGATCGGTTTATGTTCACTAATGCGGTTGAAGATGAGTTTCCTTTGTTGTCACAGGAGGTGTTCTCGCGCCCTTGCTCTGACCACTTTCCATTAATCCTTCACTCCAGGCCGGTGCAATGGGGTCCAACTCCATTTCGATTTGAAAATATGTGGACTTTACATCAGAATTTTCGAAGTAAGGTGGCTGAATGGTGGGGCGCTTGCGAGGTCCAGGGATGGCAGGGCTATTGTTTCATGAGAAAGTTGAAATTTGTTAAGGAGCACCTCAAAGGGTGGAATAAGGAGGTTTTTGGGGACATTAACCAGAGAAAAACTGAGTTGTTGAGTGAGATTGCCGTAGTGGATCAGACAATTAGCAACGGAGAGGGGGGTGAGGAGCTGGTACGTAAGAGTGTTGAGTTGAAAAACGATTTTCAGGAGGTGCTTTTGAGGGAGAAGCAGTGTCGACGACAGAAAATGAAGGGGAGGTGGGCTAAAGAAGGAGACACAAATTCGAGGCTTTTCTTTAAGGTAGTCAATGGGAGGAGGAGAAGGGGTTTTATTAAGGAGTTGGAGAATGATGACGGGGATGTGGTTACCAATGTGGGGGAGATCAGCCGTGAGATAACTTCATATTATCGCTCACTGTTTAGCGAGGAGGAGATGTTACGACCTCGTATTGAGGGGTTGGACTGGAGCCCAATTTCACCAAATATGGCGGCTCGTCTAGAACGCCCTTTTGAGCTAGAGGAGATTAGAGCAGCAGTGTTCAGTATGAATAGAGAGAAAACACCGGGCCCCGATGGATTCACAATGGCCTTTTTTCAGGATTGTTGGGAGGTGATTAAAGATGATCTTCTTCATGTTTTTACAGAATTTCATGTACAGGGGGTTCTTGGCAGGGGTATTAATTCTAATTTCATCACATTAGTTCCAAAGAATGATCGATCTATACGAGTTAAGGACTTTCGTCCTATCAGCCTCATTACTAGTGTTTATAAAATCATCACGAAAGTTCTCTCTGTGCGGATAGGGGAAGCTCTGGCTACTACCATTTCTTACTCGCAGAGTGCGTTTGTGGAGGGGAGACAGATTTTGGATGCTTCTTTGGTGGCTAATGAGACGGTGGATGATGCGAGGCGTAGAGGATCACAGGGTATTGTTTTCAAGCTAGACTTTGAGAAGGCTTATGATAGGGTGAGTTGGCGTTTCCTGGATAGCGTGCTCGAGAGGAAAGGTTTTGGGTTACTCTGGAGGCGGTGGATTAGGGGTTGTTTTTCGAATGCTCATTTTTCTGTCCTCGTAAATGGGGCGCCCAGGGAGTGGTTTTCTTCCTCCAGGGGTTTGAGGCAAGGTGATCCATTGTCGCCTTTTCTGTTTACGCTGGTGGTAGATGTGCTCAGTAGGATGTTGGAGAGAGGTATTGAGACGGAAGTTGTTGCTGGTTTGAAAGTGGGTCGGGAGGGGGTGCATGTCTCTCACCTTCAATTTGCGGATGACACCATCCTTTTCTTGGATGCGGATCTTGAGAAGTTTAAGAATGTTTTGACAATCTTGCAAATTTTTGAGGTGATTTCGGGGATGAGAGTCAATCTTGCGAAATGTAGTGTGGCTGGGATAAATGTGGGTAGTGACTTTTTGACGACGATAGCAGGTTTGGCCGGCTGTCAGGTACAAGAATGGCCACTTACCTACTTGGGTGTGCCATTAGGAGGTAACCCACGGTCGGAGGCCTTTTGGGAGCCAGTTGTGCAGCGGGTGTCCACGCGCCTGGATGGTTGGAAGCGAGTCTATTTCTCGTTCGGGGGCAGGATTACCCTAATCCAATCTTGTCTTTCTAGCATTCCGTTGTATTATCTCTCCTTGTTTCGGATTCCAGTAGCCGTAGCTAATAGGATTGAGAAACTCATGAGAGACTTCCTTTGGACTGGTGTGGATGGGGAGCGAAAGGATCACTTGGTGAGCTGGGACAAGGTGTGTCGCCCTAAGGAGGAAGGTGGTTTGGGTATGGACAGGTTGGTGGCAAAAAACATCGCCCTGGCGGGCAAATGGCTTTGGCGTTTTCCACGGGAGCCTAATAGTCTTTGGCATCGGGTCATCCGAAGTAGGTATGGAATGCAACAGAACGGGTGGGACACACAGTCTACAGGGACTTATACACATGCTAGCCCGTGGAAGTTTATCTCACAAATCATTCCGCGTTTCCTTCCTCATGTTGAGCTGGTACTTGGGAATGGTGCACGTATTAGGTTTTGGGAGGATAATTGGAGGGGGGGTGAGCAGTTTTGTACAAGATTTCCTCGATTGTTTCAGTTGACCACTCTATTTGGGGGTATGGTTGCTGACTTTTTCTCGGCACAGAGTGGTTCCTGGAATTTACATCTTCGTCGGCCACCTCATGATAGGGAGATGGAAGAACTCACTTCGCTTCTTACTCTTGTGGAGCCTATTCAGCTGTCAAGCACAGATGACACTAGGAGGTGGAATGGGGAGACCTCGGGGGAGTTCTCTTGCAAGTCCTTCTGTCGGGATTTGGGGACACCGCTCCCTTGTTTTCCTTTAGCAGACTACATTTGGAAAGCAAAGGTTCCTATGAAGGTGAAGGCATTTGTGTGGACTTTGGTGTTGGATAGGGTTAATACAAACGACTTAAGGCAGAGGAGAAGACCCGGGGTGCTTCTGTCACCAGATATGTGTTCGTTATGTCGGTCTAACTGCGAAACGTCTGCACATCTTTTCCTTTGGTGTGATGTGGCACAGAGTCTTTGGCGTAGGTTGATTCAGGGGGAGATGTCTGCTTATCCTTCTAGTGTTGAGGCCTTTTTACAAGTCCATTTCAGGGGCTTTGGGGGTGGTAAGGAGCGGAGGCTGCTGTGGCGCAATGCTTATTTTGCAATTTTGTGGTGCATTTGGTTAGAGAGGAATGCACGAGTGTTTAAGGGACTTACCGCAACTCCTGCGATGCTCTGGGAGAGGATTACTTATTTAGCCTCCTTATGGGCTAAGGCTGCGGGGGCTTTTAGGGATTACTCTATAACTGATATACAGAGGAACTGGGGCAATCTGTAAATGGTTTATTTAGAGGATACCTTATCCTCTTTTCTGCTGTACATTTAAAATCATATCAATATACTTTTTCTTTATCAAAAAAAAAAAAAAGAATAACTACAACTGAGAAAGAGCATCTTTTCATGGGGAAAATAGCATTCATTTGATGTAGGTTTTCTTGTTGAGACATCCTGACTTGTTTGTCGATTTGAAACATTACTAAAATTTGAAGACGTTCAAAATGTGAATTCTTTCGATTGTAACTCTGCATCTTTTGAGAGAACTAGAGTTGGGGTTCAGAGGAGGCATGTGTACCATTTTAATGAGACGTACACACGGGGTAAGGGTGGAGTATGGACTGAAGCTGGTTTTCGCCCTTCCATCGTCGATGATACATCTAGAGGTTGTGGCTAAAGGAATAGAGGGCTCAAATTGGACATCCATGTAACTTTTTGAACATGATTTGTATCAACATTGGCCACACAGCTCAGCCAGGCTTGGGCCCTTGCTGTGTTTTACCGGGGAATAGATTATACAAGCAACACTGACAGGAGCACAATAGGTTGTTTTATACATTTATGGTAATGTAGAAACTTAAGCACCATAACTTATGCTTTGATCCTACCAACTTCTCAACTTAAGCACCATAACTTGTCTCCATAGATTGAGCTTATTGATTACGGGTTCATTTGTCTCCCCCTGTTGTTTGGTAAAGATCAATATTGACGCAACAATTTGCTGTAAGTGATGGTAAACCCAATGCAAACAGTATTTGAACTTCCAAATGAAAATAAGGATCTCCGGATGACACCAGGAAGGGTGTCCAAATTCTTGCAATCACTAAGCTCCAATAACTTAACAAAGGCAATTTGCGCACAAATAACATTGGGACAACATATGCGAAGGAAAATGAAAAATTCCCGTCAGTATTCAAGGGACACATATTGACCTATTTCTCCTTACGAAAAAATAAGACAACCTAAACTACCCCAAAAGACATAGGGCGCCGGAAGAATTGAACTCAAGATGTACCCATATGCTTCAGCTCCTCAAATCATAGTGACTGCTTTGACCTAACACAAATCAACAGAAAAAAGAAAAAAAGAAAGAAAGGAAAAAAAGGAGGGGAAGAGAAAGGGGTATGAAGATAAAAGAGCAAATGCAAACGTAGACATTAAGGAACAGATTATCCATATTTATCCAAGGGTGTTGAGAAGCAGGGGCCGGGGAACAAAGAGCAAACCAACCAGACCTGCAGACTGCTGTGACAAGTTGACAACTAACGTAGATTGTCGATGAACTAATCGAATTAACACAGATCATGCGAGGTTTAGAAGGAAATTACAAGTAATGAGGGTGTCTGCCAATATTGTCCACGAATATGTCAAAGATATTCAGTAGTTGGTGATCATGATGACAGCATATAACCACAGTGGCAATAACGATCAGTTAGTTAACACAGGTGAAAGTTAGTTAACAGACAGCACAGAATTTAAAGAAAATTACAAGTCCCAATGAACCCCAACCAAACACCACATGAGTTGGGCAAGATCTTGTAGCAGTTTTTCTCAGAAATTGAAAGTAACTTGGACAGCAGTTGCCAGATCCAACCCAAGCTGCACAGAAAATTACCTGGAAAATACTGAACCTCGAATATGTACAGTCTACCGGCCAGCTGCTTTGCTTCTCAAAAGTCCTTTTTTTCATGCTTTCATTTCTCACTGTCGACCTTAGTAGCTTACCTAATGGAACAATTTCCGGGAATAGGATAAAAGGGGAAAATAGAAAAAAGAAGAAGACCAAAAGGGGAGAATAAAACAGAGAAAGGAAATGATGTAAGGCAAAAGGTTCAAGACATATTGGCAAACACCAATAATCAAGGGTGAATTCAACAGCAAGAAAGACTGCTATAAACTTGAAAAGTAAAAACATAAAATCTATAGCCAAGCAGACTTCATTTGACACCTTTTTCACGAATCCTTAACAGCAACAGCCCCTTAGTCCAAAAATGACCAAACATCTCTCTTGACTGCATACCTCAATACAAAATCAAAGAAACATCTTCTTCCCATTTCATTTGGAGAAGCTCCAAGAGAAGCCTCCGGTGAAACCTGCACCTGTGTATCAAAAAAGTACAGACCCAGCATCCAAAGAAAAAGAAAAACAACAGACCTGGGATCAGTGACACCATATTTAGAGACCGAATGACCACCCAACAACATTGGCAAATGAAAAAGAGCACACCACACATACAAAAAGTGAACTCAAAAAGACCAATTGAGCACATATTATGCCCGCAGGGAAAGACATCTATAAGCCTTTTGGCATTCCCAGATCCAGATAGCAGCTATAACTCATAATTAGCTTATGCCCAGGGAAAGAAATTTATTGGCATTCCCAGATCCAGATAGCAGCAGCTATAACTCATAATTATACCAACATAGAAATCGTTGAATGTAACCACTACTCCAGCAACTCTTTAAGATGCTGATTCTTAACAAGGAGTCCAACAACTCATTTAGAATCTTTGATGCTCCGGAAAATTTTCAACAAAGAGATAAAGCACATGAGTATCCTCAATGGACGACTGAAAGATGTTATTTTCCTTTTTAAGATAAAGCACTGAGAATGTTTGTTTCTACTCTAGCAAGAGAAAGTTAACATACATATTGAATCAAAGAACCTTGCTACAACACTGGTCGTTGACATTGAATAAAGGAAAAAGCTTCATAATTCTCCAACACAGAAACCTCCATTCTCCTTCATTTCCACTTTACCTGCAAAAATGTGACAGGCAGAAAGACTAATTTGTGTGAAGATAAAAGTCAGCAGAAACTTCTGGCCACCGAATGAAAATATAAGGAACTGTCAAAGGGAAAGGATAGTGCTCGTCAAAAACCAGAATCTGGTCAACTTGATCTTTCGCAAGCTTTTGCTGAAGGCCAATGCAATTGTCATCGCTCTGTAAAGAACCATCAAGAGACCCTTAAGCTCCATAGCCATGTTCGTCCACTTGGCGTAGCTTGTAGCTTTTGTAAGACATCCAATCTGCAAATCTTCGCCAACACAGTGACAGTAAAACCTGAATTTTTTAATGCCCACGTCGGCCTTTACTCATCATCAACATAAACCTTATCCTGGACAAGGGTATCTCCAATTACTAAATTTGCATGAGTTGAACATTCACTAGCATCATGATCTTGTACTCCTGTAACACCAAAGAAAAATTGATATCTTTCAGCAAGTACCTCATCAGATAACTTCGATTTGTACCAACTAGAGGTCTCTAGAATACAATTGTTCCAGATTTTGGACATTGTATATACAGCAGGTAAATTTTACCATTTTATAAATAAACTTTACAAGGCTAAAACTTCTCCAGAATCTGTAAAACATCTCAATACTTTTAAAAGTTCAACAAAAAAAAAAAATCTCAGGAGACAAAATGAAGGAATGACATAAGCTAATGTTTACCTTCTTCCTCATTCAAAGTTTCAGGCTCAGCACCAATGTTGGCTAACACCTTTTGGCTAACCACATCAGATCTATCAAATTCAAATTCATCCACAGCATTTCTGGTAGACTTGCTCCCATCACTGTCAAATTTTCCTTTTGCTTGAGATAAGGTAGTGAAGGAAGTCCCATCGTCCTTGGGGGCAGGAGAGTTCCTGACACTCTTTTCAAACTCCTCAAAGTCATCATCAGTTTTGACATGCTTTCTACTTTCATGATTTGATTTTTCATCGCGGCTTCGTACCATATCACTTTTTGGTTGGTCTTTGCCTACCGGTGATTTTGATCTTGAGCGTTTTCTACGTCTATCCTTCATTTTGTCATCTTCATACCGAGATGACTTGCCTCTTGAACGAGATTCATGTTCTGCGGACACCGATCTTGAACGCCTCCTTTCACGGCGTTTCTGTTTTTCTTTCCTAGTTTCATCTCTTTCTCTGCCATAATCACGCCCATTCTCCAAGGATTTTGACCTTGAGCGCCTTCTATCTTTGGATTTATTTTCATCCTTCGACCGTGAAGACGTCCTCCGGTCAACTTCTTTATCTGCAGACCTGGACTGACTTCTCTCCCGATGTTTAGATTCGTCATCTTTAACCTCACCAGCATCACCTTCTCTTGCCTTAGTACGATCCTTAGCTTCCAATGATCTTGACCTTGAACGCTTTCTGGGAGTTATTATGTTTTCATCTGAGCTTTGTGGAGACAACCTGGCACCTCCATGGTGCTTATCTTCATCAGATGGTGACTTGGACCGCTTTCTATCTTGATGCTTTGCCTTCTCTTTGCCTTCATCACTTCTCTTGCTGGATTTGCGCCTATCCTCAACAGATTTAGACCTAGATCGGCGATGGTGCCTTGACTTTCTCTCATCATCATTTCTAGGGGAAGATCTACCTCCTCGTCGATGTCCTGGTGATCTTGAGCGGTGAGAAGTGCTCCTATGATGATGGTGTTTTGGTGATTCTGAACGATCCCGATATGATTTCCTCTCCCGGGGACTGCGACTCCTACTCTTATTTCTTCTTGAAGAAGACACATGGTAATCACGTGACCCATTAGAATCTCGTCTTCTAGATCTATCACTACCATCTCTATATGGCCGTCTGTCATAGTCATAACTTGAATAATGGCGAGACCTTGCTGGAGATAATCTATGATCTCGAGAATGTCTGACCGGAGGTGAATATGAACGAGATCTATGCCGAGTTCTTCGTGGGGACTTTGATTTCCGATCTGCAAAATTGCGTGCAGGTGAGAAAGATCGAGATCTACGCCTTTTACGATAACTTATAGGTGATTTAGACCTTGACTTAGACCTCGCAGCAGATGGTGATGGAGACCTGCACATGAGAGAAATCACGTTAGCTCTGCATGTGGATGTCAGACAAAGCAGTAGAGGTGGTTTTAAGATATTCAGAAAGAGTTTGGTCAAGTAGTACGCTTTTATAATTGTGGTGCATTTAATAAAAGCATATATTTGTTGTGCGGTATTATCTGGAAAAACTTAGCACTGCTGCCAAAAAGAAAAAACTCAATAGTAGACCAGAACATTAAATACCACCAAGTTGTCAAGTTCCATGACGTTAGAGGACCAGTGTTCAATGCAAACACATCAGAATTTAACCAAACAACAAGTCTGTTCATACTTGCTAAAAAAAAAAGGCAAACATCAAAGTAATAGATACCTGGACTTCCTCTCTGTTTCTATTTCATCACTGGCAAATCCTTCAGCCTTCAATTTCGCAGTTATTTCTGCAGCTCTAGCAGATGCTAAATCTGTAGCAGACTTCAATGTAGCAGCACGGTTGGCGGCTTGTTGTGCAGTCATTGTCTGCTGCATCATCAAAGCCTGCTGAAATTGCATCTGTTGCATGGCTACTGCTTGCTGCATCATGATGGGTAGAGAAGAAGAAGCCAAAGAAACAGCAGGTTTCGGAGGAAGTGACTTTGCCATCTCAACATTCAAGGGACGACCACCAACATCCATGTTATTTAGAGCAAGGGCTGCTGTTGCTTCTTCAGGTTTTGTGTACTCTATATATGCAAAGTGCTTTGAATCAGTGATGGTCGCATCCACCACTGTGCCGCAAAATCCAAAAAGTTGTTTCATATGATCCACAGTGAGAATCGGGCTGAGGTTGCTAACTTGGACAGTCTTTCTTAAGACATCAGCTTTATTCTCTTTCTCAGACGCACCTGAACACAAAAGCTGCTAAGATTAAAAGAATCTCACACAAGAATATGTAATTTTGTATTTCTGTTGGTGAGAGAAGGGGAGGGAGAGAGAACAGAAAAAAAAAGACATGGGAACACAAGTACAAAGAGCATTTCTGCAATGGCCTAGAAGAAGAGTAACTTCACGAGAAAAATTTGAGAAATGCCACCATATTCATAAAGGCTAAAGCAGTAAGAGAATTGGAAATTTCCAAAGGAGTAAACACTTAAGTCATGGGAACTATGAAATAATTTCCTGTGTGAACCGAATGACCACTAGATGTACATATTGACAACAATGCAAGTATAAGTATTACTCTGCCCATTTGGAAATATAGAGCCTTCCAGAACAAGGGGGGGATAGGGAACTTGAGGCTGGTGATTACATAGGAAGTTGGGGGAAGGGGGGCAGTAGTAGAGTATAGTACCAGCTGAATCTTTAGATGACTGAGATTGAGCTTGCACTTGAGCAGCATGGGCTTGAAGAGCCTGAGCTGCCATGATTGCCTGAGCAGCAGCCATTGCCGCAGCCGATGGTGCCATCGGCACTTGACTAGCTGTTCCCATGGTAGAGGTTGCAGCTATAGCAGTCATGAGCAAGTTGTTTGCTGGATGGCTAAATTTACAATCTGTTTTAAAGCACCGACCATTTAGAAATTCCCTACATACTTCCCCCAAGGAGGCTCCAATGCCAGGCAAAATTACCCCTCCAGATGGACCAGATACAAGTCCAGGAATCATCCCCACCAAACCAGGAAAACCTGAAACAGAACCTGCATAATTTGGCATGTTCGGCATATTTGGATTAGCAAGGTTTGGATACGTAGTTGATGGAACCACACCTAGCAGTCCTCCGGTTGAGGTACCTACAACTGACATGACAAAAACTATTAGCAGAGTGATGTTTAGCAATGCAGATAGCTCACAAATTTCTGTCTGAACAACACAGACACATAACAAGGTAATAAGCAACAATAACCAATTGCGATATAGCAACAAAGAGTCAATTATCTCCAGCAGGGAAGTAACATGCAACATAAACAGTTTTTCATCAATGTGCTCTTCCTCCTAATTGGTAGATTGCATGAAAGAAAACTGGCAAAGATTGGTGATTATAATCTGAACTTAATTGTTATCCCACCCAGGTGAAGGCTCCTCTGTTTGAAATCACCTCAACGTAAAACACAACAGAGCACTTGCACGCGGACATTAATAGACATGTTTCACCACTTCAGGCTATATTATGATGCATCCCATTATTCTCATCTATTCTCAAATCACTCAGTAACAATAGGTTCACCCCCTACTTCAAGATGGAGTGACCTTATGATTTTGATGGCAACAGGGAAATAAAGTTCTCTGCCAGGTTGCTACGAACCACTGAAGTTACTTGGTTTTTTTACTGCTAACTATCTTATCTTACACAATGTCTTTCATTTATCATCCAGAATTACAACACCTTACCAAACACACAGGATTCTAATTCTAAAGCATCAAACCAAACTACGAAAGTACCAAGAGCATAAATAGAGAAATTACCTGCACTGAAGAAAACTGGAAATGGGCTACCCATGATGGCCCTCCCACTGCACTCCACATAAACCATATAATTTCCTCGTTTCGGGACAACATAAGTAACCGCATACGTCCCATCACCCTGATCCTTCACAGCCCCATCAATGTCCGAACCTCCCACCCCTACCCCAGGGGTAACCCTCACCTTAATTATGGCACCCCCATTCGGGATCTTTCTCCCATCAGAATCCTTGGTGGTGACAACAAACACACACGGAGCCCCAGCTGACCCGCCACTAACACCAGGACCCGCAGCAGTGCACTTGGCAGGGTCAACCGGCCCAATGGGCTTATTTGCTAGACGTTCGCCCTCATCGTCTTCGCTATCAGAAGACAAATCAGGAGCCTTCGATTTAGTCCGGTCGACGTCCTTAAAGGTGGCCTCGAAAGCGGCTTTTGCAGCTGCCGCTTTCTCGGCCTCGCTCTTCAGCTTGGCTTCCTCAGCCTGCTTCATCCATACTGGCCGAACCGCTAACGCATTCCGGTCAGCCATAAAACCCTAATTTTCAACAATCCATATAAGATATAACCCAACTATCAGTTTAATTGCATCAAATTAAGCGTACCATCATAACAATCATGAAAAGAAACACAAAACAAAGATGCGCAATACGAATTCAACACAAAATTGAGCACTAGTCGGAAAATAATCGAGGGGGAAAAACTTTAGGAAATTGTTAGGGTTACAACAAAAAGGTGATAATAATAATAATAATGTGGTCTTTGTATTGCATTTGAGTTAGATTGAAGCTATGGAGACAATAATAATGGAGAGAGAAAGAGAGAGAGAAGGGTTTACCTGAGGAGCAGTAGACGAATGGACGAAAGATGGCTGCTCTTGGCTCTGGGGAACCTTCTTTTCTTGAATGCCCGGTTTGTGACGACGGGATTGCGAACGCTCTTGGACCCCTATTGGACTGCTTTGCCAAATAATATCTCCCTTTTTTCACACCTTTGCAACTTGGAAGAGTATATAAAATCCTTTTTTTATGGAAATAAGCACATAGGTGACAAATTTTTCACTCAAAAAAAAAAAGGTTACAAATGTTTGGATGATGCCTCAAAAATAAAACCAACATCATTTTGGATTGGATCTAAATTTATTTATTAAGTTTGTGTTAATCGCGTATGCTTGGTCACCATCATACCTAAATTGATATTGATTTTGGCACGAAAAAAGAGTAAGCCAATAAGCATTTCTGCGACTATTTACGGTTTAAACGACTAGTAAATTCAGTGACTCTTCTCCCGCAAATACTGAGGCTTTATAATGACTAAATTAAGTAGTCTTCCTCAACCACCCTCGCCACCACCACCATCCACAACCAGAGCCGGTGCTGGGCCAGGGCAACCAGGGCGCCTGCCCAGGGCCCAACGAAGAAAGGAGAAAAAAGGGGCCCAAAAATATTGAGGTTTCCTTTTGCTGTGTTAAAAATAAAAAAATTAAAAAATTAAAAAAAAAAAAAAACTAGTACAATGGCGTGACTTTTGTCTCCTCGTTTGGAATGCACGGCTACTCTGAAGTTCAAGAATCAGTACCACCAACCAAATATCTTCCGCTTTTCTAAGGCCCACAATCCACATATTCACACTCTCCAATATTTTTTTCCTTGTTTATTTTGAGTTTCTTTTCCTCTCTCCAATATTCATGCTCTTGGTAGAATTCATTCTTCTTACTTCTTCCAAGGTGAATAAACTCTTGAATTTCAAATTCCAAATCATGTAACGAAATGAAAACTTTGATTGCTGATTTTACTTTTGTAATTTATTATTAATTTAACCCATTTAATTTACTATATAATGTAATTTGGTATTTTTTGGGTAATTGATTTTACACGATTAGTTCATTTCATTTTGCTAAGGGTTAGGATTTAGTTATTCATGATGTTTGAATGGAGTATTAGTAAGTTTCAAAAATTGATATTGTGAGGTGCATGGAATTTAATTTTTTTTTTTTCCCCAACTCATGATTTAGTACTCATGATCTTTGGTTTTTTGTCCGTCATCATGGCAAGCTCTCTTTGCTAATGTATGTTCAATCATAACTTAGTTTTATATGAGGTTCTTAGAATAATTTGTGAGATGAGACTTTAGTAATTCTTAGAGTATTTTAAAATTTCTGATTTTATACCATTACTTTTTTATATTAGTGTTGTGTTGACTCAAATCTCGGTCAGTAAAAATATATTTTGGTGATTAATAAATTTTACAGTTAAACAAAAAAAATTGTCATCTTTAGGGTCCATTTTGTTTAATTTGCCCTGGGGGCCATAAAGAGTCAGGATCGACACTGCCCACAACACCACTAGTCCAGCACCACTGTGAATTCCTCTTTCTTCCGAATACCAGAAACCTTCCATCTATTTTCTCTCTCCTTTGCGACTTTAGGTGATCTAGGTGCGGTCACTGTCAACGATAAGCGTCCAACTTGAGCATGCCCACGAATGAGTAAGTCGCCAATAGAGCTTGGGGATTCAGAGTTAGCAACAATTGTAAAATTTACACTAAATGATTATAGAAGTTCATTTTCCTTTTCCAAATGTTTATAGCTTGTCCGCCACAAAGGTATTTATTTGGGAGTAGAGAGAGTTTGAGGGTGACCCCGTGATGGTTTGGTGCGTAATTCATAGTTGATGATCAAATAACAAAATTGGCCACGGTGGAGGAGATAAAAAAGATTTAGTGTACATGTAAGGGACTAGCAAATAAGTTGGGGTTAATTTCCACTTGAGAATTGTTTTTGCCCAATCAAACACAAATAATTCAACCATCCCCAAGTGGACACCACTTTAGTAAATAGTTTTAGATCCAACTAAAAATTTGTTTTTTTTGGCGTCATTTTTGTAAGAGATTCATAAAAATATCAGCTATCTTTTTCCTTATTTTTCAGCTGGAAAAAAAGCAATAAAAAATATGTGACACTGTGACCCTTTTTATTGGTCGTTGGTGTCATCAATAACCTCTTTCATGGTCAATGGTAGATCCATATACAAGCCTTTCTAGAATGTCTTGTCCTCACTTGCATCTCACTAATAGACTTTCAATGAGGTCACCCCGTGTAGTGTTTCTTTTAGGCAAACACACTAATTTATGAAGTTTATTATGTTTTGGGTTCCCTAAAACAGACATGCATTGAACTTATAATACTCTCAATCCGCATGATCTCCATATAACCACTAGGAGGATTGAAAGTCTCTAATCAAGTTCCCTATAATCGAGAGTTTGTAGCATTTTCTTCCACCCCCCCGAGTGTGATCCACAAATAGCCACTAAGAGTTGGGTGTTTCTAACCTTCTTTCCAGTAAAAAGGGTTCCTTATAATGAAATGAAACCCATAAATTCACAGTGAAAATTAATTACATATCAAAGGTCAACCATGCTGAGGAGTGAGGAGTAATGGTAGGACTAGGGGCTGCAACACTTGAAAATGTGAATATGGGCAAACAAATGGTTCTGGAATGACTATTTATATATCTTGTTCTTCTTTAATCCAGAAGGATAATCTTGTTAATTTCATCCTTA
Source organism: Tetragonia tetragonoides (assembly GCA_038025085.1). Classification (NCBI taxonomy): domain Eukaryota; kingdom Viridiplantae; phylum Streptophyta; class Magnoliopsida; order Caryophyllales; family Aizoaceae; genus Tetragonia; species Tetragonia tetragonoides. The sequence goes on from CM076152.1 coordinate 40,095,633, forward strand.
GCTTTTTGTATAAAGATGTTTATATTTTTCTTGGTTGTTTGTCATTATACATATAAAATTTAAATTATTATTATTTTGCTTTCAAAAATGGTATTTGCTATTTTGTATTCCTTTTACCGAATAGATAAATTTGACATCCTCAACAAATTTTAGAACTACAGTCAAGACATACACCAAGTATAGTCAAAAGATATCATAATGATTAAAAAGTCAAAGATAATATAGCAGCATATTCATAGTTGCAAGGAAAAGAAAAGCTAACACTAACATTATACTGCATAGTCCTTGCATTTCTCAGTGACTGTATTTACTATTTTGTATTCCTTTTACCGAATAGATAAATTTGACATCCTCAGCAAATTTTAGAACTACAGTCAAGACATACACCAAGTATGGTCAAAAGATATCATAATGATTAGAAAATCAAAGATAATAAAGCAGCATATTCATAGTTGCAAGGAAAAGAAAAGCTAACACTAACATTATACTGCATAGTCCTTGCATTCCTCAGTACACTTCTTCTTTTGATTTTGGAAGGTGCACTTGTTTCTTTTCCTTCAGATTCATACCCGATTACATTTCCTTAAAGCTATCTATATGTCACTGTTTCATCACTCTCATTGCCTCTAAAATGATTTAAGAACCACCAGAGTTCACGTGTTAAGGCGTTAAAGGTGTTTTATGAAGGTTAAGTCAGACTACAAGAACATTAGGGATTACTTTAGCTGAAGAACTATCAAAGAATAAATTCTCATAAAATTCACTAAGTTTGCAGCATAAAATGCATCTAACGGAAAGAGTATAGTGCCTCTCTTTACCAGATTGTCAATATTTATCAATCTATCTCGTGATGCAAGGCAAGTGATGTAGGAGTTCCTTTGCAAGGCAATTCTGATCCACCCAAATAACATTGGTAAACTTCCATGAGGAATTTCAATATAAAAATCTCATAAACTTTACCAATGTAGACTTTGTTAGTCTGGATTGAAGATAAAGTTAATAAGTTTGTCCAAAAATATCTTACAAGTGCCAAAAGTATAAAAAAGTCACATTTTTTCGAATTTTTGAGCAAAATTCATCCAAAGTTTAATTACAAGGTCACTCAAAATGAAATTAAAAACTCATAAAAAATAGAAAGAAAATATAAAATAAAATAAAATTCATCAAAATCAAAAATCTTCTCTCTATATATAAAGCTGGCATATTTCGTGAGTTTTGAGCCGTGCCACATCATTAAATATATTATTAGAATAATTTTAAAAAAATATAATTGAGAGTTTGATTTGTGATGAATAACTAGAGTTTTATAAGTGTTATAACTTAACCTTTATCGAATCTTCGAAAGCAAATGTAATCGTCTACACATCTTCAAAAAATTAAATATTTGTACCATCGTATTCGCATCGGAAAATACTTCAAAATGAGATGCATTTACAATATGTTTAATATCAACGTATAAGATCATATATCAAATTTTAATTAACGTAAATATATATATATATATATATATATATATATTAAAATATATAATATTGAAGAATAAAATAACAAGAAAAATAATAAAAATATATTTAATTTAATCCGTGCGTCGCACGGGCATCATTATCTAGTTAAAATAACAAAGTGGTGAAATGAAAAAAAAAAAGAAAAGAAAAGGAGAAAATGCAGGGCAAGGTTATGACGGACCTTGCTACCCAAACACTCAGGGTACAATACACTGATTTTTTCAGCTAATAAGACAGTGACACGTGGAAAGGTGAAGGCAAGAATGGAGGAAAACTTGTTTTGGATGGGAGGGAATAAATTTCAGAAAAGGTGGGAAAAATGACATAAACCACCCAAATTTTTCTCTCTCTTACTAGTTTGTATGCTTTGTCTTTTCTACCCCTCCTTTGTGTTTTGTCTTTTTTATTTCTCATTTCTATCACTTTTTCTCTTACAATAATAATAAATATTTTAAAAATATCAAAATTAAAAAGTGGATAATAATAATTTAGAAAAAGAGCCCAAAATAAATTAACTAGTTTATTCATAATATCTCAATGTTATTTTTTCAATAATTAACCCCAATGCTTTCTCCCTCCTCCATCACCCCATTCTCTTCCGGCAAACTTTCCGGCGTTGTCACCACCTCCTACCACTTTGGAGAGCGCAACCAGGAGCTCGGTTATACGGCGACCAAATCGAAAACGACTTTTTATGAGGTTAAATCTTAATAGTGGTTTGGCCAATTTGGTGAACATGAATGCAAAATACATTTCCTCATTTGGGTAAGGATACATTATTTTCGGCGAGCCCATAGGTTAGCAGTGGCAGTTGCATATGGAGGAACAAGAGTTTAAAGATTAATCGGAATGATGATATGCGAGGATGGCGGTTGGGGTTTTAGAAAATGGGTTAAGCTTTCGTGGGGTGATGGCATGGAATCCACATTATGCATTTGATACTAATTTATTGTCATTTGTCAACTAATAAAATAAGAACCCTCTATATTTATTAAGGGACTGAAATTATGCATTTGATACTAATTAATTGTAATTTGTCAACTAATAAATTAAGAACCCACCATGTCTCTTTTTTTGTCAAGGGACTGAAATTCCTTTATCTCATTATTTTGGTGCTAAATTTTATTTCTCACATTACCCAATTCGTGCATTATTGATTCGTGTACCATGTTGAATCTTTTGAAAGTTGTAATGATCACAAACTCATAATAGTAATTTTGTAACATGTCTAAGCATCCAATTTCTTTCCCTCTTTTTTTCTTTTCCAAATCATGTTACTGTTTTTGTTTTTTTCATTATTGTTGGGACATTTAAAAGGAGTTATACCTTTGCAAACTTTGTAGTGATCACAACCTGATTGAAATTAAAAGTGTAATTGAAATTTGATAAATCACGCAGGATCTCAATATACTTTATCTCGTCATCTCATAGACGTACATCACCCCTCTGATCTAAACATGATCAATTGAAATTGCGTATATCAATCAATTTGATTAAGGTTAAGTAATTGAGAACAACTATTGTCTTTGTCATGGATTTTTCATAATAATTTTTTTTTATCCTGAATTACTCAACCTAATTAATTATATGTCCCAATATACAAATTTTCAATTGATATTATAAGTATCGGTAAAAGAGATGCTCATACACTCTTTATCTTTCCTAAAAAATAAAATCTTGTCCCTAATAAATATATAGTTAGCAAATTATTAGGAACATATAGGTGTGTAATCGATTTGACATGAGCAAATTTCATTTTATTAGGACCAAGTGTTTATTTATTAGGAATAATCATGTATTTATTAGGGAAATTTTGGAGTGACCAGTTAGAAAACAAAGAACATGAATCATAATTTCCCCAGTGATATCATTTTTCCCAATTCAATACTTATGATTGAATACAAGCGAATAATTGATTGTCCCCTTTTATTTGGCGTCGGGGCATCCGGGGGATCCTATGAAAAGACTCTTTCAAACCATACCCATACTCTATTCAAATCATCCACTTATCCATCCCCAGAGAATGTTATTCCCTAGTGAATAATGAATATATATTTTTGAGAAATCTAATACTTATACTCAAAGCAAAGAATTGAGTTGATCCCCGTATATTAAGACGTAAATTTGAGTTGTGCGCGTTATAGGAGTTAATCAACCTTTATACGTAAATTTGAGTTGCACACTTTATATATAGTGTATGAGCTCGGAAAAGGTGATCATGGATTGTTTAGCATAAGATTAAGATATTGAGCATTAGTGATGATAGGTGAGTCACTTTAAACTTTATTTGAATACATTGATTGAAAAATTAACATTGATCAATTCTAAAAGATTGGTACTTCATGTGCGACGGAGGTACATACTATATGAGCCTGGAAAAGGTGATCATTGATTATCTAGCATAGGATTAAGATATTGAGAATTAGTGTTCATAAGTGAGTCACTTTATACTTCATTTGAATACATTGATTGCAAACTAAATTGATGAATCCTAAAACATTGGTAGTTCATGTGCGACGGAGGTGCATAGTGTATGGGCTTGGAAAGGGTGATCATGGATGGTTTAACATAACATTAATATATTGAGCATTAGTGATCATATATGAGTCACTTTACCCTTCATTTATATACATTGATTGCAAATTGGCATTGATGAATTCTAAAACATTAGTATTTCATGTACGACGGAGGTACATAGTGTATGTGCTCGGAAAAGTAGGTGATCATGGATTGATTAGCTTAGAATTAAGATATTGATCATTAGTGATCATAGGTGAGTCACTTTATACTTCATTTAAATACATTGCATTCGTTTCAAATGCCATTGACCAATTCTAAAACATTGGTTTTTCAAGTGCGATGGAAGTACATAGTGTAAGGGCTCGCAAAAGGTGATCATGGATGGTTTAACATAGGATTAAGATATTGAGTATTATTGATCATAGGCGAGTCACTTTATACTTCATTTGAATACATTGATTGCAAATTGACATTATTGATCAATTCTAAAACATTAGTGTTTCATGTGCGACGGAGGTACATAGTGTATGAGCTCGGAAAAGTAGGTAATCATGGATTAATTAGCATTGAATTAAGATATTGAGCATTACTGATCATAGGTGAGTCACTTTATAATTCATTTGAATACATTGATTACAAATTAGCATTGATCAATTATAAAACATTGGTATTTCAGTGCGACGGAGGTACATATATAGTGTATGGGTTCGGAAACTAGGTGATCATGGATTGTTTAGCATATGATTAAGATTTTTTGAATACATTGATTGCAAATTAGCATTGATCAATTCTAAAACATTGGTATTTCATGTGCAACGCAGGTACATATAGTGTATGGGCTCGGAAAACTAGGTGATCATGGATTGTTTAACATAGGATTAAGATTTTGAGCATGATTGGTTATAGGTCAGTCACTTTATGCTTCATTTGAATACATTAATTACAAATTGGCATTGATCAATTCTAAAACATTGGTATTTCATGTGTGACCGAGGTACATAGTGTATGTGCTCGGAAAAGGTGATCATGGATTGATTAACTTAGGATTAAGATATGGAGCATTAGTAATCATGGGTGAGTCACTTTATGCTTAATTTAGTACATTGATTGCAATTTGACATTGATCATTTTAGTACTTTAACTCTTTAAGTCATTAAATTTAGAAACACGAAGTTGAAGTTGTTGTGTTACTAACTTAAGGTAAATATGCTACTAACTTAAGGTAAATGTGTTGTGTTGGTAGTTTTAGATGAATGTATTGTGTTACTAGTTTAATATGAATCGCAATAGATGCATTGTGGTAGGAAAATTACTTTTCACATGAATTTGTGTTGATAGAGTGTGTCACATGCATTTATATGTGTCTGAGTTTTATTTCCTCCCAATAAATTGCTGGAATAGAATCAAATAATTCATAGCACGAGGCATTTACAACACCCAACAGTGATCTTGAACAAGTAAGTAGTTCATCGGCTCAAGAAGTCGATTTCAAATAACAATTTGACATATCTTCATGTAAAAATTTCAATACGACGTTGTTCATTATTAAATAATTACCCTCATGTGCTTGCTATATAGATTTTCCATATAAAAACTTCAATCAATTGTTGATACTAAATAGATACTTATTTGAAACCAAAATTACACATTGTACCTTGTGCTACCTAATCTAGTATTGTACCAACATTTAGGGGAATCATAAGTAAGATTAAGGTGAAACTTTCGATGGTTTTGACCAATTTTATTTGGAGCAAATCATAATTCCCGGGTAAAAGAAAACAATATCAATTTACCAAATTGTTATTAGTAAAATGATAAATCTCCTATACAATTTACGCAAAAAGCTAATAACTTGTTTCTTTTTCTAGTTGTCACCGAAAGTGAGAACCATAAGTAAGATTTAAAAAAAAAAGTGAGAACCTAAAATACTTTTTGGGAAACTTATTGCCATAATTAATTATTTGTCTTTTCATTTTGGTAACGAACAACTGTTTTTTTACTCTCCGAAAAATTTCTCATATTACCCGACAGAAAATACTTACTTACTCGTACATGAAATGCAGTGACATCATTTGTTGCAAATCTACCACTTTCTAATCGAAGATTTCATGATAGAGGCAAAAGAAATCAAAACAAAAGAGCAGATCTTTGTTTGAGTCAATTATTTTACTAGACATTTCACAAGGAAAATGGGTTTGATACACGGAGTATATCATATACTCTTTACCTTTTCCTAAAACATATAAGATTGTCCCTGATAAATATATAGTTACCAAATAATTAGGAACAAATATTTCTATCATTGATTTCAGATGAGCAAATTTTATTTTATTAGGAACAAGTATACATTTATTAAAAATAATAATGTATTTATTAGGAAAAATAAAGAGTATATCGATTATGGTCAATTTCAGAAATATTAGTGTACATCTGTTTTCCGCGATCGTAAACCCCTATTTTCTTTCATAAAAACTTGAAAATAATTGCAGGGAAATAAAGATTAGCATTTTTTTTTGCAGAAAATAAAGGGGAGAGAAAATCAATTGCTATTCAACTACATGATGTTTGTATTCATAGGTTTCATCATCCATTACAAAACAATACATATCCCAAAAGTTACATCTAACTCCCAAAATTTTACACTAAATCACCACCTCAAAAAGAACGAAGAAGAACATGATGAACAAGAACTCCACATACAACCAAAATTCCCAAACCCCCTAACCAAAATCTCACAACCCACCATGTTGCCCTTCTCATAATTCAACAATCCCCCTTATAAAACCTCCATATTAGTCTTCAGACCCTTTTTAATGGCTACCTCAATAAAATTCAGCCCCTTTAACGAAAACATATATTCTTCTTGCTCCACAAATTCTACTCAAAAGACATAAAAGACTTTGGTATAAAGAAGGTTACTTAATTTTATTTTGAGAAATCAGTGAGAATTGAACTATGGAGTAAAATGGGCAAGAAGTGAGAAGAGAGAAAATAATGAAGTAGACTCCATTCCTCTCTTGAATTTTAAGTTGAATTTGTTTGAAATTCAAACGAAAACATCAAAAAAATTTAGTTTCATTTTATTTTTCTGCAGCCAATGAAATCGCGCCACGTCATTAATAAAAACTTCGTATATGTACACCGAGTGTATCGCTATCATTTCCCAGGTTATGACCCGAAGGAGAAAACCCGTGGTGTTCATAAACACAGACCTATATATATTGTTGCACTCATATTTACCAATCCCCCATTACTCTGCTTCTATTCCAGAGTTTTCTTTTTGCTGCCTCAAAAGCGGCTGCCTTCACCGTGTACTCAACTCTGCAACTCACCGCCGGCAACACCAAACACTTCTCTCTCTCTCTTTCTCTCTCCTCTATATTCTCTCTCCTCCATATTCTCTCTCCATCTTTTTCTCTGTAGAAAGATGGCGACATTCAAAGAAGCTCAGGCGGTGAAGTCTCTCAACACAACTCCCGGCCACCGTAACCGCCGTTTTGTGGTTAGTTCCCTTTTTTCGAACTTATAAACCCCAGATATTTCCTAAAACCCTAATTCTCTAAATCATTGTTTGATGAATTTTTTTTATTTGTTTGTTATAATGCTTGAGTATTGAGCTGTTTGCTGTTTTTGTTGCAGTTTAAATCGCTTGCACAACAAATTGATGAGATTGATATCAATGTGTTTCGAAGCCTGGACACCTTGAAGTCTGAGCCCTCGTCTGGGTCCTCTTTTGTATTGGATTCCCTAATTTATTGGAGAGTAAGTGAAATTGTATTGTTTTTTGTGGGTTTGTTGATTTTGAAATTGTTTTAAATGACCAGTTTTCATCATCATTATAATGAAAATTGAACCTTAAATTTACACTGGGGTTGTTTTTTTAGGTTCAATGTAAGACAATTATGATGTACTGCAAGAAGCAATGTAATGAATATCTGTTTCACTTTGATGAGTGGCTGTCTCATTGATGCAAATGTCACAACAATTTATTTATTTATTGGTTCCATTGTTTATGATAATTACACAACCAATACATCAATTACATTGTACTCTCAAGATAGTATGATAACTTTAGTTTGTACTATTTTTTCTCTCCTAGTTACAGCTTCATCACGATAACTTAAGGAACTGAAACTCTTCGTTCCAAAAACATTTGAGCTAGTGTCCCACACTTAGGTCGAAGTGCCGTTGATAACCAAACTTGCTCTTCGAATCTAGGGCAAGGGAGGGAGGGTGGGTGGGAGAGAGAGATGCATTTTAGTCTTCTCCCGGTCCCGTTAATTAATTCCTTGTGCTTAACTGAACGAGCTTACGATCCTGTTAAAACCAGTTTCACTGCTGTCAAGCGCGTTGAGTTTTAGGGAGTGTGTGAAGCATATTGATTTCTATTGATTTTGTGTCTTCTGTAACTATATAGTAGAAAAGTAGGTATTGCTAAAGTGAAGGAAAGAATACAAAGATGAAGCTGCTAAGGAAGAAAGAGGAATGCTACGGGACATGATTACAGTGAATAGGGGATTGATAGAGCTCTTAACTTTACTGGCACCATGTAAATCACGACAAACAAAGCTTTGTTATTCATTCCCTAGTTTAGGGCTGCCAAGCATTTTGATGGCTGGAAAGGGTGTATTTTTTTCTTCAGTGGGAGGATTATATTTTTTCAGTCTTGTCTAGCTAGCATTTCTGTTTACTACCTTCCCTTTAGGGTTCCTTTTAAGGTAGATATGTGATTGGAACAATTGATGGGGGCTTCTTATGGTCTGGGTTGGGGAGAGTAGGAGGGACCATCTCATCAGTAGATTCAACTCAAAACAGGGTGGGGGGACAGGTTTGATTGGTAGGTCCCCGTAAACACCTCACCAGTGGGTAAGTGGTTGTAGCGATTGTCATTGGAGTTCGTGTCTATGTGGTACACTGGTACCAAGTTATTAGGAGCAAGTATCGCCTTCAACAGGATGATTGGGATGCTTGTCCCATGTTTGTCGTTGGAAGTTCACAAGGTATTAAAAGCGTGAGGTGCAATGAGGCGATAGAGCCTAGGCGCAAGGCGCGAGGCCAAGGCGGGCGCCTCGGTGAAGTGAGGCGCACCAGTATGACTGAAAATATTCTATTAAATAAATGGGTATTTCATTAAAATGTATCATAATACCCTATGATATTAAATATTGCAGAAGTACAGTCCATAAAAAAAGCATCAAATCATCACTTTTGGGATAAACAACAAATTTGTCGCCTCAGCTGCGCCTCAAATCATCACCTCAAGCGCCTCACCTACGCCTCATTAATGTCACTGCGTCTAGCAGCTAAAAAGCGTTTGGCTTGAGCGCCTCACGCCTTATACGCCTAGGCGTGCCTTTTAATACACTCGAAACATCTCTCATGTATCATCTTTCTTCTTTTCTTTTGTCAAGTATAATTCGGTAACAGTTATCAGGTTCGAGTCCAGAAAGATGCTTGGAAAAGGGATGCTTCATCCTCTTCCTTGTTTCGGGCTTACCAACTATCCATTTTGCGGCATCATGGGTCTTGTAATCTATATGTTTGGGGTTTGAGATTGGGAAGATGCTTGGAAAACGGATGCTTCATCCTCTTCCTTGTTTCGGGTTTACCATCTATCCATTTTGCGGCATCATGGGTCTTGGAATCTTTATCTTTGGTAAAATCCTCAAGAGTTGGCAATAGAGAACCCACTTCTTTTTCAAGTTCTGGATACCTTTCCTTTTTATATTTTATGTCATCTTCCTTAACCACCTTAATCAACCATCACATTGCACCTTTCTAGTGTTCATACTTTTAACTTGACTTTGCTTGTTGCCTGATTGCTATAGTTTGGAAGTTCTTTTATCTAGTTTAAGCTTAAATTTCTTATGCTTAAACTTATGTTTACCCCGTGCCAAATTGTAAAGGGCACCTCTCTCTCTCTCTCTCTCTGTGTGTGTTATTCTATCTATCTATCTATCTATCTATCTATCTACCTATCTACCTATCTACTGCGCAATTTATCATCTTGTGGAATAATCTTTATTTCAATTCTTATAAGTTCTTTCTTAATGTAAATTTTGATTCAGGAATTAAATACAGCTGAGGATTTTATTTCATTCTATGAGCAAATGCTGCCACTCGTACAAACCTTACCTTTGCTGCTGTTGCACAAGGAGATTATAATTTCCAAACTTTTGTCTAGGTTGCAAATGAAAGCACGACTTTCCTTGGAGCCCATTTTAAGGTTCCCACTCAAGTCTTGACTTTGAAATTTCAATCCATCTTTTTGAAACAGTTATAGATTCATTTTGACAAAATAACCTTGTGCCATATTTGTGCTATGTTCTTTCGAAGTGTTTGTTAAAATGCCGAAGTCCTTAATATGTGCTCTTATGATATGATAAGATAAATCTAAAATTTGGCAGTTCAAAAATTGTTATCAACTTTCAGAGTACGTTGTTTTGTATTTAAATTAATTATTTCTTAACAACTTGGTATTCATGGATAGACGTTTCTTTACTTGTACAGGTTGATTTCGGAGTTATCTAGAGATCTACTGGAAGACTTCTTACCGTAAGCTTGTGATTGCCTGTTTTTAAGTTCATATTAGCAAATGTGTGTTTAATCATTACCTTTTTTTCTCTCCCGAGTTTAACCTTCTTGTGGTAAATGAGGGTTCACTGTTGCCTGTTGCAGTTCTTTTACTTGTATTTTACTCTTGATATGTTCGTGGTGTTGGAAATTTGATGTGATGTTAATGGTTTATTACATGTTTGCTCCTTGTCTAGCGTTTTTTGGAATTTATCCCTGTGCATTAATGTAATGATATGAATCTCCCCTGTTGTTCTACTTGTATAATGGTCAGGGTTAGTTGGAAGTCCATGTTCGTGCCTCTGTAACTTCCCACAAATTGTGCATCTGCGTTTTTTATTTTAGAATTTGAAAAGGCAAAATAAATGTTGATTGATACAGCAACTTATTGCCTAAAAAATGCAGTTGTAGAAGTCTAAAATTTTGTTCAAGTAGCCCGTAGGCCAGGACTATTACACTATTAATTTTCTTTTGGTACCACGGTTGATGTTTTCAATTTTTAACCTTGTATGGGGAGCTAGCTGATTTTGGTTGTAACAATGAATTTTGGAAGGAAAAAAAGGGGCATCGTGGTTCACCATACTTGGAGTGTCTTTAGACAACATGCTTGCATTTTCTGGATTTTTTAAAGTGAAGTTTCCTTCATCAAGCAGGGCGTGTGATTCATTAAACTTTTTTTTTTCATGTAAACTTTGGCAGGTTTCTTCCAAGGATTATTGAGTCTTATTTGGCCCTTCTCCAAAATGGAGCTGATCGAGACCCGGAAATTACAAAGCAGGTCTGCATTAAATTAATAGGAAGCTTCTTCCTTTGATCTTGTTGACGTCTGAAAATTATGAATTTCTCTGAATGATTTATTTGCTGTGGTGTAGATCATTACGTCATGCTCGTGTATAGTGATGTATTTAAAGAAGTATCTCATTCGAGACGTTGTTCATGTCCTCAAGTAAGTGTAGTCTTATTAAGTCAACTTTTTTTGAAATTATGATTCAAAAATACCTCTTCTAGTTCAGAGTATTGCTGCTAATTTATGGGATATGCTGATGCAGTCACCTAGTCGATTAATCCGCACTGTTAAAACTAGCAGCTTGATTACAAGTGGCAGAGTGTGAATATATTGGCAATTTTGTTCTCAGGAGATGTGGTGAAAGGAACATATTTACATATCATATATGATAAGCTATGTCACCAATCATTTATAACGAATTGAATGGCTGAATTAGATCATTATTCTTATTACCATATGCACTTAATCAATTGGTAGCTGTTAACATCCTTTTATCTTGGTTCTGGGGCCTTTTCAATTCCTCCACTAACATCAGCAGCAGCGACAACGCATTGTGGCTCCTGCCAAGTCGGGTTCTCTGGGGGTTGTGAGATGTATGCAGGCTATGGCGTCAATTCTACAAAAGAAGAGATGTTTCTGGACCATTTTCTTCCTTGCTATCAGTGAACCTTGGTTTCTCTGGGGTGGTTCACTTGGAGGCTCTGATCTGTGTTTGGGTGCGGTGTTCGGCTTTGTTGTGGGCTAAGGCAGCAGGTTTTGGAAAGGGTGTCACTTACTTGTTACTGACGTCCAGCAAGACTGGGGTTACTTTAGATACTTCTTTGAGGACTTCATGTCCTCTGAGGTTGTAATTAGTATTTGACTGTTAGTATATACTTCCTCTTATCAAGAAAGTGTTTTTGGACAAGTGGACTCTCTCCCTGTCAGTAGAGGATGTTATGAGGCCTGGGGAGAAAGGAAAGGGCTTCCTTAACCACGACTTTGAAAAGGCTTATGATATGGGTGTATAGGGTTTTTTTGGATAAAGTGATGGGAGAAAAGTTTGTCTATTTGGTGGCAGATGGATTATAGGGTGTTTTAATTATGGTTTTCCCTTATGGTATTGTGTATATCTCTTCAATGCATCCCGTGCTTATTCTCATTTTTTTTAAACCTTTGAGGCTTCTTTCTTCGATGGAAATTCCACTTCAACGAATGTGGAAGGAAGGGAACTTCATGAGTGGTCGGGCTTATTTGGTTTACTTAACTTTTTTGCACGTGACACCATCTTGCACGCATGGTGTGGGTGCTTTCAAACATGGGGGTCTTTTCATGTACCTCACTTTTCAGCATCTTACCACTAGCCCACAAATGTCACATTTTCCTCAGTTTGCTTATTTGGGTGGCAAAGTACCTTAAAGGTGCGTCCTTTCTTCCGAACCGCGGTTGTACCAACAACTGAAACAGAGAAAACAGCCCTACAAAATGCTCTCTTTATGTGTGTGTGTGATGTGTTTTAAAGATGGCGAGACTAATGGCAACTTATTCTTGCATTTTCCTTTTGCATGGGCCGTATCTCTATCAAGCGAGCACCGGCTTTTTCAAGTTGTATTGCTTTCTAATTTTGCGTTTGCTTTTGAAGAATTCCCTTTATAAGTTGTCTATGTGTTCAAATTATTTTTGTCTCTGTAGGGTCACGCTCAGGTTGAGATATTATCACAAGGATTTTGTTCGGGAGTTGATGGCTGAATCATTGTCATCTTTGCTCAGAACGGCCAGTCCTCAAGAACTTAAAAAAGGTGATTTTGGAGGCTTATTTTTGTATAATATCTGAAGCCTTTGCAAACATGTGGCAAGTGTTTGATGGGACTTAGTCTTATATGTACTATCACATTGAAATTTGAGGTGTTATTTGACTAGTTTGGTCGTGTAAGCTTCCAATTTTTATCTTTCATTGTTTTTCAGCTGGGACCATAATGGACTAAATTGATTACCTTGCTTAATGTCCTTCACATCTTATTTGTCGAGAAGTAGGCAGTTTGTTTCGATCTAGGATCTACCTTAAACAATATCTCTTAGTCTCTTTCTTTGCATTGGGGTATGTGTACAATTGACCCCAACCCCATACTTTCAATGGGGATTAAATCAACCACCTTGCTTAATGTCCTTCACTTCTTATTTGTCAAGTAGGCAGTGGATTTGTTTCACTGTAGGATCTACCTTAAACAATATCTCTTAGTCTCTTTGCGGAAGGGTATGTCTACAATTGGCCTCAATCTCCATACTTTACCCTGCCTTGACAACCGTATGATGGGTGTTGGGTTGCTGGAGTGAGACACTCAGCCTCTCTTAGTGTCAGTTTATGTGCTCAACCCTCTCTTGTTGGATGAGAGCAGTAAGGTTCTATATGCCTTACAATGTCTTTTTCTCTTGATTATGCCCTTTTGTGAATAGAGATGTGAGAGTTGTTAATCTGTAGGGAAAGTGTCAACCTTTGATTATAAGTTATGTTGGACTCAATGAGACGTCTTATGAAGTTGTATACTCTGCAGCTTGTTTATTGTCAATTAGTTTAGTAACTGTCTTTCCGACTTTAAAGACATGGAAATGACAATAGGTGGATTTTATTGCTTCCATAGATTATTTGAGAAACAAAAATGATATAGAATGCGTATCAAGTGTATATGAAAAGTTTTGAGGCATGAAAGGCCGGACTTAGCTTTTTGTCTGGGTATTTGCTTACTATGGCAGGCCACAGTGAGACTTCGGCAAATCTTCTTTTTGCTATGTGAATGTGATGTGTGCCAAAATCTTTGGAGTAGCCTTTTGGTGTTTATTTTGTTTACAGTGACTTTCAGGTGTGCCATTTCAATGTGTCAAAAGTACCTGTAGATGTGGTTTCTGGGTTTTGGATGGAGAAGGAGAAGAAATTATTGTAGTGCAATGCTTTTTTTGCTGTACTTTGGGTTGGCGCATTTGGCTAGAGAGGAATGCGAAGGTTTTTTTGGGGTGATCCATTCCTGCTGAGCTTCTTTAGGATAGGGTTACTATTTTAGTTTCGCTTTAGGAGCTTTTCTGTTTCACAGGTCCAAAGGCCAACTTGTAACTTGATTCTTCATAGAGTCTTCACAAGAAAAATCATAACACAGAACAAAAATCAATTTATAGTTGGGTTCTTTGTTCTATCTCGTTAATCCTTATCCTCAGACACTCCAAAACCCTAGCACCACAGTCATCGACCTTTTTCGTTGGTCAAGACAACGGTATTGTTCTTGTTATTTATTTATTTACTTATTACTATTGTTTAGATAAGACAACCCTATATATGTTGTTTGACTTGTTTCTAGTTTTCTACTAGTTACAAAAGCAAGGAGAAGAATCTGTCTCGAACAACAGACAAACGTGCCATCTATCTCATCTCCCAACTCCTAAAGCCCATTCCTCGAACATCCATCCAAGAACCTTGGAATCTAGTATCTACCATTGCTACCCCTCACTCCCTGCCCTTTCTTTCCCTCATAGTTGATTGAAGTAGCTTATCTCAAAATCTGAGTCACACAGAAGTTCTGCATCCCACTATCCTCCCAGAAAGTTGTTGGAATCCAAAGCTTCAAAAAGTGAAACGTATTGTATGGGCGGCTATAAAGTCAATAGTTTTTATTTGTTGATAAGGTATCCGGGCTTTGCACGACTAATCCTATGGGCCCTGAAGTCAATGACCAGGAAAGTGTTCATTCAGTTGAAACTGTGAAACTGGAATGTCTTCCCCACATTCTTAGAGAAAAGACAGAAAACTAAGGAAGGTGGTAGACTGTTTCCGTTAGACGGGTCATTTGCTTGGGGTATTGTCTGGTTCTCCGCGCTGCGCTCTGCTGACTGCTTACTTGCTAAAATTCCTTTGTCCATGTTTGTCACTGACATTCCTTTTGATGTAGGTCATTTCCCTTATCCATCCGTGTAAGGTTCGAGTGATTACAAATTTATTATTATAGTAGAATTCATCTATTTGTCTGTGTCATATTTCCCATTGTCTCCATTCACATTTTTTACCACCAAATTTTGCAGAGTTTGAGTTGAGTTGTACATGATTATCATTATGAGGGGAAGAGACATAGGCCGGTACACCCTAATGAGCTGGGTGCAATTGAAATTAGTTTGTTTCGACTTTTGAACTGTGAACAAAGGGGAACTTTTGTGTTTGTTTATCCGTCATTTTTAACGACTGGGTTTCTTCAGCGTCCAGCAGGGATGATTTTTTTTTTGAAGCCCCTAGAACTTTAACTAGTTTTTAATATTTTGCAGCTGTTAGGAAGATTCTATGTGAAGCTGCAAGAAAACCATCTCAGGCCAGAAAATCCGGAGTTACTTTTCTGCTGTGGCATGTTATGAGAGGAACAACATCCAGTTTTCACTCTAGAGCAGGCCGAGTATTGCGGTTATTGACAAATAGCAGGACATTGAGCATAGGTGACAAGTTTGTTCAAGGTAAGATGTAGCTTTGATATTTTTCTTTGAATTCTGCCGCAAGTTGGCTTAGTACTTCCTCTGTTTTAGTTTTCCACCTTCTCCATAATGAAGGTGTTACACCCTGTCACTTTTGACCATCTTGTATCTCTGCAGGAACTGATACTGTCACTGACATTGTGATTGCCACTTTTGAGAGATCCTGTATGGAACTGGATCCTGTGGAGTTAAAGCTGATTTGGGATTGCTTATATAAGGAAATTAATAACTGTATTAGTGGTGGATTTTCTTTGCACTTGTCTCGTTTGTTGTCAGTGCTTACGTCGACAATTGCTGTTAATCATGGGCGAAAAGTTAGTGGTAGGTTGTGAAGTGGATTCTAACAATTGCTATGTTTCATTTCTTGTTGCTCTTTTAGGCTGTCAAGTAAGATTGACTCTTTATGACACTGATGCTCTGAATATATGGACAGATTACAAGCCCATGCTGGATCTTGTTGGGTCGCTTATGCAAGCATTTATTGTTCCATCCCGCAGTGGCGAAACAACGGGGCAAGGGTATGAAGTTCTGGATAAGATCCTTCAACTTATGTTGTGCGTTCTTGATGGCGTTTACAGTACTAAAAATTTGGCTGCTATCCCCGCTATTGCATTAGAGTGGGCTCCTGCATTCAACTTGAGGAGCTCCAGGTATATCTTGGCCGATATTTAGCTGGTCTAGGTGGTCTTTGTGGCTCATCCCCCGTTTTGTTTTCTATATGAAACTTATATTTAAGTGGTATGTTTGAATTTATGGTTTCAGTTTGATGACATTTCTGAAAGAGTTGCTTCGCAAGGATTATGCTTTACTTGCGTTTCGAAGTAATATTATAAGGTACTATTAAAGAATGGAAGTATTTGGTTATGTGTGATATTTTATTATCAAATTTTATAATCAGGTCCATTTGTGTCATTTTGGCAGCGCTTTGTCGAATCTGGTGGAATTGTCAAAGGGAGAAGTTGTATATCTGATACTGTCTTTCTGTGAGGGTTGGCAAGTTAAAACGGGAGACTGCAATGTTCTAGAAGGCATTGCGGAGAAAGAGGTTTCAAATATATCTTGTTTCTTCCGGGAAGAAATTCGCAACTGGATTGGGGTATTCGAAAATATGAAACTTGGAGATCTGTCTTGTAGCAAAGTGGATGAGGACAAATTGGCTTTGCTATGGGGAATTATCTGTTGCGTCCCTCAATTTTTGTCTGCTGAAGGGAGTGCTTTATTGTTGAATTTGGTGAATGTACTTGATCAACTATTAACGACTGAAGCAGGTATGACATCCTAATCTCTTGTTGCACATAAGCTGAAAATCTTGACGTGTTATAGTTGTTGCTTGATTATGAAATCTCTAGGCAACATGATGAGTTCATAAGGGCGTGTTTAGTTATAGAAATTTTTTCTAATTTTCTTTTCATAATTTTTTAAGAATATGGATTCAAAGAAAACGTTTTCTAAACAGAAGAAGTAGAAAAGGTGTTAAAAAGCACACTTCATTTCCCAACCCCAATGACTACTCTCTCACTCCTTCACTCTTCCTCATCTCACCTTCCATGGCCATGGCAACCTCAACCCATACACACACACACACACACTCTCTCTCATCATCCTCTTCCTTTCACCCTTTCTCTTTATTCACCATTTATCATAGCAGCAACATGCTGGAGGTTGTTTTTTTTCGACCTAGGTTTTCGCAAATAAATCAAAATTCAATTACATCACCAATTGAGACCATTTTACACAATTTCTTGAGGGATTATGCTTGTTGCATGTATTAACAGTGGGTTGGGATGTCAGTTTCACAAAAACAAACCATTAGGGGTGTGGGGGTGAAGTTGCAATTCAGACTTACTTATAACAATTTCGACCACCATTATCGCCGGCCACATGCGACTCTGATGGTGGCATTTTTGTTCTCCGTTGTCGTTGGTTGGCGGCCGACAACTGCCTGGTGGTGGTTGGTCATATGCAGTCATGGCAGTGAAGGGTGATGGTGGTGGGGAGGGGGGAGGAATATGAGCTGCTTGTGGTGTTTGGAAAATAACAGGAAGAAAAATTAGAAAACATCATATTGATGCTTTCTAGGTTCCTTTGTAAATTTTGAAAACAAGAAAATAGTTTTCTTTTCCAAATTCAGGAAAGTAGTTGCTTTTGAACACATTTCCTAGTGCTCCTTGTTTTTCAGGTGTATTTTTCTGGAAAATGGGTGAACTAAACACAGCCTAAGTGCCTGTTTGGCCTAGCTCCCACAATTTCAACTTCTCCTCCCATAGTCCCATTTTTGTTCTTGCTTACACCATTTCTTTCCATTCCTTCCTCCACCTCCAACTTCTAGAAGTTGAAATAAAGCTAGAAGTGGAAGGAGAAGGAGAAGCTACTATTTGTAACTTCTCCTTCTAGCCGAATTGTAGCTTTATTTTAACTTCTTAGAAGTTGGAGGTGGAGGGGAGAATGAATGAAAAGGGGATGAATAAGAACAAAATGTGGGAGGAGAAGGAGAAGTTGGAAGAAAGTAGGCCAAATGGGCCTTAAGTTTTCTGTTTCCTTTTTCCTTCTAGGCAACTGGGGTCAAGGGATGCTTGCAATTCTGAATATATTACTCAGGTGCACTCCACATGGCCTCTTCAGTCTTCACTGTAAGGCTGCATCTAAAAAGGGCTGGTAAATGGCATTTTTGCTTTTGATCTTGTGTTCAATGGGCTTTCAAAGATGAAAATATCTTTCATAGCATTCCAGAATTTCTTTTGGAAAAGATGAATGACATTTGAACTTCAGCCCTGTAAATCTGTAATAAGATGTAAGAATAAAGTAGTGCAAAAGCTTCATGATGTCAGCATCTTGCACGATAGAGCTACACATGGACCAAAGTTTAGTGTTTAACATGTGATATCTGCAAATCTTCACCAAGACGATTATAGTTTCATTTAGAACGGATCATCCTCAGTAGGAGGGTTTTTCTACATTGAATAATTATTCTCAGTTCGTGGGTCATGACTTGAGTTGAGAGTTGGTTTCCCTTTTTTTTTTTATAGAGAAAGAAAAATAACTTGATTTATATTATAAATGTCTAGTGTACAGCTCAAGAGGGCAAGGCATCCACTTTATCTGAAAAAAGAGGGCTAGGCATCCTCCCAAAAAAAATATTTGCAAATTAGCCCACTTCCGCTGAATCTCAGTGATTATGTAGCTCCGAAAGGCTCGTGCAGTCCTAGCCCTTAAGATGCTAGATACATAACTCTATCCCAAAGCATCCCAAGTGAAAGGTAAACTCCTTTAAACACTCTTGCATACCTCTCCAACAAAGGCACCATAAAATATCAATACAGCACATCGCCACAGCTTCCGCCTTTCCTTCCCTCCACAAACCCAGAACATGAATCTGTAAGAAATCCACCACAGTAGCAGGGAATACCCACTTCTCCCCAAGTACACCAAACATCCTACCCTATAAGTAACACCCAAAGAAGACATGTTCTGCTGTCTCACTCCTTGCCCGGCAAAGCACACAGATATCCGGTGATAACATAGTCCCAGGCCTCCTTCGATGCAAATCATTAGTATTAACCATATCCAAAGCTGGGGTCCACACAAATGCCTGTACCTTAAGAGGCACTTTCCATTTCCTAGTATCGTCACTGCGAGAGAGATGCACCGCACCAAGAGCTCAAGCAAAGCAGTCAGCTCCTCCGTCGCCCAATCGTGAGGGGATCGTCTTAAAATTAGATTCCAAGAACACATCTGTGCACAAAAAAAGTCCGCCACAGGAGCACCATGTAGAGTTGAGCTTGAGAGTTGGTTTCTTTTCTGAAGCGTCCGAGTTTTGGCTTTTCTATTGATTGTTCCCATTATTTGATCTGGATTCTGTTCTTTTCTGCTCTCTGCGTGTATCTGACAGACTTGAGAACACCTCTCGGGTTTTACGATTTGAGTTCTGCCGTTAATTGATTTTGGGTATTACCTATCCCTACTGATCTGTAATTGTTTTTTTCCAGATAATATTGCGGGCATTTCGAAAAATATTTGGCAGAGCTTCATTGGTGCTGCTTTAGAGAGTTACCATAATGCACGAGGAAGCAAAGGAATTGAACTTGAACATACCAGTACTATTTTGCGTCTTGCAAAAAACTACAAATTCTCAAAACAAGTATTATCGGTTGTTGCAGATTATTTGGACTCAACTTGTGGGTAGGGAATTTTGTCATAGTAATCTTATAACTTATAAGGGATACTTTAATCTTGCTGCACACTAATGCTTTTCGGAAATTTTGAAGCAACTTGCCAATACATCCAGAGCTTGACGCAGCAAGAGTGGAGGATGCATTGAGTGTATTTTCAGAGAACCTCTACAGTCCTGACAAGGGAATTCGTATTTCAACTTTAAGAATCTTGTGCCATTACGAACTGTCGAACCAGAAATCATTGAGATCAAATCAGGTTGTTGAGCAGGATATGGACATAGGTGCTTCTGAAGCAAATCATGCCGACATAGAATGCTGCAATGTAATTATACATCTCTGCTTTCATGCTCACTATATATATAAAGATATGTTTTTCTTTTGTTTGATTTGATCACCTTAGCCCCCCCCTGGTGATAATGCAGGTGTTTAAGCTGCTTCTCACAATTGAGGAAACACCCGTGTCAGTTACTACAAGCAAAAAGCTCACCATGCTAGTTTCTAGTATACAAACTTCTATATCAGCTAACAGGGTATCGGAAACTTACGTACTGCCTGCTTTTTATGGGACTATTGGAGTCCTGTATAATCAGTTTACGGATCTATCAAATTCAGCTTTTGAGTGTCTCTCTGTTATGATTAACAAATATCCTGGGCTCCTATGGGATCGCTTTATCAGTTTCTTTGAGCAATGCCAAGCGATCTTCTTACAGACTCATGCGCTGGATATTGATACAGAGGCTGAATCATATAGTGAGACAAATGGTTTGTTGACTGCTCCCTTCCCTCTTTCTTTAGTTTTTCATTTTTAGGTCGATTGATATGTATCATATCTGACTTTTGAGTAGTTCGGTCGAGAATTTCTCGGCTTGTTTTCTTTTATGTTTGTTTGAAACAGAAACATATAAGTCGTTGTCAGTTTATCAGCTTTGGATTATTGGAACTACATCCAAATGGCTCGATATACAGTCCTGCTCTTCTTAACTTTGTGAAATTGCTAACAAACGATGCATCTCCTAGCAAGGGTATAGGAAATTTTGTTTCTGTTCATAGGGGAGTGCGTACATCCGGTATCCCCTTATTTTTCCCAAGACGGGAGTCTTGTAGAACACACTTTGCGTAATGATAATGATAAATAATATGATAAAACCATGAATTTTTTTGAAGTTCACTTATGGACAGCGGTTCTTGTGTTATTTGCTCTCTAACAATAGCTTGCTCGATTATCCTCTCCAGAGTTGGTCGAATGTTTCCGTGTGTTTAATGGCGCAGCATCAAATGACAGATCCTGCTCTTTGATATTGTCTCTGCTGCTTAAAGCTCTGCAGAAGATTCCAAGTATTGCAGAGTCTCACTCGCGCCAAATAATACCTTTGTATTTGATGTTTATGGGTTACAAAGACGAAAGCCCTTGGTAAATATCTCTCTACCTGGCAAATTATATTTGGAAGGGTATTCTACATATGTTGGGTTTTTCACAAAGATCTCATGCGAACTCTCACATGTGTTCTGTTGTAGTGTGGAATCATTTGATTCACAAGTTTCTATGGGGAAGGATTGGAAGCTTGTACTCGTGGAGTGGCTTGAACTACTAAAATTGATGAAGAATTCCAGATCATTTTACCGTAGCCAACTACTGAAAGAAGTTCTGGTGAATAGGTTTGTGAAAGCCTTTGATTTTGCTCTGAAATATCTTTTATGCCTAATTGTTAATTGTATATCGTCTAACATTGAATTGTGATGTGGATGAATTACCAGGCTTCTTGATGACAATGACGCTGATGTACAAACGAAAGTTTTGGATTGCCTGTTGAATTGGAAGGACGCATTTTTGCTTCCTTATGAGCAGCATCTGAGGAACCTTATTAGTTCAAAATGTTTGAGGGAAGAACTTGCTACCTGGAGTGTATCTAAAGAGTCGAATTTGATAGAAGACGAGCACAGGGCACAACTTGTCCCTCTGATTACTCGACTGCTTATGCCAAAAATCCGAAACCTTAAAACCCTTGCTTCACGTAAGGTAGACAAGATAACATATTTTGTGCTTTTATTGATTATAATGATTCTAGTTTGGATCTTAATCATCAATTTTTCTTCCCTCGATTCTCTTCTGACATTCTTTATCTTTAATGCCCCCCTTTCACAGCATGCAAGTGTGAACAATAGAAAGGCAGTTCTGGGATTTATTGCTCAATTACATGTGGATGAGCTTCAGCTTTTCTTTGTACTGTTGATGAAATCGTTACGGGTAGCAGAATCTGGTACTGATGGTACTGGAAGTTGGTTTTGGGGTTCAGCTATACACAGTATGAATGATTTTCAACAGTATGGTTTCTTGGACCATTTTACCAGGGAGAATATATTGGCTCTGCCCTGGAAAAAGAGACATGGATTTCTACACGTAGTTGAAGAAATTTTTGGAGTTTTTGATGCCTCCCATGTTAGGCCATTCCTTGATCTCCTAATGGGGTGTGTTGTGCGGATACTAGAAACTTGTGCTTCAACTCTTGACAACAGATGTAATAAACAATCCACTCACATCAAGGATTGTTCAGCAACTAATATGCCTGTACATAGAGATGACCAAACTTTTATTCATGCATCGGTAATGATACTTTTGGTTGACTTCTTCATTTAGGATGCTGATAATATTATCTTATATTCACTTGTAAAGCTTACTGGGTTTCTTTTCATTGCCATATTTAGTTATATTGATTGTGATTGGGAGGGACAATGCTGATGTGCATATGGCGCCTCTCGCCTTCTTTAATCCTTACCTCCCCCAGACGGTAGCCTCATGAGAGGCTTTTGAGTGTAGGGGTTAATAATGTTGGGTTATAATTATGTTAGGGTTTAATCAGATATGTAAGAATAGGCATTTGTATCTTGTACATGTCTTTTGGCTAAAAAAATCATACACTATTTAAAACAATCCATTGTTTGCTAAAACATGAATGTTTTGATATGTTCTCATTGTCTTAACATTATGAGCATAAAGTATATGATTTATAGAAGCTCTGGTGTCAGCAGTTGCTATTATTTTAATTTAACGAGGCTCTTCTGATGAAAGTTATGAATATACATGCAGACCAGTTTGGCTGTGAAGCAGTTCAAGGATATGAGATCCTTATGTCTGAAGATCATTTCTCTTATTCTTAATAAGTATGAGGACCATGATTTTGGCTCTGTGTTTTGGGACCTATTCTTCAAGTCTGTGAAGCCTTTAATAGACGGATTCAAGCAGGAGGGTTCAAGTAGCGAGAAGCCTAGTTCTCTGTTCTTTTGCTTTCTTGCTATGAGTCAAAGTCAGAATCTTGTGCCGCTTTTGTGCAGAGAAAAGAACCTGATTCCTGACATATTTTCAATTTTATCTGTTCTGACAGCATCTGAAGCTATAGTGTCGTGTGTTCTCAGGTTCATTGAGAACCTTCTAATTCTTGAACTTGAGCTTGGGGCTGGAAAAAATGGTGTCAGAGAAGAGTTACTTTCAAACCTTGAGCCCCTTGTCGATAGCTTACATCATCTTTTCCACAGTAACCGTGAGAAAAAGAGGTAATGTATTACAGCTTATGTACTTGGTGTATGTCCTATGCAGACTTGTGATAAAGTAATGATTATAGTTCTAGCTAGGTGGTCTGTAGTCTTGTTTGTTGCTTGTTATCTAGTAATGTGTATATATATGTTCCGCTGAACTTCTATGTGAGCTTGACACTTAAATTTCTGATAATAGCTTAAGGTGCCTGTTATATCAGGTTGCTATAGCATTGTGGTATTGATAAATTGCCAGTAACCACACTGTATGTCGAATGGTCTGTTTTAATAAGGCTTCATGCTTTGTTAAGGATCAAAGTTGCTACTGAGAAATATTTTCTCTTTTCTCAATGCTGCTAAGTTTAGCAAGGTTTGGTCATATGTAGGTAGGGAACATATTGGCGTTGCCCATGAGATAGCTCAAGTTTAGCGTTGGGAGGTAGGATGTAGATTTTGGGATGTGTCTTTCGCCATCTTAGTTGATGTTGCTATTTCGAGTGATTTTATCAGTGGCATGGAAACTTAACATTGGCTGATTGTATTTTGATAAACCTAATTAAAGATTGGCCCAGTTCCGTTGGACATTGGTTATATTCTAACTCCTAAATGTCGTTGCTGCCCTAGCCCATAAAGAAGCTAGGTATTTAAATCCCAAAGCAACCTAGGAGAACACACGCCCCAGTAAAGACCCGCACATTCCTCTCAAGCCATATGCACGATAGTGTTGCCAAATAAGCATTGTGATCTGTGCCACAACTTCTTCTTCTCCTTCTCCCTCTCACAACCTACTAAGCAAATGCTTAGAACCTTGAGTTATCTTTGGTTTTGCTTGTTCTCACTGGAGTCCATGTGGAATTTTGATAGTCTCTCTCTCATGTGCCCCCTTGCCCCCAAGTGCACAGGAAAATCTGCATATATCTCTCATGCATTTCCTCTCTAGTATTGTTTTGTGCTGTTATGTAGCTAATTGCTTATATGCTGATTGGAAATTCCAGCCATTCTCTCACTTTTAGTGTACGTTTCACTGGTGTGCGGAATTGCCTGCTATCTCTTTTCTTCTCTTTTTATAGAAAACTAAATAAATGTTCTGGTATATTTTGGTTAGATGGAATTCTACTTATAGTCTACCTTTTATTCCTCCCCGCCCCTTATATCTCTTTGTTTCAGAAAGTTTCTTAGCCATCCTGGGGAAACTGTGCTGCGTGTTTTTAAATTGTTATCGAAGTTCATAAACGATCAATCAACAGCAAGGAAATTTGTGGATGTCTTACTTCCACTTGCTAGTCATGGAGTTAAAAATTCAGGTTAGATCTTACTCCTTGTTTTTATCTTTTATTTTTATTTTACAGTGTTTAATTTTGTTTTGTTACGAATCCATTTTATTATTATATATAAATATCTTCTCTTTTTTATGCCAGATGCATGTGTGGAGGCTTTGCGGATTCTCAGGGATGTTACTCCAGTATTAGGAAGTGAAAGTACCACTAAAATTTTGAATGCTGTATCCCCCCTACTTGTTTCTGTTGGACTGGATATTCGGTTGTCTATCTGTGATCTTTTTGATGCCCTCGCGGAGAATGATTCATCTATAAGCTCTATGGTATGATTCCATCTTAAAGGATTAGTTGCTTGATTGCTTCTATAGTTTGACTGCTGTGATATAACATTCATCTATATTCTTCGGAGGTGTCTTTCCTCCTGTGGGTTATGACCTTCTTTTCCCCTATTCGGCTACTTCTTTGATTTCCAGGCAAAACTTCTGCGCGGATTGAATGCAACTTCAGCAATGGAAATTGATTTTGACACTGTCTTCAATTCGTATGACCAAATTAATGTGGCCTACTTCAGACTCGCCAGGGAGGATCAAGCATTAGTTATACTATCACATTGCATTTATGACATGAGGTCTGAAGAATTTACACTAAGGCGGAAGGCATATGGATCACTGCTCTCATTTGTTGATTTCTCTGCAATGGTAGTTGGGGAAGTAGAGGAAAACCGTACAAAGCAGATAATGATAGTTGATGAAAGGTCTTGGACTGATGCTCAAATTCAGCGTATTGTGAATAAGTTTCTTTTGAAGCATGTGGGAGATGCTATGAGCAAGGACTCAGCCAAACGAGAGGTGAAGTTCTTCCCCACCTTAATCTTATTTTAATATTTCATGTTGATAAGATACTCGTATTCTAGATTCCATTTATGCCTCTTCTTTTTACTGAATATTAATTAGCTTCTCAAGATGACATTGACGGATGGTTATGATCATAGGGGTGGATTGATTTGCTGCGTAAGATGGTCGAGAAGCTTTCTGGAGTTTCAAGTCTTAGATCTTTGAAGGGTCTCCTCAGCGAGGATGCCGAAGTGGACTTTTTTGCCAATATGGTTCATTTACAGGTACCACTTATTGTCAGTCTGACCTGACAGTCCCTGCAATGTAAAAATGTTTGTATGAACAAATTATGTTAAAAGCCCTCTTCCTGATAAATTCTTCTGTATTTTCAAGTGTTAAACATTTATTTTGGCTAAACTTGTGGGATGTGGTGGGATTTTTTTTAGTTACTTTCTCATACTTTTTAAAAGCAAATTAGCTTATTGGAGCTAGCTTGTCTATGTTCAATTCTGATTTTGATATGCAAAAGCATGATCATATGGATTCCAAGTTTCAACTGTTAAATTATGACAAGTGTGTGACTACACAATTAAGGACAACTTGATTTGCCTGATTATCATGGTTTTGACAACTGGTGCTATTATTATTGTTTGTTACGATGAGTACTTATCTTTTATAATTCCTTCATTACCACTTCTATTCATTGTCGGATGGGACCTCTCTGGTCTCTACTAATTTTACTTGTTAGGGTAATGTTGCAGATACTTTTCTTGTATTAATTGTTGTGAAACCTGTCTGATTGAATTTTATTCTTGTAGATACACAGGAGAGCAAGGGCGTTGTTACGCTTTACAATTATTGTTGCAACTGGCCAGTTTTCTGAGGTTATTTCCGATTCTTCTTGTTGACATTTTTGTTATTGTTTTATTCAAAAGCAGCTTCAATATATTGATTCATCAACCTGTTGGTCCAACTATTTCAGGTCATCTTGAAGAGAGTTTTTGTCCCCCTCTTTTTCAGTATATTATTTGATGTACAAACTGGCAAGAGAGAACATCTCAGAAATGCCTGCTTGGATGCCCTTGCTTCTATTTCTGGTCAATTTCGATGGAAATCCTACTATGATTTGTTGATGAGGTGCTTTAGGGATATGGCAAAGAGGCCGGACAGGGAGAAAGTCTATTTACGACTTATTTGCTCTATTCTTGACCAATTTCATTTTTCAGAAACTTGTTTGATACAAGATGCAGAAGCTCCCAGTAACAATTTGATAGAGCATGACCCTATCGCATCACCTCCTTTTGTTATGGCTGCCAATGGGGCTAGCTCAACCAAGTTTTCTGATATACAGACGTGTCTTTCTGGAACTGTGCTTCCGAAGTTGCAGAAGCTGCTTGTATCTGATTCAGAGAAAGTGAATGTTAACATCAGCCTTGCCATGTTAAAAGTTCTAAAGCTACTTCCTAGTGACGCCATGGATTCTCAGCTTTCCAGTATAATTCATCGTATTTCCAACTTCCTTAAACATCGTTTGGAAAGTATCCGCGAGGAAGCTAGATCTGCTTTGGCTGCATGTTTGAAGGTACTTGGACTTGATTACCTGAAATTTATAGTCAGGGTTTTGAAGGCAACACTAAAGAGAGGATTTGAGCTTCATGTATTGGGATATAGCCTCCACTTCATTTTGGTCAAAGGCCTTCCCAATTCTGTTGGAGGGGAGCTTGATTATTGTTTGGATGAACTCCTTGGTGTGGTAGAAAATGACATTTTCGGAGAGGTGGCTGAGCAGAAGGACGTGGAAAAGGTCGCTTCCAAAATGAAAGAGACTAGAAAGCAATTGTCTTTTGATACACTTAAGTTGATTGCAGGAAATGTGACTTTTAAAACCCATGGTTTGAAACTTCTGTCACCAGTGATAGCTCGGCTACAGAAGCGTTTGACACCCAAAGTGAAATTGAAATTGGAGACTATGCTAAATCACATCGCTGAAGGTGTTGAAAGAAACTCATCTGTGAATCAGGCTGATCTGTTTATCTTCATATATGGCCTTGTTAATGATTGGGTCTCCGAAGAGAGTTGTAAAAGTGAAATTTCATCAGCTGAGAGCTCCGTTAAAGGAAAACTAAATGAGGCTAGCAGTAAAAAAAGTAAAAGACATTACACTGCAAGTGAACCACTGTGCTCACATCTTATTACAGTGTTTGCTCTTGGGTTGCTTAACCATCGCATGAAAAACATTAAGTTTGACAGGGGGAATGATCAACTGCTATCTATGTTGGATCCCTTCGTTAAGTTGCTGACTTCCTGCTTGAGCTCTAAGTATGAAGAAATCATATCTGTTGCTCTTAAGTGTATTTTTCCTTTGATAAGACTGCCTCTTCCATCTTTGGAATCGCAAGCCGATAAGATAAAGGCAATACTACTGGATATTGCTCAAAGTTCCTCCGATGTGAATAATTCTCTGACACAGTCCTGTCTGAAATTATTAACTGCGCTACTCCGGAGTACTAAAATTACTCTGTCAACTGATCAATTACATGTTTTGATCCAGTTCCCATTGTTTGCTGATATTGTAAAGAATCCGTCCTTTGTTGCTCTAACACTTCTAAAGGCAATTGTTCGAAGGAAGCTTGTAGTCCATGAGATATATGATGTTGTAACTGACGTTTCCGGATTGATGGTAACCAGTCAAGAAGAAACCATTCGCAGAAAATGCAGTCAGATATTGTTGCAGTTCTTGCTTAACTATCAGCTCTCACAGAAACGCAGGAAAGAGCATCTTGATTTCCTGGTTGCTAATATAAGGCAAGAATCTTCAATATGTTTACAAGATAGATAAAAATAGAAATACTATTCTGAATAATTATCCTTCGTCTACTGTGCATTAAATAAACTCTTTTGACAGTTACGTACATGCAACTGGGAGGGAGGCCGTGCTGGAAATGCTGAACACAATTATCAGGAGGTTTCCTGAAAGCATAATCAATGAACTGTCACAGACATGGTTTGTCACGTTGGTGGTTGCTTTGGCCAATGATCATGACAATCAAGTACGCTCCTTGATCGGCATAGTCATAAAGCATCTCATCGGCCGCATAAACTCGCAGTCACTTCATTCTATTCTCGAGTACTGTCTTGCTTGGTACATGGGGGAAAAACAAGATTTGTGGAGCACGTCAGCGCAGGTAATCTTTTAGTTGAAAGCTCCTTGCAGTTCAATGGTTTTACAGTTTGTAGGCTAATCCTTTTTTAGCCAACCCTGAGGACCATAAGATCTACTTTGATTCAAGTACTAGAATCTATTTTCATTCTTGAACAATTAGATTTTATTCAAATTCTTACTTATTGATGCTTTTGGACACCTCTAAGGCCCTAAGTGCATGCCTTCCTGACGTTCATATAATGGTTTATGGGTGGGTTGGATGTCATAGGAACAATAGTTTTGCTAATTTAGTTTTGTTGATTTCTATTTGAAAAGGTTCAGGATTGAATATTAATTGGGGGATTCTCACTGAAGGGCTTTATAAATCTCTGTTGTCTCATAAAGATAGTTTAGCAAGTGCATTTGTGGGTAGAAGTGGATCTCTGGTTTTCCATGTGGGTTAATGTTGCCCAAATTCCCCATTTATATTTGTGAACGGTTGGCAATGATTAAGTTGATGGATTTTTCACTTGGTCATGTTCTGGGAACTTAAGCTTGTTTATTTGTAGTTGTTTATATCTGTACTTCCCTTCTTGCTTTAACCAGGTCGCCGTTATTATTGAACAATGACCTGCAGTAGAAGTGTGTTTGATCTGTGTTGCTAGTTTGTTTTTATTTTCAGACATGAGATGTGGAATTGTTGCATGTCCCTGATGCAAAACTTGTTATAGGTTCTTGGCTTTGTTGTTGAAGTGATGAAGAGAGGATTTCAGGAGCACATCAGTAGTGTATTGCCTGTGATGAGGAAGATTATGCAGTCAACTGTAGCTGTTTTGAATGATGTGCAGCTGAATCTTTTAGATCAAGGAACAATTCCTTTTTGGAAGGAGGCATATTACTCGTTAGTTCTTTTGGAAAAGATTCTTACACAGTTCCCAAATTTGTTTTTTGAGGTGGATATTGAGGTAATGGCTGATAATCCACCCTGCGCCTATATTCTGTTAATCTTCATGGCATCAAATTTTAATATGAGACATTTGAGTAATTGTGTAAAATCCGCTAGTATGAGTAGAGACTCTGCAATTGGCAGTTGTTTTGCTTGGTATTACTGATTGTTGTCATAGATGGAATTGCTACCAATTGGGTCAGGGGTTACACTTGCACAATTTGTTTGTTTTTTCTCTTAGGAAGAATGTACCACATGGATTTCAAGGATTGTTTATTTCTTCACTTTTTGAGATGGGGTGGGATGGATATATCCAACATATCTTTTCAGTTGTGCCAACTTGATTTGAGATACGCTTTGGAAACAACAATGAGTAAACTGAATTCAAGTCCATGAGACAACTGTTTACATGGAAATGAGCTAGGCAGGCCAGATTATGAAAAGTTGTTGTTTTACCTAAACTCCATCAGTGCCATGTAATTTTTCTTTTTGGTTTTTTGGTTGGTATGGAGGAACCTTTCCTGGGCTGCGCCATCTTGGGGCCCAACCCTGTACTTAATGGGCCAGGTCACTTGGGCGGAAAGCGTAGGGGGTAAGGGGTTATGAAAGTCTTTCCCTCAAATGCCTCTAGTTGGGTTGGACCATGGGTGGGGTGGATATACCACTTAAACTCTTACCAACTAGGGTACCCTTTAGTAATTACTAGCTAGTATCATGTAATTATGACTCATGAGAGTAGCAATATTCTTCTTTTGTGCAAATCCATGTAATCTTGCTGCTGAAAAGTCTCTAGACTATACAGTGGCTTCAAACATACCAAAAAACAAGTTCTATTTTTTTAGATCCATTCTATGGATCTCCTTGCCCCATTCTGATAAACCTTGGTTTGTCTTTCAGTCATTCAGATATGGGCTTATAAGTCTCGGGCATTAACCTCTGGTGTCTATGTCACCTTGTCTTTTTTCAGGATATGTGGCACACAATCTCTGAGTTCCTGATGCATCCTCACCCATGGGTTTGCAATATATCCAGCCGTCTTGTCGCATCGTACTTTGAGCAGATGGGAAAGCAGGGAAAGAAGTTAGGAACAACTTGTCTTACCAGCACAAGCCACCTATTCCTGGTTGCTGCATCTCTTTGCTGCCTATTAACGGTTCAGGTCCCTGATAAAGTTGCCAGGAAACATGTCAAGGGGAATCTCGCATTTGCCGTGTGTGGAATACAATCTTCATCTCGTCAAAGAAAATACAATGATCCTCATACATTGTGGTCTTCCCTTGATTCACATGAGCAAGGATGTTTTCTTAAAGCTTGTAGGTTGCTTAACGCCAAGAGTATTGAATCGTCCTTTACCTATGGATTTGACGACACCTTTGAGCAGAAAGACGGCACAGATCCTAGTTCTATTATTGTCTCTGGTTTGCTCAAAACAATGGGGAAATCTGCCCTTCAAACAGATGATATCCAGGTTTGTGAGCTCCTAAATCATGGAGCATGGATTCTACTCAGCAATTATCTGGTTATGCACATGAATACGCCAGATAGTTAGCTTATTGTCTTACATCTATTCTCCTTAGGCTTGTACAGTTGAGCGCTGTTACTAATGGTGTGCTATATTTTAATGTCAGACGAAGACGTTTCTTGGCTGTCTCAAACTGATTGCTTCGCAGTTCAGCCGGGAAGAGTGCCAGCAACATGTGATTCAGTTACTGCTTCCAATCTACAAACTTTGCGAGGGATATTCTGGAAAAGTTGTTTCAGGTGAGTTTTGCTCTTTGTTTCACTTGCAACCAGTCCTGCCATATTCCTTATGTACTAGGTGTCTCCCACATATTACACAAATATGGGTTGGTTCTGAAGACTAGCTTCTTTTCTTGTTAGTATGGAGGGCTGAGACTTCCTTTTGGGGATTAGTGTTATTTCTTTACTTGATTTTAGTGAGAATGTGATACATGCAAACTTTTACGACCTACGGTAAGAAACGAGAGTTTGAAGCACTCTTTAGAAAGAGCAAGTATATAGTGATGAGCAAAAAAAAAAAAAAAAGAGCAAGTATATATTAATACCGAAAGCTGTTATTCTTGGTTGCAATTCTTGTTAGAAGCATGCCTGTCTCTTAAGTTTTAATTAGCCTCTCGTCATATATATAATTTTGTATGTTGCCTTGGCGGATCAGTTTTTACCCCTCTGGTCCTTGTTTAACTTTCTGATAGAATTTGGTTTTGTATTTTCTCTATCAAATAATAATAATAATAATGTGTTTTTTAAACTCACGAGGACGTCATTGGCTTTATCTCTGTGGCCTTGGCCTTTACACATGGTTCTTGGACAAGTTTGCTATGCATGGTTTGAATATTTACTGTTGACATACACTAATTTGAAATGCATGCATATTAGCTTAATTAGCTGCTAATTAGGATGTTAAGCTACTTTGGTCTGGGATAGAACTCCCAGTGTCTCACTCATCGGAGCATGTGTCTTGAGCTGTATATGAAAGCTACTTTGATATGAGAAGCCACTTGGGATTATCTGGTAGGCGTAGCATGTCACCATTTTAGGCCTTCTAAATATGTGGATGCCATACTCCAAGGCTCTTGGTGGCAACTGGTGAGTAGGATAACCGTGTTTCGATGAAGAGCTGTTTTTTCTGTTCCCTCTTGGTGGTGAACTTTCCTTGCATTGACCTGGCTGTCTTTGTATCTGCTGGCGTGATTCTGCAATAGTAGATGCATCTCTGTTCTGAGTTCTGATAATCTGATGAACATGAGGTTTTTTCCTGTAATATATTCATATATATGCAAGTGCTGACAACTATGGAAGTAAGTTAATTTCATCTTTAGCATTGGAGTTAGTTGTAGTTGATGTCTTCCCGTGTCTCTGGGTTCTCGGATTGTATTTTTGCTGTTGTTTGGTTTTCAGTCTTCACTTAGAAATTGCTTTTCAGTTGTTTGGCAATTCTTTAATTTTCGTTTGAGTGTTTCCCTCGGTTTACAACCTCCATGGTTAATTTTGTACTTTAAGACGGAGTCCTTGTGGCGTAGCCTGAGATTAGTCTTTTCTTGGTGCCTTGGTTGGATAAGTTATTTTCGTCTTTCCTTCTGACAACTCATGGTGTCATTTGGCCTTCTTGGATCTACACAGATGATGTGAAGCAACGAGCAGAAAAAGTCCGTCAAAAGATGGAAGAAAAGCTTGGTGACCAGTTATTTTTAGAAGCTTACGGACAGATCAGGCGTGATCTCGGACAAAAAAGGAATAAGAGGAAGCGAGATGAGAAGGTCTTGGCTGTCACTGATCCTGTACGAAATGCCAAGAGAAAAATGAGGGTTTCTGCAAAACATCAAGCCCATAAAAAGAGGAAGATCATGACAATGAAGATGAGAAGATGGATGCACTAGAAGTTTAACACGGAATGCATCAATCTGTTCTCCCCAGGATGTTTTTGTTTCTCACGGCCTTGAGTATGTTGTGGATCATGATTCGTTGGCATTATCGGATACGCGGACACAAGAGAATGATAATCAATCCTGCGAGAAATAGATTATGTAGTGTATTAGTAGTTTATGTGTGTATACGTAATCGATTGTATGTATAGGAGCAATTTTGTAGGAAAATCAGGGTACAGCGTCCTCAAGCAATTGTGTAGGACAATCAAATGAGAAATTTGTAGTCATTAATCGCACCGGTCCATAGTGATCTTCACATTTTCCTTGTTGGATTGTTCCATATTGAACTTTATGTTTCTTAAAACAGCTTGGGTATATTTTTATCATTTATTATCCTACCCATTCTTCTCTCTTGCACATTCAAAGATTTAAATTGTGCAATAAAGCTGGTGGACTCTACCGAGAGCTTGAAAGAACAAAATGAAGAAAATGAAGTTGTCTTTGGTCTCCGAGTTCGAGCCATTTGGAAATGTAAAACTCATTATGTAATAGAAGAAATACATTTACACTACGTCTGGGAACTTTGTAATTGAGAAAAACTGTAGAAAAGTAAATCTATGGAGATCTAGATAAAAGTAAAACAGTGGAAATCTAATCATTTTCACTTGTTTGGTTTATCGGTTTAAATGTTGTAGAAATGTAGGAGATTTACATCGTTTTCTAGAAATCTATGGTAGAATAAAGGCTTTCTTTTCAGATTTCCTCATATTTTCACAGATTTTCCATCGATTTTGAGGGGAAAACTATGGAAATCTAATTGGGCAAATTATAACTAGGAGATTTCCACAGATTTCCATATTTCTAATTTTCCACAGTTTTCCGCACTAACAACCAAACAAAGCAAATTTAAAGATTTTATAGTTTTCTCTAGTTTTGCTTCATTTTACTCGTTAACTTGAAGTTTCCAAACACGCTGTTAAAGTTACTGAAGTGTTGCAACTTGTAGGTATTACAATATCACATGGCACATGCTTATGTTTGGTCATATGCTTTATTTAAATTTTGAATTCAACAGCGTAGGTATTACATGTTCATGTTTGATCGATATCAATTAGGATTTATTATTTATATATTTATTTATATTATTTAAGTACACGTAAATCTTCTGCACAATTGTATGCTCATAAATTTTTTTTTCGTGGAAGTTTTGGATTTTTTTTTCCAGGATTTCTACACAATTCACAAGAAAGACCAACCTAATTTTAAGAATGACACATATAATTAAAAAAAGAAATTAAAGTTGTAGGTAAAAATAAGAACTAAAAATCATTTTTATTTAAAACAAATAACAACCCACTGGCCTTCCATTCAAAAAGCAAAATTTATACCTAACTTTTTTACGGTTTCTAAGATATCACTCACCTTTTATTATATAAGTATAAAATTATAAAAATATAACATTTCAAAAATATTATTTAAAACAAATCTAACAGTATTATTTTATACAGTAAAATTTATATTTTTTTCACAAATTAATGATTAAAAATTGCAAGCTTTTAACTTTTAAATAGGTAATCTTTTGGAAGGCAGGAAGTATCATGTCCAACAGCCCATAAGGCTTTGTTTGTTAAGCCCACTCTGTTTAAACACAAAAACACTCTCTCTCTCTCTCTCTCTCTCTCTCTCTCAATCTGAAGCAACAGAGCAGATAGCAAATCACCGCCATGGGAGCTTGAATGACATTTCCCTTCTCAGTTTCTCTCGTCGTCACTCTCCAACTCCAAGGGGAGCACCTTTTGAGGTAATTAATTTAATTTTATTTAATTTTTTTCAGCAACGTAATTAGCATATTTTTTTCCTCCTTGAAGAACTGTCCACTGGTGCCCAGTGACTTCCGAAAACCCTAGGAAAGGGTTGGAAATCTTAGTTTTAGGGGTTTTTGATATGAGAACTGATGTAGTAACTACGATTTGATTGACATTTCAAAATTGTAAACCCTCGTGGGGACTGGGGAGCTTATCACCAAACTCCATTTTGCTTCCCTGTAGGGGCTTTTGAGTTCTGATTGATGGCACTGTAAAATATCCTTTTCTAATCTTAGATTAGATTTTTATTGTTTATTTGGAAGTCAATGGCATATTGCTTGATTGTTCCAATTGTTGCTTTCAAATTGAGAATTGCTTACATTGCCTGTTGCTGTTGGGTTTTAAGTGCTTGCCTTAATACCCACAAGCTGCCAGTTGGTGGTTATAATCCTCAAATATATTCTTGGTCTACGCATGTTCGAGTCCCCTCAGGGCCACTAGAGATTTTCCTGGTCGTTAACTTCAGGGCCCATGGGATTAGTCAAGCAAGCTTGGACACCCATATTATGTAAAAAAACAATTCTTGGTCTACGTTCTTAACGATTTTTTTAGCAATAAACCAGATTCACTATTCACATGATGATTGATTAGCAAGATTGTTATATAATATGTGTTCTTGAAGGAGCATATTTTGTGTGGCCTGTTATTTTAACCA
Source organism: Tetragonia tetragonoides (assembly GCA_038025085.1). Lineage (NCBI taxonomy): Eukaryota > Viridiplantae > Streptophyta > Magnoliopsida > Caryophyllales > Aizoaceae > Tetragonia > Tetragonia tetragonoides. The sequence goes on from CM076152.1 coordinate 40,131,304, forward strand.
TGCATCTTTGTGCCATTTTTAGCTCTCTTGTCAATTCATGTATTGATGATGGTTAATTCTAATACTCCACAGGTTTCATTAGCTTGGGGAGTAAAGAAAAAGAGAAACAGCTCAGGCTGAACTGAGGTCAGATTTATCCCGACATGGTTTTGATCCCTACCACTAGTGTTATTGCATTCTACTCAGTCATTGAATGCATGATATGATTTGCCGTTTTGGCAAACATCGATCTGTCTATAGAGCACTTATATCCAGATTTGTTAAAGCAGGAATGATTGATCAAGCTATTGAAACTTTTGATGAGATGATTAGTTCAAATTGCCGAGTATTTAGTATAGATTATAATCGATTTATTGGAGTTCTTATCAAGCAATCCCGTTTTGATTTAGCCGAGCATTATTACAACACATTGCCTCCACAGGGGTTCTCTTTGATTTCTTTTACGTATTCGAGATTTATATCTGCTTTGTGTGAGGTGAAGAACTTTCAGCTTATTGAGACTCTTCTGAAGGACATGGAGAAGTTCGGTTCTGTTCCAGACATTTGGGCATATAATATTTATCTGAATTTGTTGTGTCAGGAGAATCAAATAGATTCAGCTCTAAGTCTATTACAGGACATGATCGAGAAAGGCAGGCTGCCTGATATTGTAACGTATACTGTGCTTATTAGTGGATTGTGTAAGGTAGGGCGCTTTGACAATGCTGTTGAGATTTGGCAGACTATGATAAAAAATGGATTTACTCCGGATGTTAAAGCATGTAGAGCTGTGGTTCTGGGTTTATGTAATGGTGGTAAGGCTGATTTAGCTTATGAGCTCATAGTGGATATGATAAAAGTTGGAGCACCACTTGGCATATTGGTTTACAATTCTCTTATTAGTGGGTTTTGTAAGATTGGCCAGGTCGAAAAAGCACTAGCTATAAAATCATACATGAAGAGGAATGGATGTGAGCCAGATAAAGTTACCTATAATATACTCTTGGGTTATTGTTGTGACCGGCTTATGCTAGTGGAGGCTGAGAAACTGATGGAAAAGATGGAAAGGAATGGAGTCGAACCTGATCTGTACAGCTACAACCAATTTCTTAAGGGTCTTTGTAAAGCTAACCGGTTGGACAAGGCTTATTTGTTGCTTGGTGTAATGGAAGCCAAAGGCTTGTGTGACGTTGTCTCCTACAATACCATTATTGAGGGACTTTCTAATAGCCGACATACCAAAAGGGCTTTCAAGCTTTTTCAGGAGATGTTTCGAAAAGGGATTGTCCCTGATGTTGTGGCATTTACCATCCTCATAAAATCTTTTCTTAGAGACGGTAGTTCCATTATTGCCAATAAACTACTTGATCAAATGGCAGGAATGGGTATGCTTCCTGATTGTATATTATGTACAACAATTATTGATCACCTTTGTAAAACAGGTAAAATTGAGATGGCTCAAAGTGTTTTCTATGACATGTTGGAGAAAGGGACAACTCCAGATGTAATTGCGTACAATGCTCTCATAAATGGTCTCTGCAAAGCTTCTAGAACAAATGAGGCTTTGAGTTTGTATGACAATATGCAAAGTCGAGGACCTTGTCCTGATGAGGTGACTTTTAAATTGATAATTGGCTGTCTGATAAGAGAAAACAAGCTTTCAGTAGCTTGTAAGGTATGGGACCACATGATGGAGAAAGGGTTTACATTAGATAGATCCATTTCTGAAAGCCTAGCTAATGCCCTGTTGAAAGATGCTTCACGAGTAAATTAAACGCTCTGCTTTTCTTTTTTGTGCTCGATTGTTTGCTCGCTGCCCAAGTTTGGCTGCTGCAATTGGAGCCATTACCACACGATGTGCGAAGTGGACCACCACAGTATGCTTATTTGCTGTGAGTGCTTTGATCAGCACTGATAACTTTCCTGTAAGGTCAAAACAGATTATGCTCTCATCATTCATTTTGAGTTGCTAAGTGACTGGATTGTTCACCTTGGAGTGATACTACTTCTTTGAGGGAAAAGGATGACATTTGTTTGCATATTCCTTCGGGTGCAAGGAGCTTTTTCAGTTCTCTATTTGTTGGTTTATGCATAGCATCTACAGGAGAACCTTGTGGAGAATTTTCATCATGGCTTGTAATATCCAGGGAATGTACTTTGCAAGTGGAAATGAAGTAGCATCAACAATGTTGGTATTTCATTTGTAGCAATGTGGTGATTTTTTTATATACACTCGCAGTGCCATTAATTGATGAGATAATTTGCGATGATATGTATAGGTTTATATTGATTTTGAGCTTTGAGGTGTACGTCAAGGTTCTAAGGAATTATGTTTGAATACATGGACAGACGACACCGCTGCAGCTGATGGTTATGGTATGATAATTGCTTTTACCTTTGCTTATATGCCCGTGCTATCTGCTTACTTTAAAGATTCACATGTGTTAGCTTCCTAACTGAACCTTCTTATTGAAGCCGAATTCTTTACATTTTGAAATGGCTAGTATTCGTCCATTTTTTGCAAATAAGTATTCTTTTGATAGAATGGGGTATCTTTGGTTAGAGAGGAACTCGAGAGTCTTTACTGGTGCTGGCAAGCCTGCCAACTTTGTTTGGGATCGAGTGGTGTACTTGGCTTCCAAAACAGCTGGGTCTTTTATGGGGGTGTCTCTCAAAGACATTCAGTGTCTTTGGGGGATTTGTAGATAGATTTGCTTCCCACATTGAGGACTCCTTGTCCTCATATTTTGTACTTCTACACTTCATTCATTAATAAAAAGTTCCTCAACTAAAAGAAGAAAAGAAAAGAATGGGCATTTGTCATTATAAGCTTCTTAATCATAACTCATTCCCTTACAACATGTTTTGTGAGTTTAAGCCAAAAAAGCTAAAATGCTATTTAAGCCTACACATTATCTCTTCTTTTATGAATATTTTTTTGTCTGTCTCTTAGTCTCCAATTCATAAAACTGCTGTTCTTCGAATTGGATTTCACATTCTTGCAATACCAACTGCTACATATGAAAATCAGGAATAACTACTGTGTAAATATGAATCCACTGGACTAGGAAGTATCAGAGTTTCTTAAGATGTTTTTATGACCAGGTCCAATACTCACGTGAGTTGAAAATGTGGATGTGGAGTCCCTTTGCTTGTTATCCTATATATTTTACACTTATTATTTCTAAATTACAGTTGAATTGCTATCCAGACATAGCTAGCAATGAGAATGGCACTGAATATAATTGTTGCTACTACTGTCAGTTGAAATTGCTACCATATGGATAATGACAGTACCATAATATTAAAATTTAAAAATAAAAGTCTTTTCTTATGAGAGAATTTGTGGTAGGAGCACCAGTTTAAAGCTCCACGGAGGGTTGGGGTTGGGGTGAAGGACACATGGAAGTCTAAAATGCCATCTAGTCTTTACTGAATTTGTTTGGAATCTACTAGCTAGTGTACATAGAATCAATTCAAAAGTACACTTTCAAATTCCCTTTTACTGAGTCTTAGGCATATGGTATATTGGTATGTATGGCCCATTTTTATGTTTCTTCACTCTGCAGTGTAGATAAAAGGGATGCTGGCTGTTTAAACTGTGACTGACTGCAATTTGCCACTCGTTTTCTGCTCCTTTTCTCTTTTACTTTGAGGTCCTACTGGAACCATCTCTCTACTTTTTTTTGGGGGTGGGGGTGGGGGGCAAGTAATAACTGTTTGTGGATGACAAAGCTAAGATTGCATGTTGTTTGGTAGAACGATGTAATGAAATTTTATGACCATGTATGCAATGTCAGGTAACACAAATATTGGGGATACTAACTTGTTGAAATTCTATTATCAATTGCCTGATGCTGGGGCTTTCAAGCTGCCTAATGAGGATGAACATAAATTTGCATGATATCTTGTGTTCATTTTGCTCTTGAACTTACTCTGTTACTTCCTCTGCCTTGAAATGTTTGTCAATATTTAGTGTCATACATAAAAGTGAACTTTAAATTTTGTTGCAGAGCATTTTAAAGGCTCACCAGTACATCTATATTTCATTGAAAGTATGAATAGAAAATTGTTGGAGGACATTTCAAAGTAGGATTTTGAAAACCTTTTAGGACAGTAGGGAGTGAATATTAGATCTGGGCTCAATGATTCAGCTACTGACATTTTCTGCTAAAGCCATTGTTCTGAAATTGAATACATATGACTGCAAGTACCTAAATTGTCATAAGCATTCGGTATGTATGCTCTGTGATGATATTTCTTCTATGAATAGTTAAATGCAGGTTAAGGTACAGAAATCCAGTAGGAGGCAGGCGAACCCCGACTGCATGGAAGTGGTGGTAGACAGAAATTTGCAGAGAGATTTTTGTCAAGATGAAAGTTACTTGTTGCCGTCTGAGAATAATGAGCAATCTTCCTTGCAATCGAAATATCAGACATGCATAGCAGAAGTCCTTTTGTGGATAGCAATTTCATATGACTTGGAGACTTGATGAGGTTGATCATGGCCCCTTGGGCAATAGTAGGAGGGTGTATATTTGGATTTTGGAGGCACGGGATTGATGAATTAATAAGTGAGATGATACATCAAGCGGATATTTTTTCTTTTCACCTTTCAAGAAGTACAACAGGCGAATTGCTATAATGCTCTGTGCAAATTGCAAGTCGAATTGGTCATTGCAATTTTTTGCCTCAATAAAATGTACTGTAGCAATTTTTGTTAGAACTCACTTGATTAATTAATTATTTTATTTTATATTTCTTTTCTAGGAGACCATTTGTTCCGGTAACAAACTCCGGTAAAGTTTCTGGTGGTCAAATCCTGGAGGGAAATAGGGTAAGGATGAATCTTAAAACAAAAAAAAAAAAATGGGATAACGGTTGAAGATGGGGCTGTTAATCTACCCTAATAAAAATTCACACAAAAACTTCTATAAGACAGTTTTTTTGTAATTTTTGTTGAGTTTAATTAAAAAGGGTCACTGCTCACCATAAGTGACCCCTACATTTCTAAAAATGATAAAAATTATATGATTGAATTCAAAGGAAGTTGAAATAGATTGGAGACTTGAAAGATGGCATTTCCTCCAAACACAGCTAAATCTGCCCTATCTTGAGAAACAATTTGGGCACTGTTGGCCGCCCTCATTCAGTAGTCATCTTCCCCAGAATAACACAATGCCGCCATGGCCGTCGTCATGGATATCTAAACGCCGGAGTTGCAATTCAGCCGTTCATGAAGAAGAAGATGAGCGTGACCTACTGAGCCTGCTGCCTAACGATGTAGCAGTGATGATCCTAAGCAAACTGGACCTGGTTACCCTGTACCGCTGCACTGCTGCATCCCCACGGCGTTTCGCTCCCCTCCTGGAGGAGATCACGTCCCTCTCCACCGACATTCCATCCTCGCTTATCCTTCCAGCTAGGGACACATGGTGGCGAGGTCGCTTCATTAGGCATCTTTACAATACCGTGGCACGGAATTGGCTAAACCCGCCGCTGGGCTTGTTGTTCCCTAACCCCAACACTCGCAGGTGCTACCGACTCTTGTGCTACGAAGGCGGTCTTTCCTGCCTCAAGTGGTTGTGTGAACGACAAATTTGCCCGTCTTGCGCGTGGTTTGTGATCGAAAGATTCCCGCGCCTCCAATCCTTGGAGGTCCAGCTCCCTGATCATTACACCAGGATTATGACTCATTCGAGCTACTGGTTCAGGTGGGATGCTGAGTATGACCGTACCACGAGGCGATGCTATTTCCTGATGGTGCAGCAGATTGGTGACCGCAAGCGCAATTCGGAGATACTAGATTGGGAGGAAGAGGTGCTACGACATATGATGTTCCATATGCACTCATTGACGGTCTGCTCTTTTCATAAAAACCTAAGTGTGGTGAGTAAGGATGCTGGTAACAATGGAAGCCTACGAAGTTATAATTCTGCTGGCTCCACAAACAACACACCATATAAGAAGCAAATGCTGATCAAGAGATCATTGACAGATAGTACTACTGCTCATAACCGAGAACGGCACATGATTTGCTACGTGCCTACCACATTAGCCTTGAACGAGAACAGCAATAGTGATGGCCTCGTCAGAGGTTCCTTGCTTTCGTTCTTCTCGTGGGGTTTACATGATGATACTACAGCTACTAATGATGATTTGATCCGCGGTTGTCTTGCTCCACCGGAGGATGATCAACTAGAGGATTATCCGAGAAAGGAGCTCAGGGAAGCCGTCACCAAAACACTTTCCCACCCCAACATGTTAGTTCTGTGTAATTGTACAGCCGCGTGATCATTGCAAGCTAAGGCCTATCCACTCTGGTTGGAACTAACTAATATGTTTTCGTTCCAATGTTAGTTGTTGATTGAGCAGCAGAATTAGTTGGCATTGTTGTTACTATTTTGATCCTAGCCTAAAACAAATGCAAAACAACATTCAATTAAGAAACTTTGCTGTTATCTTTGCTATTGATCTTCATAGAAGTTTTTTTTTATCATAAGCTACTGAAATCTTTGCTGTTGTCAAAATTTGACTACTTAGCAATATAATTATATGATTGAATGCAAGAACTTTGTCCATTTACATGAAGGTTACCTTGGGGATAAAATAAATCCTGATGCTCTCAACAAAGTGGTTGGCCTTCAACCACAATTCTGCAGGCAGTTTGTTGACAAATGCCTGGCTCCAGTGTCAGAGATATATATCATTTGCAGCAATTGATCTCTTGATTGGCCCCTTCCTTGCATTGGATGATTCATTTCTGTCCCGACCTACTGTCTACATGTATTGTAGTCCCTGTCTTGTAGAGTCGGTATGTTCAAGAACAAGTGTCGCGCTGAAGTTTTGATCACTTCTCACTGCTGTCATTGAGATGAATGCATGTTTCAAGTTTAATTACAAGAGAAGATGGACATAGATTCAATTTCAATGACCCTTTGAATTGCTACTTGACAAGGCCCTGCGATAGGGCAGATTTTGTGTGTTGTTCTCAAATTGTTGTAAGTCTGTCCATGATTGAAGTAACAACAAAAAGCACACAATAAAGATACAATAGCAACAACTAAAACTCCCAGTTATCAGATCAAAAGCACACAAGAGAAGTAAGAAAAGAAAGCCTTATAGTTGCTATCCAAAATCGACCAGCTGCTCTCGAAGGGCCTAGCTCCAGTATCAGCAAGTTTGGCAAAACCTATTATATATATGAGCCCATACTGTACACAATGATGGCAAGAGTGGTGAACCTTTGCATCTAAAAAACATGAGAGTCTGATTGAATTTCACATTATTACTTAGTTTTACATGAACGTAGTCCAGCATTTTGAGGAAGGATGTTGAATGAGAAATCTGTTTCAACTCCACTTTGAGTAAAGCACCAGCACATCTTGGTTGGCACTGGAACCAAAAGATCAATTCCTTGCTTCAGGGACAATGTGATCCACTAGCGGAACTAGCTATGGGCCAGCAGGGCCTGGAGCCCCCCCGTCAACCCAAGAAAATGTCTGATTTTCATGTATTTTAGCCCAATTTCATATATTTGTCTTTTTTTTTTGGTGCAACCATATATTTGTCTTTGTTTAGCCCCTTCTTCTTTACACTTTAGATTTCTTTTAATTTCGCCCCCTCACACTCAAAATCCTGCATCGTCCGCCGTTGAATTGTAATCATCTGGCAATTTAATAAAAGTGTGCTGGTTTAAGGGTCTCAAATAGTGGCGTGAGAGACAGCCATACTACCACATACATCTACCAAGTAATACCAATACTATAATCAGACCATCAAAATGTTACAGGTATTCTGAGCTGCGCTATACATGGAGCATGAACAGTATATGCTTCTAATAGGCGTTGTGTCACGTGTCAGACACACGGACATAACACGACACTGAGGCCCGTACAAGATACCTAATAGGCTTTTTATCATCTATAAATGGCACTCCCCATGTTGGTTCCCGTATTCGTGTCCATATTCAACCTAGCTCTTGAGTGTATGTGAGGGAAGGGCAGAGTAAAAGGTGCTACATGATATGCTCTTTTTATTTGCACATGCATGTTCTTTTCAACTTGCTGAATAATGTGAGAATATTCGAGTCTCCTAATGAAGTTCATACCACATGCTTAATTTTCTATCCCATATAGTACTCGGATGCATGAAAAAAAGGTTTTACAGCAGTTTTGATGTCGAATCTCTAATATTGAGTAATGACAAAACGTGCTTTTGAGGCAATGAGAAATTTGGAACAAAACTTCAGGTAAGATCAGAAAACTCACGAGTTCTAGACTTGATCACGTACACTGGAATAATACAGTACTTTAACTTCACTGCAAGGTAAGGCCTATACTGACATCCACTCTTTGTTGAAATCAAGTTATATACTCACTCTACACCTCAAAAAAAGTTATATATCACTCTATTTTACATTATTCTAACTTTCTTTATTTAATTTATTCACAAGCCGATGTTGTGGTTTTTGTTAGTCACTACCATTGTTATAATTTTAAGTAATTTTCAAACTCTGAAATCTGAAATAAACCAAGGAAAACAACTTTATTTGCTAGTAATATGTGACAATGTGTATTTGTAGTACTATCAATTTCAGTCAAGAAACTGCTACTCATCATATCTTTATTCTCCTATATTAATCCTTGTAAAGGGGGTAATAAACTATCTGTGTTTCTTACTACAGCATACTCCAAATAAAATTGCACATAGACAAAAAACTAATAATAATCTAAGTATAAGAAATTAGTTCAATATGTCTTGTGTACGTAGGCGGACCTATATTGTGAGGCTTGGGAGGAAGAGAGAAAAGAGAAAGGAAGCAAGGGAGGGGAAAATGTAAGAAATCCTATTCCATTGGTCCGCCTTATACAAGTTTTTGTGCTAGTCAAATCATGGTTATGTGTAATGTAAATATGTAATGTGTTACTACATACACAAAGAAGGCATTTTTTTTTATTTAGCAAGAGGGCGAGAGAGGCAAATTCTTGGCTACACCTTAGAGGAGCCAACTTGCCTACACCCACAATGTAGTAGTGGGTGTTCAAGAATGAAGTCTACTACATTTTGAAAAAAATTAAAAATTAAAAATATAAAATAAATAAAAATATTATGAGAGGGTGTGGTCAAGTTGGCTACACTTAGGTGTAGTGAAGAACCATTGGGCAAGAGATATACAGATGTACAATATTTTTGTTTTGAGGGATATACAGATGTACAATTAAGAAGAGTGTGATGCGTATATATATGGTATTGTGTTTGATAAGGACGGAGTTGCGTTGGATTTCCTCGTTGGTGCGCTCCTAATCTGTAATCAAGTCGGCAATAGCTTACTTGCATCAATACATCAACGTATATTTTGCATTAATTATCAAAATATATAACGTACTCCATAATATATTGCATTCATTTCTTTGATTTTTCAACCACTTTAAATGTGCAGTTTGCAACTTTATTTGTTTCTCCCCTTGATTATAACAAAATGCTGGACTCCATTTAGAAAAACACAAAATTTCGATATCACCTCACTATAATCAACAATCCTTTTTCAAAATAAACCACATTAATAGCCCCCTTCATTTTGTACAAGTTTTAAAGGTCGGCCCAAATGCCTACTCAAATTATTTTTTTAACTCAAGAAAATTTGTTAGTTTCTCTTTCATTCTTAATTAGCTGATAATATAAACAATGATGATCCTTAATTAAAAAAATAATTTCAAGAAACCTTTTATTGTATACAAAAACTTGTTTGTAAGGATCGGTAGCTTATATTTTAAAGGAACCCTTAAGAAACTGACAATAAAGATGCTCAATGCTAATAAGATTCTTATATACTATCCAATGATTTCAAAATACTTATACAACAAATCTATTATGAGGCCGTAAGTGATGCCTTTTTTATATACAAGCATTATGACGTCAGCATGACATCATTCTTGTTTGAGTAGACTTACTTTAAGGCCACCTTACAAGATATTTTGGGATCTTTTTTTGAAGTTTTTTTGGTTTTTTGATAGGATTTTTTTGAAGTATTAGTGTGTAGTTAGGAGTTAGGACATACATTGTGAGTATGGCCAATGTTTAATTATTTACTCATAATCTTAACCTTTCGGGAGATATGATTTCTTAAAGTACATCTAGAAAAAGACAAATATGCAATATGTTTCCCTCATAGATAGATAAAGAAATAACAGTAAGTCTTGTGTGAGACCAACTCATAAAAATTTGGGGTCACTTTTCAGAAATGTAGGGGTCACTTATGATGATCAGTGACCCTGTTTTCATTTAAAAATGATCCCCGTCTCACCAAAAGTTATATAAAGACCGTCTTATAGAAGTTTTTACCAAGAAATAAATAAGAAAAAATACAAGACATGATATGTATTGGCCAAAAGATTTCCAAGTGTTGATAGCATCTATGAAGTAAGCCGTTATTTTAAGGTGTAAAAAAGAAAAGAAGCCGTAAAATAACAACTAACGTTTCATTTCACCTTTGTATTTTATGTGAAACTCTCTCAAGTATTTTAACTTTTTCAACTTTTTTCATAGTCGTCGTTTCAGCATCCAATTTGGTACATGCTATCACCCATTCCATTCATTAAGAATCATAATCCCTCTACTTGCTTGTCAATTGTTTCCTTTTCTACTCTAATGGCTCAACATGGTGACATGACATTCTTTCATTAAACAGAAAGATGTTGAAGTGTGCTTTCCTGTCCTATTGCTATGCTTAGCTGTTTGGTGTAGAAACCAAGCATGAGAACCAGAAAGCCAAAACATTCAGTCTTCCCCTCTTTCCCTACCATTAAAAAAAAAAAAGAGAAAAAAAATATTAGAAATGGATTAAGTAAAGTATTAAAAATGATTTATTTAATAGTTGACCATCCAGCCTATATTTGGAAATAATATAAAATAATAAAAATATTAATAATTCAGGTGAAACGCGGGATCCGGAGCCTTTCATGAACTCAAATTGTGTGGCTCCCCGTTTTGTAACATTCATTCATTCATTCAGCAATTTTGATTCAGCATTTTTGATTTTTGATTTTTATTTTCTCTTTCACGCCCCAACGTAACGGAAATACCGTTGCCCTCATTCTCCTCCTCCTCTCTCTCTCCCCCTCTCTGGGAGAGGAAAAACTCAATCAAGGTAGGAGAGAGAAAATCAAAGAGGGTCCAGAGAGAGAGAGGGTACAGGGAGGAAAAAGCTTATTCTACCACGCTAAAGGAGCCACCTTTTTGGGTTTTCAGATCATTTTGGACAATACCCTTTTCGATTTAGGGGAAATTAATGATGCCCATATGAAAGATTTGGGGTTTTGATTGCATTTCCTTGCCAAAGAGCCAAGTGGGTATTTCTTCTTTTTCTCAATTTTTCTGTTTTTTGTTTGAATTAATGTGTTTGATTTTGATTTTTCTGGGTTGGGTTGTGATTTGTGTTGTTTTCTTGATGTTGGTTTTTTTTTTTTTTTTTTTTTGGCTAGGGGTTGTGATTTGAAGGACTTGGCTCTGAAGGATTTTGGATTTGATTACATTCACTTTTGAGAAATTTACAAATGGGGATGTCCACAGATAATGTCCGTGGACTTGTATTAGCTGTTTCCTCAAGTGTTTTTATTGGGTCCAGCTTCATTATTAAGAAAAAGGGTCTCATGAAAGCTGGATCAACGGGTACCAGAGCAGGTTTGGTCGCTTTTTCTTGATTTTCTTTCATCTCCCTTTTGGAATTGTTTATGTATTTGGATGTATATAATTTCTTTGGAGATTATGACAATTGACCTTGACCTGATGATGGGGCAATTAGCCCATTTGATCGCTTTTTCCAACTTTTACTCCATATTTCATTGTTTCTTGAAATGGGAATCTGGGGATATTTGTTTTGTTTACGAGTTGTTATCCAATTAAAAGGGCTGTTTTTTACCAGGTTCAGGAGGCTACTCTTACCTGTATGAACCTTGGTGGTGGATTGGAATGATAACAAGTAAGTTCTATGCCTTCTTTCTCAAAAGTTCTGATAGGTATTTTAGTTCAAAAGTTCTGATAGGTTTTCTAAAATTGTCTTGTGGATGTTAATGTTGATGCAGAAGACAATTTTTGTAGGCTTAAATTGTGGTTTAGACTTTAGACTTTAGAGCACATTTATCAGTTGATGATTAAGGTTGTGTAGTTGTGACGAGTAGGATTCATTGTCATTGTGCAGTTTCATTCGAATAGCCAGAGAATAATTACCAGTATTTTTAAGATTTTATTGTTCTTTTTATATTTTATTGGGAGGGCAAGACCTACTGGACGTATTGACATTGCTGAAATAGTGCAACTTTTTTAAAAACCATATCAAGGAATAGGAATAAATTGGCTTGAAGAGAATCTAGGCCTTTTCATTAGCTAGTTTTAAAGTGTAATAGAATTCCCTGTTCTTTTGTCATCACTAAGGTTCTTGAAAGACGAGTGAACAATTAGAAGTGAGCAACCCAGAGTGGGTAGGTCAGCTGGTAAGAACTCTCTTAGCTCTATTCCAGAGGTCACTAGTTTGAGCCCCTCATGGGGGTAAGCGGAGGTGGTCTTGCCTGTTAATTTCAGGATATGTGCGATTAGTCAATGTTTGGATACCAATGTTATCTAAAAGAAGGGGGGAAAAAAAGAGAACCGAGCGACTCGACTCTATATCCTACTGTGTTACGACTTTCATGGCAAAATGCAAATATTCTCTTCCTATCTTCATCACCACTCAGTCACTTGATGCTTTAATTCATGTTAACTACAGCTGGATGTGCTTCCCTCTCCCCTTGGTTACTTAGTTATATCCATGTTCTTATGATGGTAGTTTTGATTGTGAACTAACACTTTCTTGTGCATTTCCTAGTGATTGTTGGGGAGATAGCTAATTTTGCTGCATATGCATTTGCACCGGCCATCCTTGTTACTCCTTTAGGAGCCCTTAGTATTATTTTCAGGTACAGAAACTGCAGCTTTGGAAGTTGAATATACAGATTTACATTCTTCATCTTCTAAAGATAGTTTCTGTAATGCAGTGCAGTTCTAGCTCATTTTATCCTGAAGGAAAAGTTGCATATATTTGGTATGCTTGGTTGTGTTCTCTGTGTGGTTGGGTCTACCACAATAGTTCTACATGCCCCACATGAGAGGAGCATTGTATCTGTTAAGCAAGTATGGCATCTAGCTACGGAACCAGGTAACTGCAGATGGAACTACAGTCACTTGGATTTAATCTTATATCTGTGTGTTCATTGCAAACAATATTAATTGGTGGGCTGTGGGCATTTTATGCATAATATCTTGTGAACTCTGAATTTTGCATATGTTCAACTCTTGATGCTATGATGCTTGAGTTGAGCAATAATACATTAATTAGTTCAACATTCCGTTCTGTACCCCTGAAACCAATCTAAGATTTTACTTGAGACGCTGTAGCGCCTGTACTCCAACTTTGGCTCAAGTCATTTTCTCTACCCCTTCTTACCTTGAAAAACAGGGTCACCTTGCGTCCGTGATATCTTACGATCAAAACAATTGGCCGAATCCTGTAAAACCATTTCATAGAATTTCATTGATATTTAACAAAGCAAATCAACTTTGATGCTTGAATAATCCACTTGATGCTGTGATAATTGAGCAATAATACATTATATGGTTAAACATTCCATTCTGTACCCCTCAAGCCAATCTTAGATGTTTAATCTCCATATCCCATTCACGGACAATATAGGCATAGTAATTTGTTAAATTTGATATTCAATTGCCTTCATGTGGTAAAGGAATCACTGACAATAAAATATCTTTATGAGCAGGTTTCATTGTATATGCTGCAATAGTCGTGGTTGTAGTTGCTGGCCTCATGATCTACTATGTTCCACGTTATGGGAAAACTCATCTGATAGTATATGTTGGAGTTTGCTCCCTCATGGGCTCCATTACGGTATGACTAGTAGACTCAAGAATTTCTACAGGCACCCAGATGGCATTAGTTTATCTATTTGTTGCACTCACTCCTTGGAGTTTCTTTCTGTAGGTTATGAGCGTGAAAGCTGTGAGTATTGCCTTGAAGCTGACATTTGAAGGAATGAACCAATTTATATACTTCGAGACATGGTTTTTCACCATAGTTGTAGCTGTCTGCTGTCTCTTGCAGATTAACTATTTGAACAAGGTAATTCTTGATCAGTACTTTCTGTGGCATGAACCATTCATTCTTTCATTACCTTAGAAATATTTCTGCTTTTGATGATAAAGTGGCTTTTCTAATTGCCTGTAACTCTGCAAAAAAAGAAAAAGAAAAAGAAAAACAAGGTTCTTTCCGTTTCCTTCCTCTTAAATGCTTTTAATAAGTGAGTTCAAACTTCTTAATTGTGAACGACATGCTTGTGCCAGCTCTTCACTTATAGTATGGTATAACTTTCACGGTGTTACAATCAGCCTGGGATCCTGAGCTCTTAATTTATGATTTTCATTTTGTTTCTTATATCTCTGAAAGAATTGGATGGCTTCCTGATAATGTTCACATTAGCTACTTGCTAACTGTCTTTTTGTTAAATGCTTGGTATTGATGATTAGTGACGAGAACTACTGTTTATTTTAGGCAATACGTACTTAGAAGTAACATTTAGTATACAATTGGCCGACACTGCAAATGAAAATTGATATACATGCCTACATATTTGCTGGCCTCGAATAAAGGATGAATCAATAGGCTATTCATCTTGGTAATCATATCGACTTCTTGTGATCCTTGAAAGTGAGCATGTTAAACAAGGAGTCTAACATTTTTTACTAATTGTATAGCAGGTTAAATTAGTTTGCATCAGTGGTGAACTCCAAGTCAACTAGTTAACTTAGCTCTTTGGACACAAATGTATAATGAAATAAACTTGATGTGGCCAACTCCAAGATTACTTTTTAAGAAGGTTATTTACTGGTCTAGATGTCTCTCTAGCCTTCCTTTTTCTTGGTTTTGTGCCAATCATCTTGTCGAGGATCTCTTTGATGAGCATAAACGCCATAGTGTAACAGATTGGTGTACTTGCTTTGACATTGTTTTAAGTACAACTTCTTGATCTGGCTAAAGAAGATTAGTTCCCATTTGGGGCACTACTCTTGATTGTGGATACTGTTCAAGCAAATTTCTTGTGCTATATGCACTTGGATATATGAATTCTTTTTCCCCATTGAGATCTATACTAAGCTGCGGTGTCCAAATATATATATGGATGCTTTTTCAGGTTAACATAGTTTACATCATGAACTCGGTGCATATAGCACTCACTAGACCTTGACACTTCGAATATCTTCAATGCAATGAGATTTAAGCACTCCCTGTTTTATCTGTTTCATAATTTGACTTCGGGGGCTCATTCCTTGTTTGAACATAATGCCCTTTTCTCAATATATTGAAAGGGCTATCAAAAAAGGGGGAGGGGGGGAGGGAACTGTCTTAGTTTGACCTTATAAGCAGAAAGAGAGAGGCAAGCTATCAATGTCATCCAAAAATCTTTCTTAGACATGAATCTAGTTTTGACTGTAAAAGTCTCCTTTTTGTCCTTACATTACAAATGTAAGACGTACACATCAACAGAACCCACACCTACATGAATTTCATCTCTCTGGTTATGCTTTCTTTGTCTTTGAAATGGCTGTTTTACGTTCGGCCTCCGTTGCATGAACATCAAATATAAACCCTTTTTCTCTGGGAGAAGCTTATAGCTTAGTAGGGAGGCACATTATTGGGAAGAAAAAAAGGTTTATAAGCAACTTGAAGCGTGTTTGGTAAATAAATGTGATGTGAGCATTGCAGAGGAGTTCTATAATATCTTATGCATACCTTCATATGTTGCCATAAGTTTGATGGATGTGAAAATAGGTTCACTTTACCGTTTCTTTTTTATCGGATGGTGAGTCAAGAAGCAAAGAGTGTCTTATCTGAGCAATGTCCTTAAATTCTGATTTTACTACATATATCATCTCATGTGTTAAGCTTTTTATCTGGTCTCCACTCTTTTCCTAAGGCTGCCTTTATAAGAATGATTCACAAATCCCTGCAGGCACTGGACACTTTCAACACGGCTGTTGTATCACCTGTCTACTATGTCATGTTTACTTCATTTACCATCCTTGCAAGTATGATCATGTTTAAGGTAATGTACTACGTATCATTACAGCTCAAACTCCTTGTATCAGCTGTTTTAAGGATCTTTCATACGGTTGTCTAGCTTCCTCATTGCATCTGGGAAACAAGTTTTGATCTTTTCGTTTTCGCTGTGCATTATTGATACGACTGGTTGTTTTACCATCTCCTTTCTTGTCAAATTTGTCTATCATGCAGGATTGGGATTCTCAGAATGGCTCACAAATTGCTACTGAATTGTGCGGTTTTATAACCATTCTATCCGGAACATTTCTGCTTCACAAGACCAAGGACATGGGAAGCACACCAGCAACACCACCAATGTTTGAAAACTCAAGGAGTTCTCGCTATTCTAGAGAAGAAACTACCGGCTGTGCTGGCAATCCAAGCCCTGATCGGAATTCTAGAGAATAAGTATCAACTCTTGAACAATTTTGGAGAGCTAATCAACGCTATACCCGTCATAGCGTGCCTGCTCTCAGAATGGGACAGATGCCTTGTTAAAAGGTTCTAGTCTCTGAGAGCACAAAGACTTTGGGCTTGAATGTTTCAGAGTACAGAACAGCAACCTTTGACAAAAGGTGCAGATACATTTCCGATAAAGAGTATATAGTCATTGGTGAAGGATCCAATTATTTGTAGGGATAGCCACGTTTAGCTGTAGGCTTCGAAGTTCCTTTGCATTCAAAATTTAAATATGTGAATATATTTTTGGAAAATTCTTAAAAAAGAAGGAAAAAGAAAGTGTTTGTTATTAGAGAAGCTAATTTTTTCATTAGAATGAGACAGAGACGAGTAAAAATATTCATGCAGCTCTGCAGAAATATATGTTTCTTCCGCGCTTGACTCTGTTTCCTTACTTGAGGTTGTCAAAATTCGCCACTGCTTGACAATGTTGATTTATGTTTTTTTTAATTATTAGTCTGTAATGCTAATAGAAGGTTATACCAAAAGATCAGCAACAAAAAGAAGGTTATGCCAAAACTCTACTAAAAGAGTAGTCTGCCATAATCATGTCATTGTATAAAATGAGTAGTGGGCTTTGTCAATATTGAATTTATCACTGGAAATTCTTGTATCACTGAGCAATTTGCAAAGAAATTTTCTTTCATTTTCTGCACTTTCAGACCAAAATATGCTGCCATTACCTTACCAGTGTCATCTCCTCTGACCATTGCACCTGGTACCTGCATACAGCCACCGGTCACCATGTTTGTCCCCAATGATAGCGCAGACCTTAAAATGCTTCCTGGAAACACACTATTTATTCAATCTCTTCTTTTGTTTAACGAGACTTGAGCATTCCTTCCTTTGCAAGTTTATTTCTCCAAACAACAACAATAACAACTCAGTAAATAGACAAATTCATTCTCCCAAACATTTTTTTGTAAATTATTTTACATGTGTTTGCAATAACATACATTTCGATTTGCGACTTGCGACTGACATGTCTAAAACTTCAAAATGAAGGGTAAGGAGTCCCGAAACCCCATTACTTTCCTGAATTGGTGAGGTTGTTCTGTTTAGTCATTGCTGGACATCATGGATGGACATTGTAAAGAGTAAAATTTTAAAATAGTTACTACAGTAACTAGTTGGGAGGACAAACAATGGAGTTGTGGAAATACAATGAAAGTATGGTGGACCTTAAGCAATGTGAGAAACATCAAAGCAATTGAAGAAATCAACAGCAAATAATAAGAGGTTATAGACACAAGAAATCAATAAGGCTTCAAGCGGTAAACTATGGAAATATAAAATTATATAGAGAAGAGTTTCTATCTTTAAACTTTTTCTATACATACTCTATATTTAAAAATTATAAATCTCGTCAAAAAAAATTTATAAAATGATTTATATACTTAATTTATTACTCTGCTACTTCACGTTACTTGTTACTGGCTACTATTTTCATTCATGCTGTTGTTTTTGAGACTTTTTTTTTTTTTGAGACTTGAGATGAATGAGCAAAAGCATCATTGTTTGTTCTTACCACAAAAATAATCAAAAAATTAAAAAAAAAATTATATGTAGGCTCCAAGAACCAAGGGCATTTGTGTCATTTGAGCATTTTATTTCGGATGTATTTATTTTATTTCTCCTTTTTTCTTCGAAGTACTACTTTCTAGTTTTTCTCTCTCTTCTCCTCCTATAGCAATTAGCATCTGCGCTTTGAACGTTAAACAATTGTACTAAATATTCAGACAACCCTCCTTTTCCGGTGGCCTTGTAAATCTCTCTCTCCTCGGACTATAAGGCCTACTCTCCTCCCTTGAAGAATCTCCAGCTCTAAAATTTAAGGTCAGTACACAGCAATACTTCAGTCGATCACTCAGCTTCTATATATTTTTACTTTGTGATTTGTTCAAATCTTGTTTGATTTTGGATTATGGGTTTATGTTTTCCTGCAAATTTCAAGTGCCCATTAAATTTTGATGTTCATTTAATGAGTGGCTGTTAGTGATTATTGAGATTAACTTGAAATTGAGCAAGCATACATAATCAAATGATAACCCCTTCACGGAGAAAAAAGTGGGGTGAGGCAGAGGAAAGAACATTGATTGATAAATATGGAGATATGGTCTCAAATGGGACTTTGGCCAAAATGAAAACTAGGGAAAAAAAGTTTAGACCCATTGCTTTATATGTCAATTCTATGCACCATGTTAGAGACCCAGTTACATTTCCTTGGCAATGGACTTGGAAAGATGTGTCAACCAAGGTACAAAACATGAGGCATCAATATTTGCTGGTTAAGCAAAAGATTAAAAAGCCGGAATTGCCCGTGGGGAGTGATTTGGTGGGGGTTGGGGAGGAGTTTGAGTGGGCAGATGGCCTTTCGCATTGGTCGAATTTCCTTAGGTACAAAGAGGTATTTGGGGATGTTCCTCTTGTTTTTAGCAATAGCCATGATGATTCCATGTTGGGAGGAGTTAATCATGATGAGAATGGTGGGGGCTTTGATGGAACTGGTCATGGGGTTGACATGGTGGATTTTGGGCATCTGGGTCATTCAGGAGAGGGGGATTTTGCTGCGGGGATTGATGGTGGGGAAGATGGTGTTTTGGGTTTGGGTTTTGAGTATGATCGGGAGGAGGGGGAGGAGAACTTCAATAATGGTTGCAGCCATTTCAAAGAAGATGTTGATGAAGGGTTTGTCTATGAAGAAGTTGAGACTAATGGGTCGGAGTTGAGAAAGAAGAAGAAAGCGGCAAAGGGATTTGAGAAAAAGGCTTGGAATTTTTTAGCAACTCAATTGGGACACTTGAGGGAAATGGAGACACGGTTTGAACATCGCGAGGCAGAACGGGAACGAGAGAGACAGAGAAGAGAGAATATTCGATCAGAGCGTGAGAAAGAAAGGGATAATCTATGGGAAGAGAGAGATAAAGAACGGGTTAATAGAGAGAAGATTATGGAGGAACTTAGGAAACAAAGGATAATGGAATGGGAAGCCATGGAGAAGGAAACGGAAGAAAGGGAGAGAAGAAGAAGAGAGGAAATGTTGATTCAAGAGAGGGAATGGGAAGAGAGGATGAATCGGAGGAGATCTGAATGGAAGAAAAGGATGGATGACATGGTGAGTCACCATCGAGCAGAAATGGGTCAGCTTCAGTCCAGAATACTTCATGAGCAGCAAAATCTCACAAATCAGTTGCTTGCAATTGTTTCACAGTGGTCAGGTCATCCGAATGGGCTCTCTGATCATACAGGAGCGAGCAGCCATTATCTTTCACAAATGATGCAAAATTTGCACCATGTGAATGGCATGGTTCATGATGATACTAGGGTTGAAGGAGACAACCAAGAAGATCAATTCATTGTTGATGGATGATATTCATTCTTCTGCGCCTTTTTGCAGCTGTAGTTCAAGGCAGATGTGTGCTAGGATGTTTGCCATGACAAAAGGTACGAGATTTCAGCTGTAACTGTGAGCTTTAGGTTATTGTTGTATATTGGTCTATTTATTATGAACTCCAGTGAATATAGGAAATAATGCTCCTAGTGTAGTAGTTAATTTCAATGTATCATCTTGGTTAAATCACTTAAACTGTATAAGCTGTATAAATGGTCTTATGAGATACAATCATGAGAGATGCCTTTACTCACTGTTAGTTGTACTTCACTCCAATATGTTTTTCTTCGTTTGGCCAGAAGCATTATTGATGAAGCATTGTGTTTTACAATCTACTAGTTCAACGCATTTTATTTTAATTTTGAACGGTGATATAATTTTGATGAAGCATTTTAGTTCAAAGCAGTATATGCCCTCTTACGTGTGTACGGAACACATACAGCAAAAGAGAATCAAACTCAAGGCATCAAAATCAAGCAAACAAACCTGCCCACCCCTTTTCTAACTAACACATCCACTTTCACATTCTACTCTCTGATAAACACATTGATTTGAATATACAGCATGTGCACTGATTTTATTATTTAGCTCATTAAGAATGCACCACCACTTCCATGGCCATTTTGTTCTTGTTAGCAATCCAGGATAAAAAGAACTTCAGGTATCACTCGTTACAGTTATACTAGAATAGAGGGGAACCTATTAGGTCTTAGCTTTACGCCTTTACCATCATCAGGCCATGATAATCTCCCATCAATTCAGCATAATTACAGTCTGTAAGAACCAAGTCTACTACAAAATAACCCTTGAATTTTAGTGTTAGAATCCCTGAAAATACATCCACATCTTGCATCTCCAGGTCTTGCCAGTGCTGAGCCACTAGTGTTGATAATCCACCAGCCTTCAAGGGGGTTTCCATTGAGTATCTTCTCTGTTCATCTTAGAAGAAGAAACTGTTTTGCTGCAATGAGTTAGGGAATCACAGGAAACCTGGATCTATTGATGCAGTTGCATAGCAAAGCTGCGATCACCCTACCTAACCTTCACCCACCGATTAGTTCATATTTGATGAAGAAAGTGCATGCTTATGAAAACAGAAGCAAGATGGACCACAATGCTATAGAAGATAGTTAATTTGACGCTTTCCCTTGCTGGGAGCTTTTACGAATTTCTACTAGCTTTATGGTACTTAAGTTGTTTATACTATGCTTTGTGGACCCTTGACTAATGTGTAGCAACTTGATTCTTTTTGAATCAGAAAACCATTATCGCCAATCTGTGATCTCCGTTGATGAAAACATATATTTTTCTTCATTACTTTATAAAAGTATATATATATATACCATTTTTTGGTATTCTCTCTTTCTGCCAAACATTCAGAAATTGAGGTACTTCAGAAATCTTGATTGATAGGACACTACTTGAGCTAGATTAGATCAAGTAATCTGAATTGTAATTTGCTTCTGTGTCTGTGAGCCATCGCTATCTGTTCCATATGGATTCCAAGTAAAATCACGTATGTTTGCATGTCAACTCTGCATGTTAATTAGTTAGCTAGTGGCTTGCAGACATACGTCACGTCTTTACTTTTTGTAAATGTTCAGCTCTTCATGTTGCTACTTGAAGTGAAGGTTCAGTAAATCATGTTTGAGTGTAATCAGTGAGCTTCTAACCATACAGCTCCATTCAAACTTTTCTTCTACAACTTTGAGTTTTCAGCTTCGCAGCTTGTCCATTAGCATAACACATCACCCGTGTGGCCGTGTAAGCAGGCAACTAAGCAAGTTTTGATTGAGACTTCTTAATTGTTTGCTTCAGATGAATTATGCTTCGTTTCACAAGCCACGTCTCAAACCTGTGAGATTATTTGTATAGTATGAAGGTAAGCAACAAATTTAGATTCTCCAACAGGACTTCTGACTTCTAGTAAGAAAATTTCGTGATTTTAATTGAGGCAGAAGTTGCATATCGAGTTGCAATATTGTCAGTTGTTTCCATTGATACTTAAACAACAGAAATTCAACCTCCAAAATTTAAAGGCAAATCATTATACAAGATACTGCAACAGTTGGAGAAGTATACACTAGTACACTACGGCTGCTTGACCTCGAGGTAGGAGATGGTGAACATAATAAGAATAATGATAGTTTGCTGAAAGGATTACTGATTACATGTAGTTGATGCCACATACTGGCTGAAGGTTTGGTTTGATTAAGATTGCTTGCGGACACTTAGAATGCAATGTGGTTGCGAAAATGCTTCGTATGTTGCTAAAATTAACCGTGGCAGCAGACATCTTCTGATTTGTATTTATAGTATATTGACAACAATGGATACTTAAGTGAGTTCAGATCCGACTTGACATACTGTAGAGTCTGCTTATTCTTTGAAGCTTCTTTGACCCTGCACTGTTATTAAACCAATGGGTAGAGGATTTTGGCAATGGTAAACATATATTTTCCATGATGTATCAAACATAAACTTGTGAATGCTTAGGCTCACAATTAGTCTGTGACATAGAGGTGAATATATCTTAAAAGTACAAAGCATACAAGAAAATCACTACTACAAAAGTTTGAGTGCATTACAGACAAGTACTGTACATTTTTGCGTAGAGTACAGATAAAAGCACTTCTTTGAGGTGCAATCGAAAAAGCAACCAAGAATTTCTTCCCAGCGAGAGCAAGCCTATCTTGTCAGCTTGAAGAAAAGTGGTGACATCAGCCGGATAAGGTTTTGGAGATCAAACCATCCTGGCCATGACTGCTATATTTTCAAACTTAAAAGACAAGAAATGCCTCCTCACGTTCAGGAAGATTGACCTTGTATCCCAAGTGTTGCCTTAACCATTCAGGTATCAATTGATCAGAGAGCGAGAAAGGCAATGAGGGAGTTGGGAGCATGCAATGCTACTCGAGTTAAACATAGCCACAAGCTGCAGGGCCAGACTTACTTCTGTATGAGAAAGCTTGCCCACGAGATTTGGGCAATTTCCCAACCAATAAAATGTATCAACTGAAGCATATATAATTTTCAAGTGCACCACTATCTCTTATTCCATTCATTGTTACTCCACTCGATGCATGAATGCACCACTATCTCTTATTGCATTCATTGTTACTCCACTCGATGCATGAATCAACTGCAACAAAATCAGTGACGTTAAAAGTTTGAACAAGGTCAAAAAAACCATGGAGGTTATATCATACAATTACCTAGTGCCTCTCACAAGGCTTTTGCCTAGAACAGACTCAACAGAGTAACAGGGGTTAGATAAATGCAGTCTTATTCTACAATTCAAGTGAGACTAAATCCTTTGAACCCTGCAATGGAATTCGATTCAATGCCTAATTGGCCACAAAATAAGTTCAGAATATTTCAACAAGCTATTTGGGTAGTCACTGATAATCCAAAGCTGAAACATAGTCCAAGAGCAGCTTCTTCAGCTTTACTATTAGAAATTGACAAAGTGTTTATAAACCATGGTGCTTATCCAAAACATTTATTATGAGACACCATCTATCACGGCATTCAGGAGAAGCACCATCCGAGGGGCAAATATATAAAGATATAGTACATGAGGATGTTCTGTTTAAGAACGAATAAAGACAAGAGGAAGACGTACGGGTTAGGAAATTCAAACAACAAAATTACTATAGGGGCAAGGGCGATAAAAATAATAGCCACTAGTCTTGCTTAGATCAGTCATACCCAAGGAGACAAACATTAGATTCCAGAGGGCCAAATTATTCATTGTAGAATATCATTGGAGTGGGGTTCTAGACGCATCTTCTCCAAAAGTATTTCTTCAATGCCATCCACAAAATTTGTCAAGGTTTTTCGTACGTTAGAATCCAAAGAATTTGCGACCTCCTGCATCAAAAAAAAGAAAAAGGAATGAGAGGATAAAAAGCATTCAATCAAAACCCCCCTGGCCTGGTGTTAAGTTGTGTAAGCCAACAATTCACCTTCATCATAATTTACACTACTTTGTGAAAGCTTATGGTATGGCAGTCATAGCCCAAGAAGGCAAGAACGCATAGCACCCATCATATTCTACATTTGTCAGGGTAGTGCATGCCCCTATGTGCCGACATGTACCACTTACTATGTGACACTATATATATACCGCATCCAACAACGCAGACTATATGCAGATAGAAGGGAAGAGGGGATGAGTGGATATTACGGCAGTGCATGAACTATGAATTAGCAAGCCAAGGTCGAATTTCTTGATGATAGAAATCTGAGTCGAATCTGATACCAATAAGATAAGATAAATGACGGCCCTACACTATTTCTCCATTCCTCAATATTCAAAACAAGGGAACTACCTCACTACCTAAAGGAGCTATTCTAATATACAAATTCAGATCACAATGATCTTCTCCCTTTGCCTCTCTCCGTGTATGCATGACATGAGGACATTCTTTATTCAAGGGCAAGCAACATTTGCATGAAAATTGTTCATTCCCTTTCTCTCATCTGTCTCTTCAACACGACCACTCTAATGCAGACTGGCTCATAAGAGAAAGGAATAGATAAAACCCAGCAGCCATGCAGGTAGCCGTTGTTGTCTCCAAAACCACTTCCCCCTTCTCCCTAACCACACCCATCGACAAATTGAAATGTCAGATTGAAAACTTTATAACCAATGACATTGTTTAATGTTTATGCAAATCAAGTGGGGCTTTCATGACTAAAGCACCTCTTTTCCAAAATCAATTTTGCCAGATCAATAAACTAAAACACAAGGAATTATCTAAAGCTAATAACTGAATGATAGAACTAGTCCCTCCTTTCACCCCAAGAGATAAAATAAAATTTATCCCATAATTATGTCCACTTAATTAACCATCAAATTATTTGCGTTGACTTATGCCAAAAGCAATTCCTTCAAATACATTCATTGCAGAACTACAAAAATAAGATGGAAGGAGCAATAACTACCAACTTTGTAGCAGAAGATAGGCAGAAAATTACTTGCCTCAACTTTGCTTAGCAAACTCAAAGATATTTCTTTTGCATTCTGATCAGAACTCCTCAGAGAGACTAGCTTCAATGCGGAAGTGGATAATGGCCAACCTTGAGATGGCTTTATAAAGGCATCAATCCCACCGATAATGTGAGCTACAATCAACTCATCTCTCTCCAAGTATTCAATAGAGTGCCTTCAACAAACAACAAAAAAAAGATCTTTTGACGTATGAGATGTTGGGGCAGCTCGGTGCATATTTAAACATGTAGAATAAGGCAATGAACTGCAAATATAAGCTCTCGACATGACTCTTTCTTTGCTCTTCTTGATCATAATCCTCAAGAGTAAAAGCACTTTTGGTTGGCAATCAGCTGATAGCTGGTGAGTCAGCTTGTTGTATCAACTAGTTTGACTAGTTGGTATATTAGCTGGTAATAAAAATTGGCAAAATTGGTTGTTTATTAGTAGCTTTTCAGTTGCAAAATGCCAGAAAGCAAGCCTAAAAAGCCATTTACCAAACACCAATAAAATGGACAATTGGATTGACATTTGGTCAAACAAGCCAAAAACCCCCCAAAAAAGAACTGGATAAAAGTTGGCCTAATATACTTGAAACTGATCCCAACTCTATCCATATCTCTCTCAGATTCACTCTTTGTCTTTCACCTGTAGTACTCATTGTACCACGCTCAGCATCCACATTCTTAATCTTCTCCACTTTTCCCGTTGTTGATTTTCGTTAGAGGAAACTGTTTCACCGGGAATGATAGGCCACATGTATCTCAAGTCTACGGAAATGAAACAAACAACTTCTGGGGCCTACCTATAAGGACAATTAAGATATTTCATCTTCACTCTTCCTAGAAGGTGGGGGTGGAGCTACTATTGATTCTAGTATAAGCTAGTTTCCGTCCCTTGTATTTGATTGATACGAGGTTGAATGAAATGAAATGAAAACGATAAACAAAAATAAAATAAAAAATAAATAAATAAAAAAAAGAGGATGTTTCACAATAATTAATCTGAGTGAGGCTTATGATGTGGAATTTTGAGCAGTGGAGCACACAATCACAAACTCACTCGTCAAAAGCTAAACATCGAGATGAAAGCAGTAGTGAGCAAAACTAAAACAACAGAAGGCTGGATAAACCTTCAAAGATTGTAAGGGGTAGTTTATCTGCATACAAATCAAATTCGTTCACAGATGTTGCATTATCCGATGATTAAACTCCCTTATTCTTTCTAGGAAATGCTCTAACATGTTTGATTGGCACTTCCCCGGATGTCAACCAATTGTTGCCATACTTGTCAACCAAACAGCAGATCAGTTTGCTACTTTGCTCCTTCCCACTTTCCTGGAAGTCGCATGAACTAGTTGTCAACCTAACAACTTCTGAATTTCAAATTTCTGAATCTACTTTTAAGTATTTCCTAAAAGGGTTGATCAAGTGCTTGCAATGGTTAAACAAACAACACAGGAAACTAGCCTGAAGTGTGGTCCACTTAGTGCAATCTATTTTCAATATTAAAAAAGAAAAAGAAAAGGAAAAAATAAGAATAAGTTGGACAAATGAAATGATTAGAAGAAACCAAGATTGCCAGTTCTTCATTATTTTTCAACAATGCATATGACGTTCACAACTTCACACACCTGAAAACACAAGAAAATTTTTAAGCATGAAGAGTCACCTTGTTGATTCATTAGCATTCTTCACCATTAGTCGCCTTATAGTGCTAATAACAACTCTCTCTTGTAGTTTCTGCAGAAACCATCCCAAAGAGGACCTTGTCTCGGGCACTGACAGCGTGGAAAATAACTTGCTGTTTCATCGTCACAAGTAACATATCACAAAAGTAACACACAAGGATAAAATAAGGGCTTTTGCAATATATGCACATACTAGTTACGAAACTCAGCAATCAATTTAAATACACAACTCCTGCACATTTTCTGCCTACTTCTGTATTGCTATTTAACACAATAGCAGATGCATAATTCTAGGTTTTGCTCCTATCATCTTCTTTATTATATACTCCCATTTTATGAAGCTCTTGAGAACATTGGTGAAAACTGAACAGGTAAAGGATTGGCATTTCACCATAGTTTATGAAGAAGTCGGACAATAACAAGAAACTAGAAATATTCAGGATAGACTGGAGAGGGAGATTTGAAAAACAGACCTGAAAGTGTTTGTAGCTTCAACAATCTCTCCTACGTAGATATCATTTGGAAAAATCTGCAGATTAAGTACATATATATTGTACAAAGCAGTCAGGGGGCATTGACTTGTCTCTCTGGACTTGTCAATGGTGCATATTCTCAACAACTAATCTTGATATGAGCAACTAAAACATGAAGGAGCAAACCCAAATACAACACTAAATCACAAAAGTAACAAGAATGCATGAAGGAAACCAGATAATTCATTTCACTGAACTACAGCAAATATACTGTATCTACTAAGCCTAAACTTCTCCCTCCAAAAGTTTAAGGCCTGTTTAGTTGTGGAAAAGAGAAACATTTTGTTCAGCATAGAGTGTACCACTCTCCCTGAACTATCTCCACTACTACCCCAAATATATACACTGAACTTTAATATATACCATAATACGGCAAAAGGAACACCTCAGGCGCCCCTCACCAAAGGCGTGTTTATTTAAACATGCTATTTTCAATTTCATTGAACACATTCTTACTTGTTTTCCTTGTGTACATTATTTTTTCTCTCATTTTCATTTTCTAGGACACAAATTAAAAATTACTCGTATGTTCCTTTTCCACATCTAAACACACCCTTAGTAGTTAGTAGTGCATAAACTCATACACACAACACACCTAAATTGAATACATAACCTTATCATTTCATAACATTGATGTCTGTTATCCTAAACCATATAAGGCAGGCATATGGTACTGCAATTCGTGTAACTAATGCAGCTTGCTTTGGAACCTCTTAGGCTTTTCATTTCCTTCAGTTATGAAACAGTATGCTCACTCCACCAAATGGAACACAAAGAGATACATCTAAAAGCACGTCAAACAAGAAGCACCTCCATATTACATGTGTCCATGCTTTACTGGAATTCAGCTGTATCAAATGTTCGAAGAATAATGAAGTAAAAGCCTTACTCTCTCTACTTTAAGCAGTTTGTCTTTGAGCAAAGTTAAAGCACCTAATAACCTACTACGAGTCTACGACAATGAATATATGTATATCCAAGGAAAGAATTCTATACTAGAACTGCACAGGCCCACAAAACTTGAATAAAAAAAATGAAAAAATCAATTACATCATCATCACAAATAGTAATATTTTCAATCTCTCAGCTGAAGTAATGTGAAATAAATTAGATGTTGTACCTCCACATTTTTTAGCTCCATACTTCCATCCATGACCTCTATTAGCAATTCATGGTCCACTTCAGACAGCCTGATATTATCTTCGGCAGTTAGCTGGCACATTGAGCCTTCAACATTAGGGATATACGTCTTCAGTGACACCCTAATGCAGTTATCTTCAAAGTCAACCACCTTCAAACCAGTCAATGCTTCCTCAATCTTTTCAATAGCCTCAATCCTAAAAAGTAAAGGCAAAAAAATAAAAATAAAAAACTGCATTAGGCACAATGGAGGTCAAATATCATTTCAAACCAGTGTACCCGTTGCTCCATTTTCGGAAAATCCTCAAAACCTAACAGTATACGAAATGTAAAGACATAATGCTGTGCATTACCTCTTAAAGTTGAGGTCAAGATCTTGCAATGACTTCAATGTCGTTTTGTTCTTCTCAAGTTTATGTTTCAGGTCCATTATCTGGACAACAAGCAAGGTCTCAGGAAAAAAAAAAAGCAAACTAATGACTAGCCATGAAGAACTTCATGAAGCAACACAATCAGAGAAAACTTCTAGGTCAAGAATACAGTATAAATCCAATTACTAAAACTGAACTCCAAATAAAACTAGCTGGAACCATAAGGATGCCATGAGAAAACAAAACCTCAAAGAAGCGGTCCCCATGTCCCTTTGACATTATCGAACGACCTTCTTCTGGGTTAAAGTTGTCAACATGTTGTCTTGCTTCTGCTTGCTCCAGTCCCTAAAACATGATATCCAACCATAATTATGATCAACTCAGGTGCAGATTTTCACCAAAGATATAGATTAAAGTGTATATAAAGTTTATGAACCCTTCAAGTTGGTGGAATTTCAACAAGATAAGAAGGTGCGCAGAGCATAACACAACCATATACTACCATAGGAATTCAACCAACCCATGTCGTCTTCAGAAGCAGAAGCCACTTCTACACTTAGGCAACCCAAGGAGGAAGTGGTGATATAAAGACCGAATAGTAAGTTGCAAATGATAGACTTAGAACTTTAGATCTTTGTAAGTCTCAAATTAACTTAGAATAGCAACTGGGTAAAACGGCAATAACATTTTAATTTTGAATTATTATCTTCTTTTGGAGAGGAAATTTCATTAGCATTACCAAAGAACCAATGCAAGAATATTTTATCCTGCTGTTAGAAAACTGTGAGAAACAAGAAACATTAGGAATCCTATCAAAGTATTTGCTAACAATGTATGTCAAAGACAGTGTTCCTATCAAACCTTTGTCACTCAGCCTCCATAGGCCTCTAAGTTTCACATCATTCTAATAAATCATAAATGCCACTCACTGACCTTTGATTCAACATAATCCACAGTATGGCGCAAGGATTCAAGATTATGTTCCAATTGACAAGTACCTGCAATATACAACCTCCTTATCTGGTCACCTTGAATTCATATCTAAATAATGCTGAAAAATATCAAGATTGCCCACCTTCAACGTACGATTTTGTTAGATCCTCAATCTCCTTACAAACTGAACCCCTTTCAGCCTCCATCGTGCTAAGCTCAAGTCCCAAGCGATCCATGAATGCATCTGCAGGCATAGCAAAGTTTACAACACATCAAAAACATTTCGTCAATGAATCCATAATTCTAAAACATCATCGCAAGATAAATGAGTTTCTGATGACCATTGTGGTTCTGACATAACTTTAGTAGCATAACTCACTAAAAATAATAATAATAATAAAATCCATGACCGTTATTTCGATGTTATACACTTGGTTAAAGCTGATTACTGTACTATGCAGTAGCACTAAATAAATTATCAACTGACTCAACCAATCTCTATTCCCTCTTTGCCAAACACAAACAAGTGATTAATTTCATTAAATTCATAGACAATGCAAACCACCAAATTAGCCCATACTACTTCTATGATTATCCCCAAAGGCAATTACATGGAAAATGAGTAACTGATTTGACAATTCAGTAATATTAGCAATTTTGAGAAATGGGCAACTTGGTGGTTAGTGCTTACCCATATCTTCATCTTTGAAGGACCCCACATCAGAATGCTCTGATACAATTTGGTTCACTTTGATCTACACACAATTATACAAAAGTAACGCCCCAATTAAGATGTTGAGCATAATTCAAAAACCCCAACTGAAAAAAGAAATTAAAAATAAGAAATGTAGAAAGAGTGAACCTCACCTCGAAAGCTTGAACGCATTCTTGAAGGATTTTATCGGAATCTGAAAGGGAAAGCACGGAAATGTCGCCAGAATTTGTAAGGAAGCTGCTTAATTCCTCAATTTGACTGACCAGAAAAAGAAGAAAAAAAAAAAGACGAAAAGAATTTAAAGCAAAAGTGTAAGGTTATGATATGTCAAATTGCTTGCGAAATGATACTGAAGACTGTGAAGAGAGAGAGAGAGAGAGAGAGAGTACCTGCGAATAGAATCGAGAGGTAACGATCCCATTTCTTGTGTCTCTCTCTCTCTCTTGGTCGATGGCTCTGTAGTTGCTTGCTTCACTCCCACCTTCAAATTTCGAAAACTTGAGCGTCGAAAATGGGGGAAGAAAATAACATCTGCTTCACTGCTGTCTGCTTGCATCCGGAAGGGGCATATCGGTCAAATCCTATTTTAAGTCCGAATATTTTCCATTTTGGTGTGTTTTTTTTTTTTTTTGGCTCTTCATAGTTTTTTTTTGCTCGTCCTTTGCTCTTCATAGTTACCTTACCCTTGAAAACTCTCGTATGAGCCGGACTATGTTTCTTGGGAAATTTCACTTTATACCTTTTTAGTTTTGATTTTTCAAAGTATTATTCAAAATATATTTTTCCGAATTTGTGTAGTACCATTTGTTTTTCCTTTACCAATTCGTGTCATTTTCGATCATGTTTTGTTAGTTGGAGGAGTAATTACTATTTACCTTTAATGAAACGCAATAAATTGTGTATGAAACGACATCTCCTCTTCCTCTCTCCCCTTAAACCCACCTCAACCTCCTTTCATCCCAATAGCCACCATTCTCCATTAAAACCACCACGCATCACCACCGTCTCTCTCCATTTCGCCCTCCACCACAAAACACCACCAGCCACCACCATCTTCATACTTTTGACACCACCACAACCTCCATAACCTCCACCAGTTAACCACCTTCACAAACACCACGGAGATCGAAGTTCAGAGATCTGGATGTCCCTTCCGGGCACCGAGGGTCCTCTAGGGTCATGATAGACAACGCGGTAAATTTTGAGAAAAAATGACACCAGAGGCCCGGAAGCCAAAAACGAATGCTATAATCCAAGTTATTTGGGCTTCTAGGAGGCTGCGAAACAAATGTGGATATTTTTGCACCACATCGCTAGGGACATGAGAGGCTCGGGGCTCCTTATCCAGTCCCTGGTAGGCTTGAAATGGCGTTTTACGGGACATTGGTGTAAGAGCTAGAACACCAAAGGCATGGATGGTATCAAAATTCGGGGATCCGGATGTCCCTCCCGGAGCACAGAGGGTACTATAGGGTAATGATAGACCCCACAAAACAGTTTGGGCAAAAATGACACCCTGGCCTCGGGAAGCCAAAAACGAAGGCTATAATCGACGTTTTTTGGGCTTCCGGGAGGACTCAGAACGAAGGTGGATATTTTTACACCACATCGCACGAAACACCCCTAGGGGTTATGGGAAGTCCTCACGGTCGCTTATCTGATCCCTGATAAGCTTGGAAGCGTTTCATGGGACGCTGGTATAAGAGCCAGAATACCAAAGGCATGGAAAATATCAAAGTTCGGGGATCTGAATATCCCTCCCGGACCACCAAAAAATATGAAGATTTATGAAATCAAAATACTTTTCTTAAATTCCTTTTTAATCGAACCTTCACGATTTGGTTTTTTGTAATTTAGATGTTTCCTTGTTTATAAGGGTCACATGTGAGTCTTAGCATGTCTTGTATGAACTTAGTTCATTGTGAACCAATAGCACTAGTAAAAATAAAGGATATATTTAAAAAAATTTAGTTCAGTTCTTCATTAAGTTTTGTTAGTATGAGTTAAGAGCATTGAAATAAGAGAGGAAGATAAACGAGTTCCGTTTTTGTGATATACATGAGATTATTAGTGTCACTTCGTTGTCGAATTACGCCATCACTCTCCGCTATGTGCAAATTGCAGATAAACTCTCTCTTTCTATCAAAACTCAAAAAGTAAACAAACACGAGCTTCGATAATCTGTGGGCATAATTTTGAGAAATAATGTTCATCAGACCTCAAATTTCACTTCAATGGCAGCTTATTCTCCTTGTGGCCCAAATAGCTATTGTTGCTGCCAATTTCTTCGAACCATTCAATGTCTCATACGATCATCGAGCACTCATCATCGGCGGTCAACGTCGAATTCTTATCTCCGCCGGCATCCACTACCCTCGCGCCACTCCAGAGGTTAATCTCTCTCCACTTTGATTTCCTTTTATTTAATATTTTATCACCAATTGGTCTTGTTTTTGTTTTTTGTTTTTATGGGTTTATTTTCTATATTCTAGATTGCCCATAAGCTTAATTTGTAGGGCTAGCTGCTTTGAGAATTGCATGTGAAACTTCAATTGGAAGGTTCATTACTAATTTATAGTCTGATAGTCATATGAACTTTTGCTCCCAAAATAAATAAAAATACTTATGTGGAAAAAGAGACAATTTAGTACACCATTTAGTGCCTTATACTTATATTGCAGTTGGTGGAGTATTACTGCCTTAATCATCTCTGTAAATGCCACAAATTTGGCCATTTGGGTCTGGCATTGATGACTGAAAGCAAGCAACAGATAAGAGTTTGAATAATAACAAGAGACATATCATTACAACATACAGTGGTTTCTATAATTCTATTGCAGTTGGTAGAATGTTAATGCCTTAGTAATCTCTGTAAACACAACAAATATAGCCATTTGGATATTTTGTTGCTAGCTCATTCATTCATTTGATTGAGTTTCATGTGATAAGAGTTATAGTTTGATTAATAATGTCGTTTCTATTTTGACGCCAGATGTGGCCTGATCTCATTGCTAAGACCAAGCAAGGGGGCGCACAAGTCATTGAAACTTACACGTTTTGGAATGGACATGAGCCAGTGAGAGGAAAGGTTTGTGACTTCCGTTTTTCTTATGGCTATATTGTAGATGATGGAGTCTCTACTCTCTATAGTGTAGTTTTTCGCATTTATGTGTTTGCTATCATGCTTATTTCTGTTCTCATCTTATCTATAGTATAATTTTGAAGGAAGATATGACCTTGTCAAGTTTGCGAAGCTAGTTGGCTCAAGTGGACTTTATCTTTTTCTTCGGATAGGACCTTATGTCTGTGCAGAGTGGAACTTTGGGTAATATTCGCGTTCCCACTGTTGTAGAGTGGTCATTTTCAAGACTAGATTATATGCTACTTCATCTTTTTCAAATCCATGTTGTTTGATAATGTTCTCTAGTGAAAGAATAAAAATTAAAAGTTTGTCTTTTATAATGGAAATTGTCATTTTATTTTTGCATATCATTACTGTATCTAAAGTCAGGATAAAAAATGTCACCAAACTTCTGGTGTCTAGTAAGTGGAGAAAATCATCTTACTGGCGTTGACTGATTCACAAATACAGAAAAAACAACCTTTCCTTGCCTAAGTATTGCAATATGATGATGGATGTAGTAAATGGTTTCTTTTCCTTTTTCATTTTCCTTGTTGTTATTATTATTATCTTCTTGGGGTGGTGGGTTGAGAACAACTGTGCCGGTAAAAGGAAGTAGGAACAAGAGTGGTTTTTGACTACTTTTTTAATTATTTTTCATTTTTGAAGTGTTTATTTTCTTACATAGGTACAGGGATATGTATGAAAACTTGTGAAGTGAGTGTTCAGCTACTAACCCGTGTTTGACTTGTTACCTCTCCCTTGGGACTTTTCACATTATTGATTTTGTCTTGCTATGATGCAGAGGATTTCCTGTGTGGTTGCGTGACGTACCTGGCATAGAATTTCGAACAGATAATGCACCATACAAGGTATGCGTATGTGTATACATTGACCCACCACCTTTTCTAGAAATAGAAAGAGAAGATTGCGTACATTATAGATATACTTCAAGTATTTCTGTTGCCTCCATTAAATTACGTCTAAAGTTGGTTGGTTTCTCTCCCTTCCGTTGCTTATGGGTGTTCTGTGTATGTATTGCATGATTAACTTGCTGATACAGTGGGAGCTAAAAGTTTCTGATGTTACTGATAAAAATCATTGCTGGTGTTGTTAATTGCAAGTAGCAATGGCAACTGCTTCCTTTGATCTTCCCTGCTTTTCGCCAGTTCCTGTATCCGACTTGTAAGATAGGGTAGGCACTAGGGTAGATCCTTCAAATACAATAGAACATCAAGAAAAAACTTGATACATCCTTGTTATACACGTCTAACAAGCCCGACGTTTTTTTGCCAAGTCCAAGTATGTGCTTCCTTTTTTCTTTTTTACTTTTCCCTCTCATCTCTGAGATGGACGGCATTCTAGTTTGATAATTATTTTTCCACCTAATGGCATATTATCACGGCATTGCAGAGGGGGGAAAAAACGAAGAGAAAATTAGATTACGAGAGCCAGTTCAAATTACCTTGACAATCACAATTCCGAACCTGATTGGACTTACTGCCATTGTCTGTGAATGAAGCAGCAAAGAGATCAATGCCGGTGATTAAGGGTAGTTAACTGGGTTTCTGAAAAGTGGTTTTCTTTTTTGGTTGCCTGTTCTTGTGCCTTTATTGCAAATTCTATTGTACAACCATCAGGCCAGCTATGCTATATGGGTTGGAGTGTTGGCCGGTGAGGCAGGTGCATGTGCAGAAGATGCGGGTGACCGAGATGAGGATGCTTCGTTGGATGTGCAACTCTACAAGAAGAGATACAATTAGGAACGAAGTGTTGAGAGGCAAGGTGGGAGTGACCGATATTGACAACAAGATGCGAGAAACGAGGCTTAGGTGGCTTGGGCATGTGAGGAGGAGACATCGAGATGCACCGGTGAGAAGGTGTGAGAGAATTATACTTAGAGACTGTAAACGAAGAAGAGGACGCCCGAAGAAGACTTGGGGAGAGGTAATCAGGCAGGATTTGACCCTTCTAGAACTTACCGAGGACTTGGCCCTAGATAGGAAATTATGGCGTAGTAGGATTCGTGTAGAGGATCCTCGTTAGATTATGGTTTTTGCATTGGCTAGTACTAGAGGTTGATTCATTTTGTTTATAGCCTGTAGTGTCTTCTTCACTTTATGTTGTTCACTTAGTAATATTTTGTGTTAGTATGTTTACTGCTTTACTTCTCTTGCCCTTTTGATCATTCTTTATTGCTTTATTTATTACCAAAAAAAAAAAAAAAACTTTTTGCAAATGTATTTAAAAAAAAAAAAAAAAACGTTTTTGTGGGTCTTTCGGAAACAGTCTCTCTTCTAGGCGACTAGTTAGGGGTAAGACTGCGTACATCTGGACCTCCCCAGACCCCGCCCTAGGCGGGATACTTACTGGGTGGTTGTTCTTGTGCCTTTATTACTATTATATCACTTTCCTCCTTGACTAATATCTTTTATGGAAAACAACTATAGGATGTAATTACCATTGAATTTTGGTGTATACAATGGTTAACATTGTGTGAGTCACTAACTGGGAGCTTTTAAGCAATCTCTCATGATTGACCCCCTTCTCTTTTACTGATTTAACTTGTTCTTTTGTGGAGTTATCTATCTACCTAGTTCAAAATGCATGTTTTTTCCTTCTCGCCCTCCAATGTCTTTCTTTAATTGGTGAATGGAATTTGCCTTTTTGTAAGGGCAATGGATTCACCATAACATTGATAATAAAGTAGATCAATACTTCTGTATCTCCTTTTCTTTGTCCCAGTTAATCCATAATTTTGAAGGCTAATGCTCCATAATAATTTGTTTGGATTTTTATTCTTAGGAGGAGATGCAACGGTATGTGACAAAGATAGTAAATTTAATGCGAGAGGAAAATCTCTTCTCTTGGCAAGGAGGACCAATAATATTGTTGCAGGTTGAGTGCTGTTTTTGAGTTTTCTTGTCCTTTTTTTAGTTCTCTATTCTTAATCTTGTCTTTGATACTCAAATATACCTTGAATCAAAAACTAAAGTAAATGAGTTTATTATATGTGATTTGGATTGGATTTTTTTGGTTGAAATGGTGAACGATGGCTAATACATTTGATGTGATCTAAACCCTTTGCACATGTTTTTCTTCTTCATACTTCCATTTCTTAGGGAAAGAAAAAAAATTAAGGATTTCATTTGTGATTTTAACACTTTATCAGATTGAGAATGAATATGGAGATGTTGAAGGTTCATATGGCCAAAAAGGACGGGACTATGTTAAGTGGGCTGCTAACATGGCTGTGGGGCTAGGTGCTGGTGTCCCCTGGGTCATGTGCAAACAATCTGATGCTCCTGAGTTCATTGTAAGTCTGTTTGCCTCTCCGCATAATCTGCGTGGATTGTGTGATAGTAACTAGTACAGTTTGGTAAGACTTTGTAAAATGATCAGTTCTGTTTGGTAAACATCAAATGCATTTATGACAGGTGTTGCCCAGAAATCATACGTTTCATCCAGTTCTACTATCTATTGATCATGGTTTATTTTTCCACAGATTAATACCTGCAATGGGTACTATTGTGATGGTTTTAAGCCAAATTCAAACAAGAAGCCTATCTTTTGGACCGAAGACTGGGATGGATGGTATGATGTTTTAAGATTTCATGATTTGAGTTACTTTGTTCTTCACTAGCAACTCATACTTAAACTTGGTGAGAATCTATAGATAAGAACAAGTAAATGAGAGTTCCTTTATTTTCCTGTTGTTATGACTAGAGAACATGATTATCATCCATCTTAGGAGAACTACATGTCCTCCATTCCCTTGCATTGGCATTGAGGGAATCCGAAGTATAAGTACGCCATTTGACCAAGCAGTTCTTCCTAGGCACACCATAACCACATAGGACTAAATTTTAGTACTTGAGTGCTTAATTGCGTTGTTTGATGCTGTAGGCATCATAAGATGGTCCCCTGTTTCTTTCCTAGAGCAAAGGCCACATGTTGATATGTTCATATCTGTAAAGACTAACCACTCTTGATGTGGCTATATCAACATCCTTTAGCCCATGCTTGTCAAGCATTGTGGATGTTTTCATGCAATCAAATACAATTTGGCTCAAAGGCCAACAGAAAACCAAGTATGCCTTAACCCGCTAAGCGGGATCGGCTAAATGGTGTTTTTGGCATTGGAATAGAGTTTGAAATCCATTTGAGAAAGCATGTACTAGCTGACCTCATAACTGCCCTAGTAAATCCCGCTTCGTCACTAAATACTACTAGAAAGAAAATAGAGGGATATCAGGTACTTGACAGCCATATAACGCATGCTTATTTTCTCATTCAACTTTTTGTAGGTATACTACTTGGGGTGGAAGATTACCTCACAGACCTGTTGAAGACCTTGCATTTGCAGTTGCTCGCTTTTTTCAACATGGCGGAAGCTTACAAAATTACTATATGGTAAGTTCCTAATGCAGCTGAGTAAGCTGGTTTAGCAATGGTGATAGTTTTGATAGGTAGACTTCTAGATTGAAACCGTTCCGCCTTTGTAAATACAGTGCCAAATGAATCAGGGAACCTCCCAACCTCTCATCACAGCTCGAGCTATGTACATTACTGATTATGAGAAAACATATCACATTTTCCTTTGCAATTGTGATGGTGAAATGCATTTGTGTGAGCCATTGTTGGTATTAGGAGCTTATATGATGCCTTTGTAAATAGTGCCAAATAAATCAGGGAACCTCCTAACCTCTCTTCGCAGCTCGAGCTATGTACATTACTGATTATCAGAAAACATATCACATTTTCCTTTGCAATTGTGATAGTGAAATGCATTTGTGTGAGCCATTGTTGGTATTAGGAGCTTATACGATGTTTGCTTCTTCACTTAAAGACTACTAGTAGTGTGAAGCAATCTAATACTTAGCTATGGTGGGCATCAGTTATGTATATTGGATCTTCCAAAGAGCTGGTAGCTGTTACCTTATCATAATATCATCTTACTTAATGAATAAGGACGAACAATTATATTATAGTAGGTTAAAAGTCTTAACACCTTAGGGAGGACGGAAAGGGCTTATCCTTCAAAAAGTATACTTGCTATGGTCAGCCCTCAGTATCCAGGTGGTGTGTATCAAGGATTTTTTTTTCTTGCTTGAGGCGTAGCCATGAGCTTCATGTCTTCTTGCAATCAGATATTCAAATTCCTCTATCTCTACTTTGTGTTTTCAGTATTTTGGTGGAACAAATTTTGGGAGGACATCTGGAGGTCCATTCTATATTACAAGTTATGATTATGATGCCCCGATTGATGAATATGGTAGGTAAACTTTTTGGCTTCTGTGCTGAAAGTCTTGTATGAATAGGCCTATCTTTAAGCCTATGTTCAGCTTGCATGGCTGTTGTGGTGCTTTAAAATTTTAATCTGTGTTGCTATAGGTCTTTTGAGCCAGCCTAAGTGGGGTCATTTGAAGGATCTCCATGCTGCAATCAAGCTTTGTGAACCTGCTTTAGTTGCAGTTGAGTCACCTCAATATGTCAAGCTGGGACCAAAGCAGGAGGTTTGTGCTATAGTTTGGCCATTTATCATTTTAAAGTATTAATTGTCAGAATTCAGGTTAATCTACTTCAAGAATGGGGCTAGCGACGACTTGATAGTTCATGCTGTGATAAAGTTCATGTCAATGACAATTAAATGTTGGAGGTCTTTGATGTTAGTTGTCAAAGTATGTGGAATTTGATAGTATGAGGCTATGAGCCTTCGGAGGGGAATTCAGCTATGTTTATCTTACCCTCATTTTAGTGTTAATCCCTCTTACAGAACTTGATATTTGGACTAAGAATAAAGAGTGGCCCAATTGTACTTCCCATCTTTTTAATTTGAAAGCTGGGAGGATATTAAGATATTTGACCAGGTAGTGCCTGCACTAGACTTCTAAAGTTTCCTTTGCATAAAGAGGAATTTTGTTATGGAACTGTGTTTGCATTGGATAGACTTAGAGCCGTCATTAGAGATTTAAAGGTCAAGCGAAAACATCTATGAAACGATCAAAGAGCAGCTCAGTAATGATGTCTGGTCTGACACAACATGGTGTGCCTCAATCTTGTTATGTGCAGCATTCTAAGATGCCTATAACTGCATTTTACCTTTGAATTCATTGCTACTTTTTGTTGGCTCAGGCTCATGTTTACCGCAAAAAAGGAAATGACATAAGGTCAAGGTTAAACGAAAGTAGGTGCTCAGCATTTCTTGCAAATATTGATGAACATGATGCAGCTTCGGTGAACTTCCAGGGTCACATGTATACCTTGCCTCCATGGTCTGTCAGTATACTACCAGACTGCCAGAATGTGGCTTACAACACTGCGAAGGTTTGCTTCTGTTAAGCATTTGCTTAATCAATCACTCATCTACTTGCCTGCATCTCTCTATTGAACTGACATCGCACATATGATTCCTTTTATTGCTGGCGTGACATAGGGATTTTTCTGGCAGCCCCTAAATCACTCCATATGCCCCTCCTCCCATCTTTGCATCCATGATGAAGTAGTGGGTATTTAGCTTGGGGGGTGGGGTTGCCATATTGGTCCTCTTTTAAATTTTATGAAAATGTTTTGAAAGTGACAGTTTAGTTTACCTTCTGGTACAATTAGACCCTCTAGTTCATGCAGTATAATGAACTGATAAAGCACCTCTACATTGAGGTTGGTTGTCAAAGTTGATAGTCTTTTGTTAATTGCGATAACTATGTCTAGTTGTCTACAGAATTGGTGTGCTAATTATATAGTTTGTGTTCAGGTTTGATTTACCTTGGGGAGAGATAAGGAGAAGACATTATTGTGGCATAATGCTATTTATGTGATTTCGTGGTAGTTATGGTTAGAGAGTAATGTGAGAATTTTTTACAGGGATGCTTTGTATAGGGTGACTTATTTAGCTACTTTATGGGCCAAGGCAGGTGGGGCCTGCAGGAGCTATTTAATTTCTCATGTCCTAAGAAACTGGGCTATATTGTAAATCTATCTTCTTTGGGAGGACCGCTTGTCCTCTCTTACGTAATTAATACAGTTTTCTTTGATATAATTCTTTTTTATAGTTTGTCTTTTCCACTGTGCACTGTGTTGGGATCATGATCTAAATGCAACAAGAAACTTGCACTTTAACTAGTTTGATTCAACTGATTCATATTATAAAGGCTAGGGAATTAGCTTAAAGGTTTCCTCTGATTTCCTTAAAGTGTATCTAGCCGGACCCTTGATCTGTAAGAAACCAGCTTTTTGTTTTTCCCATTTTTGGTGGTTAGCATATTTTTGCATATGCGTACTGAATACAGATATTAATAATGTAATTCAGGCTAAACCTACTGAATCTTATAATTAGAATATAATTTGCATATATGGCGTCTATATCTCTCTCCTCTTGGTGCAGGTTGGGTCTCAGACATCAATCAAAGAGCAAGATTCTAATCAACCTCATCCTTCAAACACATCATTACTACAGATGCTATATCATCAGGATGCGGCATCATCTATTTCAAAATCCTGGATGACAATAGATGAGCCTGTTGGAGTATGGAGTGATAAGAATTTCACTGTCCAAAGCATTTTGGAACACCTAAATGTGACAAAGGACTCCTCTGATTATCTTTGGTACTTTACCAGGTATAAATACACCAGTCTTTCTGCCGCCATTATAAATTGAAGCACTTGTAACAATCATCATGGTTTCTTCAACATCATACCTCAGTGATATTTGGAAATGGGTCTATTGACTCTGCATGTCTTTGGAACAACTTTCTCAAAAAAACCTTCCTATATCTGCTCTCCCCTCCTAATCCCACTAATCTCTATTCAGTCACTCTTCCCAGAGAACCAGTGCCCTATTCTAACTGTATATATCATATTCAATGCACTGCTTGCATTTATCTGTAATAGATTCTATTTCTGTCTTATGTGCTTAGTTGCTTACGTACAAGTTATTTTTCAAGCTACAATCTTCTTAAACTGCAACTGAGCCGTGAAAGTTATATAACTTGCCATCTAGAAATTTGCTAGCATTGTTCTCTTCTGTTTTTGCTGCCCTCTCTCGTCTCGTTTTTTTCCATTAGGTTTAAAATACAATATAAACGTCAATATGCATGGCATTTTGGCCCTTCTTCGGACTTCTTTTTTGTAATGTTGCTTGTATTAGATTTCTTTGGTGAATTCCTGATTACCACTGAATGTGTAAATGCAATGTAGAATATACATCTCGGGTGATGATGTTCTGTTATGGAAGAAAAACGGAGTCAGTCCAGCACTTACAATTGAAAGCATGCGTGATGTGGTTCACATATTTGTTAATGGCCGGCTTGCAGGTATTTCTTTCCTTGTTGCATGAGCATTGCATCCATTCTGGATTATGTGATGGTCCTCACATGTGATCTGCAACTCTACATCTCATGTTCTTTTGTTGCTTTGGAGGTATGAAAACTTTAGAGCTGTGAAAATAGTCTATTCAGTTCCATTTGATGCCAAAACCAAATGGATTTAGGGGGCAGTTATTTGATCAATCAACAACCGAAAACAGCAAACTGGACCTGTGCTGGTGGGGTCTAGGGCATCTGCTCTATTAAATATGGTTATTGTCATTCTCTACAGTTTAAGAGTTTCATGGTGAAGCACTAAGATGCTTAGTTTTCTGCAAAATTCTTGATTTCAGCTAGGAAACTGCTGTATGTAAGGGTTGCATGTTTACCTCTTGCATCTCGTAAGTGGAAACATGATCACGTCTCCATAGAAGGGTATTTAGCACATGTAGAGTACAATATTACTTCTTGTATGACATTCTGAATATACATTCTAGATTGATGTGATCAAAATCCCCCACTTTATAGGGGTTTCCCCCCTTAAAACATATGTCAGTCAGACTTTCAAGTCTAAGGGTTTGTTATTGAATGAAATGCTGGACTCACTGGTTCTGCTCAGTGTCACATGATTCGCTCAACGCCTCAACCCCCCTGCAAATTGCGTTCCACCGCGTACCGAAAACACAATTCGCTGAACCCCTCCCTAATGCACTGCACAACTTAAGCAGCAAATTACTTTCCAGTACCTGTTCCACGTACCAAAACGTACCACGTATTATCTGACACTGGTTCGGCTAGCAAGCTCATGAGCAATCACTGCAATTGTGTATTGTTAGCCTAGGTATTATGAGAGAGTCCATCAGTGAAAGAACGCAAAGTTATAGGGGTGAAAAGGGGTTGCTTGCTTGTTAAAATATGTTTTTATTCTTCACTTAAATTTCTTCTGTCCATAAGGTTATCGAGACTCTTGAGTAATCTAGTAAAGCCTGTATGTCATCTTATAATGGTAAAATAGAAGTTTCAGTTTCAATGCAAGAATTATTTTATTGTTGATGCTTTGATACGCAGTACTTGAAGAATGACCTGCCTAACACGTTTGAAAATGATGTATTTGGAACTGAAGGTAGTGGAGTTGGACGTTGGGTACGAGTGGTGCAGCCTATTCAGTTGGTGGAAGGGTACAATGATTTGGCATTGTTGTCTCTGACAGTGGGTCTGCAGGTATGCTGCATTTAGATTAATTTTCACAAGGTTGCTAATATATTTCCTCTTCTTGAGTACCCACACTTGAGGTCGATGAATTCGTGCACCTTCCTTACCTCATGTTTAATATTCTCGTGTTTTTCTTTCTTTTCTTCTTTCTGTTGGAGGGATGGCAAGGGTTGGAGGAGGATTGCCCTATAATGAGAGATGATTGTTTTGTATTTGATTCCCCCCTCCGCTGTCCCCTTCAAGTCAATGGACTTTTCTGATATTTGGTATCAAAAGGTGTTCCACTACAATAAGATGGGAATGTTTAGATCTTGGCTCTTGCTATACTTTTTAATTGGACAACCCTGAGGGGGTAGCTCAGTTGGTAAGACCTCTGAGATCTATTCCAGAGGTCCCAAGTTCGAGTCCTCTACTCCTCTCAGTCTCAGGGCCACTGGAGGTTTTCCTGGTCGTGAACTTCAGGGCCCATGGGATTCGTCAAGCAAAGCTTGGACACCCATATTATCTAAAGAAAAAAAAAAAAACTTTTTGATTGGTCAAGTTGAGTCCTACACCTTCCAGGATTTATTAGCATTGTTGTGG
Organism: Tetragonia tetragonoides; assembly: GCA_038025085.1. Taxonomy (NCBI): domain Eukaryota; kingdom Viridiplantae; phylum Streptophyta; class Magnoliopsida; order Caryophyllales; family Aizoaceae; genus Tetragonia; species Tetragonia tetragonoides. Next base: position 40,174,873 of record CM076152.1, read on the forward strand.
AGGAAAAGCCTTTATGTGGAATAGCTTTTCTATATTGCTTTCTTTTCCTTCTCTTTTGCAATGTTCCTGGAGAGTGTTTTGTACTGAGTTTGCTATTGTAGCTCTGCTGGTTACTTAAATGGACTATATCATACATACTGGTTTTGTGGTGCAGAATTATGGTGCCTTCTTGGAGAGAGATGGAGGTGGGTTCAGGGGTCAAATCAAGCTTACTGGACTAAGTAACGGGAACATGGATCTATCAGAATCATCCTGGACCCACCAGGCACATTTCTAATTTTCTTCTTGATATGTTGGACAGAATATTGGCTTTTCTACTCCTGCCTATGTGTATTGATTTCTTTTGATTTTCTAGAGATTTATAGTTACAATGCATGTGTCAGAATATGTGGCTGAATGCAAACCAATTTCGATTTTTTCTGGTACATATTTGCCTGTTATCAGTGACTAACAACACAAAAGCTTACTGGAATGATCTATGGGTAGAAAGTAGCAGTTTCAGAAATATACTCGAGTGTCATATCTTGTTTGTCATTTTTCTGGGTCATTGGCAATGAGGATCCTATATAGTTAGGTTGAGGCTATAAATTTCGGGTGCATTCAGAGAAGGTAAAGTTTTCCTAGTTCTATCATCAAGTATTATGTATTCTTGTAAGCTTTGACAAAATACAGCATAGCCCTTTTTTTGGCATGATGTCCCTTCTTTACCTGTTTTAGGAACTTCTAAAAGCAATATTAGAGTAACTGCTCATTGACTTGTAAAATTCAGCTTTTAGTATAAATATAATACTTGATGTCTTGACACTCTACTATATTGTGTCTACTGTTTACTATCTTGCTGTTAGTAACTTTTGGGTATAGGGTTGAAAATCAAAATAAGGCGGTGGAAAATGTTCTGTCTGTATGGCTTTAGTGCAATGCTAAAGACGTTAATTCAGGATTCTGAGGACAATGGTATCTCTTGCTTCCCTTTGAATGTCGTTGGTGTTCCTCGAGGGTTATCTATGGTTACCTTTTCTGGGAATCCGATCGCAGATGTGTCAGTGTCAGTGTCAGTGTCTGGGAATCCTCTGTTTGGGACTCTTTCCTGATAAATTACAGCCTTCTTTTTGATAATTCATGATAAGGTAGATCCATCCTCTCTGTAGGTCGGCCTTAAAGGCGAAGTCCAGGAAATATACACTACAGATGGAAGTGAAAATGCAACATGGGTTAATTTGACGATGGATGCCACTCAATCTCCTTTAAGGTGGTACAAGGTAATTGTGTAATACTTGACAATAGTCATATTGTGATTTTATTTTATTTTAAATTAGTCATTGTGAATTTTGATCTTAACGATTACATTATTCACGATCTTGGTACATGAGAATTGAATTAGAATACTAGAAGACGCGTTGTTGTAAAGTCATCATTATCATCAAACTTCTGCAACAATTTAGGGCCATTTGGTACAGCCAAGTCCTCAAGTAAGGGGATAAAGTACCATTTACATTATGTTACTGTTACTTGGGGGTAAACAGATTCCTCGCTGATATCATATTGTGACACCCCGGAACTGCTAATTAATTATAATGGAGAAAAAATGAATAAAAGACATAGAAACAGAAATAAAATTTACGCATGTGTTTGACCTAAAACTCTGGTGCCACTGCCGTGCTCATTTGAGATAAATGCAAGGCTAATTACAACTAACATAAAATATGAGTCATTCAATATACTTTTAACGATCTATAATTTTAGATTAGACTTTATACTAAATGAAGCAGCTACACATGCTGGACAACATAACCACTGAAGTAAAATTGTTCATTAACAAAGTCCTGAGATGAAAGTAAGCGATCTAAAGATGAACAAGAAGACTTTTACGTTCTTCCTCATTTTTCTTTAATCAATCACCTGTGAAAGAGATAAAAGGGAAAAGCAAATAAAACAATGAATATCAGCAAAATCTGACTGTCTACTCTACCTACCTTGTATAAATAGTGTGAAACCCTTCTTACCTTTCAAGAAGATTCATAAAAATTTATTTACATGTCGCTATAATTCAAATAAATCACGTAGTCCTTACATTTTTAACACCCAAGAATCTTCTTAATTTATTTTTCAACTGATGTTCATGTCCCTGTCTTGGCTCGGCTTGCTCATCTGCACCACGCCACCACGGTCACCGGAATGTCGCTCATCTCTCCTTCGCCCATCTTCTCTACGCTTACCGACAAAATCATCCTTTGATCTAACCATTGTTGGGTGAAATGAACTGATGAAGTCAGCCCATAGCCCCATACCATAGTTGACCAATTCACAACCCAAGTGACTTCCAAATCTAACCATCGGCTACCATCTAGAGCTCTATTTAAAACATCAACAAGTGGATCTGGTCATGATGCTAATTGCTAACTAACTACTGCTGATAGGTAGGTGGGACTTCGGAGTGCATGGAAGGAGGGACACGGTTGCCGGAGAGGATTTTTTTTTTGTGGGGCAGGGGGGTGCGAGGGGGAGTGAACTCATGAAGTGATTCCGTGCACCAAATAGCAGTGGAATTCTATACTTTAGCACACCTGTTTTTGGTTCCTTTCTGTTTCCAAATAGGACGTCTGCACTAAAGGCCCCTTATTGGTTGAACTTTAAACCTCTTGCTGATTCACTTGTTTCTGCACTCACTAATCCTCCCAGCAGCAGTCAGTACTTAGGGGAGAATGGTTTTACCATTTGAATGTGCATTCATTTGTCATGGTTTGGGAGATTGTTCTTCATTATCTATGTGAAGTCCATTAATCAGGAATGCTATATCTTGGCAATAAACTTGAGATATCTACAATTGAATTATATTTCACAGAAGAGTGAAAGGTACTAAAAAAAGTGAGTTGGAAAGTTTTTGCACTGTTGTTTTCAATCTTTTTCTTTTGGAATAACATCTATTTTAGGGATAAGGACAGGGAGGTTGAGTCTACATCTTGCTTGATGATCAATATGCTGTGCAAAAGGTTCTCAAGATCTGAAGGAATTTAAAGTCAGCCACCATGTATAGACCGCAGCAAGTCAATAAGTATGAATGAATCCGTCAACAAGTCCCTGATGATGAAGGCGTTTGAGTCGAGTCTGGCATTGGATAGGGTCAATACTAATGATTTAAGGCTGTGCAGTACATCGGAGGTGCCTTTGGTGCCTGACATGTGTTGGCTTTGCTGGTCTAATAGCGAGACTTCTGCACATCTTTTTCTTTGGTGTGATGTGGCCCATAGCCTTTGGTGTAGGTCGATTCCTGGGTTATCCTTCCAGTGTTGAGGCGTTCTTACATATGCGATTTCCGGGTTTTGGGGTGGGAAGGAGTCAAGGAGAGGAAATTGCTGTGGCGAAATGTTTTCTTTTTTTTTTTGGCGATTTTGTGGTGTATCTGGTTGGAGAGGAATGCACGCATGTTCAGTAGGATGTAAGACTGTAAGTTCATCCTGCAATGCATTCGGAGAAGACCACCTACCTAGCTTCTCTTTGGGTTAGGGCTGCGGGGTTTTCTGGGGTTATAGTATTACCGATATCCAAATGAATCGGGGCAACATGTGAATGTTTTGTGTAGAGGATACCTTAACCTCTCTCCTGTTGTAAATTTGATATCATATTAATATACTTTCTTCATCTAAAGTATGAATGAGTCCGTATATTGTATGTTATAACTTGTGTATCATGAAAATGGTGACAATAAGCCCTATTTGCACGCTCGGAGGACATTGAGGAAATAATTTTACATTGTCAACCTTTTTCTAAGCAAAACACTCCAACCAAACTATAACCAATGTTATAATGAAGATTATTGTTGCTGATTGTTTATTCTTGATATGAGGCAGGCTTATTTTGATGCTCCTGATGGTCTGGAACCAGTTGCTCTTGATTTAAGAAGTATGGGTAAAGGACAGGCTTGGGTTAATGGCCATCATATAGGAAGATATTGGACTTTTCCCTCTCCACAAGATGGATGTCAACAGACCTGTGATTATCGTGGAAAATATGGTTCAAGCAAGTGCACAACCAATTGTGGAAAACCGACTCAAGTGAGGTATGCAGCGTGCTCTTTCCGTATATGAAAATTAATTGTACTTTGCTAGCTGTCAATGCCTCCATGTTCTCTGTTTTTTCGGGTGTGCTCCTTTTTATGGCCCGGAGTGGGGTTGGAGGAAGGGGAGGTTCTAGCTATGAGAGTCTTCTAGTTAATTTCTCATAGTAGTATTTGTGAACTATTAAGCACCTGAATCATTTGGAAATCAGGTATATTTGAAGTGGAGAGAAGTCCATTTATACTGGTAGCGAATATATTGATAGTTTGGTGGGCCTTGGAAGGTCGGCCAGAACAAAAGTATGGTGATATGCTTTTAAATCAACCTTTAGGGTTTCTACTTCAAATATGAAGGAAGTCTACAGCTGCATGTTTATCTTGCAGATTTGTCCAGCTAAATTAGACAGAAAGTTTGCAAAGTCACACCTTTAACTTTGGAGGAGAGGAATCGGCATCTTTACAGTTTACGGAATATTTGAATTGAAAAAGTTCCAATCAACTGAGCAGATGGAACTTATTGATAAATAATTTCATCAACTCTATTGCTAAAGGTTGACTTTGTGAACCTATGTTAAAGTGAAATAGAGAATTAAAATGTGTGGATATGTGTTAAAACTTTAGCTTTCTCATTTCTAGGGTCCTAAATCAGGTGAAAATCTATCGCGGATTAGGACATGCAGAAGGAATAGACATTGGTAAACACCAGTTTCCAAATACCATTTGTGGGTACAGCTCTATTGATGTGGGTGGCTGATAGAACATACATGTATATGCCTGGCTGTTTTATAGATGCCAAATTCTCTGTAACAAATAGTGCTTGTGCTAAAGTGACCTATAACATCCGGAAATTGAACTATGTGTTACATGTTTGTTCTAGGCGTTTCACCCTTTACATTCATTTATGTGAAAAACCTCTTCATGATGGTTTTTTCTTTTTATAAAATCAATTTGTAGGTACCATGTTCCGCATTCATGGCTTCAGGCATCAGATAACGTACTGGTCCTCTTTGAGGAGACAGGGGGAAACCCGTTTGAGATCTCATTGACATCACATTCTACGCGAACTGTTTGTGCTCAAATATCAGAATCCCACTATCCACCACTTTCTAAATGGTTCACTGATGGTTTAGCGGACAGGAAGATCTTGATCAATGACACCACACCAGAAATGCATTTGCATTGTGAACAAGGACATTCTATTTCTCTAGTATTTGCCAGCTATGGGACACCAGAGGGTAGCTGCCAAAGGTTCTCTAGAGGCAGCTGTCACTCGGCAAAGTCTTTGGATGTGGTTTATGGGGTAAGTGGGGTGGGTTAACAATGTCCTCCCCCAGTTGTTTATTTTTAATGGAGCTGCGAAAGTCATTCTAGACAGTTTTTCAGCTTTGGGTTAATATGAATCATCAAAATAAGTCCCACTTTTGCTGCTCAACTGTTGCAAAGTACAACAGCGTAGATTACGATGTGCTAATTACTTTGTGCATTTGATCTTCTCCACAGCTTTGCCAAGGAAGACAAGCCTGCAAGATTGGAGTTTCAAACATCTTATTTGGTGATCCATGTAGAGGCCGTATTAAAACACTCGCTGTTGAGGTGAAATGCATATCATCACGGATGACTAAATCCTCGTCTATCTAACAATCTGTTGGTTGGACATTTGTATATATTACAACAATGGTGCTGTATCAGAGTGTTTCGTACATAATCTTTGCATAATTGGATATATGCTGTGTTAAATAGACAGCTCTTTTTTTTTTGACAAATAATCGAACACTATAGTTTTGTCTGCTACATTAAATAGGCAGTTATGTGAAAACAATATAGATGAACATAAAGGCATGAGAAACATGAGGTTTTTCCTATGAAGATAGTTGATTTCCAGTTTCCCATCTAGGATCACCACGTCCACTAGAAGCCAGTCTGAAAGTTGGGAAGCTCCCATCACCATTTGGAAAGCGTATGCACAGAAATTAAACAAATGATACATCCAAAAGAATAACATCGTTTTACCAGTAAAGCTAGTAGCCGCCTTTCTATTCCATTTATTATAACTCTCTACTCCAAGTGTCATTGGGGTGAGGATAAGGTTAAAAACAACACTTTCAACGAAATAAAGCATAAGATAAGACATATGCAATATTTATTTACTTGGAAAGGTGTTTTTAACCTTAGCATTGTCTTCACCCTGGAATTTACATAGCGGGCGCGAGTTCAAATTTGAAACCCCTTTACATAAGGGGCGGCTCAGTGAATCTACTGTTGTGATTATCATTGCTCTACTTTTTATCAGAAATGACAGAATACCATCAAATTAATGAAATGTTCAATATGCAGATGAAAGTGTGAGTATACATAAATCATTAGAGTAAGCTAGTATCATACTTGGATGGATTTAGAATAATTTCCATCTGGCCGCTCAGAATTGAATACAATTGTGCAAAACTGTGAGCAAATAAGTGATGGCACACACCACATTTGAACTGATGCAGTAGGAGATAAAAGTATACCCGCTCCAATGGCTATTAAGACTATCACATTTACTTGAATTTCACAAGAAAAGAATTAACTACAAGAGAATTTAACCCTAAACAACCACAACTCACCCTGAGCTGCATCAGTTACTATATTTGCACGATTTTTTAATTATTTATAAACAATATGCATCACTTTCCACCCCAAGGAAAACAGCAGCAACCCTGCAAGATATAGAGAGAAGGGAATAAGCGCATATTGACTGCACGTACATTTGTCTATTCTAGTTCATCTCTGTCTACATTGAGCTATCACAAGGAATTTAAGCAGGAAAACTCCACGTACCTTGGGATTGTTACCTCCATAGTACTTATTCAAACGTTGATCATCAGTTGTTGTACCTGGTGCATTCCCTCCACTGCCATGCCTCTCCTCTTTCACTCTGTTGAAAATACGAGTGAACCCATCAGCTGATGCTGGGTCACTCTCGTCCCATTCCCCAAACTTTGGAACAGAAGCACCTTGGTCAGGCTGCAATATTCCAAATACAATTACAATCCTCAACACTTTACAGAGAAATTTATCCATATGACTTTGCAAGGTATTTTATATGAAACTTGTGGATATCATAGGAATATAGCTAACACTATTTGCAGGTAAGCATTCAGACCTCAATTTCATTTCGTTAAAAGATAAACCGAGCAAAGAAGACAGATCCCAAGACAACCAGACAAACTAAATATGAAGCAGAACAATATTATTGTGAAGAGAGGAGCTTTATGCAAAGATATGCAAACATACCGTATAAGGTTTGGAGATGTGAATAGGGGAAAACAAACAACAATTGAACAGTATGCACATTATTAAAGCAGTTCAGGCCAGAAGCATAACCAATAAAATGTGCATTAGTTTTTGGCCAACACCACAGCACCCAATCATGAAAGAGCTTAGATGGCAGAAAGTCTTGAGAGCTTCTTTGCATTTATACTCTTCAATTTCTACTTTCTAGATAGTCATGAATTCTGTCCTTCAGCAAATTTTTAGCATTCACTTAAGACAAAATTTGGAGGAACTTATTACAGTTTCAGTGCCTCGAGGAACAGATCTCAGCCGGGATCTTCCAGGAGTAGAGGGAGCCAAGCCATGAGTTCCTTCAGATGAGCCCTTTCTTTCCCGTGAAGGAGAAGACACTGCAGTACTTCCATTGACGCCAATCTTTTCCTGGTAAAGTGGATGCAACGGGGAGTGACCAGCACTTCGAACACCAACTCCATTTTTGCCTTGCAGCCCTTCTGAGTATGTCACTGCTTAACCCAGCAGATCGTAGAGGAGTTGAGTTCTCAGAACCTCTACGCCCTCCATCATATGGCCTCCGTAATTCGCCATCCTCTTGGCTTATCTTGCGTTCATGTTTTGTTCTTGTAGCCTCTGCTATTCTTAGTGCCTCCTGCTTGGAGATCAAATTAGGATTATCAAATGAGTTATTTATATTCGACTTTTCAGTGGATGAAACCCTTCTTGCATTTTCAAAATATGTTGTGTAACAGACATTTTCTTCACTCTCCCAATTTCCAAACTTCGGCAGATTCGAGCGCTGCCACGAGATGATATCCAACTATGAGAAAGTGATGCTCAATTTTTCTTTTTGAAGCTTCATAATAAGTTTAGAACAAATCCAATATGACACAACAAGCCATGCACACTTCTCAGAAAGAACTCCCACACAATGCTTCAGTTGCACAAGGATTTGTGACTATCAGTGTGTAAGTCCATTGGAGGCAAAGACATGCAACTAATCTCTCTTCTCTTCCTCTTTTCCATGTGTATATTTGCATGTTAACAGCAAGAACCAGCAACTCAAAACATATGTACAATTCCGGGTTGAGTGCGAGCCGTCAACGACTCAGCCATAATCCTCATCCACCCATCTTTTTATTGACACTTGACAAAATATACACATGAAAACGTACATCTAGCTTCCACTGAAGTGGCTCTTAAGGCATACAACTCATTCCCAAAATGAAAAAGGCTACAAAGAGAAGATATTAATTCGAAGTTCCAACTTTCAAACATTAATATTTCTGTGGAATGTTATACAGAGCCACTAATACATCCAACGTCTTACCTTTTTTTAGGGTAAGGGACGACGAAATATGAATGTGTCCCTTTTTGGTGTGGACTATTTAGGCCAAATCACCCACAATCCAGCTATTAGACTTTACTCACACTTCCAATTCCCAACATCCAAGAATTACATAGGACCAAACATCAAAAGCAAGTTAGCTAATAGCACCCACCATCAATGCTTGATTCATTGCATAACAAAAGCCCAATGGTAAAACCAATTTAGTTCCACCTATCTCAGGTCACTTAACATCTGTAGGAAAATATAGGAAGTTATAATTTGTGATTCTCCTAATATTTAGTTTTAGGAAGCTTTCCTATAATTTGTGATTCTCTGTATATTTAGTTTTAGGAAGTTTTCCTCTTCTTATTATTTGCCCTTATTATAGGCTGATTATGGGCTTGATACTCGCCTAATTTAGGCTCCAGTTTGTGTATATATTTGAGGTATTCCCTCACCTAATAGTATAGAAAACCATTAAACACAAAACTCTGTCTTCAAGCTTTTCATGGTATCAGAGCCGTAAGGATATTTCCGGGACTGGAAACAAAATATTCTAAGGCTCTATCATCTACCACTCTTACCTGAAATGGCCGACGCGAACAACCCTGCAAGCGACTCAACCCAACAATTAGTCTCGATGGAGCAACTGTTACAACTGCTCCAACAAGTGGGCAGGCCCTCAAATCCTCCAAATGAGTCCTCCAACCATGGAGTCACGATTGCAGAGAAGTTAAATCACCAAAACTACACAAAATGGTCCCGCCTCATGCACTTAGCAATTAATGGGAGGGGCCGACTCAACCATATCAGTGCCGACCCTCCACCAACGACCGACCCAGACTACCCAAAGTGGGTACAGCGAGACTCTTCGGTAATCTCATGGATCATCGACAATATTGATCCGGACTTGGTAAACCAATTTCTTGACTATCCAAACGCTAAGGAACTATGGAAGGGTATTGAAACCCTCTACAGCAGTGGGAGGGATGAACTCCAGATCTTTGATCTCACTACCAAAGCCAACACACTAACCCAGGGAAATGACTCCATTGAGGTCTTTTATGGGAAGATGATAGCAATCTGGAAGGAGATAGACCGGAGGACACCCAACCCCATGAAATGTGCCGAAGACATCTCAATTTACAACAAAATCATCCAAAGAAGCCGCCTATACCAATTCCTCGCCGGAGTTCATGACGGTTTTGATAAAGAAAGGAGGGATCTCTTGAACCAAGACCCTCTACCTACTGTTGAAACCGCCTATGCCACCATCAGAAGCGAGATTGCAAGAAGGGGAATTATGAAGGGGCAACCATCATCGGGAGAGACTCCCTCAGGCATAGGAAGCGGACTTGCGGTGAAAGGCCGATCAGGCAAGCCCTCATCTTGGCGAGAAACAGAAGATAAGACTAACCTGAGGTGCTCTCACTGTGGTGGTACAAAGCACACCAAAGAGGGTTGTTTCAAACTCATCGGGTACCCGGATTGGTGGCCCGACTCAAGGAAACGTGGACCCAAAGATCAAAGAACAACCAATGAAAGGAAGCCCCAAGCTTACCTCACCGCCGCCGGAGAAGGAGAAGAAAGAAGTGAGGTCGCCGGAGAAGCAAACCTCACCACCACTGGAGGTAAGTTGTACATGACCACCGGCATACAGCCCTTTGAAGGGATAGAGAAATTAACCGGGAAAATTGGAGGACATAACTCCATGGATGAAGCACTAGAACATTGGGAAAAGGAGCAAGGAGAGAGAAAGGCAAGGGGATTGGACACAGCAGCTCTTAAAGAAAAAGGGGGGCCTAGTCTTGTTAATACAAAAAATCCCACTCCACAAAAAACTCCACAAGAGAACCAAAAAAGTAAAACTACTCCTTATTTTCCCATACCCGAGAAAAATCACACCATTAATGGGGCCAGTTTTATATGCAAAAACAAAAACCCGGGGTGGATTTTTGATTGTGGAGCAACAGATACTATGACCTTTGACCCCCATGATCTTAATAAAATCAACCAGTCAAAAAAATCCCTTATTCAGACTGCTAATGGAGAGTGTGTTGAGGTGGTTGGAACCGGAGCTGTGGAGATTTCCCCCAAAATCCACTTGACAAATTGTCTTTTAATTCCCCACTTATCTCATAAGTTACTTTCTATTAGTCAACCTAAACTGCATTGTTCTAATGTTTGCTACTGGTTGTATTGTGCAGGATGCTCGGACCAGGGAGATTATTGGGCATGGTACTGAGCGAGATGGGTTGTACTACGTCGATGAAGTGGTCCAACAAGGTAGCGCAGCACTAGCTCATGGGTCCACCGATCAACAACTATGGGTATGGCATCGGCGTCTTGGACACCCCTCACTTGGGTACCTGAAAAAACTTTTCCCTTCTTTAGCTAAGTCTTTTGTGTCCTTAGATTGTGAGACTTGTGTACTGGCCAAAAGCCATAAACATTTTTATGCTCCTAGTTCTAGTCATACTAAAAAACCCTTTAGTTTGATTCACTCGGATGTATGGGGACCAGCCCCCGAATTTGAGATGCATGGTTTTTCGTACTTTATTTCCTTTATTGATGACTGTACCAGGATGAGTTGGGTATATTTTTTGAAAACTAAATCTGAAGTCTTTGATGTATTTGTCGCCTTTTATAAGATGGTTTGCACCCAATTCCAAACACAAATTCAAATCTTACGATCCGATAATGGGGGGGAGTATGTGAACTTGGACATGAAAAACTTCTTCTCCACAAATGGCCTTATTCATCAAAAAACTTGCCCTGACACCCCACAACAAAATGGTGTAGCCGAAAGGAAAAATCGAACCCTACTTGAAATAACCAGAGCCATAATCCTTGAATCCCATGTCCCTGCCCATTTTTGGCCCGAAGCCATTGCCACTGCCACCTACCTCACAAATCGCCTCCCCACAAAAAGCCTTAAACATAACACTCCTCTCGAGTGCTTACAGTCTTACATGACCATTCCCTCCACTAATACTCTTCTTCCCCGTGTATTTGGTTGTGTGGTCTTTGTTCACCTCCCCAAAAGAAACCGTCACAAACTTGAAGCTCGGGCCGTCAAATGTGTCTTTGTTGGGTATGGCATCGACCAAAAGGGGTATCGGTGTTTTGATCCTGTCCATAACAAGATGTATACAACCATGGACTATGAGTTTTTTGAAAACACCTATTATTACGCCAACCATCCTCGGTCTCAAGGGGAGAGTCCAGTTGACGATCTCAGTTGGCTGACGTACCCTATGGTGTTAGATCAGGACCCTCCTGAGCAAGTAGGCAATACCACCGCGACCGCTCCGGCTGTTGTACAACCTACCACAACACTCACTCCGCCAGCTCAAACCCTGTCTGATGAGCATCCACAAGAGGTAAGTATCAATTTAAATAATACTAACTCTCCAGATGTCCAAGAAACACAATTGCAGGGCCCAACTGTTGACACTTGTAACCCAGAACTCCAATCTGAGCTTAGTGAAAAAACTCCTGCTTTGAGGTACCAATTAACTCCACGAAGTACAAGGGGCATCCCTCCTAGGAGATATGATCCAGAATTTGAAGCACAGAGATCTAGGTACCCAGTGGAAGAACCAGACAGGGGGAGTCTATCACAAACAGCTCTAGCCTTCAATACCGTCTTATATACCTCTGAGATTCCTAAAACTGCTGAAGAGGCCCTAAAACATAAGAACTGGGAGAAAGCTATGCAAGAAGAATTGGATGCACTCCAGAAAAATAAAACTTGGGATAAATGTGTCCTGCCTAAGGGAAAAAAGGTGGTGGGGTGTAGATGGGTGTTCTCGATCAAGTACAAAGCTGACGGGAAAATTGAAAGATACAAGGCTCGGCTAGTAGCTAAGGGATACACTCAGACTTATGGGATCGATTACTCTGAGACATTCTCCCCGGTAGCAAAAATTGATACTATCAGAGTCCTGTTCTCTATTGCAGCAAACAAAGACTGGCCCCTCTATCAGTTCGACGTAAAAAATGCTTTCCTACACGGGGAAATAAAAGAAGAAGTCTACATGCAAGCTCCTCCTGGCTTCACTCACACCTTCAAATCCGGTGAAGGATGCAAACTCAACAAGGCATTGTATGGCCTAAAGCAGTCACCCAGGGCTTGGCTCGGAAAATTCACTATGGCGATGAACAGGTTTGGGTATCACCAGAGCAACTCAGACCACACCTTGTTCCTAAAAAGGAAACAAGGCCTCATCACATGCCTCATAATCTATGTAGACGATATGATTATCACAGGGGATGATATGGCAGAAATTGAAGACCTGAAAAGAAACTTGTTTCAAGAATTTGAAATGAAAGACTTAGGGAACCTTAAATACTTCCTTGGTATTGAGGTTCTAAGATCGAAGCAAGGAATTTTCATCTCCCAGAGGAAATACATACTTGATATGTTGGCAGAGGTAGGCCTGATTGACTGCAAACCAGCAGAAACTCCCATTATGACCAACCATGGGCTCAGAATCACTGAAGGGGCCAAAGCAGCAAATAGAGAGCAATACCAGAAAATGGTTGGAAAACTAATCTACCTATCACACACTAGGCCCGATATTGCATATGTCGTTGGAATAGTCAGCAGATTCATGCACATGCCCCAAATCCAGCACATGGATTCTTAAGAGTCTTGAGGTACCTCAAAGGTACTATTGGTAGAGGAATCCTGTTCAGGAAAAACAACCACGTTGATCTTCTGGCCTATACAGATGCAGATTGGGCAGGTGACAGGGATGGTAGGAAGTCCACCTCTGGATACTTTACCCTAGTTGGAGGTAACCTGGTCACATGGAAAAGCAAAAAACAGAAGGTAACTGCATTATCGAGTGCAAAGGCAAAATTCAGAGGAATAGCAAAAGGGGTTGCAGAGGTTCTATGGCTTAGAAAACTTCTTAACGAACTCGGTTTCCCTCAAAGAAGGCCCTGTGAACTCTTTTGTGATAATAAAGCTGCAATTAGCATCTCAGAGAATCCGGTTCAGCATGATCAAACCAAACATATTGAAGTGGATCGTCACTTCATCAAAGACAATCTTGAAGGAAAAGTTATAAGACTGCCCTATGTCCGGTCCGAAGATCAGTTAGTAGACATCTTGACCAAAGCCGTTGGCCCCATCCCGTTTGAGAGTGTCTTGTGCAAGTTGGGCATCGTCGATCCCACGACCCAACTTGAGGGGGAGTGTAGGAAAATATAGGAAGTTATAATTTGTGATTCTCCTAATATTTAGTTTTAGGAAGCTTTCCTATAATTTGTGATTCTCTGTATATTTAGTTTTAGGAAGTTTTCCTCTTCTTATTATTTGCCCTTATTATAGGCTGATTATGGGCTTGATACTCGCCTAATTTAGGCTCCAGTTTGTGTATATATTTGAGGTATTCCCTCACCTAATAGTATAGAAAACCATTAAACACAAAACTCTGTCTTCAAGCTTTTCAACATCAATTTAATAATTAAAAAAAGCATCACAATTAGAAAGAAAAAAAAACTTGGTACCATTATATTTTTTATCTTTAAAATAAGATCCTATCACATTTTCTTTATGTAAGAATTTCCAACAAAGAATCACAATTTATCAAAGAAATATATTCCAGGATCACAGCAGTCACTCAAATAACCTCAATTATGGACCTGCCCACAACTGACAATGAAAGAGACAAGAGCACCCACTTAACCCCCATAATTCAGAAACCATGATTTTGATTTATCATCTACTAGCAGCTCAAAAACAGGAGGTAAATGCAAAAATTCAAAGAGTACCCATATGATCTCAAGCAAGAGAAACCCAGAAATTCAGACCCAATATACTAATCAAGTTAAGTACCAAGTAAATACACACAAAAACTACTTGAAATATAGCCTAAAGATAAAAGATTATAGAACAAAAGGTGCAAACTTTAATACTCACAGCCATGTTTCTTCCAAGCTGCAGCTTTTCTTTTGTTCTTCCAAACTGGGTAGAAATGTTGCTGTGGGTTTTTGACAAGGATTTTGCAAATTAACCAAGATGGGTTGGTGTAGTGGTTCAGCACTTCATCTCTTAAATAAGTGGTTGGGGCGCTTAGTGTGCTGACAGTTAGGGCGAGAGGGTTAGTCACTGTGATCGATGGTGGATACCCTTAGCAAAGAAAAAAAAAAAAACAAGGATTTTGCAAATTCGTTTATGAAAGGAAGATCTAATGCACCGCGTTTGAGGGTCGGGGTACAAATACATTGACCCGTATAAGCCGGTGACACCTGCTAGAACTTACTTCTTCGGGGAGTGGGGTCCTTAGCCAAACACGGTCTTAATCTTCCTCCTAGTTTAATGCCAAGAAGAAAGTGGCGCCGTTTCTACTTTCTACACTTAACAAACTCAACTCAACTTACTTGCCCAAAAAAAAAACAAATACTAACATTGAATTTGGGATTCTTTTTTTCTTTTTATGAGGGTTGATGGGATTCTTTCTCCCTCATGTGTTTGTTTAAATAATATTTTTGTAAAGAAAAAAAATGAAAAAAGATGCCCCCAAACACTTGCCAATTATAATGAATACACAAAAACAAAAAAAAATGTGTAAAATAAAATTAACACACTATTTATTAGACTTAAGTAAACTTTATTTTATTAGTACAAAATGGGACAGGAATAAAACTTTTCATTATTGTACAAATGTTCGATTTTCTATAAGAAAATACAATCGAATTAATAAGATCAATTTAAAAAAGAAAAACATGGAAATGGATCATCTCCAATCCAAGTCTAGATCCTCTCCACTTATTTGATTAAATGAAAGCCTTCATTTACTAAATAGAATGCTAGATTTGCTTTTTTGTACTTTTTAATAATAAACAAATAACTTGTAAGGAGCAAATCTGGCTCTTATTTAGTAAATAAAACCCTTAATATAGAGGATCATTTCCCTCCAATCCAGTGCGTGGTCTAGTGCACTGGTCTTGAAAGAGAAAGTAATGTAGTGGGTTGGACTCCACCAATCCATCTCTCTCACAAGTCACCACCAATGTACTGGACCACGCAATACAATGGATAAAATCTTCTTCAGATGACATATATCAATATATGCAAGAGCATACAACATATGAGTCTTCTTGTCTATAGATAATGGATAAAAGTAGGAAATATTTCCCTACTTATTCATTCGTAGAATGATTAATATCTCACATGAAACAATGCCAATTATGGTTATAGTATATGGGAAGAAAAAAAATGAAAATGAAAACGAGTACTCGTACAACTTTGTATTGTGCCTAAAATGCCAATATAAAAATGTAATTTCTTTAAATCTTATTAGAACTTACGATTAAAAGGAAAAGGATTGAATATTGTACGAGAGACACGAGAGATATTTAACTCCCATATATAATTTGTTAGACTCACGTGTACATCACATAGCAAGCTCAATGCAAATAAAATTGCTCGCAAAAATATGTTTACCAAGGCAACCTGAAAATGATCTGGTCTCCTGTTCGAAAAAGGAAAAAGGAAAAAGATAAAAGAAGAAAAAAAACTCGATCCGGTCTAAATGTTAATCAGACAGCCTTAATAATGAGCCGGTCATCGTAGGACAGTCTCATATATTAGCATTACAAGAACCCGTAGAAAGTTTGATGAGCATTTGAATGACCAGGCAGAAAATGCTGCCTTAGGAAACAAGGAACCCTGCTACAAGGACAAGAAGCCAAGAAGGAAACCAACAAAAAGTAAGAAGCTATCCTGGAACTAGGCTAAAAATTTGGGGCTCATCACCAAAGACTAGAAATACTCCAAAATCACTTCTTCTGAATGCTCATATTCCACCCTCTCAAGATTGCATCATGCAGATTGACAGACGCTCTCCTCCCTCGCGACAGCCACGTGGGGTAAACAGTCAAATCTTCCTCAAGCTGAAGCTGCTTTTGTGGCTGAAATCTGGAAAATAGGAATTCAGTAGTAGACTATCCATCAGTATTGCCCAAACAAACCTCTTAGCCTCATCACCTCTCCTTTTGGAACTATCAATCTAGTAAAACATACGGATTGTCATACTTTGGTCACTGTAGTTGCAAAGGTGAACATGGCAACTAGATCTTATAAGAATGGCATCAGAAACCAGACCATATGTCAAGCCTAGTTCACTTCAAGTGCTTAATCTTCTTTGTTGCATTCACTATGCCTTGGATTCGGTTTGTATGTTCAAATTTCAACAACTTCTCAAGCTGGATTGCTGCTTCAGAAATGTTATCCTCCATAACACATATACTTGAGTTGACAGCAAAAAGAATTTCATTCACATCTTCCTCAAGTTGAAGGGAGAAAAGGTGGCTGAAAACCTGGAAGAAGAAAAGAAGAATCAGAATCCAGTAGATTTACATCAAGATACATGTTCAAGACAGATTTTATGGTCAAGGAATGCAATTAGCTCCAAAGTCCAAACCCAAATAGCTACAAACATCAGCCCACTCACCCGCCCTCAAAAGAAAAGAAGGGCCTAAAAAGGAAAGCATAAAAACTATGGACATATGAACTTCAATAGAATAATAGAACTACTAGCTAAAACTTTGCCCTGGGAAATTTCAACAGTTATCTCCTAACAAAATCTAATACTCGTAAACTGGTTTTTTCAATGAGAAAATGAAATAGCAAAGTAGGTCACATAACCATGTTGTCAGCACTCAGCAATCATAGAAGACATTAGACATAGCAATTTGCTCGACAAAAAAACTAGGGGTTTAGGAGGTCTATCAAGCTAATAACCATGTGAACACTAGAAAGCCAAGTTCAGACTCCATCCTAATTTGCACATAGTCACGTTCATATCTACGGCATATATGATATAGTTCCCAGCAAATCTTTTCTTACCCCTTTCATCCTTGAAACAACCATGTCCTTCACAGATGGAGATCTTGTGACCAAATTTATGATAAAGAGCCCCTCCTCAGAAAGAACATCCTTTATAGTTGCAAGGAAAGAATGTTCTATAAACTCAGCAGCTGGGCAAGATAGTCCAGAGCTGTGGGGGGAAAAACAGGGAAAAAATTAAAACCAGAAATAGTCATATTGTAAGGGACAATGATCTAATCTCAGAGAAACGAAGACCGACGGTTATATGTAATGAAAAAGAAAAATATAACCTTGAATCCGAGGAGTCTACATCAACTATAATTATGTCAAGCTTCTGTGTGGGTTGATGTCTCATATCAGAGGCAATACAACTCGAACTTGAAGAAGTCACATCTGAATTGTTGATAATCTCCTCTATTCCATCTATATCAGTCATTTCACGAAGACTAGAATTTGTAACATCTTTAATAAACTGAATTCCATCAGCAACATGAACCTAAGAAAAAGAAAAAAAACATGAGTCATGGCACAAGGAAATCTACATAGAACTAAATATACACTTAGAGTAAATAGCTAAGCGGCAAAAGTATTAGGCTATCGGAACTCAGAAGTCAACTAATTTAAGTACATAAGGTCACTTTCTATAGTACAAACAAGGTCCATGTCACTTCATAGTGCCGTTCCTGAGGCCCCCGCATAGGAGGGGTAGAGGGGGTCAAATGTATGCAGCCTGACCTTGTAATTACTGAGAGATTATTTTCATGAGACCTTTGATTCGAAATGCATTCATTTTTAATTCACAACACATAAGAAACGCACAAAAATCCATTGACCCAAAGATGAGGAAAAAAAATTGGAATTGAGCATATCTGGATGGAAGATTGAAAGTACATGTCACAGCATTTGTAAGGGCTCGTAGTGCTTTTATTTGACTAGTATGCTACTAGAACAAGAAGTTTCGAGGCCAGGGAAAAACGATTCCCAGTCCGGACAGGAAGTTTTGAGGCCAGGATAAAGTTATAGAATACTCCATTACGTCAGGATATTCTTGTTTCACTCTGAAACCACCCAAAACTCAAATCTTTGCACGTCTGTTGTCTTTACCCCCCTTCTTACCTTATCCCTTTCTCAAAATTTGATAGGGAAGCGGAGAGCTAGTCTTTCTTTTGATGCATATGTGTAGAAACGAACGCCCTGTAGATGGATTAAGATTTGATTGCCGGCTGGCAAGTATGCTATTCAAAAGAGGAATTTTTAGTCCTGTCTGAAATGATTGAAAGGAGTCTCACGGAAGTTACTGCTTAGGCCCACAAGAAGCAACTTATGAACCAATATCTCTGAAAAGTGTAGTCGACATTCAACAGGAGTATGGATCCTTGACACAATATTTTGGCCCAGAAAACAGAAACATCTTTGAAAATGGGTGGAATCCAACTGTTGGACACATACCCGAGCGAAATACTTATAGCCAACCCCATGTAGCATATTTAAAAACAAGATGAGGAACCAGCAGAGCTCAATAACAAACAATGATAAAATGCAATTTACCTTTAGGTGTTCATCTTCACAGAAACCGAAGTATTCCTTCGCAAGTCTTAATACCACTGGATCCAGTTCCACCACCTACAACATGGACTGTTACTAATGAATTTGAGCAAATATACCCCTATCAGTAATAAGGGATGCCAGATTACCTCAACATGTAGAAAGTGCATACAGCTGTGAAGAAACATTGGAAGTAGACCAGCCCCAAGACCAATTACAACTGTCTCAACCTGGAGTAGAAAAGCAATTTACTTATGTTATGAGCATCAGCCAATGTTACATAGGCTAAAATTATAAGAACAGTCGTCTTCACAAAACAGAAAACATGCCAAGGTTCTTACCTTTCTTCCGCCAGATGCCATGGTTTCCAAGTACGGTGAGATGAGTGCAAACCCCGCAACGATTCCTGTATGGTACAAACTAGCCAGAAAGGTGTGATCAACTTCCGCAGTGTTGCTCGGCTCTGCAAAATCAAGAGGAAAGGAATGAGACCGATAGAAGCACAATCCTGCCGAAACCTGTTCATTTCATGCATCCTACAGTGTTGTTGCCAGTAAGCATTTCATGCCTTCCCTCGGGCACCCACCTGGGCCACCCTGACCTACATAACGCCAGCACAGAACACTGCAGATTTCTTTCCTAACAAACAGCTAAAATCTATATGAGCAGTTAGCAATACATTTCAAGCCAAGCAACCAAACTACTCCTAAAGGATTCTAGAAAGTTATGATAGCCTGACGATGCTACCAAATGCTTGAAATTCACCAAATCAATCTGGTAATGAAGTAATATAAAACAAGCTCCTAAACAAAATCCAACGAAACCCCCTAGCTTATTTTTGTGACTATTGGGAGTAAACTCCTACTTGCCTACCACAAAATAATCATATGAGCACCATATACTTGCATTGATAGGTTAAGAATGTCATTTGGTAAGAGCAAGATATGATCATTACCATTAGCCGCAGACTTTTGAGGTTGTTTTGTTTTTTGCTTATCCCTTTTTTTAGATTTCGAAGGTGAGACGGATTTTTTCCTTCCACTTTCATCATCATGTACCAGAGAACTTCCTTTTATGAGCAACGCCTCAGATTGAACTAGGCCCTCGGTCCTTTGAAAAGTAAGGCGACGAAATATCAGCTCCTTTGATTTGAAAATTGAAGCAACTTGCTCATCGACATATTCATATATAACATCTTCAACAATTATTGATCCAGTAAATCTAGATGTGACCTACAAAACACAAAATACTGAGTGCATTAAGGATGCAGAATAGCTGAAAATTTTACGGCTTTTGGCTTAAAGGAAACTAGACATACTTACCGAGAAATCATCAAACACAATAAATATTTAAAACAAAATCTCTAGCCCCGTTGACAATCATTACGAAAAGAATGGGCCACTTCAAAACCGGGGATACATGCTCATAAAGAATTGTCTATGAGTAAGCCCTAACAAAATAATAATAAAAGTTTTTAGATAACATGGGTATCTGGGCTTTGCCCAACTAATCCCATGGGCCCTGAAGTTAACGACCAGGAAAACCTCCAATGGCTGTGAGGAGACAAAATATTAAAATAATAATAAAAGTAATAAGGAAAAGAAAGGGAAAAAAAAAGAAGTAATAAACATCCAGTGACTCAAGTGAAGAACGCAAACCACATCAAACATAACATCAAAATTCTGTCAGCAACAGTCAATAAGATAGCTAACTTTTTCCTTAACAAGGTTAGACTTCTCATGGGCACCTCCTGATGAGTGATGAATTATAGCTTATTATCCTGTTTACAAACTAAAGGCACAAGGCACTGGGCATTTTATGCAAAAAATTTGTCTAATATTGACCGCAGATGATTTGAACAAGCATGCCTCAAGGAAACTTACTTATTAGAATAGATAAGTCAGCAGACATATGACACTTCGATGGTTTATCATGGCTGTAACAAATTCTTTCTAACTGCCCAATAATGAAAAGATATTTGATTCCTTAATAGAAACAAAAAAGGAAAAAGAACAGCGTTGTAGCCTACATATATATATTGATGGGAGATTATCAGTCACTACACCATTCCCCAAAAAAACAAAAGGGGATTAATATTAACAATAACGAATGCAAAGGACGATATTGATTTAGACAATTAATCTTCACAAAAATCTAACCTGGTGTACAATTACCCGGTGCTTGATCCCATCACCTGCCATCATAAACCTGCACAAAGCACCCCAAAAATATGTCAGGAAAAACATGGCTAAGAGTAAGACCACATAGTTAATAGACTGACCTTGAAGTTTACCGTCCCCATATCATGGATTAACCCAATAATAGCAAGTCAAACATTCAAATGGAAAAAACAGTTTTCTACTTAACTTATATTGATGACTGGGAATTCTTTGTCCACCAGGAGTAAAAGAACCACGGGATTAGAAAAGGACAAAACTTCTTCTTTGCAGAATTTTGCGTTCTCATTTTTTAGACCATTGTTTCATGACAAGGAAAGATGTTGACAACACAAAGGATAAAGCTAGAAAACATACGGAATCTGAGACCCACTCTCATTTTCCTGAGGTGCCAACTGTTTCACAAGAGGAGACAGATCTTTCTGCAAGACCAAAACACATCATATATCACGTTCAATATCGACAAAAATGTTTCCTTTTCCAATAAGGTGGGATGCCAGAGGGAGTCTAAATTCTACCTGAATCTCTTCCATGCTGACAGTAGCATGACTTGAGTCCAGCAAAATCTAAAATCAGCAAATAGATTTAAGTCAAGAAATTGCACACCTAGTAAGACACTGAAGATACAGCATAACATGGAATAGAGAAGGTACCATTATCAGTCTAGCAGCCTTTGAACTCTCAACCATCATCCACTGTCCTTCTTCTGAAGAGAACAACCATTCATGAACCCTAGTCTGAAAACTAAAAGTTAAAGCTATTGAGTAAAACATCCCCCAAAATTTCAATGTTGACAATTCTGAAAAGAAAGAAAAATTGACATATAAAGGCATATAAGTAGAAATCATTACAAAAGAACAAGCCATCTGAAAGCTTAGAGAGGCTCTGAGACCATCTCATGAAACCTAATATCAGGAAATATTACCGAGACATTTGCAAACAGATTATTCTCTGTTGGAAAAAATGAGTAACCAGATTTATTCAAAATGGCTCTCAATTGTTCTCTGAAACGTTAAGGAGATGGGGGAGTATTTCAATTCTTATCCATCGGAGTTTTACACAAGGTTGACAAAAATATTGCTCCCTCCATCTCAGAATATTTGTGGCTTTAACTAACTTTTTTGTCTCATAACATCGGTTGCTTTAAAATTTCAATGCAACATTAATTGCAAGTTTTTCAAATTTACCCTTGCTTTATTACTCCAAATTTCAATTCCCAATGCACCACTTAGAACTCCCGATACTTATCAATCTCCAGCAAAGATCTTAACTGGATGGGTTAAGCTATAGAACAGTGAGCAGAATATGAACTCACCTTAGGCACAAGGAGGATTCCACAATGATACAAGAAAGGAATAGGAAGTGGTTGAGCATCTAGAAGCATGGCCTTGTAGCGAAGTAGTGAGTCTCCTTGGCCACCCAATATCAGCTGAAGTCGACGACCTGGAACAAGCTCCATCAAATCACCTTTGGCCCCTAGTGTCAGATCTTCAAGAGAGTATATGATATCAGAACCATCTAAGTATCCTTCTCGAATTTTATTTTCAGCTTCAAGTGCAGCATTGAGCCCATGAGTTTAATAACATATAAGACAGTTGTTAGTAATAGCTAGGACAACATTTGTATGGTATAAATACTTAAAGCCATTCAGCTGGTGGGAAACAGAGTAATGAGACTTTGGGCCATAATTACTTAATCAATGCTCGCCAGTATTTTTATCAACGAAGATGTTCAGGATCAGGGACAGCTTAGCATTTGTCTGACTTATTATCACAAAGTTTTTACAGACAACAGGTGTCACAAGTTCATTTAACATAATTTCCATCAATTACACCTATGATACATAGGTCACCTATGTATCAAACTGATTTCTAGTCTTTTGACAGTTGTTGCTTTGGAAATTGGTCATCTTTTTGGCTTCCTCGTAGGCACACATCAGGTGCTTTTTCATTGGACTTTGTTTGCTTTCCTCGACGTACAAACATATTGATGCTCCACCTTCTCTTTCACCTTAAGAGTATCTTCTATTCATATATATACTCTTCTCCTTTTAGGTAATGCACTAATTTACAAAACTAATCAAGTTGGGATGGGGCTTCACTAATTTAAGATGAAAGTTTTATCACAACATTGCACCTCTACGAACGTTTAAGCTTAATGTATGACTAACTAGGGACAAAAGAGAGCCAGTATCCTTCTTGTATGATAGACGAGCCAGCTTGCTAGTAGTGCGAAGAGAGGTCCATTCATCTTGTTTTGGGTTACAAAGCGTATGAGGAGGCAAACACAACAAAGAACAGACACTTCATATATACCACTCAATGTTAGTCTGCTGGTGAGTGGACCAAGGGAGGTTTAATTCCAGTCTTACGTCTAACTGGTATTTCAAATATATAAAGAGAAATTGATATGGAATATGGATACTAATACATTCCTTTGGTTCAATTATTTAGAAATAAAGGACAATAGGTATTTTAAGAACTAAGCCAAAAAATCATACCACTCCCATATATGAACTATTTTGTAGTACTGTATAGTTAGCCATTTGGTGTTTTATGTACTTGTTGCAACAAGATGTTAGTTACTAGTTAAGGTAAGCTACCATTAGCTATTACTTGTTAGAGCTAATATACAGCATATTACTCTTCCCCTCACAAAAACCTTTCTCTCTCTCCTCACAAAAACCTTTCTCTCTCCTATCTCCCCGTCTCTCTCTCTCTCTTCTTTTATAGTCTCTCCCCAACTATATCTTCTCTTTTCTCATCAATTCTTAAATTCCTGAAACTTTAGCAATTCCAAACGTGATCCCAAATTCAGGTGATAACGATGGCCTTCCTAAAGCAAAGATTGATCCTAACGCCTAGTTCTCCATCAGGCTCAAGTTGATTCTTGATTGTCAGCAAAATGTATCAAAAGCAATTTGCAGCATTATCATATCTATCTAACACAAAACTAAGCCGTTCCACAGATTCACACCTTTGAGAAGAATGCTTTCATGCATTCTAATAATCCAACTTAAGAAGACGAAAATCCTATGCACATAGCGCAATAACAAGTGAACTAACATGTAAAAGAACTGTTACCTGTTCCCGGTTGCAACCAGTTGAGGAATGATCGAAAGATGACACTATCTGGTTCACTGCAGAAGAGTTTCCTTTCACAATTTCCACCATGAATGTAGTAAGACTAGGTTTACTGGATGGTTTCTGAGGTATGCAATGAAGAGTTATTTGCCAGCCAACTCGAAATTTCGGGAAAAGCAACCCTGAGAACAGGAAGGAAATGAAATGTGTTCAATTCATCAAGTGAGCAGCTGATACATAAGATCCGACAAAGCAAAATAACAATGTCAACAATCAGAATTCAAGTCCGTGTTTTAATTGTGTCAAATGCCCAAAAGTAAAAGTTCATCTGATAGATGAAAACTTTGCATGACTCTCATCATCTTTTCTAATTGAACAGATAGAGAAAAGAAATGCAGTAAATGAAATCAAGAGTTACAAAATTCTAGCCCCTGGGAATCAATACCTAAGACATGAGACTCTCCCAAAGTGAGACAAATAAACTTCCCTCCAGCTTTTAGTACCCTCTTCACCTGGTGACACCAGAAATTAATGACAATTATGGATGAGAATGTATAGATAAGAAAATATTTCATACAGAAAGAAGAGGGTAAACTACACTTATAGGGAAGACAAGAACACCTCCGATAAATATTGATTTCCCAACTTAGGCCCAAACTCTGGCTCCATCAGCGCATCCAATCCACCCTTATCCAGCACAACATCAAATGTTCCATCCGTAAACTGCCAACAAGAATCAGAACAGAATTCATCAACAGAAATAGAAAGAATTAATCACAAGAAACCCCCAGAACTCACTAGTACAAGCACCTTTAGAGCCATTGGAGGGAGTTTTCCTGTCAGTAAACTACAGGGCCCGTGAGATTAGTCAGGCGAAGCTCAGACACGTTATAGTTTAATAATCAATCTATCAATTAAAACACAAACAATGCCTGGGCAGAGCAAATAGGAGAGGAAGAAGCTCATTTTACAACTCATTTTACAACCCACATTATAGATTTGAGATTGACCATTCTAAGCTGGGTGAGGTCAACCAGAGAATTATTTACAACAGAGTATTCTGAGGAATTCAGTCAAAGCTCATCAGGAATATTTCTTAACTGCCAATTACCAACATCAAAGATTGGCTACAAGTATTTAAGGTCCTAGTGACCCATTTTCATAAGGTTGAACCAGTTTCATGTTCTCAGTTCTCAATCTCACACAAGTACAAACACAAACACACACATTCTAATTCATCCCATTTCACATTTTCCATCTCGTCAAATTTCCCTCAAAGGTATTCTCTCTCCTCTCAAAACCAACTCCCCTTAAAGAACAGTCACCCCACTAGTTAAAATCTCCATCATTTCCAAAATTTAGAAAATATCAACATCAAGGACAATAAACACCCATATGTTTTTTATTAGCACTTGTAAATTTGGATGCAATTTCACTCAATTTCCACACTCTATAAACCTTACAAAATGCAACCCAATTCAATTCATTACACCAACATGAGAAAAAAAATTAGTACCTGAATGTCGGTCATATCCATGACACGCCAACGCATATCAGGCCTATCCCTAACATTACGACGGAGCATATCGGAGATGACAACCTTAGAGAAATCAATATTTGTAATGCCGTGAAACCCAGCATCGTAAAGGTGTTCGGAGAGTTTAGAGTTGCCACAACCGGGTACGAGGATTTGCAACGAGTTCGAGGATGAAGAAGAAGGGGAGAGTGATGAGAGGAGAGAGAGAAGAGGGGGTTTAAGTTGAGGCCACTCAGCATACCATTCGAATGAATCGTCACTGCCTCGAAGAGTGAAGAATTTGTCCCAGTTCTCTTTGCTTGTGAAGTCTCCTAGGGTTGACAACAGATCTTGTTGTTGTTGTTGTTGTTGTTGTTGTTGGGGTTTTGGGTTTTGGGTCTTCTTCTTCCCCATTTGGTTTTAAATTGTAACAGAGCTGCCTTCTTTTCTTTCTGGTTATTCTTTCTTTTCAGTACTAAATGGAGTTTCCAAGTCGTGTAGTATACCGTGGACTGTTGCAGTGTTATGACTTGTGTGAGTGAGAACGTGAGAGAGCCCACACAGCCTAATGGAGACGGTCTCGTCGTGAGATAAACGGTTATTCTTTGAATGTTAAATACTATTAAAAAGAATTATATTTAAAAAATATAGTATTATATTTTGAATAAAAAAATATTATTAATTTTTATGGTCTCACTATAAAATGGCCTTATACAAGATTTTCTTATAAAAAAATTTGTATCTTAGGATGGTCTCGCAGATTTTATTTTTAAGTCGCGATCGCTATTATTAAAGTAGTCGAGTTTTTAGGTAGTAATCGAATTTTTAGGTAATAGTCGAGTATCATTAAGCTTTTTTTTAAGAAAATTATCGCTTTTAATGGTTTAAGAAATAATTATATGCTCCAAATATTATAATCATAATTATATTAAGGATTTACGTGAGACAACCACCAACATATGCACCACAATAATAGTGAAATATGTGTGGAAAGTCATGCAAATTTGACAAGGTCAAGGGGGTAGTCACATGTAATCAAACATAGAAAAAAGCGGGTATTTAGCACAGCGAAACGGGCATTCATGGGATAGTGCAAACTTTCTCTCAATAAGGGGACAAAATTGAATCATAAAACACTTATACAACACTTTGAATAGGTCAATACTAAAACCCGTGTGTCACCATTAGGTTCCACTTACTATTGTCATATGGTTTCTCTCTTCCCTTTACTTGTCTTTGCTTTATACCTTTTGACCCTCCTTCTTTTACCAAAACTCTCAAAGAGACCATTGAAGTAAAAAATCTTCCGTTCTTCAATCCAAAACTAATTTAATAAGAAAATTTGTAAACCCAAACAAAAATAAGATAAATAGAAATAGCATTTTACCATTGTATGCAAGATGAGAAAGATGAAAACTAACTACTACCCAGTCATTTCAAGTAAAATTTAAGACTTATAAGCATAAAATTAACGAGGAACTTCAATGGCGGGGAATGAGTGGATAAATGGGTACTTAGAAGCAATATTAGACAGTGGGCAACAGGGAGAAATCGAAGAGCATAAGCCATTGGAGGTGAATTCAAGAGATAAAAGACAATTTGATCCTACGAAGTATTTTGTTGAAGAGGTGGTCGCGGCGGTTGATGAGACTGATCTCTATCGGACATGGATCAAGGTTGTTGCCACTCGCAATACCAAGGACAAAAGCTCTCGCCTCGAGAACATATGTTGGCGCATTTGGCATCTCACCCGCAAGAAGAAACAGGTTGCTCTTTTTCTCTTTATGTCCCTTTAAATTTTTGAATTAACTAAAACTTGTTCCCTTTTATGTTTTTCTTTTTTTGAATGGGAGAGCGGCAAGGGAAAAATCATGATTCTTTGAAAATTTATTATATTGGGAAGTGAATGTTGTTCAAGTATTATTTATTATCTTTATAACATAAATAGAACAATACATCTTGACCGTCTTAAACCTTCACAAGCTGTCAAACTCACACTAAATCTTGTTTTTATACTTTTTAATTGTGATTTTAGTAGAATGCATATTATGATTTTCAATTGTTGTTATATAGCCAAGTGTTGATCCATTGTATTTCATATTAGATGAAAACTCTTCAATTATTTTTATCCACAGAAGTCTTTATTTATGTGTTTTAATCTAATATTGGCATTGGTTGTGTAAATTAAGATTAAATCCCCTCTTTATTTTTCTTTTCGCATTAGGGAGTGTACTTTAGTGATATTCACAACTTTTACATGTTACTTGTGCTAAGTTAATGCACCATCAAAAAAAAAAATTAATGTTAATGTTATTAGCAATACTTTGTGCCTACGGTGAGTCGATGATGCTCTTTTTCTTCTTCTCATTTGAATTGGTGGATTGTCATAGTAATGTCAAACTAATCTAACAACTAAGTATTTGTATTGACATGCAAAAGAACATCAAAATGAAGCCAATGAGTAATACTCGCTAAATTTTCTTTTAAGGTGTATCCAATAATGTTTAAGAGTTGGATAATAACTTAAATAATTGTTAGGGTACTAGAAAATGTATATATATAACTTAAATGATGGGGTGAAAGAAATGTTTGTAAATCAATATCAGTTAAGTCTGTATCGGCTTGTATGCCCTTTTTTGCTCAACAAAAATATAAGCCACTACTTACATACTCAAATTTATTTATTTATTTATTTATTTGAAAGAGAAAGGAAGCCGACCATATTTGGCCATGAGTACACAGACTCAAACGGAAGAAATTAAAACAAGTAAACGAAAGGACCCATAAAACCAATCGTAACAGAAGATGTTGACGATTTCATTGCACTGCAATTTCTTCAATCCTGCTAAGGAATCGAGTCACGGCGTGAACCAGCAACACAAATCCCGATACCTCCACCGTCAAGACAAACACCAGCGTCACCATGGTCAATAACAACCCATCAAAGGTGGCCAGTGGTTTTGAAGAGTAATCAACAGTAAAAGAAATCGATTAATGAAATCTGATTCAACCAATGATCCACCAGCAACAACTTCTTGTTCCTTCTAAAATCCTCAAATCACCAGCCCAAAGCAAGAATCTTGAGCAAAATTTGAAAGTACCTACCAAATTGTTGAAATCCTACACCACAAGCCCCCAACCAACAAGCTCCAAAGTGACGCAAGAGGTTGGATTAAGAAGACTTATTGCAAATTCATTTACTGACTCCCACTAAATCAAGAGAGTGCCTTGTCATAAAATCAAAGATAAGTATGTGAAACGGTCAGTTTAGGATTCTTGCCTTTTAGAAAAGGTCTGCAATCAAATATCTATCTAACAAATTATGACTAATGAGAAAAAATTTGTTGACAAAAGTTACTCTTAAGCATTGCCTTCTTTAGGCTAACAGAACAAAAATATAAAATAAAATAAACAAATAAAAGAAAAGAAAAAGCTTCATTCTTATGGCTTGCTCAGCCTGGAATGAAGAGTTGTCTTTATGATCGAACAAACTCAAATAAATATGGCTATGCAAAATAAATTCTTGAAAAGTTGGGTACCCACAACAAGCAATCAAAGGACTTACTAGAGAACATTAAATATTCACAGATCAAGTGATCGAAACGCCAATCGATGACAAAATATTGAAAGTATCAACATCTTCTTTGATGAGAGACCAAAATCGCAATCTAGGGTTCTTGGAGTGGGATGAAAATCCATCCAAAAATGAATGGGGAAAGCGAAAAGAAACTCAGATTCGTGCTAAGAAATGGTGAATTAGAAGAAATCCCAACAAGTGGGATGTGGGATCTCGGGAAAATAATTTTGCTTGAGATTTGTTGACATTCTTGAAAGATTTGGGGTTAGGTTAGACTACTTTCTATTTTTCTGAAATTTCTCTCTCATGGGCTTAGGAAGGTTTTAGAGAGAAGGGCTCTGCCTTCTCTCTAAAACCCATTATTGATAAGTCTCATTTGCTTACATCTACTTACATACTCAATGGCACATGTATTGATTGCTTTCCAAGTTGAATTAAAAATGAAATGCAAAGAGAAAAATATGAATGTTGTCATCACTTGGGGAGGTTAAATAGTACACTATTTGAAATTCGATTTCGTACTTTATAGTTTGCTAATATTGTACTTGTGACATATATGTTATTCTCAAAAGCTCAGAGAAACAAAAAGGTGAAAGATTCTCATTTATTACTAACTATTTGAGTAGCAAAAAAACAATAAGAAAGAAACACACACAATGAGAAATAAAATAAAATAGGTAATATTCTAGCTACTACTTTATTTTTACTTTTTTTTGGTGAAATTTCTATAATTTAGTTGTCTGAATGAACTTACATGATTTTTATACTAATATGATTTCATGCTCATTATTTGCTTTAGTATTAATTATATGTTAGACGAGATTTTACGAAATATCAGTCAAAAATTTGTATCTATTTTTCATGATATTATGCACGGATCAGATATATCATGGCGAATTCTTCAGAAAAAATTGTTTCTTCCACAATGGAATCTGATAAGTGAGATTTCGGAGCTAAGGTCCGAAATATGGAAAAACAAGTGTTTCTACGACTGATCTCCAAATTTTTGGAATGCTCCAAATTCAACTTGAGCATCTAAATCCGGGGGTTCGCGGTGGTGGAGGAACTGGATCGGAAAAAAGAGGGATTCTTATATGACATATCAATAGCTCTACTAAAACTTTATTTTAATAACTATGTGTTCCTTTATTCTTTATTCTTTTTTCTTTTTTCTAATCATCGTTCCTTTATTCTATGTTACATTGTGATTAAATAAGGTCCAATAACCAGTAATTCTATGTAAATTCTTATTACTGTGTAAAATACAATTGAATAGTTGGAATGGGAGCATCTCCAACAACTGGCACAATGGCGATTAGAGCGGGAGCAAGGACACAGAGATGCAACAGAAGACATGTCTGAGGATTTGTCAGAAGGTGAGAAAGGTGATGGTCTCGGAGAGTTGGCACACGATGAGAGCTCAAAAAAGAAGTTGCAAAGAATCACTCAAACTTGGAAGTATGGTCTGAGAGTAATAGGGAAAAAAAGTTGTATATCATCCTCATCAGGTACTAGATCTTTGTATCTCCTCTTTTCTTCTGTGTTTTTTTTTTTTTTTTGTGACTCGATCTGTAGATTCATTCCACGATCACACCTTCACTTTTTTAAAAACATATGAACCATTTTAAATTTAGAGTAGGTAATAGTTGTTTACTGGAAAAGGATCAAGTTGGATATCATGAATGAGGTTGAAACCTATTAATTAGCTTGTACTATGATTACATGTGTCAAAGTATATGGGCTATGAATAAAAATGAGCATCTATAAGCCCAATGAGCAGCGGTCATAATATAATGGTTTCCGATGTTAAACTATTCATAATCTGGGGAAAAGTTGTTTCTAGTACGCTCTATATTTTGCTTATTATTTGCTTGTTGCTAACTCACAATATATAAAAAAAGTTAGTAGAGGGTCATAGATCTTGAAACTTTTTATTTAGATTCTTATAATCATGAGTTGAAAGTTCATCATTGGTAACTCTAAATTATGTTTAAACGGACAAACCAAGATAAATGCGTCTCAGTTACTAAACTCAAGTTGATCGAAAATATGAAGCATCACATTTACAAGACATATTAATGCTCCTATTTTGTATCAGCTTGCATGGTTTGGTACGTGGAGAAAATAAGGAACTTGGTCGTGATTCCGACACTGGGAGGCAGGTTAGTATATATTCTCTAGTAGATTTTAAATCCATCACTTACTATAAAGTATCTATATTAGTAAACATTTTGTTAAGATTGAAATTTTGTAGGTTAAATATGTGGTAGAACTTGCAAAGGCACTGGCAAGAATGCCAGGCGTCTATAGGGTTGATCTCTTTACTCGTCAAATTACATCACCTGAAGATGATTGGACATATGGGGAACCCACTGAAATGCTAACAACGAGTGCAGAAGATGATGATGTTGACGATGTGGGTGAAAGTAGTGGAGCCTATATAATAAGAATACCTTTTGGTCCACGTGACAAATATCTCCAGAAGGAACAACTTTGGCCATACGTACAAGAATTTGTCGATGGAGCTCTTGCGCATATTCTTAACATGTCGAAAGCATTGAGCGAGCAAATTGGCGGTGACCAACCCATTTGGCCACATGTAATTCATGGTCACTATGCGGATGCAGGTGATAGCGCGGCTCTACTTTCAGGTGCCTTGAATGTCCCAATGGTTTTGACAGGGCACTCTCTTGGAAGAAACAAGTTAGAACAACTTCTTAAGCAAGGACGACAATCAAAAGAGGATATTAATTCTACATATAAGATTATGAGGATGATAGAAGCGGAAGAACTTTCTCTTGATGCTACTGAGCTTGTTATTACCAGTACAAGGCAAGAAGTAGAAGAACAGTGGGAATTATATGACGGCTTTGATGTCAAACTCGAGAAGATCTTGCGAGCTCGTGTTAGGCGTGGAGTTAGTTGTCATGGAAGGTTCATGTCGAGGATGGCGGTAAGTAATTTTTTTTATTTCTTATGATGATATTTGTGTAACATTATACACAAAATACAAGTTTTGCTACTAAAATATACATATAATGGTGTAAGTGTGGAACATTTAAAAATTGTGATAAATTTTCATGTCACTTTTAGTATTGAAGTATGATAGAATATCTTTATATAGATTTTGTTCCTTTTATTGGATATCAACTACAATCATTTTAGACTTGATATAATTTACTCTAAGTTTCGAGTAGCACAATTGTTTCAGGTAACTCCTCCTAGCATGGATTTTACTAATGTGGTTGCTCAAGAAGACACGCATGATACAGATGATATCTCTTCACTTAGTAATAACAATGATGATTCTTCACTAAAGGCAATTCCACCAATATGGTCAGACGTATGTGTTTTATACAACCATGCCATTTGACTTATTTTATTAGAGTATATTTTAACAACTCTTTTTTCAGGTGATGCGATTCCTCGTAAACCCCCATAAGCCAATGATCCTAGCATTATCTAGACCCGATCCAAAGAAGAACATTACTACGTTGGTGAAAGCCTTTGGAGAATGTCGTCCTTTAAGAGATCTCGCTAACCTTGTACACAACTTTATATTTTCATGCTTATATGTCTATATAGCGAGCATGTGTGAGTTCATTGATTTATTTTTTCTGCACAGACATTGATAATGGGGAATCGAGATGACATAGAGATTATGTCAGGTGGAACTGCAAATGTGCTAACTACAGTTTTAAGATTGATCGACAAGTATGACCTTTATGGGCTAGTAGCATATCCTAAACATCACAGACAATCTGATGTTCCAGAAATTTATCGACTTGCAGCAAGAACAAAGGTTTTTCTTATGTAACTTAAGGTTTTCAGGTATACTAAAGTTCCTTTTTGTTTTGGGGATGATTAAACATCTACCAAAAATTCACAGGGTGTATTCATTAATCCAGCTTTAGTTGAACCATTTGGACTTACCTTAATTGAGGTTACTATATAATTTTTTTCTTAATCGAAATTGAGGTTAGTATTTAAATGCATAAAATTTAGTTTACTCAGTGATGCATAATTATTTTTGGGTTTGAAATAACTATAGGCAGCAGCTCATGGTCTTCCAACGGTGGCTACCAAAAATGGTGGGCCAGTTGACATTCAACAGGTAATACTTCAACCTATATATATTTATCTAATTTTCAGTATGCCATGTTACTTTCATTTAAATGAACGATGACCCTTTTTTCATCATTATTATCAGGCTTTGAACAATGGACTTCTTGTGGATCCGCATGATCAAAATGCAATATCCGAGGCATTAGTTAAACTAGTTTCAGAGAAGATTTTGTGGGATGAGTGTAGGAAGAATGGTTGGAAGAACATTCATCTTTACTCATGGCCAGAACATTGTCGAACTTATTTGACTAGGGTAGCAGCATGCTGGGTGAGACATCCACAATGGCAAACTGACACTCCAGCGGATGAGGGTGCGGATGAAGATTCGCTAAATGACTCCCTTAAGGATGTCCAAGACATGTCTCTTAGGTTGTCAATAGATGCAGATAAAGCTTCTATAGGTGGATCAATAAATCCTACATCTATTTTTCCTGGTGGAAACCTTGAATTGTAAGACCAAGTCAATCACGTTCTAAGTAGGATGAAAAAAACAGATATTGAGCCACATCATAAACACGTGGATGGTAAGAAATTGCCAGATAATGCTGCTAGTAAGTACCCAATGTTGAGAAGGCGTAGAAAATTGTACATTATTGCCCTTGATTGTTATCATAGCAATGGATCTCCCGACAAGAAAATGCTCCAATTTGTACAAGAAGTTATCAAAGTTGCAAAATCAGACCAACAAGCTGCAAGACTTACAGGAATTGTTATATCAACTGCTATGCCTGTGTCAGAGACTATAGAGTTTCTGACCTTTGGGAAGATTGAAGAAATTGAGTTTGATGCTTTCATTTGTTCTAGTGGTGCTGAAGTTTATTACACGGAAAACCATAGACAAGAATCTGGAAAGCTTATTCCAGATCCAAACTACGCATTTCATATAGGTTATCGATGGGGTTATGATGGTTTAAAAAAGACCTTGTGTAAACTATTAAGTACAAAAGATGACAAGACGCTAGAATTTGAGAAAAGTATGAATCATATTGAAGAAGACAACAGGATCAAGCAATTCACGTTGCATCTCCTACTTTATTAAAGACCCTACTAAGGTAAATGAAATCGCAATATAAAAAGATATTGTTTGTCTGAATTACATATAAACATAGTATAAGAAAGACAATAATTTTAGTATTGACTTTAAGTTTCTAGTATGATTTGTTGTTGTTCGATTTACCAGGTAAGAAAAGTAGATGATTTGAGGCAAAAGTTACGCATGAGGGGTCTACGATGTCACCCTATGTATTGTAGAAATATGACAAGAATGCAAGTGGTTCCTCTCCTAGCGTCACGCTCACAAACTCTAAGGTACTCTTGACCCCTCCATATAAGATGAATATTTTTTTGAGTATAGATAATTAGAAATACATCAATTCTCCATTAGTACATGTTTTCTTTGTCATTTTTTAAATTATTATATGACCCTCATTTTAAATGAACACTCCAACGTCTTTAATATCTATCCTACCTTGAAATGTTGATTCATAACAATCTAGTCATATGATTTAAAAGTATGTATCGACCACTTCACTAAAAGGATGTTTAATATTTTTTTTGAAAATTTTTATCTTATTTATTTATTTAATTTCAACAAATATGATTTTTAATAACATCCAAAATATTGAATATATTATATTTTTAAATATGTATAAATAAATTTTATAGGTATTTGTTTGTTCGATGGAGATTGGATGTAGCAAATATGTTTGTATTCCTCGGAGAAACTGGAGATATAGAATACGAGGAATTGATTGCGGGAACCCACAAGACCATCATCATGAAAGGTGTAGTGGAGAAAGGCTCTGAAGATTTGCTTAGAGCGTCAGGAAGCTACCATCGAGGCGACATAATTCCTGAAGGAAGCCCGTTTATCACTTACACCAATGAGAATCCTAAAGCAGATATGATTACAGATGTCTTGAAGCAATTATCTAAAATTGACAATAATACATAGAAATATGTTGTCTTTGTGGGACATGCAAGTAAAAAAAAAAAAGTTCAAACTTAATTTTAGTATTGTATCTCTAGTTACATGTGAATTGCTATCAAGCTATAAATTATAATTATTTTCATAAATACAACTTTTTTTGTGTTTTTTTTTTTTTTTTGGGGGGGGGGGGGGGGGGGGAGGAGGCCGGGGGTATGGGTAATATTATTTACCAATTGATATAATGAACGATATCTTTAATAGTGTAGCATAAGATATAAGTACATAACATGCTACATGAGAAGAAAAAAAATTTGGACAATGTAATAATTGTTTCTCAAAAATACTTTTACAATGTTGATCCTATATATGATCATACCCAATGAATTTTTCTCTTATTTCGGTTGTCCCCACCAAAATCAAAACATTATGCCATGCTGATTATCCAAACAATATCCATGTTAATAAAATAATTCGAGTACATAAGTTGGGATAACTTGAGCAACTATGACCCGCATAAGATAACATTTTTTCCTTCCACCCCTATAACTTAAGCCATATCTTGTTCTCAATCACTCTGAAAAGATGCACCTTTGATCGTTCAAAGATAACAATATTTTTAGTAAATTCACTAGCACTATATATACGATCCATTATATTTTTTTTCCACCCTAATGCCATTATTAAATAAATTTTCAAATATTTGAAAATTCACCAACTGGTCCGAGGCAACATAATAAGTATCAACTATATCGAAAATCTTTTGGACATCCTCACAAGTAGCCTTAGAAAAAATCACGCTATCATGGGTAAAGAACAAATGACTTATCTTTGGAGCCCCATTAGAAATCTTTATTCCATGCATATAAAGATTTATAACGACCTTGGACAAAAGACCTGAAAAATACTCGATGAGCACAAAGTATTAAATAAATAAGGTGGAGATATGATCCAATTGTTGAAGACCATTTTTCAGGATGGAAGAAGGAATATGACAAGCCATTGGTTTCTTTTCTATCGATCTTTGATACTCCTCCCTTTAAGACAATTTTTCTTAAGATTATTATTTATTATTCTAGTTAGCAATTCCTCTAATTTCTTAACACTCCAATGGCCAGATTCAAATCATCTCTAGTATTGATGTTTCTTGCAAAAGTTAAGTACACCTTTAGATTTTATCCACCTGTACCATTTTTTATTGAACAATATAGATGATTTAAAGAGGGAAATTAAGTTTGACATTAACCAGAATACTAGATGCACCATTAGTAAATTTATGGTATTCTACCTCGTTGAACTAAATCGAAATATAATATCATTTAGATATTAGAATAAAATTGAAATATAATATCATTTAATTTCCCCTTTGGAGATCATTAGTCATTAGTGTAAGAATAAGGAGTATGTAATTTAGAGGTGCACTCTATATATGGTGTTTTATTGAGACTTGAGAGTAATTAGCCCTCATATGAAATGATTGTTTAAGTTGTTTAAAATTAAATAAGTGAAGAATAAAATAGAGCTTCTTGGATTTGCAAATCAATCCATAAGGATTCTATATACTCGCAACATCTTGGAAGTATGAGTGATTCTATAATCATATAATCACAATCTCTCTTTTTATATGAACAGAAAAAGAAAAAAAAAACACTTTCTTTCATAACAAGTGCGTAAATAATATATTTTGACACCTTAGTTACAAACCAAAATACTTCCTATAATTCCGTTATTGAAAAAAATGAAATTGACCTCATAGAGATTCCTTTAGTTATAATGTGACAACTTCTTTTATAAGTATATCAATTAATTAATATTTATGCTTCAGTTTATTTTTATCAAAACCGTGCATCGCACGGGGACTAATCTAGTTAGTCAACTACAATAAAATCCTTGTAGGTGATGAGTAATGAACATGACTTCACCTTTGGCGAACACCTAATAGTAGGTAGGCTTAATTCCCATAAATTTACAAACATGCAAGACCAACAAATTATTGGATTAGTTGCCGAAAACAAAAAAAAACCGTTGGATTGAAATCCATAAAATTGAGATTTGGATATATCCCACAGAAAAATAGGGTTACTATTTAGAAATGTATGAGTAGGGAAGACCAAAGGATAAAGTAACGTAATGCCCGAACAGAATCGAACCCGAATTGGAGAACTGGCCTATGGAGGGGGTCGAATCCGAATCGAATTCGAATTCGAATTCGAATCCACGTCCGAATCACAGGAACATAACCCAGTAGCGTAAGTAACGAACAGCTCTTCTGTTGTAGCCCCATTTCTCTCTCTCTCTATGTCCGTTTAGTGCCAAATTTAGGTACTGACATCAAAATTCCTAAAACCCTATCAATTCAATTCACTTGTCGCTACCAATCTAGACTGTAGAGAGAGATTCCAACAATGGCGGATCTCGAAAATGTCGCCGGCGACAAACCTACCATACTTCCGGTACCCGGAAAACGGAATATTCTTATCACTAGCGCTTTGCCATACGTCAACAACGTCCCTCACCTCGGCAACATTATCGGCTGTAATTTCATCCTCTTTCTCTCTCCCTCTCTCTCTTTGATTGTCCAATTGCTTAAGTAGAAATGTTTGTTTGATTCTCTTTCTTGTTTTGGATTGGCAGGTGTGTTGAGTGCGGATGTGTTCGCTAGATATTGCAGGCTACGAGGTTACAATACCATTTATATTTGTGGGACTGATGAGTATGGTACAGCTACTGAGACTAAAGCTATGGAAGAAAAGTGTAGCCCC
This sequence comes from Tetragonia tetragonoides, assembly GCA_038025085.1. Lineage (NCBI taxonomy): Eukaryota > Viridiplantae > Streptophyta > Magnoliopsida > Caryophyllales > Aizoaceae > Tetragonia > Tetragonia tetragonoides. The sequence continues at coordinate 40,213,081 of CM076152.1, forward strand.
AAAGAGATTTGTGACAAGTAAGTAATTCCCTTTTTCTTCTTTTTCTTTGTGGGTATTCTTTGATTGATATTTGAATTTTTGGGATGTTCTAGTTCGTAGAAGATATACTTTGCATGTTTTGTTGGTGTAGTTTCTCTCTAAATATTGGTTTTGAGCTGTATTGGATTGCTTAGAGATGCTGCAAATTCTTATTACAGACAATAAGTTATAGTGAGTCTGATGTGGGGCTTCTTTTGATTTTGACCCAAATGAGAATTTAGTTTTATATCAATTTGGATTTCCCTGATTGGTAATGCAATTTGCATTCCTCTTTGTGTGTATCTTATTGATTAAGACCTGCCGTTAGCTGGCTAATTAAGTACTGCTTCAAAACTGTACTTGCGGTTTGCTTAGGTTATGGTGGACTGATGAGTGGGTGAAAGAGGGGTTAGGGGAAGGGAGGGGGAAATCATATAGTTAACCAGATGTGATATGTGTTTAGCATGTCCTGAGTTTCAAGTATCAATCTCTAAGAATCAGTGAAGCTCTTGTTCTTCCATCTGTTGCCTTATTGTGGTGGTCATCATATTATGTGAAAAGTTGGTTGTTGCTCTTCCAAGATGTGCATAAATTCCTGTCCAAATTATTTACCTGTATGCATATTACAATGTCAATGCATTAACATGTCACCTTGTAGGAAAGTTAGATATGTATATAAAAGAAGTGTATAGAAACATTTTCTCTAGGTGCTTAAATGTCATCGTCCTTTACTTTGTAGGTACCATGCCATTCATAAAGAAGTGTATGACTGGTTCAATATAAGTTTTGACAAGTTTGGACGCACATCAACCCCCGAACAAACAGAAGTTTGCCAAGCAATTTTTTGGAAAGTGATGGAGAACAATTGGCTTTCTGAGAACACTATGCAACAGGTTACTGCTCTACCTTCTATGATAGAATATATTCTGCAGTTTCACCTTAGTCCACAATTACATACCTGAGTTTTCTTTCCTTCTAATTGCCTTGCAATGGTCTAACGTTTTGAACTTGGTCAATGAAGCTTTACTGTGAGACATGCCAAAGGTTCTTAGCCGATCGGCTAGTGGAGGGTATTTGCCCAACACCTGGTTGCAATTATGAGTCTGCTCGAGGAGATCAGTGTGAAAAGTGTGGAAACATGTTGAATCCAACAGAATTGAAAGAGCCTAGGTGTAAAGTATGCATCTCTCTCTGTCTCTCTCTCTCTCTCTCTCTCTGTCTCTCTGCATTTATAGACAAAGGAGCTCTTGTGAAAAGATGTTGGAAGTACTTGGAACATAGGAGATCCTAAACTACTTGGTAACCATCTAATCTTCTACTGTATAGTGACAACTGCTGTTCTTGATTCATTTCAATGTCTGTCTAAACAGGCATGCCAAACCACTCCACACATTCGTGACACCGATCACTTGTTTCTTGAGCTTCCTTTGCTCGAAAGAAAGCTGGAAGAGTACATAAATAAGATGATAGAAGCTGGAACTTGGAGCCCTAATGCTATTCAAGTAACACGTGGATGGCTAAAAGAAGGACTGAGACAGAGATGTATTACGAGAGATTTGAAATGGGGGGTTCCTGTGCCGCATGAAAAATATAAAGACAAGGTTAGATGAAAACATATGGTACCTGCTTCTCATCTTATTCGTCCTATGCTGTTGCGGGATGATTTTCTATTTGATCAAAGTGTGATGATTTTATTGTTAGACAATTGACTTATGCCCTTTCGGTAAATTGTAGGTTTTCTATGTCTGGTTTGATGCACCAATTGGATATGTCTCAATAACAGCATGCTACACGCCAGATTGGGAGAAATGGTGGAAGAATCCGGAAAATGTTGAGCTGTACCAATTTATGGGGAAGGATAATGTCCCATTTCACACTGTAAGTGATTATCTTAACTGCATATGGCCAAGCAACAAGAAGTAAAGGAGTAGAGGAAAATCAAAGAAAAAGGTCTTGGAAGAGCTTTTGCAGCAATTTTTTTTCTTTTTTTTTTGTATATTTGTTTGATTGATAATTGTTCTCTAAAGAGATCAGATGGCTTTTAAATCCTCAATTCCCTTCCAAAATGGAGAACAAGGGTTGAGAAGAAAAAAGCATACATAGATCATATCATGATCTATTTGTCTCACATTAGTATGTTTTGAAATGAAAGAGATTGTATTAATGAAGCTGGAAAACAGCAAGGAGGACAAGGTCCTCATACATGATTACAGTTACAAATAAACCCCAGTTCTCTATACATCATTAATCAAGTAGCTCCTAAAGCTCCTCATGCCCTGGCCCACAAAGAAGCTAAATAAGTCACCCTTTCCCAAGCAAGTTCAGATGACAGAATACCCCTTGAAAAAGATATAGCATGAGCATTGTTAGTTTGGTTAATTAGTCCGACATTAATATGTTAAGTCGCATTGTAGAGGCCGTTTATTGGTGTGAGTTTGCTTGGGGTCATTGAATGTGCGTTTGCTGATTTTGTAGGTGATGTTTCCATCTACACTTCTTGGCACTGGTGAAAACTGGACATTGATGAAGAGTATTAGTGTTACAGAGTATCTGAACTATGAAGACGGTGAGACCATTGCTGTTTGTGCATAATGCGTTTTCGTTTACATAGTGTTTGCTTTAATGCTTGAGGTACTTATATAATAATTACCCTCTATGCAAAGCATCTTGATGTTGCTCTTGCTGGAGTGCTTTAGGCTTGAAGATTATAGCCTCATGGCTGCTATTTGATTTGCAGGGAAGTTCTCTAAAAGTAAAGGCGTCGGAGTTTTCGGGAATGATGCCAAGGACACCAATATTCCTGTAGAAGTGTGGAGATACTACTTGCTAACTAACAGGCCAGAGGTACTTTAATGGCATTTACATTTCCCCTCATCTTAAGCTTTATCTTGTTATGTTTGTCTGGTTTGGACCCCTAATCTTGGAAAATTTGCATCAATTAGGTGTCAGACACAACCTTTTCTTGGACAGATTTACAATCAAAGTTAAACAGTGAACTGCTGAGCAATCTTGGCAATTTTGTGAATCGGGTCTTAAGCTTTATTGCTAAGCCTTCAGGTAGACAGCTGCTTCAAGTTTTAAGCATATTCTTTATTCAAACTCACATGATTTCTGGCAAGTTTTTGTTGTGATGGAAGAATTTGTATTGGACAGTAGAGTAGTATTCTACATGCTGTGTACTTTGTGTGCCTATGGAACTTGCTGGTACAATCTTGCTAAATTGTTGTCTTGACATGAGTATAAAGTCAAAGCGCACACATGACACCCTTTTTCAATTCCCTTGACGCTAATCTCTTACAGTTTTGTGAGAATAGATGAAACTATTATTTGGAATTCATTGTTAGATGACAAGTTGACAATATGGTTCTTCATAGATTTTGTGGTCGGTGGAATAATTCAAAATTTCTATTGGTTAATTCTCACGGTCTAGTTTACACGTTTTTGTGGTGAACTGGTGCTAATGTAATTTTTTGTTCATGCATGGCTGGCGTGGCATTTGATTTTGGTTCTCTGCTTTTCAGATGTAGCTATATCTTGTTGTAAATTTCAGCTGATCTAGAGAACTGAACATTGAACAGTCTTTACAAACTTGCTACGCTAGGTTTATGTACCTGAAAAGGTTTGATAATTTTGTGACAGGTCAGGGATATGGTTCAATCATACCTGATGCTCCAGGGGCAGAATCACATTCTTTAACGAAGTCATTAGCAGAAAAAGTAGGAAAGCTTGTAGAGCAATATATAGAGGCCATGGAGAAGGTGATCTCTTGTTGACTTGGCATTTGGCTAATGGTTCTTATCATTTTTCTTGTAGTTTTTGTTAATTTTGATCTCCCCATTTTTGTATTGACTTAGGTTAAGCTAAAGCTAGGATTAAAGATTGCAATGACCATTTCTGGTGAGGGAAATGCATATTTGCAGGTAAGCTTGTGGCTAATTTCTAATTTTTATTAACTTATTACACGGGATTATGTTTGTAGTAGATAGCTGATAAAAAAAAAAGAGTCCACTATTATGTTATTGAAATGTATGTGTTGCAATAATATTGCGTGTGATGTGTAGGAGAGTCAATTCTGGAAGCTTTATAAAGAGAATGAACCTGCGTGTGCCATTGTCATGAGAACTTCAGCAGGATTAGTTTATCTTCTGGCTTGCTTGTTAGAGCCCTTTATGCCATCGTTCTCTTTGGAGGTATTTGAAGTAGACTGCAACTATGATTCATTATTCTTCGTCTTTATTTTATAAAAAAAAAAAGATTCATTATTCTTCGTATCTTAGCACATGGTTAAATGTTGTGTTTCCTGGGATGGCTCTTTAGGTACTCAAGCAACTTAACATGAATCAAACACAAATGTCACTTTCCGATGAAAATGGAGATATTGAGAAAGTCAGGAAACTTTGGGAGATTCTACCTGCTGGTCACAAAATGGGGAAACCAGAACCATTGTTCAAAGAACTGGTATGCATTTCAGCATGTGTCATCATATTGTTTTTTGATTGCTTTTCGGTACATACATGTGGTTGATGCCTCAATGGTATAAGATATTTTGAGTCAGATACATAGTGTTTTGTAATTTATTTACTGGTTACTCTGCTGAAATGGGTTGGCTGGGTGATATGCAGAAAGATGATGAAAGAGAATTGTTTCGGGAGAAATTTGCTGGGAGTCAAGCTGACAGAGCTGTCAAAGCTGCTGCAGAGAAGGCTGCTGAGCAGTTGAAGAAAACAAAAGTTACAGGTATCACTTTTGTATCCCTAGCTTTTAGTTTCATGTCGCACTAGTTTATGGCGGCAGTCCAATGCTGAATAGCTGTAATCATACCAGAAATTGTTAATACGAGTATATTGTTGGGACCAGACCACATTATTATTTGAGGGCTTTGTGTGTTTCTTAGATCTTTTTATCATATATCAATGCCTTGCTTGGTCCTTGACCTTGTCTTCTTACTGTGACTTCCATAATAGTGTGTTATCAATAATTACAAATTCTTTTTAATACAACATGTGAGAGGGAGGAGCAACCAGAGCAACAAGACAAGATTTGAGATTCTACTATACAAGGTTGAAAAGAGTAAGGGGGCAATGAGTCTGGAATTAGACCTCTAGAGATGGTATAGTGGATGACATATAGCCCCCATCTTTGAGTGAAGGCTGAAACAACTGATGAGTGTGCTAATTTGGTTTTCCTAGGACTATGAGAGAACCTTGCCCCTCCCCCTTTTCTTTTAGGCACCCTCTGCAAGCCTCATGGAAGGCGCTCGCTTATGGTATGGCATGGTGAGGGAAAAAAGATTTAACTTCAGAGAGTATGGGAGATTAGAGTTTGAGAGAGTCTCATCCCATTAAAAATTTCTTGCACTTCTGTGTTTCATCGTTTCCTTGATCTGGTTTTATAGCATTAATAGAAGCACGTTTTCCACTGAAAAAGATTTATGGACTTTTTATTTGAATGGATCTGTCCAGATCAACCATGGACAAAAGTCTATTTATTTCATAAGAATCAGTTTCAGGTGCGAACTATGAAGCTACCGTAACTGAATATTGAATTTATTCTATAGAACAATGAATTGACACATGTATGCTGATGAATGATTGTTTTAACATACAAATTCATTAAGTCATAACTGTAGATTCATCACTTCTTTTTTTGGAGGAATCAGAGGCCACTTTATTCATCCACTAGGGGAAAAAATCAATCAATCAATACACTACAGGGGTTGGCCTGTAACACACAGCAAAACAAATTTACTCACAAAAGGAAAACCACAAAGACTACCAACAAGCAAGCTATCAAAAATGAAAACTCTAACCCAGCAGTATATCTGCCATCTGATCATGATTCAGGCTACCTTCAGAGTGGCTTAACATTCGAATGCTAACTTCAAACTTAATGTGCTGCATGATCTGATCAACACTTATCGCCCGCCCTCAAAAAATCCTAAGATTTCTCTCTGACCAGATGTCATAAATGGTGGCAGTGAGGGTACACTTCGACGCCTCTTGTTCCATTCACTTTCCTTGGTAGTCTTCTGAAACCATCTAACCTCTTGGTTCAGCCCAGTGGGGGTTCTATGAAACCCAAGCCAACCAAGCATTTTCCTCCAGATCTCGTTGGAGACAGGGCACCTGAAAAAAAGCTGGCCCACTGATTCACAAGCTGATTTGCAGAGCATACATAATGTAATAGCTGCACATTCATTATTTTATAATTATAATTACAATTTCATTTTTCAGTAACTATGAATTCATAGTTCACACAGTTTGCATACGAAAATGGCTTGCACCAGATCTTGACTCTGCTTCTTATAATCTTTAATACTGTAACTTGTCGTGCCTCTATCATATCTCCACCTCTTCATGGGTCCCTGTCCTCATTATCTTGCATCTGTCTTTAAATGTCTAATCTTTGTTCTCTGTTTCTTATGATTCTCTTCTGTGCATCATATAATCATATACAGTGTGACAGTTTTGGTCTATGTAGAATATTCAAGTGGGATAGTATCTTGTGTTTCATATCATTTGTTCACAGAATGTGTTTTTATTTGGAAATATTTTCAGATGGAAGTGAGAAGAAAAAGGCAGGGAAGCCAGCGGCTGCATCTAAAAAGAAGTCAACTTCTGAAGCAGAAATTACCATAACTAGACTTGATATTCGTGTTGGGCTTATTACAAAAGTTCAAAAGCATCCTGACGCAGATTCCCTTTATGTGGAAGAGATTGATGTTGGTGAGGCAGCGCCTAGAACTGTCGTCAGTGGCCTTGTCAATTACATACCACTCGAAGAAATGCAGGTTAATATCTTGTGCTTTTCTTGATGTTGGATTTTCTCGCTTTTTGTTATTGGAAACATCCTTGATGCTTACATTATTGTGCAGAACCGGAAGGTCTGTGTTCTTTGCAACTTGAAGCCAGCTGCTATGCGCGGGATCAAGTCGCACGCGATGGTTCTTGCAGCTTCCAACAGTGAGCATAACAAGGTGAGTGAGAATAAAGGAGATTGTTGAATTGGCTGAACTTCATTAAACTTGAGCCTCTATGTCTGTTTCTTTTGCTAATGCCATTGCCCTAATATTCTAAATTTGTGACGTAATCATGTTTATTTCTTTGAATATCAACCCAGGTTGAATTGGTTGAGCCGCCTAAAGATGCCCCTGTCGGCGAGAGAATTACGTTTCCAGGGTTCGAGGGTGAGCCTGATGATGTTCTAAACCCTAAGAAGAAGGTGTGGGAAACTTTGCAAGTGGATCTACATACAGATTCTAATTTGGTGGCACAGTTCAAAGATCTGCCACTAACGACATCAGCTGGTGTCTGCAAGGTTTCGTCCATCACGAATGGATCAATAAGGTAGACATGCATCAATATTTAACGGATTATTAACAGCAGCTCCCATCAATTTCTGCTGTTTAACAAGTTTTGTCATAATGTATTGTGTTTGATTTATAAATGCATTGGATGATCGATTGAAAGCAGATGTTCCGATTTGGACTCATCATGTTTGTTGTAGAACATACCACAATATGATTTTATGAAATACATAGATCTTTAATTTGAACCCAGTACTACTTGCTAGTGGTTTAACATTTATATTATTGCCAAACCGTCATACAAAGGCACATCATTCGCATATTTCTAGCACACTTCATCTCCCACTTTACGTGCCCTGAGATTATTCTGATTCGAACTGTCTTGAGATCCCTACCTACACTTTGATTATAATGAAGCCAACGTCTAGAATCTTCTCACGAGGCAATGCTATAATCTGGGATCCCAATATTGCTTCGTTTCCCTTGGGAACTATAAAGATATGTTACGGAGTGCATTATTGTAAGCACGGTAACAAATACTCGTTGAATAATTGGCCACTTTGGTATCAATGTGTATCACATTCTTGTATCTACGTTTGAAGTAGGAAGATTCAAGAGATGCTTCACTGGTTATGAGATTTTTATCGGCATTTATATTTTTTCAAGCATTTTAAAAAAAGAAAAATAAAAGATAATAAAACAGTTTTGGATCATGCCATAAAACGAAAAAAATAAAATAAAATTCTTGAGCATGCTTGCCTATTTTCAAGGTGAAACATGCTTGTTTTATCAAACCCTCGTAAATGTGACCAAGCTCTAATAAGACAGGATAATCCTTTTAAAACTTCACACAATTACTTTTATAATTACATCCAATTTCTTGTCAATTTTGTAAAAACATAAATCACAAAATAATCAAACATTTACATAACCATTGGAAATTAATTTACATTACTTATAATTTGTTGGACAACGCCTTTACTTATTATCGTCACTATGTATTTATAACAAGTATCAATCATTTAGACTCAATAATATCGATACTTATTTTCAGATTTGTCCTAATGTCAAGCAAGGAATGTTCAAGTTTTTGGGCTTTATTTTGAGATTTTATAATCTCGTAATAAGGGTTGTATAAGTAATTGAGTACCAACAATTTCGAGTTTGAGGACAAGTAGGGCTTGTTATAGGTCAGCTTTCAATCAATTTGAATTAAAATTTTGGGTAATAATGTCTATTTTTAAAACACTGTTATCTAATGACCTATAAGAATCGTCTCTATAGGAAGACAAATGATAGCCCAACCCATTAGAACCTTATGTTTTAGTTGGAGACATATTAAAATACCCCTTACCAACTTGACGCTTGAGAAAATAAGAATTTATATCGTAACCTCCAGGATAAAAAGGTGAAGAGATAATCGTTAAGACATCGTTCTCTCCTCTTCGATCTATTACCAATGGTGGTCCCCACTATAAATCATTACATTTTGTTTTTTTGGTAAGGATGGTTTTCTATTTTGTTGATAAATAAAGAAAGGGAATGAGAGATTTGTACAAAACACCGGAGTTCACTAAAAAAGGTAAAAAGGGTCGCTCTTTTTTTTGGGTTTTGGAAGGAAGCAGTTTCTTCCCTTCACTCGTCGTTCCTTCCATGTTCTCTCTCCAAGCACCACGACCAGGTACCCAGATCTCTCTCTCCCTCTCTCTCCTCTGATATGCTACCATTTTCGTCCTTCCCTCTCTCGTTTTCATATTCTCTCTCATCATACTCTCCATCTATCACTTGAGTTCTCTCTCTCTCTATCTCTCTTGCGGTTCGTTATCTCTATCTTTTTCTGCATATTTCGTTCTCTTTTGATCTGTATAAGTTAATCCACATCTTACTGTATCTCTGAGCATCTGAATCTACTGTTTGTACCACCCAATTTCGACATCAACTTGCTCATTCTTCGCGATCTAGGGTTTCTCGAAACGAATAATCGGCTAAACTGAACTGAACTGAACTTTGAATAAATTGGGTCGGTTGAAGTTGAGAGTTTGCTCTAGTTGGAAACTGAATTAGATATTGGAAATTTCCTTTTGCCAATTGTATGAATTGTAAAATGGTAAATTTGTTGGTTTTTATTTCACCCTTTATGATTAATTAGACTTCAGTCAAAAAGCATATTGAGTTAGGGGGTCTGAGTTTTGAACTCGTTTGAGAGGGAAGGTGTGAATAATGGAAGTTAAATTAGCAAGAGGGAAGTAGTCTGAATGCTTAATGGTAAAGCAATTTATTGCATGAGTAGTTACTAGTTAGGCGTAAATGATGGTGAGACTTGATATATGTTTCTGATCTTTGGCTCTTTGTTTTGTTTTCATTTTGATTATCATGATAGATGAACCTAACCACAATAAGAGACTTTTTGTTGAAAGGTTTGGGTTAGGAACACACAATCTCAACCCCTGAGAAGAACAAATTTAGAATCCTTAGGTTCCTTCTTTTGGGATTTTGAAGCAATGCAGGCGTAAATAGTATAATTCGACACAATTGCTTTGATTCCACTTGTGCTCCGAATTCATAATTCTTGTCTGAATTATTTAGGTGCAGAGTTGGCTTTCTTGATGCTATGAAGTGTTACTCGGTTCGGAATTGGGAGAGGTTCCAACGAGAATTGCGAGTAGAAATATAAACTTATGTCCAAATGGGGTAGGCTAACCTTGTTTAAGACGGGGCATAGTATTCAACCTCTTCATATTGTGGTGCTCTTAAGGCTAAGTGGTTCAGCAAGTTTGCCAATGGAGAGAAGGCACTTTGGAAACGTGCTATCAATTTTAATTACAAGGTTGAAAAGCTGTGATTGTGGAGGAAGAAGGCGCGGTTCTTTCATGGGGTTGGGTATTTGGAGGTTTTTTTTTGTTTAGTGCAGTCTTTGGTGGGTTCCAAGGTGATCCAGTATGCTTCTTTGGCATGACAATTTTTATCTTACTAGTTGAAATGTCGGTCTTTGGTGGGTTCGAAGGTGAAAAGTTCGCCCAAAGTGCTCTGGCACGTCATATAGTTGTTTTACTAGTTGAAATGTCAGATGTTAGTTGAAAGCCAATAGCTGTGTGTTCATTGCAATGTAAAAAGTGTATTTCTGAAGCTTGAAGAGAAGGCTTCTAGAAAGTTCATATCTACATTGTGTTTCTATAGTGGTAGGCTTTTTTTTTTTTTTTTTGGGGAGGGGGGGGGGGAGGTTGGTAGTCCCCTGCTGACCTTTGTTTTTGTCAGTTGACTGAAATTTGTGAGATTGCTGTTTTGTAATATTGTCATTTTACTTTCTCATTTGTCTCACTTTCAATTATTTTTTACCATCTGTGGAGCAAACTGGCATTCATCCGAAATTAGAACTGCATTTGCTTGAGCCATTAAAATGATGTTGAGTTCCTGTCAAATTAGGTGGCTAGTTTTCTTGCTGTTTTGGGTGTTAACCATTACATTCTTTCAGACAATGCATCAAGTTGATGCCTACTAAACCAACACTCCGGCCCCAAACAGAGGGGTGAGGGGTTGGACAGAGATGCAACATACTTCTGTTAATTTATTTAAAAAAAAATCTTATTTAAGGAAATTGATAGAAAGCGGCTTCTCTCCCTTTGTTATGGTGAGATTTCCGGGTCACCACTTCATACTAATATTGTATTGCTTGTTCAAAGTCTTTTGTTCACAATTCCATATTTTGATGCACTTTCTCCATGGTGTGCTCCACTTCTTACAAGAATTTAGGTTTTTCTGCAGGACAAGTATTTGAAAATTTCGGGATTTTTGTAGAGGGTGTTTGGTGCAGTCTCTATGAGTTTTTGGTTCTCTTACTTCACTTCCTCCACTCTACCCAAATGGGACAAGAATTTGAAGCTCCATTATGGAGTTTCAAGTTCAAGCCCCTTTTGGGTTTTAATGAAGCTTAAGGCCGGAGTAGGAAGCCCAACCCTTCCTAGAAGGTGGGGGTTGCTGTTTGAATTATGCTATTATTAGGCGAGTGTTTTCAGGAGTTGTTTGGATACTGTGGTTTAGACAACTCTTTGATATTAATAAAATAATATGAACTAGTTATCAAAGAAAAGGTGGAGTGGGAGGTGAATGAGGAGGGGGGGGGGGCTGAAGGGGATGTGAGAAGGAGAAACTAAACTCATAGAATCTAGACCGAACACCCTGTCATCACCACTTCTATTGTTTTGGAGTTTGTCTTCGTCGACTGTGCTTTTGGCGACTTGTGTTTTTAACTTGATGATGCTAGTATATTTATTGTTTCTTCTCATACCTGTCAAATTGTCTTATCTTACTAGAATTGCCTTTTTGACTTTAGTTAATCAGATTGATCTGATCTCCCATCTCTCTTTTGGAGAATCATGACTCTTTTCTTTCCATGGCTTGCATGATATTGTAGGTCTTATAAATTGGGGAGTTGCATTCTAGCACAGGAAGCTTCACCTTAATATTCGGTGGTAACAGCATAATAGCTGATTCTGGATTATTACACGTCATTCAATTTATTAAATAATGGAAGATGGAATTTCAAGCTTTTGGGGTCCTGTGACATCCACCATTGAATGTTGTGAGAAGAACTATGTATACTCCTCATATATTGCGGAGTTCTTCAACACCATTTCAAATGTTCCAGGCATCATTTTGGCACTCATTGGTCTTATAAATGTCTTGCGGCAACGTTTTGAAAAGAGGTTCAGTTTCCTTCACATATCCAACCTGGCATTGGCTATTGGAAACATGTTCTTTCATGCTACATTGCAACGGGTGTAAGTCATTCTCTCTTGACCTACCCTCTTAGATGTTCCCTTACATATACTGCTGGAACAAGTATTTTTTTTTTTTTTTTTTTTTTTTTTTTTTTTTTTTTGTTGTTATTGCTGAAAGTTGCTCGTGAATGTATGAAAGTTCTATATGTTACATGTTGGTGATTGTATTATGAACTTGTTGTGATATTGGCTAAATGAGCTTCGCAATCTCGAAACATGTAAGCTTGAACGAGAATTTTGTGGTAGAAAAGCTTAAACAAGTATCACTCCGTATGATATATGAGTGCTTCTTGATTATAATCTATTGAGTATGTAGTTAAAATCAAGGTTTTATTCAACTGGGATGGATGAACGGAATCTATCTCACAAATAGTCTATAAAAATAATGTATTAAATAATGCATAGACAAGCGACTAATATTTTTCTGTTTTGTTTTATTGTTGGGGTGGCGGGTCATTTTGATAGGTCATTGTCATTTTCTGATTCTTTCGTTTCCTATCTTTCCTCTCTCTTCATCTGTCCCCTCGAATTTACCTCCTCCCCCTTGTTTTAGTTTTCTTGGGGTGTTTTGCCTCTATACCACCTCGAGTTTACGTGTTTATGGATCTGATTTATTTGTGATCTTTCTTCGACCTTGCTCTGTGGCGCCTTCGCTCTGCTGCTCTGTGGTCTGTTTTTATTTTCAACCTTGAAAATATTACGATTTTATGAATTGGTTGCAACAAAAGTTACCTGATTAACCGAATGCCGGAATATGTTTTCGAGATGAAATTATTAAGTTCAACATAAATTTAAATATAAATAAAACTACCTTAACTCCTTGCGGCTTCATCTTTCTCTACCTCTCTTTATTTTCCACATTTTTGCTTTTCTGTTGATTTTTAAGCTTTTAGTTGTATAAACATCATCAAAAATGGCTTTTTAATTTTTATTTTGGAAACTCCATTCTTCGACCAATCAGATTATACTCATTGCAAACCCATTTTTTAAGTTGTGATATCTCTTGTAATGATGCAAGGTCGTGTTATTAGTTGTAGACATTAGACAACCAATAGGTGGTGTTACTGGGATATATGTCAACCTTGTGCGTTATATTGTTCAACTACTGAGGAGGGTCGAAAGCCTAGAAGAGCAGTCTTCAAAGTTGGTTGCTGTGTGGGGTTTGGGGAATTCTGGAGACTGGAGTGGAAATAGAGAGAGGAAGAAAGTTTCCTGTTTGAAGGGAACTTTCTTTGATAGGTAACAAGAGAAAATCAACTGAGTGGAGTTATTTTTATAAGTGGTGCAATATGTTTTCTATAACAATCAGTTCTGTGCTCTTGCTTCTGAAGCATAAAGATGTCGCACATTTCGGTAATCCATCAGTAATTAATTCCTTTGGGGGTAATTAAGAAATGTTATACCCGAGTCGGAGTAACTGCATAAAGGGGTAGGTCAGCAAGCCAATAACTCCATCAGTTGCAACTTGCAACTGCATGAGGACACTACTATCAACTAAAACTTGAAGTTTCACAATGAGTTAACTGCTTATGTTCTACCTTTATTGTCACGTTAGCTATTCTCTACCCTCCACCCCCCCACCCCTCCACCCCCCCCCCCAAAAAAAAAGGAAAGAAAAAAAGGAGAGTAAAAGGGTGAAAGGAGATGTGTGGTGGTCTGCCCGTACTTTCCCGCTCTCAAATCTTTGGCTTTGGGTGATCTTAGTAATTTCTTTGTCACGCTTATCCTAATGTCCTTCATGAAAATGTCTCTGGGATATGAGTCATATGACCAACAGCCAGAGGAACAAGCTGTGACTAATATTATCATTGAACCTCTTTGTTTAGAAGATTTATGATGTGCTACTCTCAGCTGTTTATGACTCCATACTGTGTGCTGGCAGGCATCAACATAGTGATGAAACACCAATGGTGTGGGAAATGCTGCTTTATCTCTACATACTTTACTCACCAGATTGGCACTACAAGAGCACAATGCCTACTTTCATCTTTCTTTACGGGGCTGCATTTGGTGTTCTTCATCATTTGGCTGGTTTTGATATTTGCTTTAAGTTGCACTATATGTTGCTGTGTCTTCTTTGCATTCCACGGATGTACAAGTATTATATCCACACCAAAGATGTCTCTGCTAAGCGGCTGGCAAAGTCGTACTTGTTGACTTTACTGCTGGGGAGCCTTTGTTGGTACGTGGATCGTGTGTTCTGCAAGGAATTCTCTAGCTGGTACTTTAACCCACAGGGTCATGCTTGGTGGCATATCTTCATGGGTTTGAATTCATATTATGCGAATACATTTTTGATGTTCTGTCGGGCTGAGCAAAGAGAGTGGGATCCTAAAGTTGCTCGATTCATGGGCGTTCTACCTTATGTGAAGGTCAACAAAACAAAGACCCAATGAAACAAGCTATGGAGAGAATAGATCTAGATTAGTTGTATGATTTTTTTCCTAGGCATTTTACAAGTGGAATGTAAATGATAATTTTGGCTTTGGATATTGGTGAGAATCTTCCTTTTTGTAAAACTCCCCATGGTCACTTGTACCATATTAAGATTATCCTCAGTAACAGGCAGTTTTGATAACAGATGGTTGAAACTTGTTCCATGGACTTGCTTATTTGGTGAAAGTAGATGGTGGGAACTTGTTCTGTGGACTTCATCAGTTGCTTGTTTTTGGAGTCCTTTTCCGGGGAGCAGCAGGTAAGTGTATCTGCCAATTATTAGTGTTGGTGTTGGATCAGAAACTTATGTAGTGGTAAGATCAAACTGTAATCGAATTTGTAGAGTACTATTTAAAGTACAGGTTTGAATGTTTGATATGCACAAAGGCTTTTGATATTATGGTTTGGACTAGAGTGGTCTGGGTGGATAATTGGACATGTATGGGATGTGTGGCTTACTGGCTTTGATGCCGTGTTATTACTTTTTTCACTTTTTTTGATCACATGTGTTATTTTTGTTAATGATGAACCAGGTGCTTTTATTAAGCCAATATGGGATTGTGACAATCATTCACAATTGCCAAGAATTCTTTTTGAGGGGAAAAAAAAGAGGGAAGATTTATTGCCTTGCATTTTTGTAAGAAAGCTCTTGTAGCATCGTATTGTGTTTTTTTTAGGTGTCATATGATAACATTCTTTCCTAAGCCAATCAAAAGAACTAAATTCGACTGAGTAAATAGAGCTATATCTCCCAAGTTTGAATTTTTTTATGCATAGTTGTTTGTGAACGCACAATGAAGACCTTGAATGCACTTTCAGTAGCAAAAGTACAATCACACAAAATAAGTTTTAATCTACACGACATCAAAATAAAGATAGCGATTCATAATTACTGATTAAGCGGAACACTCGCAAACACTAAAGTTAAGATGAAGGAGTTTGGTGGCAGAAGCTAGGAGCCAAATTTAAAGTCGCTACGTAACTTTGAAGAGTAATGAAGAGAATCGTAGGGTTTTTCTCTTTTTCTTTCACGGGGTTGTAAAGGTGCAAGTTGAACAAAATAATAACATTTTTTGATCAAGCTCTTTCTATTTAAGAAAACCGTTGTTCTTGTATAAGACGATTTTACACATAACTACAATTTTTTTGAATTGAGTTGTTACCTTAGGCAAATTAGAAGGATGTAATCATTGAGCAAAATGTACTTTTGTATCAAAAGATGCAATCTTTGGTTTTTAATAATTTTAAAGGAAATTTATTTTTAATTTTTTGGTCCAAGGGAGGTATAGAGGTCAATACAATATATTTATATACAACGGGTACGACCGTTAGGGGGATACTAACCTGAAATCTAATGTAACTAGTGTACATGCCCGTGCGATTCACAAGATATTTAAGCTCTTTTTGAGTTTTTTTTATTAAAAATTTTAATGTTTTTTGATGGGTTGTGTTACTTCTAACTTTGTTTTAATAATTTTCTTTTTCTGTTTTGGTGCTAATTTTATGATTAACTGGTAAATTATTACACCCAAGTTAGAAGTAACGCAACCCATCAGAAATGACATTGTTTGTTGCATTTTGGCAAGAACGAAAATCAGCCCCCGAGAAGCCGAAAATCAAAGGCTATAATCCACGTTTTTTGGCTTTCGAGAGGCCCTAAACGAAGGTGGATAATTTCGCACCACAACGCACGAGATGACGTTAGGGAACATAAGAGGCCCCAGGGTCGTAATCAGGTCCCTGATATACTTGTAAGAGCGTTTTCATGGAACACCAATGTAAGGATCGGAACACCGAAAACATGGGTGATATCGAATTTTGAGGATCCAGATGACCCTTCCAGGGAACGGGTCCTCTAGGGTCATAATTGATCCCCGAAGAAGTTTGGACAAAAGTGACACCCGAGCCTTGCGAAGCCGAAAATGAAGGCTATAATCCATATTTTTTGGGCTTTTGGGAGGTCCCGGAACGAAGGTGGATAATTTTGCACCACGTTGCACGCAACATCACTTAGGTCCTCAAGGGTCATGATAGACACCCCGGAAAAATTTGGGCAAAAATGACACTGGAGTCCCGGGAAGCTGAAAACGAAGGCTATAATCTACATTTTTTGGGCTTTCGAGAGGCCCCGAAACGAAGGTGGATATTTTCGACACCATATCGCATGGAACACTCCTACGGGACATGGGAGGCCCTTAGGGTCGCTTATCCGGTCCTTGATAGGCTTGAAATGGCGTTTTATGGGACACTGGTGTAAGAGACGGAACACAAAAGCCATGAGTAATATTAAAGTTCGGAGATCCAGATGACCCTCCCAGGGGACCGAGGGTCCTCTAGGGTAATGATAGATCCCCCGAAACGTTTGGGCAAAAATGACACCCTGGCTTTTCGAAGTCGAAAACAAATGCTATAATCCACGTTTTTAGCAGGCTTCTGGGAGCTCCGATTCGAAGGTGGATATTTTCGCATCACGTCGCACAAAACACCACTTGGGTACATGGGAGGCCCTAGGAGTCGCTCATACTGTCCTTGCTAGACTTGGAAGGGTGTTTTATGGGACACTGGTGTCCAAAGCTATGAGCAATATTAATGTTCGGGGATTCGGATGACCCTCCCAGCGCACTGAGGGTGCTCTAGGGTCATGATCCACGTTTTTGGGGCTTCTGAGAGACCTCGGAACGAAGGTGGATATTTTCGCACCACATGGAACACCCCTAGGGGACATGTGAGTCGCTGATTCGGTCCCTAATAGGCTTCGAAGGGCGTTTTATGGAACACTAGTGTAAGAGTCAGAAGATCAAAGCCATGCGTGATATTAAAGTTCGGAGATCCGGATTATCCTCCAGGGCACCTAGGGTCATCAAGGGTCATGACGGGCCCCCTGGAAAAGTTTGGACAAAAATGACAATCGGGCCCCGGGAAGCCGAAAACGAAGGCTACAATCCATGTTTTTTGGGCTTCCGTGAAGCCTCAAAACGAAGGTGGATATTATTGTACCACATCGTATGGAACAGTCCTATGGGACATGGGAGGCCGTGGGGGTCGCTTATTCTGTCTCTGATAGGCTTGGAAGGGCGTTTTATGGGACACTGGTATAAGTGTCGGAACACCAAAGCCATGGGTGATATCAAAGTTTGGGGATCCGGATGACCCTCCTAGGGCTCCTAGGATCCTTAAGGGTCATGATAGACCCCCCGAAAAAGTTTGAGGAAAAATGACACCCGGGTCCCGGAAAGCCAAAAACGAAAGCTATAATCCACGTTTTTTGGGCTTACGGGAGGCCTCGGAATGAAGGTGGATATTTTCGCACCACATCACATGGTATATCCCTAGGGGACATGGGAGGCCCTTGGGGTGGCTTATTCGGTCCCTGATAGGCTTGGAAGGGTCTTTTTTGGGACACTGGTGTAAGAGTCGGAACACCAAAGCCATGGATGATATCAAAGTTCCGGGATCCGAATGACCCTCCTAGGGCACCTAGGGACCTCAAAGGTCATAATAGACCCCCCTGAAAAGTTTGGCCTAAAATGACACTCGCGTCCCGGGAAGGCAAAAACAGAAGCTATATATAATCCACGTTTTTTGGGCTTTCGAGAGGCTCCGGAACGAAGGTGGATATTTTCGCGTCATATCGCATGGAACACCCCTAGAGGACATGGGAGGCCCTTGAGTCGCTTATCCGTCCTTATAAGCTTGGAAGGATGTTTTACGGGACACTGTTGTAAGAGACGGAACACCAAAGCCATGAGTAATAATAAAATTCAGGGATCCGGATGATCCTCCAGGAAACCGAAGGTCCTCTAGGGTAATAATAGATCCCCTGAATAAGTTTGGGCAAAAGTGACAGCCGGGTCTTCCGAAGCCGAAAACAAAGGCTATAATCCACGTTTTTTGGGCTTCCGGAAGCCCCGGAACGAAGGGGATATTTTCGCACCACGTCACACAGAACACTACTTGGCAACATGGGAGGCCCTGGGAGTCACTTATACGGTCCTTGATAGGCTTGAAAAGGCGTACGAGACACTGATGTAAAAGATGAAAAACCAAAGCCATGAATAATATTAAAGTTCGGAGATCCGAATGACTATCCCATAATACCGAAGGTGTTTTACGATTACGATAGACCTCCCGAAAAATTTTAGGCAAAAATAACACAAGGACCCTGAGAAGCCGGAAGTTGATGTACTTCATTTAACAATGACAAAGTATCACCCATTTACCCTGGTAAATGAAGGAAGCCGGGCCCTGGTAAAATGACAAAGTATGATGAAGTGGACGTTGATGTATTGTTAAATGAAGGAAGCCGGACCAAATTGCTCTCAGGCTGTGTTATCAACTCGATATCTAATAACCAAAGGATATCAAAGGCCGTTATTTAAAACAAGTGTACTGGAAAAGAATCATCTTTACATAATAAAAACTGTCAAAATTAAGAGTACAAAAAAATAACTACATCTCATATTATGATTTCTACTCCTATAAAGAATTTTCTGTAGTAATTACTAATTAGTAATCCTAGGAAACTCCAAATCTCTCTTATTGCTCTTGAGAAAGGAGAATTCATACAGAGATGTCACATAATGCCCTCAACAAGATGCTCTCGCTTGATGCTATTCGTCAATCTGACTTATCGACTTAAATAAACTTGAATAGTCATTTGTAAACTTACCAGTACATCACTGGGGGGCTTCTTGATATACTTTTGGGGTAATAACAGCCAGTTGCAGCTTGCCTAGTTGACATAGTTTTACAGGATTCTTGTAAATAACGATCCGGAAAAGCTCTTGACCAGATAGAATGACATGCGCAATGCTGAATGAATCACCTTTCTCGGTTGCAAATTGCCACTCTCTTGTTGATATGACAACCCAGTCCTTTTTTGCAAATCTAGATGATTTTACTTCGATGAATTGCCTGCTCTCTATGCCATCCCCCACCACAATGTCATATGGCAAGCCTGTCTCCCTGTCTTGATTGACCCAATTCACCGATGCCCCACCAAATTTTCCAGCGAAGTATCGAAAAGCTACAAGTTCTCCGAGTCTACCAGTTTGAATTGCTTGCTGACCACCAGGTGTAGTGGATAAATCTCTCCTTCTGCTCTTTGACTGATCTTCTTCAGGACTATGAGACTCAACAACAATATTGCTTGGATCAGTTGAGGCATCGATACTAGATTGAGGCCCATCCCACACACCATTGGACTCATTATCATGAAAAGGGATGAAATGAGCTGAATCAGCCCCTAGGACTCTTTCAATTTTATCTTCATTGAACTCTGTTATGGTCACATCAGCATTCTCCTCCATAATACCTTTTGTAAGACCAACACTCGTCCCTAAATTGACACTTTGGCCTGTAACAACTGGCTGTGTATTAAACCCATTTTCACGAGAATAACTGAAACCTGGAGCAGTTTTCCAGTTCACAGGAGGCCAGCTTGAGACTCCGGGCTTTTGCTTGGACTTGGAAGATACCTGCTGAATGGTATTTGATGCATTACCCAGCACCATCTCATCATTCTCAGGTAAGGACGCCGAAGAAGAAAGAGACCAGACAAATTCATCATCAGGAAGCTTTGCCATCTTCTGGCTATGAAGAATAAAAAATTCGATCTGCTCTTCACTTGAACCAGATTCTGCCATCGTGGTGATCATGTGGAGAAAATTGGCCAAATGTAACTCCCTGGTGCCATCAAAGAACAATCGAGAGAGTTCCATGAATACAGAGTGGGAATCTGAATCTTGAGTTGTGTATAGGATGTTTCCCTGCCCAAAGAAAACAATAACAATTATAAAAACTGTTGGATTATTTGCGTCAAATGGGGACTGCGAGGTTGTGTCAACAGCTAACATCTGAACAAGAAAGAGGTGCATTCAAGGACCAAGAGCTGAAAGCTTTCCAACATCACTAATCCTGCATTCAGACTACCATTTTATTTGGTGACCAGAAGTCTCAACCAATTCCTTCCCATCCAATTTGCATACTAGTCAGAACTCTATAATTTCTGACAATGAAAATGACAAGAAAAAGGGCACCAAATACCTGAAGCAGGGAGCTGCATTCAGACCGCCTCTTCGATGCACAATCACATCTCTTTATGACATTTTGGCAAAACAGCTTTTCCACCACAACAATCCTTAGATGATGCAAGTCGTTGAATCCAGGCAGCTTGAGTTGGCTGAATTTTTCAGGGTGTAAATTATAGATATAACGCTGGAGAAACGGGAGCACCCACCTTATCATTGAGGTTTTAAAGTCGGAATCAGCAAGCCCATAATATATAGCTTCCCGAGATACTACCTGCATGAAGTAATGTCATCAAGATGGCACAAGGTTTCTTCACTGATTAAAAAATAGTCAACTCAAAACTTGTTAATGCTTTGCAAGATCTTTACAAAAGCACAAAGGCAGAGGGTGGGGGGGGGAGGGAATGAAAAGAAAAACAACTGTAATTACTGTTAAGCTGACGAAGAATAGCAGCCCTTTCTGACAGATCTGCATGGTGACTCTCCCCTCTCCTCCTCAACCCTTTCCTCACACCACCTCCAGGCAATATGTTTAGCACTACAAGAAAACAAGTCTACCTATTTCTCTCCCACCACGCCTTATAAGTTTTCATATATTTAGGAAAACACAGATAAGCAGAATCTCTGCACATGGAAAAAGCACCAATGGATAAGTCTGTGAATATGCATCACAGAATACCCAAAACTAATGACAACCATAGATAGAATGAACACTGAGCATTAAGCTCCAAACATAGCCGAACAACTAGACATCAGATAAGGACCAGAATTATCAGTAGCATTCCTTGGATGCAATAAATGGGACTATGTAGCCAATAGAAATTCCTCAAATCACCCAGACTATAAAATAATCTAGATGACAAGTGAAGATGGCCTGTTTGCAGTATAAGGAACCACATCCACTTCACAAGCAACGGGCAGCAAGGAAGGTTGAATGCAGTTCCAACAATAACAAAATATGCATCCAGGAAGACACTGCCAGATTTTAGTTTCGGTCCAACACAAGAATCAATCACCTGTGACAAGGCTAATGGGTGTTAATAAAGTCATAGCATATATAGAAGTTCGAATACCTGTTTTCTTTCCATATTGCCTCTTCATTATATATCTTCCAAATCATATTCTAGATGGAGCGGAGGAACTGGTGACATACATGTAAAACTAGGTATTCTATAATAATTCCCCAGCTCAGAGGATAACGAAGAATTCCACAATATAATCACAAAAATACAAGTAAATAGGCAAACAGGAAGAGCACTGATGATAAGACACCAAACAACTAGAAATGTATACCTCCGACAGAGCGGGTATGCCTAACTTCTGCAAGAGAACAGATACGTCACTTTGGAGCATCTGTATTTCAACGTTGGTCAGCTGTCCAAAGACTAGAAACACAATATTATCCAAGTGCTTAAATTCTTTCTTCAATGTATCATCATCGCACCAACACACAAGGCCAAATGATGCATGTAAAGAAACCCATGTATCTTGCATGGTTGGAAGCACAGCAAACTCTGACTGCAATAGACACTCCTTCAACATAGTCATGTCATCAGAACTAAGTGCACCACACTTCAGACCATCTGACCACCTCACGAGAACTTGAAAAACCTGATACAGGAAACAATTTATTTACACCTCTTAATATATATATAACCAGAAGATGATAAGTAATCAACATTACAACCTACCACATTAGCTGCCTCATGGGGTAAAGCATTTTTAGATAATTGCTGCAATATCTGAATGTAGTCACGCAAAGGAGGAGCTTCATTCACCCCACACTCATTCACAAAAAAGTCGTGAAGGGCAGGATAAATGGTGCATAATGCCCTGTTCAATCGACCATTAGTTATCCCGACTGAGAAATCATCGTCCTTGCCGCATTTCAACGCACCAGTAGAATCATGCCAAAAGACTTCCCCAGGAGACAGCAACACACCAGCAACAACATCCTCATGAAGTCTGACAGAGTCATATGGGACAAATATGAAAGGTCCAGAACTAAAAGTTTCCACCACTTGTTCCCTTGATCTTGCCATTTCCTTCCAAATGAAGCTATATAGCTTGGACATTTGTAATATGCTGGTAAATCAAGTTTCCAATAAATTAGCAAATCCAGAATAAATAGAGGAGAGCAAGAAAAACTAGAAAATTAGCATCCTGGTACGTTGACACACAAGCAATTGCTTAATATGCAGTCATAATAAGCTAGTTATAGCATGGATACAACTATCCTGTAGGGCACTCTAGAATTCACAGAGCACCACATCCTTACGCAAAATTTTAAATTGCTCAATTCTATTAGGGAGACAGGCAAAAGAACAGTTTCTGATGCAATGACACACATGCAATTGAGAGATGAGATCCCCGCCAATCAATCCCACCAATACCTCACAAAACATAAAAAACCATTATATTGTTTTCTTTTTATATTTTGGTCTTTGAGCGGTGAAATGGCGGAATCCATCAAAATATTGGAGGGTTTACCGTTTATTGGAGGGAGTGATTGGAGAGGATTTTATATCTGCAATCGAATGATCTATACCGTTAAAATCACAAATCACAAATCACAGAAGCACGAGCTCCGCTATGAGAGCAGAATTATACAAAAGACCAGCATGAAGACAGCTTGCAATCCCATTGGAAAAGATCAAGGTGGTTAAATCAGCTTGAGTATGAACTGATCAAATACCAGGCATATGTATATAGTTTGTATACGGCTCCTTTTTCCCGTTTTGACAGATATGTCAAAAACCAAGGATTAGTGCAGTTCCAGATCATAACTACAAAGTTGTTTCATCAGTTCTATGGATGACAACAGGAGAAACAATATAATCAGCTATCAGAAATATGGCCTTTGGTACTCTGGAAACTATGCTATAATCAGATTTGTTTTTCACAGCATCATACTCAAGACAGCAATCGAAGTACCAAGCAACGGCTGTATTTTCTCAGTGAATCATGGTACCAACACTGTTCACGAGCTTTAAAAACAAGGGACAACTGAAAAATGAAATTACCACCCAACAATCAAACATAGCCAGGTATGCACTCTAGACTCTAGTTAGTGACACATTGATCCCCTGTAATTAGGAACACCACCAATAAGAAAGAGCAGTTTTCCACCAACTAATATTTTTTATAGATAATATGGGTATCCAAGCTTTGCTTGACTAATCCCATGGGCCCTGAGGTTAACGACCAGGAAAACCCCCAGTGGCCCTGAGAAAAACATGGTAAAAGAAGATAATTATGAGCTTTGAACTGGGACCTAACATGGGAGGATAGGGAGCTAACCTGGCAGTGAAGGGAGACTCCAAACTTTGCCAAACGTGAAGAATTGCCAATGCATCATCGATTGTAACTTGAGTTTTGAAACCAATTTCACTAGATAGCTTTATGCTTCTGATCTGTTACATCAAAACAGCGCAATATAGTCATCAAATATACACCACCACCACCACTTAAGCGAGTCCTGCTGCAAAAGGGGTCTAGGGAGGTCGAGATCTACATGTACGCAACCTTTACCCTAACAAATCCCTGAAAGATACCGTCAGAGATTACAGCACCAAAATTCTTTCACATATGAACTTCACCCAAAATCCCAACAAGATCCAAAATGACTTTCTAAAACTTGAAGCTGCGAAAGGTACTGTCCCACTAGATAAATCTACATAAACCCTAATGGCACCATAATAACAAACATTCCTATTCACTTCATGATACATTCACAACAGAGCTCAACTGCTCAAGGAGTCCCAATGGACTAGTTTCTCCTTTGTATCAAGATGGACCAACTCAAACTTGTCTTTGATTTATTCGCTACTTATTCTAGTGACTTAGCAAGTTAATTGTCATACATCTTCAATCTAGGGTCTAGTGGAAACAGATTCTGGATTCAATAAGGCTACGGAATCACATGCATCGGAAACTCATTTATGAGGCTCTACAGCAGAAAGTAATGTCTATGACTAAGACCCAAATGAATACAGTGTGTATCAGTGTATGTGTGTATTGAGAGAGAGAGAGAGAGAGAGAGAGAGAGAGAGAGAGAGAGAGAGAGAGAGAGTCTCCAACACACACTATCACCCCCATCCAACCAAAAGGGGGAAAAAAAAAACTTGAGGGTGAACAGAGGCAAAGTAACTCTATTGGTATTATTTAACTTGTTAAAGGGCCTCCCGGCAGCTTTAACGAAGAGATTAATTAGTTACTAACCTTTGGAACAGCATATGGAGCATGAGAACCAAGAAGAGAGCGAACTGAATCACAGTCATAAAATAGCTCTCTCGGATAGTGAAGCTCATTGTCAGCAGATGAAACAATCCACTTCATAGAAGATATGCTATGCATCAACGAAGACTTGAAGAATGTGTCATTCACGTTTGATTTGCTACTGAAACACCAAAAAATTTTATCACTGAAGTGATCATCCCATAAGGTATCCAGAACCTCCAACAAATTTTTGCAGCCATCGTGGCTGCCTTTCTTAGACAACAGAGATAGTATACGAACCAACTCTGCGGATTCCCAATCCTTAACTACCAATCCCGATGCTGTAAGATTTCTATCACACATAATCTGGTTAAGCACTTCAGGAGACAAGTCAGCAATAGATTTCTCGACCATAACTACTTTCACGAAATCTGTGACTCCTAACTTCTGCAGAAACTCCCTCCACTTCATCAACCCACATGACATTGACTTGGTAATTGGATGTTTCAAATACATAAGATCAACTTCATGCCATTTATAATCCAAAGCACATATGAACTTGCTTGCATCAACAGAACTCCCATATTCTCGACTAAAATGAATAGATACCTCAGGAAGTCGCTTGTATCCATGATTTGTTAGAATAAGAGCCTTACTACGCAATTCAGAAAAAATGTACTCACTTTCGACATGACAATCTACACATTTGGATTGTAAATGAAGCATTATAAACGCGATATATTCTGCCATTAACTGTTGGTCCTTATCCATAGACTTGTCATCTGAAACAGATGGCAATATGTGAATTCGGATAAGTTCATGAGCTGACATCTGTTGCACGCCAACCGTTTGCAACATTCTTGTACAGTTATTAACCATAGCTACATCATTAGATGCCTCAGAAAAGAGAGCAGGGTTTACAATTCTTAATGTAGTATATAAGCGAGGGAACGCTTCATTACCAAGTTCACCATCAATGCCAGTGCTTCTACAGTCAGCATGAAACCAAATCGTACCTTCATCCAGTGATCCATATGTCCCATCAGAAAGAGGAATGAATGGAACGATCTTCAAGCTTTTGATAAGATCTTGCTCCGATCCTGCACTCCTGAAGTTTGGTGCATAAGATTGGAACATGTTGTAAAGTTCATTAAGCCAAGAGAACAGCCAACCTAGACCCATAGATTTTATACCATCTTTTATGCGGGCTAAAGATGATACGAATTGAATTAATGTCCTCGGACCATACTCTTCCACACCCAATGCCCTAGCAAGTTGATCTGATAACGTTATATCTTTGTCTAGAAGCCTGAGTCCAAGATGCTCATACAGTAAGGAATCAGGCAATAGTGTATTGGCCTGCTCAGTCCAACCTCTTAGAACCTTGCATGGTGGCACCCACTTGTCCTTGCATCCATCCTGAAGCAAGCAGTTTGACTGGCGTAACTTAGAGATAATCATCCAGGGGAGTCTAGAAAAGAAACCATGCACTTCACCCATAAGAGGAACAAAACTCATGTAAGCAGTAACTGCCTTGGCAGGATTTTGCTGGAAACACGGGAGAGAACAAAATAATTTTTCTGCATTAACAAATAAACCAGGGAATTCTGACAACAACCACTGGTTCCAGGGGCTATCTCTGTCAACGTCTTCTCTAGAAGAAGGAAGAACAAAATCAGCTTGAAGAATGAACTTAAGGCCATATGTCCTCAACGGAAGGAAAGCAAAAACAGGCTGCTGATCTAAGAACGGTTCATAGTCACCATTCCCTGTTTCCTTGAGGGTCAAAGCTATGGAGATTTCAGTCATTTGAACGTCGGACCGAATGACTTTGGGATGCAACTTACTAGATTCTACAAACCAAGTCAATTTCTCTTTCCCATGAGATACTCTGACGATACCATCACCTAGTATCTCTTTTTTCATTATAATAAGCGAGTCACTAATCATGTTCCTCAGCTTGACACATTGTAGACGATGAAGGAAAAGTAATAAAGAAGGATGGAGATCTGAGAATATAGACAAAATGCTGCTTATACCCGAGCTGTCTAGTAATTTAGATTTGAAAGGAAGCACAATACATGTGTTCCAACAATGCATGCCCTTTGGAACATCACTTTCACATGCTAACTGCCTAAAAACCTCAATATCGCATGGAGGTACAATTGATGGTAATACAAAACCAATCTGACCTTCACTTGTGTCAAACTTAATATGAAATCCGTTTGAATGAATTTCTGGAGCATCAGTAACCTGCACAGAGAGCAAATAAGATGTAGATGAATATACAAGAACAATAACTTCTACCACCACAACCAGCAGACAGACACCCTTGTTTTAAGAAATGGGAGATTAAAGAAATAACAAATAATTGTGTTTGTTTGCAGGTTACAGTTGATACTAGTATGTATAATGCTTGCAGAACTAAAATACCCAACTTCCAATAGAACCTACACCAGCATATACCCTGTCAAAACTCGCAACATGAAAAACTGGAAGCAACTTTAAATGAATAAATGACATTGAGATGCCCTTATTCAGCAGAAGCAACTTCAAAGCAGAAAGAACACATAAAACTATCAAAAACCTTAAGCGGCTACAAACAAGATGAAAATTATCTCAATTAAACGACCACAAAAGCAACCGAAATAGAGAGCTTACAGGAATAAAGCATCTAAGAGGAGACAAAAACAAAACAAAATAAAAAACATATATGTTGCTTCTAGATACCAAAAATTACATAATTTCAATGTTCAGAGGGGTGCAATTTATATATCTAAGAGCCCATGCGTATAAAATTTGAAGTCCTGTGGCTTTTGCAAGCTTACAAAAATCCAGTCTTTTACAACATCCCATAAGCGCTTTGAATGTCCCGCATTAGACAAAACCATGTCAAAATTTTCTTTAATCAAATGTAATAAAAAATATGCAGAAGTTGATTCAATTGAACATGAACAACTAACTTATCCACCACATACATTAGCCATATTCCAATAAAAAATCTTGCCACTTGTCGATTTAACTACAAAAATTGAGCCAAGATCAACAAAGCAGTAATAATAAGCAAATAAAATGGCTTCATCGAAACGACCCAGCCCAACACCTCTGTAACCTAACACGCTATGGTTGGAAACCCCCTAAATGGCCTTTAAAAAGGTTCAATAAAGCCCAAAAGAGGAAGGCCAAGTGAGTTTCGTATAAGGGTTAGATCTCTTATACTTGTTAAAATCATCTTAAATCTCTCAATGTGAGACTAAGGGTGTTAAACGTATGATGTTAACAGGAAAATAAGGCTTCAACTGAAAGATAATCCTCAATAACACAGTAATTCAAATGTAAGATGATATTCAGCTTGCATACCCGGAAAACTGATTTAAAGCCAATTCCTTTTTTTCCAATGTACCCAGCAGTAGACCCCTTCTTGGTAGAATTTCCAACATCACAGAGGGCTCTGATATTCTGTGCAGTAAAACCTCTTTCATTATTTAGAACTACTATACCCGTATCTTGAAGGATGAAAGTAAGAGTGGGTTCCACATTTTCAGGGTAAACATTATCATCAGCATTCTGGATCTGCAAATTTAAAGAGTGAAAAGTAAGGTAACCATTGAGATAATCATCCATTTATCCCGTTTCTCTATTTTGGAATAAATAGTTCACTAGTACAAAATGTAGTCAAAAAACAGATACGACACGAAACATCACATGTCCAGTAGTACAAGAGCAATCATCAGTTGCCTGCTTGGAAGCAACCATAGGTAAAAAGAACGAATCTGTAGCGGTTGCAAGAGAGACTTTTTCTAATCATGAATACAGATTGAATCATGCATTACCAGTGAGGGACCCAGAAAATTGAAAATAGGGGTGCAAATAGAAATGTTTTCTACATCACCTCTACTGAAAGACACTTTATTTGAACTTTGTTGACCCACCAAAAAACAATACATTTGGAAAAAAAATGGTCAGGTAGCTAGTGGTCTTTGTTGATCAATGTCTACCATTATAAACTACTATCAGCAGATTTTGACGGCATTATCTCCTATATTCCCTAGAATACTATTTTTGCCAATAGATTCAGCAAGTTACGACCAGAAACTAAGCCGTAGAACTCAAATAAATATTATACACTATTCAAGCAAGTCTCTGACATGCAAGAAATCAACATTACTGGTGGGGGGATACTGCAATAGATTTTAGAGCATGGCTCTTTTCCAGCCAGGTATATCTCTTTTGTAGATAACATGGGTATCCAAGCTTTGCTTGACTAATCCCAAGGGCCCCTGCAAGGCACTAGCTACCAAAAAGAAGAAAAAGACATGTAATAGCACCCCCACTAACATGAACTCATGAAGATTCTGAACTCAACTGCAATAGATTTCAGTGCATGGCTCTTTTCCAGCCAGGTATATCTTTTTTGTATATAACATGGGTATCCAAGCTTTGCTTGACTAATCCCATGGGCCCCTGCAAGGCACTAACTACCAAAAAGAAGAAAAAGAAGACATATAAAAGCACCCCCACTAACATGAAGTCATGAACATTCTGAACTCAATGAGTTGCTTTGTGCATATGGAAGGACTACATGCGTGCTGCGTGCATCAACAATTAATTGAGTAAAAAATAGAGGACATACCAGCTCAAGAAGGAAATGCGAGTTCTGGGAATACAATTCTTCCGACAGACAAAGAAGTGCACGCCCTATAAGAGCATTCCTGTTTTTCGATATGCTATTCTGCTCATCGGAGAAATTAGGGTTCAGCCCATATTGTTCCCACCTGATAGATTCAACAACACAAGCAGCCTCGTTTTGTTCCTCGATATCTTTGTTAGTAAGATGATCCGGTCCATTTTTATCAGATCTATCTTGTGGACTACACAAAGGCTTGGATACATTAGTATGAATCTTATGCTGCTCAGCTTGGTTAGCAGCAGTAGCATGAATAGTATCGGCTGGAGACTGGCTGCTGTCCAGCCCTTTTACGTCAGTACCCACACAATTTGAGGATGAAGATTGAGCTGACAGCAAGGAATTGTTACAAGTCAATGGACAGAATGAAAGATGATCATGCACCCATTCAACTACACTTAGTGATAAACCAACTTCATGAAGCATGAGACGCTCCTGATTCCCTTTACATTGAAGTAAAACAGCAGAAGCAGCATCTTTGACTACAGATTGCAATCCAGCAAGTAGTATCTCAGCTGCAAAACATCGAAATTCTGAGGGCAGGAAACCAAGAGAATCTATCACAATCCTTGATACAAGAGCAACTGCTCCATCCACCCCCTTCAAACTTTTGCTTAACTCGAAAAAAGAACAGCAACCTGCAGCCTCACCAAACATTAGCTCCTTTGATGTTTTCTCACTCCACTGACCATTATTAATATTCATTTTCTGCATAGAATTTTCCATGATAACCTCAAATGCTTGACGTGCCTGGCACCTCAAAAGGGATAACGGTACATGTCTTCTACCACCAGACAGAACAAACAACGACAAAAGTTGCACAGCAATGTCAAAAGACGATTCTTGAAGTACAGCTTGAAAGAACAAATCTGCGGTAGCTAAATGGTCAATCCGAATTATTTTACCATTCTTGGTCAGTACACATAATAAGCCTTTGGCATTGACCTCAGACAATAGCCATCCCAGAAGAGGTCCAAGTGAAGGAGCATATACAAGATCCCAATGTGACCATGAGTTTAGATCTGACAGAAATGGAGCTTTAAGCATAACTTCCACAGCATCCCTCGACGTGACTAATCCAAGAGTTTGATCTACCTGACCAGAACTATCGGTAAGATCACTTTCATTGAAGCGAGTATCAGCATAATTGGAGGTGCCAAGCAATGCAGCAGAAAACACAACACAATTGGATGTAATGCTACTTTTATGCTGTTCTACAATATTTAAGAGCGCTTCCATGCCACTAGTTCCAACTATTCTGAAACCAACAAAAGGAAACTGCCTCATAAGCAGTTCTGATATTTTTTCCTTGGTTATACCATCATCCTCCCAGAGGCTGCTTGAAGCTTGAGACAATAACATAACCAACTGTTGCTGGAGCATGCTCACCTCCAAAGACGGAAGCTGTTGCACCTCATCTCCGACAAATTTCAGCAGTTCTTTTGGGATTTCAGATATGTGTGTTTCTAAGAATGACAAAAAATTCCCAAGACCAAGTAACTCGAATTCCTCTACACAAAATTGCTGGGTCAACCAAACTTCGCAGCGGCAAAGTTGTTTTGCAGACGTAAGTACCCTATCTGTAAGGGTTTTTCCACCAGATGATATGGCATTTTCAGCAAGAAACTCTGAAACTTTCCTAACAACATCCTCTGCACTCACACCTGCAATACCAGCAATATAACTCTTAGACAAGTTCTTTTTTGATACGAGACATGATTGTATTAGTAAAGCTGAAAACAGGCCAAGGAGGATAAGCAGTCAATTGTAAAAAAGATTCTCCAATTTCAGAAGTGGGTACGAGGGACTTGATATTCCCCAATTTTTTGCGCCCCCATATAGCAACGTTATCCATCTCCCTCCAAAGCAGAGGTAAAAATGACTGCAACTCACATCTTTATCATTTGCAGTAACCTTATAAGTTATACCCATGACACAAAAACAGTCACGGAGCAAAATAGCAAGTTGATTAGCTAAGTTTCACTCTTTTGGAACCCAATATATCTCCGTCAATTATTGTGCATATGGTCAGAATTACATAACTCTGAAACCTCCCTCCCCCCCCCCCCCCAAAAAAAAAATAAAAAGGATCACACTCATCCACTTAGTTACAGTTACTTTCTAACATAAAAACTTTCTTCACAAGGAATCATATAAATCCAAAAGGCAAGAATAACTTACAAAGACCAGGCTTTAGTGCCTTTTTATTGAGGCCAGGATCCTTCTCAATAGGCTCAACATCAATACTTTCATACTCTTCGCACTTGTCAGCAAGTTTATTTGCCTGTCCGATCTCACCCATGAACTGAAATGTATCATATATGCTATCCCACATCCCATTTTTGATAGAATTAACCTGCAACATTGTAGGACAAATTTTTATGTTTGTGATGTCAAAACTTTAACCCTGTACCGCAACAATAAATGAAGCATGTTGTAAGAAGAAACCAGAATCACCTACCAACTATCAAACATATTGAGACAACAATTTGTTTGTGCTGTGTGACTTCGCTAGGAACTTATGGGATAGATTGCCGTGTGCGGAGAGTTTTGTGTGTTCAGGCACACTGGGCGAGTTTTTACAGTTACGATGAGAAGTAAAGAGGGGAGGTTGTTGTGGAGGTGTGCTTGCATGGCTATACTTTGGTGCATTTGGTTGGAGAGGATTTCGAGGGTCTTTTCCGATGCTGAGAAGAGTAGAAGACTATTGATTATGTTTGGGATCACATAGTTTACTTGGCTTCCCTCTGGTCTAAGGCGACGGGCCTTTAAGGGTGTCCCCTTGACTATAGTACAGCGCCGTAGGCGAGATGTGTAGATACTTTTCTTTTTGATAGTGAGGATGCCTTATCTCCAACCTTTTTGTATTCTTTAACAATTGATTAATAGATTTTTTCTTATCTAAAAAAAAAAGAAAGGGGAAAAGGAAACTAAGCATAATCACAGAAGGGTCACGTGCCCGCATTTATGCTCGTAAAGATGAGGGTGACCAGAAATAATAAGCTAGCCCTCATATGAAGAATACGGCCTGAAGTTTAGCGCTCTATAAGATCTCCCATAACATTTCATCTTAATTCTTAAACCCTCCGTTTTCACTTGTTTGGGAAGCAATACAACCTGAATAATTTTTGAGATAACAGATTGCAAAGCAGCACAATCAAGAATGGTCATCCAGGCTCAACCTGTGGTATCATATCCATTTAAAGCCTGGGCCAGAAAAAAACTACGTGACAGTATCACAAAGTTAAAGCACCTAAATGATAATAACAAGACGTTGCAAATTGACCATGAACTACTCACCGCAACATTTAGCAATCCCACAAGCGGGTCTTTTTTGGACGCTGCTCTTAATCTATCTCTTTGTCTACCTTTCATCTTATAGAAATCCAGCATTCTTTCAAAAATCTGCACCCAAACGAACAAGGTTATAAATGCACTGACTAACATCCTACAAATCTACTTCCTTTATAAAAAGGGAGTTAACAGTAACATAACATAAGAATGAATAAAAAAAAGTACAATTAATATAAATCATTTATCTCTCCCGACATGCTTTAGCTTCTTTGTGGTATAAAGCAGGTTCGGCTGTTAAAAGCTACAAGTCTTTGTAGAAAACACCTTCTTTTCTTTGCTGTAATTTTGACTCCTTTAAACATATATACTTTCTGTTTTCAGTAATGAACTGTACTCTCTTCTCAATAATCAAAATTTTCTAGCATTGCAAAACATCACTCCCTCCGTCCCGGGTTCTTCCTTACGTTTCCATTTTAAGATGTCCCCCATTCTTCCTTACGTTACCTATTTTAGCAGTTTTTAGTGACAAAAAGTCCATAATACCCTTAGAATTTTATGTGGCAAAAACACTCTCTCCTCAGATCCTTTCCCACCCACCAGCCCCGTCCCCTTCCGGCCACACCACAATTACACCACCAACCCCCACCCCTAGCAAACCCCCCCACCACCAGCCCCCCTCCCAGCAAACCCCACCACCACCAGCCCCGCCCAGCAAACCCCACCACCACCAGCCCCCAACCCGAAAACCACACCAACCCCCAGCCCGAAATCACCCACTAACCAATCCGAGAACCCCCAGCTACCCCCCACCCCCGAAAACACCCCAGTCCCCGCCGACGACTCCACCTCCTCGAACCCCCAGCCCCAACCCACGAAATCCCCACCACGCTGAAACCCACTCCAACCCACAAAATCGATGAGTGAGAGCAAGAGCCACTGCCCACTGGAGTTGAAAAGCCGCCTAAGAGATGAGAAAGAGAGATAGAAAGAGGATAAAGGTGACAGGTGGTGGCGGTGGGGGGTGAATCGATGTTGACTCTCAGGGTGGTGGAGGTGCTTGAGGTGGTGGTGAATGTGAAGGGTTTTCAGGAGAGAGAGGGAATTGACATTAGACAATACTAATATAATAGACCCGGGGGGGAGGGGGAATTGAACCAGAAGGGATTAAAAGAGGCAACAGTGAAAACGTGGTATCAGCCAAACCAGTGGCATTCAGAATATAAGATGTGTGTATAAAGAATCAGTACCTCTGCAGCCGTGTGCTGCCGGCAAGCTTCCTTCCAGGTTGTGATAAACAGTCTAATAGAATCATTGGCAAGGGAATCATCAACAGTTTCTGAAATTGTTTCCGTCTCTGTCTCAGTACCTCTAGGACTAAATAAACCACTATGTTTAATGCCCTCTCCATGACTCTGATTTTTCAATTTTCTTTTCTTTTTTGCTGGTTTGCTGATCTCATTGCAATTTAGGTTTTGACTAGATGGGGGAGAGTGCTGGTGTGTTTCTCCTCTCAAACCCAGCCGTGTCCTCTCTTCAGCTACAGATGGATAGGGGCAGCTACTCACCCTATCCGCACTTTTGCCTTTCGATGAGGACAATTGACACTGGTTATCCATGTAATTAGAATCTGCTTTTTTTTCACTATCAGAGCTATATGTCACATCATCATCCTCTGATGAGGATGATGAAGCAAATCGTATGTGCTGGCCAGAGAAGTCCTTGTTCTCAGAGGCAAACGACGTCACACGCTCAATTATAGTACTGAAACGATCGTCAAGCTCCTTCTTCTCCAAAGAGAAAAGTGGTCTTTTAGTTCTTGGCCTACCAGGTCTCCGTTCAGCTTTCTCCATACACTTCTTCAATACAGAATCTCTTGAGGCATGGGCTTCACGGAGAAAATTAACATGCATCCTACAACAGCATTCTACTGATTAGATCAAGTGGCCTGTTGTTCATAAATGATTGTCCAAATAACTTTCTTACATCATTGTATATCACAAATCATATAGGTGAAAAGACTTCTTTGCTCAACAGCTACAGAAACTTTTTATTGCAATTCCCCTGTGATGTAATGCAGCTAATAGCATTTAAATTACATACATGTGACGAATTAAACACTTGCATGCACAAATTTCATGTACAAATAAATAAATAAAAAAATGCAGCAGGAGCAAGTAACTTTCAACCCCCTAACACTAGGAAATATTGCTGCATGGTTAGTTACACTTGCTGCATGATTCTATATCCTGCAAAAAGACCTAAAGATAAGAACAGCAGCAGCAGAAGGAAACAGTTAGTTACATACCCAAGATTCTGGATGCGGACCCCAAGTTTCTCCCAGCTGGTGACTTGACACTTGTTGGCAATGTAATCCAGGAATTCATCAATCTTAATATTCTTACGCTTCTGTGCTTCAAAAAGCTCAGAAAGGTAAGAGATAATATCCTTGCTTGTAATCTTGTATACTCCAGTCACATCTTGTTTGACAGAAAAATAGTGCTTAACAAGCGGAAGGCTTAGGAAAGGACCCAGTTTTAGGTCCTCAAACTTCTCAACACCCTCACGCTTGCATATGGCCTTTTCCAAATCATACAAAGACGTAATCATATGAACTGTTACATAACAGTGGATAAATGCATTTATCTGTTAAGAGGGGAAAAGAATAGATGGTTATAAAATAAATTCTCATATAATCACATTCGATAATGAGATACATACAAGAGGGGTGGGTGGATTTGATAATCAAAAATTCAAAAAATCCCAGTGTAAAACAACCTAGTATTCAAAAAAATCCCAGTGTAAAACAACCCAGTTTTCTAATCCTCTTCGTAGTTAGAGCAGAAAAAAGATAATAAATAAAAACCTTAGTTTTGTTCTGAAAGTTAATCTATAATACACTAGTGAGTTCCGAATAGCTAGCTATAATTGTGGAAATCGGAGAGTAGTTTGAGCTCAGCCCCCAGCATAAACATAAAGGCAAGAAAGCAATCAGTAAAATGCGGAATAATATCTTAAGAACACACAATAAGCAGATAATAAGTAAAACTAATGGAAAAAAAAAACTACCTTTCCTTCATTAATTGAGGGAATTTCTTGAAGGTGGAAGTCGGACCGAGTGCCATCCTGCAGTTTGACCGAAGTCGCAACCGTAGTGTCGATTTGGTCAAGCGTGACTTTGCTGTTGATAGGGTTTTCCTTTTGCTTTTTCTTTGGCTTTTCCTGTTGTTGTTGTTGTTGTTGTTGTTGTTGTTGTTGTTGTTGTTGTTTGTTGGCATAATTGTGAGAAGTTGAAGGGGCGGTGGTCTGGTGTGGTTGGGCAGGGAAGAAATTGGGCTTAGGGAAAGCATGATTGTTGTTTTGAATGGGGAAATTAGGGTTTTGTGGGAAAGCAGCATGATTGT
The DNA here is from genome assembly GCA_038025085.1 of Tetragonia tetragonoides. Lineage (NCBI taxonomy): Eukaryota > Viridiplantae > Streptophyta > Magnoliopsida > Caryophyllales > Aizoaceae > Tetragonia > Tetragonia tetragonoides. Next base: position 40,249,248 of record CM076152.1, read on the forward strand.
TGTTTTGAATGGGAAAATTAGGGTTTTGAAAAAAGTAGGGATTGTTGTTGTTGTTGAAGAATTGAGGAGGGTGGTTGTTGTTGTTGTTGTGGAGGTATGTGGCAGTGCCGGCAAGGTTTTGGAGGCTTTGAACTAACTGTTGTTGCAGAAGTTGGGGTGGTACTGGTGGGTGTTGTTGTTGTTGCATATATTGTTGTTGTTGCTGCTGCATATATTGTTGTTGTTGTTGTTGTTGTTGCAGATGTTGTTGATGTTGTTGTTGTGTTGGTGATGGGTGGAAGTGCGGTGGACGGTAACCTCTGCCATCCATTAGAGCGGGCGGCGGAGGAATAAGGTAGAGAGAGAAAAACTACCACTCCTTCCGAGAGAAGAGCGACAAGGGTTTAGAGTTCTGAGAGCCGTGTGACTTGTGAGGGTTTAAGGTTAATAAATCTCCAATTTTTTATTTTTTATTTTTTGAGAATTGAGACTCAAGTCATTTTCGATTTATTCCAAAAAGAAAACGAAAAAAAAACCACCAAAATCCTTCACTTCTCGACATTAACCCCCATACCCCATGCGCTGCCGCCACCCCCTTCCTCACTTTCTTCATTAGTTCTGCGCCTCTCTCCTCTCTCTCTCTCCTCTCTCTCTTAGGTCTTCTCTCTCAGGTATTCCATCATCAACCCAATAAATAAACATAAATTGTATTTCCGTTTGCAATAGATATTGGTCTTTCAGTTGAAAAATTGAATCTTTGAGAAAGAGAGTGAAACATTTGAGAAGATGGAGGAAGAGAATATAGCTCAAGAAGTGATATCATTCAACGAGCTTGGAGTTTGTGAAGCATTAGTTGAAGCTTGTGATAAATTAGGATGGGCTACCCCTACTAAAATTCAGGCTGAGGTCATTCCTCACGCCCTTGAAGGTTCAATTTTTTATCTTTGCTTAAACCCTTTTTTCATTTTTAATTAATAATCCAATCCCATCTTTTCTTTTCTTTTTTATGAGTTATGTAGAATTATAATTGACTATGCTATTTGTGTGTTAATTGTCTTGATTAATTTCCAGGAAAGGATATAATTGGTCTTGCTCAAACTGGGTCTGGTAAAACTGGGGCTTTTGCCTTGCCTATTGTCCAGGCTCTATTGAATTTGAAATCCCCTCAGCCCTTGTTTGGTTGTGTCCTTTCACCCACCAGGTACCCACTTCTTGTTTTTTCCATACCATAACTAGTACATATTTTTGTTCATTAGTTTACTCATGTCTTTTATTTTACATGATAACTACAGTAGAATTCTGGATTTATAAATCTCTTGAAATTGGTCCATATGATAACTAGACCTTAATCTGCTTTTGTAGACTCACTAAATCACTAATGCACTTCTAATAAGTGAGGCTGTGGTCTGATATTTTCTGTTCCTTGTGCTTTTAGGGAGCTAGGAATTCAAATTTCTGAACAATTTGAAGCTTTGGGTGCTGAAATTGGCTTAAGAACTGCTGTGGTAAGCTGATCACCTTGCTGAGTATCTCTAACTAATGTATTTCGGCTTTATGTACCAGTTATATTGTTGAGCTGTTAGATGTTTTTTTGTTTTTTCCCCATGCAATAAAGCTCAAGGTTGTTCATACTGCTGAATATTACATATGATTGTTATACTTTTTGTTTGCCTACATATTTTATGCAACTGAAGTGATTCTTTGAACCAAAATTATCAAACAAATCGTAAATAATTTTTTCACTGCTGGCCTGTTAAGAGTATTGATAGAAACCTGGTAAAACAGCAAATTACCACTGAGCAAGATGAACTAATTCGTGCACAACGCAAGTTCTCAGTATACTTGGCTCCATGAATGCTGACTACATTTTATATTCTGTAGCTTGTTGGTGGAATAGATATGAATCAACAACAAATCGCCATCGGAAGACGACCTCACATCATAGTAAGTAGTAACTAATGTTTGTTTATTTGTTTGGTCATGTCTTTTGCATGATTGCTTCTTTTCTTGTCATTTTATCTTGTGAATGATGAAATTATAGAAAAGTGGGGTCTCAGTTTACAATGTAAAGCAACTCTTACTTCATTAGTCAAAGCTGACTGATATTAGAACTTAGAAGCTATGTGCTTATAGGCTATTACTCTTCAGGTCTTCTGCGATTCTGGTATGCTTAGAAATTTAAATTTTGTTATTAGTTCACCTGGGGTAAGGGATTTCTCAAGTACCTCTTGTGGGAATCGAGCTAAGGTTAGACAGGAATCCACCCAAGTCGTTTTCCTCCAAGGGTCTCAGCTTACAATGTAAAGCAACTCTTACTTCATTAGTTGAAGCTGACTGATATTAGAACTTAGAAGCTATGTGCTTATAGGCTATTACTCTTTAGGTCTTCTGCGATTCTGGTATGCTTAGAAATTTAATTTTTGTTATTATTTCACCTGGTATTTTGTGTACCATAGACACAGGGAGTATGTTTTGCTGTCTCATCTCTGATGTCGTCAAATCATTCTTTCTCAAACATATGTTATCTGTCTTATTTACCATCTAATCTTGTTTCTTTGTAGGTTGCCACACCTGGACGTCTTCTGGATCACTTGTCTAATACCAAGGGGTTCTCACTTCGTTCATTGAAATATCTGGTATTCTGCTACATCTTGGCAGTAATGTAGTCACTTGTTTTTCTTTCAGGGTGCATCAGATTAGGGTTGTTCTTTATCCTCATATTGTGTATCTATAATTGTAATTAACGGACATCTATTTACCACTGCTTCTCTTGGGTCTTGCCCTACTGAAAGTCTATAAGTTTGTCCAGTTTTGTATTAACTTGTTTTGAGGTTTATCTGTTTTGACAGAAAAGTGGTATACTAGACCTAAAATTTTCCGTTTCTGATTCGATTACCCAATTTTGTCATGATACACCCAGGATAAGAGAAGAGACGCCAATTTTGTTAGACCCTCTAGTTAAGAAAGAGGATAAGTTGATGCTTTGGCAACATTAGAATCGTACTGATCCCTGACATTCTGTTCCATCTCATGTTGGATTTTGTTGTATGGGGTTATCTTCTCCAGACATTTAAAGGCACTTTTTTATTTATTTATTGTGAAGTTAGTTAGAGGGTTAGGGTGTCAACAGAAAGCAAGAAAAAGCCAAAACATGAAATTTGAGTTCACAATAGTCTAGGGGCTGCTGGGATATGTCAATGGAAAAAAGCAAACATGCCCCAAAATAGTATGAAGATGAATAAACACTTCCTTAATATTCCATCCTTGCTGCCTCAAAGTAAAATAAAGAACACATGTTGAAAGTGTTCTCTCAACTTTTGGATAGATGCAGATTTCTTTGTCTCAAATGGCATAAAATGGTACCGAGGGAGTATGGCATCTACCAGGGACCGAGGGATTAACCAGCTGCATCTTGATTGAATGTGCTAGGAACACTATCCCAGGAATCTATGCATCAACCAGAAATTCAAAGATTTTTTCTTTGATTCTCCCTTTAGTTGAATCCACTGTGATTTCCTTTTTTGGTTAAAGTTCCTTGTCCAGAACTGTTCCAGTCTGTGTGCTTCTCCTTACTGTTGTTACATGTCATCGATTTAATGGAAGGTTTGAAAGGAGATATATGGAAGATTAGGTTTTTGGTTGACTTTGAACATTTTCTACGCATAACTGAAAATAAATCAGCTAACCTGCTAGGAGATAAACCTTTCTGAACTATGCCGATAGCCTTCATATATTCAGGGTATTAATGGCTGGGATGTACTATTGAGTGCTGCTATATTCAGCTGGCTTGCTGTGGGTTTGCCTTTTTGAATTGTGAAGAACTCGTGATACGACTTTTGGTTCTTTCTGTGATATGTAGGTACTGGATGAGGCTGATAGATTACTGAATGAGGAATTTGAGAAAGCACTTGATGAAATTTTGAAAGTTATTCCTCTTGAGCGGAAGACTTATTTGTTTTCAGCCACTATGACTAAAAAGGTATTCTTTTATGTTCATGCAAACCAGTATTTAGGCCCGTGTGGTGCACAGAATATCTGTCATGAGATGTAACATTTGGAAGGAGGTTTAATTTTACACTTACATTTGTATCTTTTTTGAACTTAGAGATCACTGTCAAGAGTAAGAATTTTGCGCTTATTTTGCTTTGACTTTGTTTTCTTATGACTACACTCGTTCTTTGAATTGTTTTGGCCCTTTTCAATGGTGATGTCTTGCTGTGCTTGAGGTGTTAAAGCAGTTTCTAGAAGTATTACACCACCTTCAATAACCTTCAGTCAGATATAGTATTCAAATTTTTTGAGAGGAGTAGACCCCCATTGTTACGTGATTTGCTAGTAAAGTTAACATCTCTGAACATAGAAGTTTCTTTTATTTAAACACAAGGAGCAAAGTACTCCATCTGAGTCTAATTTCCTGGACAATTCTAGGATCCAAAATCCACCCCTGGAAACAAAGCTTTGGGTGAAATCAACTGACAGAGTCAAATAAAGCCATGTTAGCCTATCTTGATGATGAATTGAGAAATTTTGATGGTGTGACAAACTTCTGCCACTGAAAAGATTGGCTAATCAAACCGAAAAATCAGTGGAGAGAGGGGATTGGTGCTGTGTTTTACTATTAATATTATTTAGATATAAATGGTTCTTTTAATCCATTTTTCTTTTTGTTGTTTCTTGTAATATATATATGTTACATACAATGAGCTTTTGTGGACAACAAAACAATGGAACAGCTAATAAATGGTGGAAGATTTCCGTTCTTCTAAGAAGTTCGTTTCATGAGACATAGCTTTCACTTGGAGTTATTTGCAGTAACTTTTAGTATCAACTGCAGGCAATTACTTTGGTTTGATTTACCTGGAAAAAACCAGGTGTGAGATGCAAGTGCATTACCAAAATGAAGACTTGCTTCTTTCTTATGTATTGATGGATTGTCTGCCTGTGAATAAAAAGCATGCTCACTTTTCCCTTCCAGAAAAAGAAAAAAAAAAAGAAATACCAATTGCAACCTTAATTTTAAGAATCCGCTATTGGAAAGGGAGTAAACCAAAGCATCTTGAATAAGCTGAATATCTGTGACATAGTGCTCTTCTGGTTGCAGGTTAAGAAGCTTGAGAGGGCATGTTTAAGGAAGCCTGTAAAGGTCTGTAATGAATGAACAATGCTGAATTTCTGCATCAATACTTGTTTATTCTTCTTACTATTAATATGCTAATGTTTCATCCAGATTGAGGTAGCTTCTAAATATTCCACTGTTGACACATTGAAGCAGCAGTTTGTTTTTATTCCTGCTAAGTACAAGGTTAGTCTCGCTACTAACTTGTCTTCTTATGTATTTGTATGGATGAATGGGTTTTGCAGTCTCTCTACTCTCTGTGGCTTATCTTCTCTTCGGATGACTTTAAATGAGCTTTTAGTGTGGTTGTGCTTGCTATAATTGAGACCATTGGAGTTTGTAAAATTTTTTATATTCTTTTTGAGGCACTTGTTTCTTTAACAAAGTGTGTTAGTACTCATTCTTTCTAGCACAATTCTTCTTTAAACTTGAAGAAACGTTACTTATATTATCTTGGCAAATTTGTGATGTTCTTGATATTGTCTTTTTATATGGGATGCTGAGAGAGCTCTACTTGAGTATGCATACATTGCACTATGTCTATCAAACATGCAACATATTACCTTGAGGTCACATTGGTTTTTGTTATTATTTATCTTACTCATTGCTCATATAGTCATCTCCCTTTTCCTCAGGAATGCTACCTTGTGTATCTTCTAACGGAAATGTCTGGAAGTTCAACTATGGTTTTTACTCGTACATGTGAAGCAACCCGCCTTTTGGCACTGATGCTCCGCAATCTTGGCTTAAGGGCTATTCCGATTAGTGGCCAAATGAGTCAGGTTTTTTCTCTTCTTTTCTTTTCTTTTTGTCTATTTCATAGAAATAAGGTGAACCCCTTTTTTCTGGCTCCCCTTCATTTCATATGTTCAAGTGTACTTCCCAGTTTTGCCTCTCTTTGATTCTGAAATAACTTTTTCTTGTTTTTGGCATGTGTGGCAGCCTAAAAGACTTGGCGCCTTAAACAAGTTCAAAGCTGGAGAATGTAATATCTTTATTTGCACTGATGTAGCTAGTAGAGGTCTTGATATTCCTGCAGTGGATATGGTCATAAATTATGATATCCCCTCTAATTCAAAGGTTAGTCTTGCTATTGCGTATAAGTTATTTAGTGTGTGTGTGCTCTACTCTACACCGGGTGTCTTTATGTGTGAAAGCTTGCATTGTTAGTTGACTGAAATACTGATTCATGTAAAGAAAGAACAAATGGCAAGGGTAGCTTGATTGTTTTGATTTTGACTATATTAGCATTAGATTGACGCCATTATATGGTGACTTATTATGAATTTCAGGATTATATACATCGAGTAGGGAGAACAGCTCGTGCTGGGAGGTCGGGGGTTGCCATCTCACTAGTAAATCAATATGAGATTGAGTGGTTTGTCCAGATAGAGAAACTGATAGGTGAGCAGGATTTTACGGGCCTGTGATATATATTGATTTTCAATTGGCTGAACCCTCATTTATTGTCTGGAATACAGGTAAACAGATACCAAAGTATCCTGCTGAAGAGGAAGAAGTGCTAGTTTTGCTGGAACGTGTTACTGAGGCAAAAAGGATTTCACATATGGTATGTTTGATTAAGCTGTGCTTCTGCTGTTCTTGTAACTGTTCGATAATTAGAGCGTCTTCGGTGCCCCTTCAAATGTGAACTTTGGGGGTTGGCATCAGCTAGAACTTCACATGATATTTGCATTCTTCTGATGCATGATCTTTGGATTTACTAAACCTGAATATTTCTGCTGCTTTTCTGATATGATTCATATCTCTTATCTTAGTAGGAAGGTGCGGTAAACTGGAAACCAAACAGTATATGATTTGAAAAAGGTTCCTGCATGGTTAATCTCATAGAATTGGGTAATGTGTAGAGATACTCCTGAAGCAAGGAGTGCATGAATTAATGTCATGTGTAGTAGAGCTGGTCTTGACTAAGATTTCAATGAGTGTTATCTTGGTATCTAAGATTTTCAACGAGTGTTATCTTGGTATCTAAGATTCTCAATGAGTTTTCTATCAAACAAAAAAAAGATTCTCAATGAGTGTTATCTTGGTATCCTGTTTGAGCGTTGTCTGGGGAGTGAATAAATTCTCTTCTCGTGTAGCAACTCTGTATCTTTTGGTTCTTAGATGGCTTTGACGCCACAGAATATGTTTCTTGCTTGTTGCTCATTTCTCCTCCACTAGACAGAGAAATTCCTTGGCTTAATTTAGCAGATTCTATGCATGTATTAGTATGTTGTAGTCCTGTTGGCGGTTTTCTTATTGACAATTGATGTCTGATTGATATTTTTCGATGCACTGTTACTTGTGTCTGTAGAAAATCAAGGAATCTGGAGGAAAGAGAAGAAGAAATGGGATGGGCGACGAAGATACAGAGGAGGTTGAGAAGTTCATGGGCAATAAAAGAGGCAAACCTTCAAATAAATTCAGGAAATGAGGGCCACTTCCCTTCCCATTCTACAACAGTTTTGTTAAAAGCATTCTTGTAGGACGGTTCATGATTTGATTAGTATGAAATAGGAATCGGATCTGTTAATTCTCAGAGCTGTGAGACATTAGCCATATGTCGGTTAAATTACTTTTCATGGATATATAGATGTCTTCTTTCATCCAAGGTATATGTAAGCGATGTCATGATATAATTATTTCTATTGCTTTTGGAGTTCTTATGAAGCAACATGGCAAAGACTACGCAAAAGAAAGGATATTTACATGGTTTTTCTCTACTCTTCAAATTCTACAATAACTTATCTAGGAATTATACTTTGGTTATCATGGAAATCTATATGGCACGTTTTTATTTTAGACGAGATTGGAAATTTTACATTGTGACATCAGAATCTTGATGCTTACGTCGTTTTAATTTAATGTCAAAGACTTATTTTCCCCTAATTTAACTATTTATCTAACCACCTCAAAAAGAAGAAAAGAAAAGAAAAGAAGCTACTGTATTTCTCTAGTTGCCGTTAATCCAATCTAAAATGAGTAGTTAATATCCTTAATAGTAACACATCGAAGTAATTAAATATTGTAGGTTTTACTATTGTTAATAGACCCATAATCAAATTTATTAATATAGGTCAAAGGACACGAAACCCAACTTCGACAAGTTGTGTGATTCTATTAAAGATTTATAGAGTATATGAGTCAGCCTCAAGATGAGGTCACTCATACAAGTATGATGTCATCCTGACGTCATTGCTTGTATATAGAGGCGGCCTCAAAGGAAAATTATTGTTTAGAGTAACCCCCAAAAAAAAGTATACAATCTAAAGGCCGCACTCGAGTCGGAGGTCCTCAAATTAGAGTAATCCCACAAATCAAAGGAGGCCACCCACGCGGCAAAAGTATGAAGTAGAACATTGCTTGCTGTAGTTCTCATTGTCTGGTTGGGACCAAAACAATGAAGCTGGGTGGCCTTTTACATATGCAGGACTGACCCGTATTTATTCAGACTTGGGAGCACCCAGATGGCCAGACGCAAGACACTTAGACGGGTCACTTGAACATCTCCCTCTTTCGGTCAAGACTCCCAAGAGCGCACAAAGTCGCTTGGCTCAGCTCCTCTCTCACCAGTCACCACAACTCCTTTCTCTGACAAAGTTGAAACTGCTAGTCTCAAAATCTACCTCTAATTTTTGGGTCAGAACTCTTTTCTATCTCTCTCACTATTATGCCAAAGTTCTAATTTTTGGGTCAGAACTCTTCTCTATCTCTCTCACTATTATGCCAAAGTTCTAATTTTTTTGGCTTACATTCCTCTAATTGCTCATATCTATTCTTCTAATTCATTTCACAATCCTATCTTTTTGGCATTTCGGTAAGTTTACTTTTTGTTTTAAATCTCAATCAATCTTACCTCTGATTGCATCCTTTAGAATTGGACGAAAGAAATCCTCACATTGCTTTGTGATATAAAATCTGTATTTTTCTAAAACCCCAAGTAATTGCCCTTTGGATTTCTGTTTTGTTCCCTCCTATTAGATTGTTGGCTGAATGCTTGTTCGTATATTTGTATGTTGTTGGAATATCCAAAATTCTTCTAACATATGTGATACTGATTGAGGGAGATAAGAGATACCCCTCTATGATACATTGATATCGATTTTGTGGGGGTGGGACTACTACTACTACTGTCTACTATGAAGGGTGAAGCTCATTTGTCCAGAATTCTTTTCTCCATTCACAAAAGGAAATTTGATTTCTGTGATTATTTTCATATTACAAGTCCCTATTTCTTCTGCACAAACACTATAGATGCCACCAGATCATCTCCTGTCCCTGATATTGTAGAAAAGGCAGCAGCTTTGGAGGCTACTCAAGTTTTGAGGAAATGGGGTTGTACTGATACTGATTTAGACAAAATTTTCTGTAGGCAACCAGCATTACGCAATGCTTCTGCTACTTGTCTTGAATCCAAACTTAATCTACTGAGTAAATTGGGTCTAGGATCTTCTGAACTTGTCAAGATAATAAACTGTCGTCCTCGCTTCCTCAGTTATCGTCTTAATCGCTACTTTGATGAAAGGCTTGATGAGCTACGATGTTTGTTTGGGTCAAAGGAGGTTTTTCTTAGAGCTCTTGTCAGAAATCCCTCTCTCCTGGTATATGACTTCAACAAGACAGTTAAACCAGTTGTCTTGTTGTATGAACAGATGGGTGTCACTAGAGATGATTTGATTTCCATGCTCTTGCTTCGCCCCACATTGATTTCACGGACCAATATGAGCGACGAGAAATTAGAATACATACGGAGGACTGGGGTTACGAAGGAGTCGAAAATGTACAAATATGTGGTCACAATAATTGGGGTCTCACGTATTGAGACTATCCGTGAGAAGGTGGCAAATCTTGAGAAATTTGGGTTCTCAGAGGATGAGGTGTTGGAGCTTTTTGGTCGGTCTCCATTGCTGATGACTCTATCTGTGGACAAGGTTCAGAGGAATATGACATTTGTGGTAGGCACTATGAAGTTACCACAAACTTCAGTTGTCGGTTACCCATTTTTGCTACATGTTAGTTTGGAAGACATACTGAAGCCTCGAGTACTCTTGTCCTGGAAGCTAGAAGAAATGAAGCTCCAACCACAGATAAAGGGACGTCGTATGTTCACGGCATTGAGAATGACTGAGAAGAGGTTCTTGGAAGCGTTTGTTAAACATCATGGCAAGGATGTCAGGAAAGAGTTGTTGGCATATTATAAAACTGCCAAAAGCACAAAGAGATTGGCTCAATCCTCCAAGCGCAGAACCGTTTCCATTGGATTTCCATTCTGAAAAATGCTTCTATGGTCTTTTGTCCGCAGTTACATTTCAGTTTTGCACATTTAAATTCTGTGTATGCATATGCACAGCCTGAGAGGCTGAGAGCAGCGGTACCTTGTTGGTAAACCATTTGTGCATCTCCATCTTTGTTGGAGTCAAACAGTGCTGAATTCAAAAGTTCTGTTTTCTGCAAGTATGAGTTATGATTGTCGTTTTACTTGAGGTTTCTTTTCTTATAATTTGGTCTCTGATCCTGTTTCAGCGCTTGGTTCACCTCACAATCACATGACATGATGACTGTTGAGAAGACTGTTTTTCATCCTTGAAAACTCAATTTCGGTGAGCGCAGTGGCTGCCTTGTATCCACCTCTCCCCCAAAAGCCCTCTATCAGTTTTTCCATAGAACTGAAAATTGCGCAGAAAAGGCTTTGGACACATACATGTTCAGTGTTCGGATCTGGAAGATGATGTTTTCCCCCCTCCCTCGTACTGTTTGACCTCCCGTATGTGAATTGCTGTGCTTGGCATGTGAAGTTACATGACCAGAAAAAATAGATTCTGAGTGAGTGGTATCTAAATGAAGGCCTACGATTTTATGTAATCTTATCACAAAATCTTGAAAAAAGAAAAGAAAATGCCATCCTTGAGTACTAGTCAAACGGCATGAACCTACTCTACTAGGACGTGCTTATTTATGCTGCTTCATAGAGATCCCCATCTTGAACATTGATGAGCAGATTTTGCACAGAATAGTTTATACAATATGAGCTCAGGTTGGCAATTGATACAAAGGTACTTCAGACATCACATCAGTCAGGAAACTAATTTTGCATATGACCAAAAATAGACAAATGAACCAGACTCAACCCCAAAAAACCCCAAAAAAAAAAAGGAGATGAAGGAAGAAAAAGACAATGCAAACATATTTTAGACTTCAGATGCAAAATGGGACTGAAAATTGCATCCAAACGTTCATGCCAAATACTCGTACCAAATTATTACAAAACTTTCAAAGATTTCCCTGCCCAAAGCCAAATAGTCTACCAAAGTCCAAAACACTTTAGATTTCAGTGTCTCAGAAATTTTCCTTTGTAGTTCGTGCAATTACATGTTTAGGGATCAGAGTGTCCTTGTTCTGATTTCCCTGACACTTGACCTAGACATTGCCTCTGATATCTTAAAAAGACTAAAACAGCCATGAGCAATCTGCGCTATTGAGCTTCCGGCAGTTTATCACCTTAGAATTTAGACGTCCGCCTGCTTATCCACTCTGAAATCAAAATTTCATAGTAGGTACCAAGTGGAGAGAAAACATATCACAAAAGTATATTTCTATACATTCTTTCATGGTATAAGAGCAGGTTAATTTTTTTTTAAATATCATGGCCGGTGACAATGATACACCGCCACCGCCACCACCACCACAGAAAATCGACACCACCTCACCATTCTACCTCGGCGCACATGACCGCCCGGGGGATTTTATCACTCCTGTTCGTCTAAAACTCGACAATTTCGATTCTTGGGCACATGCTATATATGTCGCACTTTCCTCTCGCCGCAAATTTGGTTTTCTTGACGGCACCATTACTGATTATACTCCACCCGCAACGAAGGAGGATTGGGTCGTTGTTCATTGTATGCTCGTTTCATGGCTTATGAATACCATTGATCCGGAGGTAAAAAGTATGTTGTCTAATTATGATAATGCCAAACGTTTATGGGATGATTTACATGAACGTTTTTGTGTTGTTAATGGTCCTCGTATTCAACATTTAAAGTCTCAAATTAATCGTTGTGAACAATCTAAAACCATGACTGTTGCTGTTTATTTTAGCAAACTAAAAGTTTTATGGGATGACCTTGCACAACTTGAACCTTTGATTGGTTGTAAGTGTGGCCAGTGTACTTGTAATATTGGCAAACAACATGAGAAAAGGCGTGAGGATGATAGGTTGCAACAATTTTTACTCGGGTTGTACTCTGATTATTATGCCCACACTCGCTCCACGATTCTTGCTCAAGACCCTCTACCCTCACTAAATAAGGCATATCACCAAGTTTCACAAGATGAACTTGTCCGTGGACTTGATCGAGTGAGGGAGGAGCCCACGCAAGCCGTCGGGTTCGCTGTTCGTACCACAGCAGGGGCTGGTCGGGGACGCGGCACTCCTGTCGTCTGTTCTCATTGTCAGAAGCCGGGACATTTGACTTCTAATTGCTTTTCTTTGCAAACCTGTACTCATTGCAGGAAGAAGGGGCACGATGCTACACGGTGCTTTGACATCGTTGGGTATCCGGAAGGTTGGAACGACAAGAGCAAAGGTGCAAAACCCACGGCTGCCCGAGGCAAGGGGGGTGTGCGTGCCAATGCTGCTGCTGGACGTGACCCCGAGTCGACTTCAAATGATCCCGTTTTCACACCCGAGCAATGGAAGGTTATTACGGGATTTTTTGGTAATGCTACAATACCGGAAAATCGCCTAAATGGTAAGTTTGATGTATCTTCTTGGATCATTGATTCAGACGCTACCCATCATGTCACAGGTGATAAGTCATGGTTATTTTCCATTCATCAAATTCATTGCCCTGTTGGTCTGCCAAACGGCGAAACAGTATTTGCTTCTATGGAAGGATCGGTTCGCCTATCCGATGCGATTACTCTTCATCATGTTCTCTATGTACCCAATTTGGGTTGCAATTTACTTTCAGTCTCACAACTTAATGATAACTTACAAACTATTGTCACATTTAATTCTCATATGTGTGTTATACAGGACCAAACGAAGGTGCTGATTGGAACGGGCACTAGGAGGGATGGATTGTACTATTTTAGCAAACCCGAGGTGGTGTCCGCAATTGAAGCTACTTCGGCTCTGGAACTCTGGCATAGGCGACTTGGTCACCCTTCCGAAAAAGTAGTAAAGTTGCTTCCCCATGTTGGTAATAATAAAGATCGTCTAGCAAAAGGATGTGAAGTATGCTTTCGTGCTAAGCATCATAGAGATGTTTTTCCATTAAATGAAAATAAATGCACTAGAATTTTTGAGAAAATACATTGTGATTTATGGGGGCCTTATAGACATGAATCTTCTTGTGGGGCTCGTTATTTTTTAACAATTGTTGATGACTTTTCTAGAGCTGTGTGGATTTATTTATTGCTTGATAAATCAGAAGTTTTCCCAATGTTTATGGCCTTTTCCGCTATGGTAGATATACAATTTTCTCAAACTATTAAAATTGTTCAAAGTGATAATGGTACGGAATTCAAATGTTTGATTGATTATTTTACGGCCACCGGTATTATTTTTCAAACCTCTTGTGTGGGTACTCCACAACAAAACGGGAGGGTCGAGCGAAAACACAAACATATTTTGAGTGTGGCGAGAGCCTTGAGATTTCAAGCTAAATTGCCTATTTATTTTTTGGGGGAGTGTGTACTCGCGGCTGCTCATTTAATTAATCGAACTCCTACACCTATCCTACAAAATAAGACACCTTTTGAGATTCTTTTTCATAAACCACCCGCATTTGAAGCTATTCGTACCTTTGGCTGTCTATGCTTTGCTCACAACCAAAAGACCAAAGGAGACAAATTTGCAAGCAAAAGCCGGAAATGTGTATTCATGGGGTATCCTTTCGGGAAAAAGGGGTGGAATTTATATGATCTTGAATCGAAAGAATTTTTTGTATCTCGTGATGTTAAGTTTATTGAGGATGTTTTTCCATTTGGTTGTCTGGAGGATGTCAATGTTGATTCTAATATTGTGGAAAATGGGGATGTTCACGAGGACTTTTTTGATTTTGGTGTTTGTGATGATAATTGTGATATTATGGGGCAAGGGAATGTGCGTGATGAGGATATGGGTGGCCACGAACGGGGTACACCAGACCTCACGGTGCAGCAGCCCACGCAAGCTCCTGTGCACCAACCAGCTGCCCCCGATGCTCTTCCAGCAGATGCTGGCTTGGGCAGCACTGAACCACCGCCTGTCGTGGCTGCTGATGATGCTTCAGGTACTGAGAACATGGGACGTGGCTTTCGTAAAAAGTTTCCATCGGTCAAGCTTCGTAATCATGTCACTGCAACCGTGTTTGCTAAAAGTCAGTCTTCCTCTCTCCCGGCGTCGTCTTCTGATCACCCTTCAGGTACTCCGTATCCCTTAGCACATTATATTCATTGTGACAATTTTTCTGTACATTATCGAAAGTTTATTGCAACTATTATTAATGGTACTGACCCCAAGTCTTTTAAAGAGGCAATGAAAAATGTTGGTTGGCAGAAATCCATGCAGGAGGAAATTCAGGCTCTAGAAGCCAACGGTACATGGACTTTGGAACCTCTTCCTCCCGGTAAAAAGGCACTCGGCAGTCAGTGGGTCTACAGGACCAAATATTTGTCCGATGGTGCAGTTGAACGGCTCAAATCTAGGCTGGTGGTCTTAGGTAATCATCAACAAGAAGGCATTGACTATAATGAAACGTTCGCCCCGGTTGCAAAAATGACAACAGTTCGGATTTTTTTGGCCATTGCTGCTTCCAAGAATTGGGAGCTTCATCAAATGGATGTTCATAATGCCTTCTTACAAGGTGACCTTGCTGAAGAAGTATACATGAAATTGCCCCCCGGGTTCGAAAGTTCGGATCCTTCCTTGGTCTGCAGATTACGTAAGTCATTGTATGGTCTCAAACAGGCTCCCAGATGTTGGTTCGCAAAGCTAGTCACGGCTTTGAAAGCGTATGGTTTTCTACAGTCTTATTCTGATTATTCACTTTTTACATTCACTAAGGCAAATATCCAGATTAATGTTTTAGTGTATGTTGATGATCTCATTATTTCTGGGAATGATTCCGCTGCATTGTGCACTTTCAAAGCCTATCTGAGTGATTGTTTCAAAATGAAGGACCTGGGTCCTTTGAAGTATTTTTTGGGCATAGAGGTGGCCCGTAGCTCTGCAGGTCTGTTTTTGTGTCAAAGAAAATATACCTTAGACATTGTTTCTGAGGCTGGTTTGTTAGGGGCAAAACCAAGTGGGTTCCCCATGCCGCAAAATCATAGGCTCGGCTTGGCTGATGGGGAGTTTCTCGCTGATCCAGAAGTGTACCGTCGGTTAGTTGGACGTCTAATTTATCTTGCAGTAACCAAGCCGGATTTAGCCTATTCCGTACATATATTGTCTCAGTTTATGCAGGAACCACGAACTGAGCATTGGGAGGCCGCTTTAAAAGTGGTTCGTTATTTGAAGGGTACTCCAGGCCAGGGAATTTTGTTAAGCGCAGATTGTGATTTAACTCTACAGGGTTGGTGTGCTTCAGATTGGGCTGCTTGCCCGATTACTCGTCGGTCTCTTACCGGTTGGCTCGTGTTTTTGGGACAATGTCCTGTCTCTTGGAAAACCAAGAAACAACATACAGTCTCTCTTTCTTCGGCAGAAGCCGAATACAGGTCTATGGCTGCGTTAACTTGTGAGTTGAAATGGCTTAAGGCCTTATTGTTAAGTTTGGGTGTCAGTCATCCGAAAGTTATTAAGTTATTTTGTGATAGTGAATCTGCCCTACATATAGCAAAGAATCCTGTTTTTCATGAAAGAACCAAACATATTGAAGTGGACTGTCATTTCGTCCGGGATGCGATTAATGAAGGTTTGATTTCTCCGGCTCATGTTTCTACATCGTCTCAGTTGGCCGACATCTTTACAAAAGCTCTTGGCAAGAAACAGTTTGATTTATTACTCTCCAAGTTAGGCATTCTTGATCCTCATGCTCCAACTTGAGGGGGGTATTGGGAGTATTTGGGAATATTGTGATTTATGCCAATATTAGTTATATGGCAACATTATCATATGGCGTTATTCTCGGATATTGGCGTTATTAGCTGTATGGTAATGTTATCTTATGGCATGATTTTAGGCTAAGTTTACTTTGTTTGTTAGGGATATCCTTATATAAGGATACATTGTACACAAGCATTGGGAGAGAAAACATATCACAAAAGTTTATTTCTATACATTCTTTCACATACACACATCGAAAGCAATAGGGGCGTTTATCTCAGCTATACAAAACAGTAGTTACATCAATATGGAACCACACTGGGATGGGGATGTTCGGAAGAGGGAGAGAAATGGATAACAACACTACTGATTCACTGAAAACAAAGATAGTATTTAACCAATGAATTTCCAACATTTACAAGAAACAAATGCTACAATGTGCACAAGCATCCAAACCCGAGCAAAAATTTCTCAGGGTAAAAAAAAATGTCATGCAGAGAAACTACGTAGTCGGATGAGCCCTTAACTTGTTTGCAACGTATAGTAGACGGCTAATATTTGTTGAAGGATAGTTCTGCAGTAACTTGAGATTGGAAGTAAAATCACCAGCCAGCAGCCGTCTCCGAATAAGAATAAGCATTGCACAACAGATCCTTAGCAATGTTTCCTGCAAGTAGCAACAACTTCTTCATTAAGCACTGCATATCTTATCACTTGATAGCCCTTTTTCAAGAGGTAAAGGAACAATTTCATGCATTAACATCCGCAAATCCACGCCAGTCCAAGCATGCATAAAAGGGATCTAAATACTAAAGTAGTCAAATTGATGTCTCAAGTCAGCGGATTACTTACAGTCAGTACTGAGCAGCAGGAAAGTACTCACATAAGCAGAGAATTGGGTTTGGACAAGTGGCTCCATTCCCACCTTCCACCCACGAGACGGGGGTTCAATTCTCATTCCCAGAAGTTTGGGATCCCCTTTACCCTCCCCCCAAGCTGCTGGGACCATCTTACCATAAAAAAATAAATAAAGAGTACTCACATTAACATCTATGGACAAACAATGAGGTATACTCTTTATGACCCCATTGTAAGATCCCATTTTATCTTTAGAAGCATGTAGAGACCAGAGTGGCTACTAACAGATAAGTGCCGCAGGTCTAGGTAGTTCACAATTAGCTTACAACATTGCAACATATGAGTATTGTCATGAAATTGCATGACTTTATACAACTGCTGAAGATTATGGAGAGAAGATCAAATTATATCATTACTAGTCCTATAAGTTTGGTGTACAATATAAATTTCACTGCATATTGCGTAGTGCTTTATAGGTGGCAACGCTCATTCCCAGACCCAGACCCAAAAGGAGAATAAATAGCACACTCTAAAACAACATATCAAGGTGGTTAGCATCTTAACCCACCTGAGGCCCTTCAGAGTCACTTAACAGTGTATCCCAGATATAAAGAATGTCTGTGAAGCTGAATTCTTGAGTCAAGAGAAGAGTTATCCATCTAAATGCATAAAACTGAGGATTAATCTGTCACCAAAAGAGCAAACAATGAAGCTTCAATATCAGGTCCTGCTGAGGAGAATGAAAACATAAGTACAATGTTATAACAATTATCCCTAGAGCCCTACTGAATTGAGCTTCATATTCCTCGTTCAAAATATTGGGCAATTTCAGCCTTGGGATGATACGGACAGATCAGATGTCATATTTAGCTACCCTAATGTTTTTAATCTCTTGTGAAATAGCATCCCTACAAGAGTCTAATGTATGAAATGTGCACGGATCATTGATGATAGCCACAAAAAAGGCACCAGATGACCAGATTCACAGTATAGTGTGGTAACAGAAGTTCAAAAATACGGGTCAATAAGATTTTGGAACGCAATTCTAAGCATTAAGCATGAACACAGAGTGTCATATAGAAGAAATGCATATAATATCCGTAATTCAGAAAGTGTACCAGATGAAGCCTGTTGCCAAGAGCCAAAAATGATATTATTCAAGGGTTTCTTTCTTCTTATCCAGCTTACTCGTGCATTTACTGCTCACAATGTCATGCAAGTTATGCGCATGCACACACTACAACTACCCCTAGTATTCAGGATTTTAAACTACACATTCTATATTCATATTCTGGTTCTGCAGGCAGAAACGACCAGTGAGTTGTGACCTATGTCACCTTGGTTATAATCTAGCAACTTAAAATTGTCCCTACTATCACATCCTTCTCTCACTCTCTCTTCCTCCATTTCAAACTTGTCAGAAGTTCACATGGGGCTAGAAGTTATAGTTTAACTTCTACATAGCCCCATTTCCACTCAGAAGTTAAAAGTGGAGGAAGAACGGGTGGGGAAGGAGGGTTGTGAAAGGGAGAAGTTGAAGTTTCTAGTACCTAGGCCAAACAGACCTTGAAGCCCCCATACATCAGAGGGTAATAAGCACGTGACAGTAGTAAACATTCCGCTGAAGGTGGCAATACTAGCAATGAATCAAAGAAGATTGAGGGTGGAAGTTTATAACAGCATGTAAAAAAGAAGCAATCACATCTTACCTTACACGTGACCTCCAAATGACGTCAAAGCTCTTCATCGTGTTCCTTCAAAAGTAGTGACAACTTTGTGATAGTGAAACGGATTCCAACAACACTGTTATCAAGTTGCTGACAGAAATTATCCCTGAATCCACTCAATAATTCAACAAAACAAAAGAATGTATCTGCTTCGGCAGCAGCCTGCAGAAGTAAAAGACAATGGAATCACTCACAAAGATGGAAAAATAATGAACCACACAAGACATGTTTCGCCATTCAAGAAAGAAAATTCACAAAAAGCAATTAAAAAGCGCGAAAAGCTGGAGCAAACTCATGCTTATTGAGATACCATTTTGTTGAATGATCTGGATTTTTCATCCCAATCCCACACCAAAGTACCCATGTCAGGACTAAATAAGTCCTTTGAAATTTGCATATGACATGACAATGGGACACCTCTAGGGAACATGAAAGGCCTCGGGGTCCGTTATTGGGTCCCTCGTAAGCTTGTAAGGGCATTTTTACGGAACACCAATGTAAGGGTCCGAACACCGAAAGCATGGGTGAAATCGAAGTTCGGGTATCCTAATAACCCTCCCGTGGCACCGAGGGTCATCTAAGGTCATGATAGACCCCTCGGAGAAGTTTACGCAAAAATGACACCCTAGGAAACCGAAAACATAGGCTATTATCCACGTTTTTTTGGCTCCCGGAAGCAGGGAATTAAATAGCAGTCGCAATCTCGAATGCGACAACGGTCGCGATATCGCGGAAACGTACTATTGCGGGTATCGCGTAGCGAATCGCGACAATCGTGGCGTGAATGACTCACATAAAGAAATATTTACACTTCTAATTGCATATTGGAATCTTTGCTTTACCATCATAATTCGAACATAATATGTATACAAATTCATTATAAAATACTCCCTCCGTTTCAGATAAATTTATACAGTTGCTTTTTCACAGACTTCAATGCACTACTTTGACCATGAATATTTGCATTTCAATGAAGATATAAATTTTTAAAAATTTGATTTTCCGAAAGTACTTTTGAAAATGAATCTAACCATAATATTTTTACATTGTGAATCCTTATATTTTTTATTAAATTAATGGTCAAAGTTTTGAAACTTTGACTTTCAAAAAACAATTGTATACATTTATCTGAAACGCAGGAAGTAGATAATACTAGTTAAAAGATACAATTAATACAGTTATAAAGTAAAATGATAATAATTTAATAATCATATCGGAAAAGTAACGGTAAAAAGCGCCGTTTTCGCGTAATGTAGCGGCTGTTGCGGCGTGAATGACTTCTCAACTTCGCAACGCGGTAAAACGTGTCGCGGCGAGCTCAAAATCCTTTACATAGCGGTCGTCGCGTCGCGTAGCGGCTGCTATTTAATTCCATGCCCGGAAGGCCCCGTAATAAAGGTGGATATTTTTGCACCACATGCACGAGACCCCTAGGGAACATGGGAGGCCACCGGGCTCTGTTATTGGGTCCCTCGTAGCCTTATAAGGGCGTTTTTACGGAACACGAATGTAAGGGCCCGAACACCGAAAGCATGGGTAATATCGAAGTGGATCCTGATGACCCTCCCGAGGCACCGGGGCTCATCTAAGGTCATGATAGACCCCTCGGAAAAGTTTGGGCAAAAATGACACCCGAGCCCTGGGAAACCGAAAACGTAGGCTATAATCCACGATTTTTGCCTCCCGGAAGGCCCCGGAACAAAGGTGAATATTTTTGCATCACATGACACGAGACACCCCTATGGAACATGGGAGGACCCGGATTCTGTTATCGGGTCCCTGATAGGCTTGTAAAGGCGTTTTTACAGAACACCAATGTAAGAGCCCGGACACCGAAAGCATGGGTGATATCAAAGTTCGAGGACCCTGATGAACCTCCCAAGGTACCGGAGATCATCTATGGTCATGATAAACCCCCCGGAGAAATTTGGGAAAAAAATGACAACAGAGCCCCGGGAAGCCGAAAACGTAGGCTAATCCACGTTTTTTTGGTTCCCGGGAGGCCCCGGAACAAAAGTAGATATTTTTGCACCACATGGCACGAGACAGCCCTAGCCCTAGGGAACATGGGAGGCCCCTGGGGTTCGTTATCGAGTCCCTGATACTCTGATAGGCTTGTAAGGGCGTTTTTACGGAACATCAATGTAAGGGCCAGAACATTCATGGGTGATATCGAAGTTCGGAGATCCTACTGACCCTCCCGGGGCTCCAGGGTTCATCTAAGGTCATGAAAGACCCCCCCGCAGAAGTTTGGGAAAAAACTGACACCCGAGCCTCGGGAAGCCGACACCCCAAACATGTATGTACATTGAGCTGCTAAATGGGGTATAGGAAATAAATAAAAGGAACTATCGTCACGCTTAGGGCCCGTTTGGCCTATTTTCTTTCAACTTCTACTTCTCCTCCTATATTTGTTCTTACCCACCTTATTTTCATCCACTCTCTCCTTCACCACCAATTTCTAAGAAGTTGAAATAAAATTATAATTGGACTAGAAGTAGAAGTTACAATTTGTGATGATAAAAAGAAAAACAAGAAGTTACAATTTGTAGAGCCAATGACATAAAGTACTGCTTGAAGCCATGGGGCCTTAGATTCCACTGTCATTTGTCACCATAATCATCGATCAAACCTCCATTATCCTAGCCATCTATCCTTCCATATAGAGATCGAATCACCATTACCAATAGACTTTCAGGTGCCCTTATTAAGCAGTTTAATGCCCACATATAGACTTCAGCAAGCGTAACTTGGCTGGAATTTCAAGTTGGCAGAGAGAAAATCACTACGGAGCCTGTACCAGGCCAGCATTCTGAGTACTGGAAACACTAAGCTCAATACTAGAGTGGAATTTTCTAACTACAATTTCTCACTCTTAATTACAAGTTCCCTCTCAAAGTTCCGATATTGGATCTGGTGCACATGAGCTTATCGGGGATAACCGAGTTTGGGATTCACCGCCCATTTTTATGCAAAACGAGAACATTATTCATTACTTGCGGATTATAAAAGCGGACACTATAACCAACATTTGCTGAGAAAACAAGTGTGCCATTGACCCATTGTGATGTGGTAGGAGTATTAACTCAACAAACAGGTCATCCTGAACCTGAAGACTTCCTGCGAAAAAGTCCCATCTCTGCAATAGTGCTCAAGAACCAACAATTATAATCATTCAGTCACACTCCAAACGTAGCCAGCCCAGGTTGGGGTTATATATACTGCTACGAGGCTCTGAAAAAGTTAGCTCGAATCCAAGATTGTAACCAATTTAAACTAGAGCAAATAAGACACTAACAGTGCAGGAAAGTAAGATAAAGAGTCATATTACAATACACAGGCAAAGGAGGGGGAGATCTAGATGACTTGAGACTAGACAGGATATATTGAAAAGGAGAGAAATTTGGGAAGATTGTCAGCAAAACCAAGTATTACCAAGTAATACTGCGTTTATGTATAAGGTGGTTTTCATTACCACTGAAATTAGTATACAAAAGCAATTTGGCTCAGCAGTTCAAACATAAAGAAGCAAAAGAGGAAAAGGGGGTGGACAAGGGTGATTGCCAAATTTCAGAGAACACCAAAGTGGGGATTCTCAATGGCAGATTGCAGTTCTTTACCAGCTGTATTCAGCACTGCTATATCAACCTTTTCTCTGGGCATAAATAAGAATTCACCATCTTCCATTTTCTCGAATCCACAAAGCTCCAAAAATTCAATGCCTCCTTTCAACCCACCAACTCTATCCTGTAAAATAGCATAAAACAAGCCGTATTAGACCATAAACAGTGAATAAACCACATCCATTGTCAGAATAGAGGTCCTTTGGTTGGCATTAGTCATCACAAAACATAAGAAGTTCTACTTCTTGGGGAGTACAATTTGGTGATTTGAAAGTTGACAGAAAGTTCGTAAAGTGGGGGGAGGACTTCCGAGGAATTTCCCCTTTCTCGAATTACTCCTTGTTGGTAACCAAACAATTTCTAAGAACTTCCCAAGATGTTAGTGAGGGTGTTTAAATCCTGTGAATTGGAATCAGTGTGAACCAAACAAGCATTATCTTCCGAAATAGAATAGAAGGCAATAAGACCATGAAGAATGGAAGAAAGTGGCACTACTAGAGAAGTCATCTGAGTAGGCAGCCCTTCAACAAATTCTCAGAGCTAACCCAAAAAAAAAAAAAAAAAAAAAAAAAGAAGAAAGGTCCGCGACATGCAATTAGTTTATCATGTTATGCATTACCTGAAAAGCCTGGTTGCTGAGTCTAATTTTCCTGAACTTCTCCTCGTCAGGATTCTTCACGACATTGCCTGCATATGTAAAAAGCGTCTGGAATGCTCTCTTCACCCTGGCTTCTTCATCCTAGAATAGATAGGCAAACAACAGTATCATAAATTAATGACAGAATGCTCAGGTTGCTCAAGTAAGTATCACATAAAAGTCATAATTTGAGAATCAGCATGGAAAACAAGTTTACCTGGTGATTTTTCTTAAGCGATCGGAGGCATTCCCTCATTTTTTCTGCTTTCGTGACAGGCTTAACAGGCAACGCACTCTGTAATTCAAGAATCTCGATAAAAAGAAAAATTGAAAGCATTTTGGTAATAAATTCACAAATGACAAAGTTTGAAAAGGTTCTACCTTTTTCTCCTGGACAATAGGTTCAGAAGGTTTTGAAGCAGCAGGATCTTCTGCAGCCAATCCAAGTTTCCGTCTTCTTTCAGCCTGCAGAAACAGGAGAAAGAAAATGTTTCAGTAGGTTTTCAATACAAGGACTTCCACCGAAAATAATCCACTACGTACTCTAGCGTTCAGTATTCTTTATACAATATTACAGTGTGGTTGGTCTCCTACTACATTAAGAAAGTATTTAAGAGTTAATTACATACATGACTTAAATATGAAAGACCTTCAGATGGCATAAAACTTGATGAAGGAGAAGACCCCAGCGTGCATGTACTGAATCTAAGGTTGTTCATGTCACCCCCAACCCCAAAGCCTTGTGTTTTGACTCTAACCAACAATATTTACACTGTACTACATCATCCTTAAAGAGTTTTTTTTTTTTTTTACCAAGTTTACCAAGCTTTGCTTGACTAATCCCATGGGCCCTGAAGTTAACGACTAGGAAAACCTCCAATGGCCCTGAGAAGACTCGAACTTGAGACTTTTGGAATAGATCTCAGAGGTTTTACCAACTCAGGGGTCATGCTAAAGAGTATATTATCAATTATCAATCGGCTAGGCCCAAATTGATATGAGGAAAGGGGATGGAGGTCACATGGGCATATGGGACTACCCAGGTTAGCCCAGCATGAGATGGACTAGGTCTCTGACCAGAAATGGGTACGTTGGATGCCAATCTTACCAACCTAAAAAAATTATCAACTAGCAGAAGAAGAAATAAACTTCTCTCACAAAAACAACTTGGTCAGATCCACTGCACTAAAGAAGGCAACCATTTACCCATTCTTCTCAAAAGCCTTGACAAGTATTTTGCTAGCAAAAAGCATGTTATAGGAAAGTCGAAAACATCTACCAGAAACAATTTGATCATGATCTCTCTTTTTGGATGAAAGTTTGATCAGGATCTTTTCGTCATTCTAACTACTATTGAAAGTAAATAAGAAAACAAATAAAAAAATTAGAACCTTATCTTCCTCCAACTTCTGGCGAATTTTTTCCAAGGCTCTTTTCTCTTCTTCTTTCTCTGCCTTCCGGAAGGCTATCAAACTGCAAAGTAAAATACATTTACTTCGAACACTATGCAAGTGAAAGCCCTTTCCTGATAAGAATTGAATTGGGAAGCAAATTCAAATGCACATCAAATTCATGAGAGAATGAATGAAGACAAACCGCTTTCTCTCATTATCTTCTTCCATACGCTTGGCCTCAAGAAGTTCCTTGCCAATTCGAATCCTCTCCTACATAATAAATACCAAAAATGTTATCTAAATTGTTGAAAAGAACATTGTCAGTTGTCACTCAACCTCCATGAGGTCTAACTTATTACTTCAAGAAACCTGTGACAAAAACTAATTGTTACATATTGTGTGATATCATCCTTTGAAAATAAAATTTGGGCCTGAAAACACTCAATTGGCATGTAATAACTTATTCGCCAACAAATTATTTGGAAGAAAGAACAAATACAATCAATCAAAGGTTTAGAAAAGATTAACCCAAGTTGATTAGTCTCCTCCATAGCTTGAATGGACTTATTTTCTATCACAAAGTCCCAACCCTACCATTTTTTCTCTTATAGTTTGGCTGATCGCCAAAAAAGATTGGTTATACAGATTTGTCTAGGGCTGGCCAAGAACCACGACATTTCGCGAACAGTTCAGGCTTGGTTTGACTAAAAGGTAAGTTTATCTTAGTTCATTCTGTAAACAAGCCCAATAGAGCATAAAAGTTTGTTTGAATATTAAACCACCAGAACTCAAGCTCCATAATACTTAGATAGTGGACTCCCAGAGCCTAAAGCAACTGTAAATCCCTGCAGTACGCCCCTAACAGCTTGGAGCGGTGGGAATAGGTGTACCTTTTCTTTCTCCCTTTCAATCCTCCTATCTTCCTCTTCTTTCTTCTTGCGGGCTCGTTCTCTTGAATTATGCAAAAGAGATAACATTAAAAGTTGTGAGATATAAAAGTACCAAAGTGAAAAAGATTTATCAGGTCGTCAACCTGTCATTTGGTTAAGTTAAATTTCTGAAAGAAGGTATTGCAACATAATACCCATACTGGAATTATTTTTACTTAAAAGGCTGATAAATATATAGATCTTAGGCAATAATATCAAAACAACTATAC
Organism: Tetragonia tetragonoides; assembly: GCA_038025085.1. NCBI lineage: Eukaryota > Viridiplantae > Streptophyta > Magnoliopsida > Caryophyllales > Aizoaceae > Tetragonia > Tetragonia tetragonoides. The sequence continues at coordinate 40,274,779 of CM076152.1, forward strand.
ATAACTCAAACAAGCTAGAGGTAAGCCAGCTATAAAACATGTACACCACATTAAGGTTGAAGCCTTTAGTTAAAGTGAAAAAGATTTATCAGGTCGTCAACATGTCATTTAGTTAAGTTAAATTTCTGAAAGAAGGTATTGCAACATAATACCCATACTGGATGTTATTTTTACTTAAAAGGTTGATAAATATATATATCTTAGGCAATAATATCAAAACACCTATACATAACTCAAACAAGCTAGAGGTAAGCCAGCTATAAAACATGTACACCACATTAACTAAGGTTGAGGCCTTTAGTTAAACTACCAGCCAACCCCCCCCCCCCCAAAGAAATTGCACATTTACCTGTTCGGCTCTTGTGCTCACTAAATTTCGTCAAATCATAAACAGAAATCACATGTTTAAGCCTCTTATTCAAGGAAAAACTTATGAAAATGATACGTTTCAGGAAAAATGCAACACCCTTCCCCAGAATTAACTCCCCTCCCCTGCCCCACAACAAAAAAAAAAAAAAAAAAAAAGGAAAGAAAACCCAAGCAATAATACAACTGGCAACTTCCAATTGACCACAATTATGTGAATTCCCTTCCAGACACTTCAAAGTTCAAAGCAATTGAAAGCCCCTTTCTATCATAAAACTTGTGGCCAGCGTGAAACAATTTAGCAACAAAATACTAACATGGAAATTGTGAGTACAAGAGAAAGAAGATAAAAGAAAAGGATGAAAATTTTACATAGCATCATATACAATCAGATAACCAAGTGGACCACTGCCATTCGTAGAAATCATACATTATCAGATTTCCTTTGTTTTCTTTAATGTTCTTCGGTGGGGCAGAAAAGATTTCATTTTCAAATTTTCAAACATGATTTTTCTTTTTCTGTTGTTTTGGGGGAGAGGGGCAGAATGCTTTATGTAAAACATAGAAATGGAGATTCCATCCACACCTTAGCTCATGCAACTTCATTTTCTTTTCTTCCTCGGTGAGGGAAGGTTTAGGAGGCTTACTATTGGCTGGGACCTGTCATAAAAGTGGAAGTTACTACAAGTAAATGACAAAACTTTCAAGAGTGAGATCTTACATAATAAGCAAAACATGTAAAGGTTAGAGTAGAACAGCCCTCAACCAGCAAGGACTTCACAGATGCAATCACACAATGCACAAACATTAAAATATTAAAAGATCCTATCATTACAAGCAAAACAGAGCCAACAAACAAACTAATGAAATCCAATTGGTTACATGTTAGAAGAAGTATAATCATGCGAGGTTGACCTAGGCAAAAGAAAAAATGGAACAAGCACATGTTTCAGTGCCACTATACTTATAAAAACATTAATAAATAGGAATAAAAAAAAAATATATATATATATATATAGACAGATAGAGAGATACTGATATTATATACACTACAGCTCATTGCCAGACATTGAGGTAAAAGATTATGCACACATGGTAGTGCCTAATGCAGCAGCTAGTCTGAGAATTTGATGCACGTAAATCCTGTAGCATAATGATTATTGAGCACTTGAGTCCTACCGCTAATCAAGTCTGGGCTAAATTGTTCGGTATTTCTGGAGAGGTTTGGGATGCTCCTTCTAGTATGGCTGATTAGCTCCAGACAAGGTTAGTGGGTTTTGGGCGGGATAAGGGGAGGAGGATTTTGTGGCGTAATGCAGTCTTTGCGATTTTTTGGTGTCTTTGGTTCGAGAGAAATGCCCGGGTTTTTGATGGGGTGACCATTCCGGTTGATATATAATATTACTACTCTATCTACAAAAAAAGGTTATAATATTACTACTATCCACCGCTATTGAGCTAACTTGTAATTAGCTCCTTTGTAGAGGACATCTTGTCCTCATTGTACTTTTGCCACTTCATTCATATAAACTTTTTCTTTATCTTAAAAAGTCAAGAAGATCACATACCATGGGCATCTGATCTATGTCTGGATCATTCTCATGTTCAACTATCCAGTTAACAGCGGCCTCAAGGCTGGAATTACCTGAAAACGGAAAGTCCATTACAAAACAGAGTAATTGGCATACAGGTGACATGTAAACCTGTGCTTTCAGTCACGCAAAGGGTAGACATATATCAGCATACGTGAATGTCATATAAACACGAGCATGCTCACAAACTTTAGCTCTGGCTACAAGTCTTATGAGTGTGCGTAACTTTGCAGCTCTATTCAAGCAATCAGAATACACAATTAAGGCATTCAGTTATCCTACCTGAGTAATGAAGTGCACGAGTTGCTCGTGCAGGTGAGAAACCCATTCCTTCAAGTTCCTCGAGCAGCTTCTTATCAACTTCAGGGACAATCATTTCTGTAGAAAAAGAGTACTAAATTAGCATATCAATCTTAGGAACAACCATTTGTGCAATACTACCAATGACAGAATACTGAAGGCATTGCCTGACAGGAACCACAGAGTATCTGAGACAAAACCAATGCAACATACCTGACTTCAACTAGTCATATAGGCTATAGCTACCAAATGCAACCATTATAGTGGTTAGTAATATCAAATTTAAAAGATGGTAGCAGTTATCTTTTCACTCCACATAATTCAGTTACATATTGAAACCCCTGGCACACAGGAGGGTGCATTTGAAAGGGACGGGTGAGGGTCGTACCAGTTAATTTCATGATGGAATTGCCGCTTTGGGTGATTTGAAAGCAAATACCTTCCTTTTGATTTGGTGATATCCCACCCAATTTATATAATGATAAACTTGTAACTCTTTACTTTGCTATGCCATATGACAATCCGTTCAAAGATCTTATTCAACTTAATACAGCTGATATTTGTCCCAAAAAACAGCTCAAAGGGATTCAAAGCGTCAATCAAGAAGGTGATTTTTTTTTTTAAGATAAAGAAAGAAAAAGTATATTAATATGATATGAAATGTACAAGAATGTGAATCAAGAAGTATGACGAGAGGATCCCTTCAATCCATCAGACAAATCACTCCATAATCCATGTTAAACAAGTTATTTAGATGTAAAAGGGCAGGCTCTTCCCTTTCTTTACCTTCAGGACTACCCTTACTTGAAAACTATGTTTTTTAAGCTAGTACACAATAAAAATAAAAAATCAAGAAACCAAGTCACTAGCACCATTTGCTGATATTCAGTGGTGAATCACTTTAACATAATGTCCACAATGTAGCACAATTAAAAAAGACTGGAGCATTGGAATATTAAGCAGACGATAACAGGAAATTGAGAAAAGAGGCGACCTTGAGATTGACCACTGGCAGTGGCATCAACATCCATGGGAGCAGCAGCATTGCTGGTGTTAGGGTTGTCTAAATTGATTGGCTTTGCGGCCTCGGCTGTTTTATCCAGGAATTCGGTGTGGCCAGTTCTTTTGGTATGCAAATCACTCTCCTTCAATCATTCATTCATTTATTCATATACACACAGCTAATCAGATTACTTTTTCAAAAACCCTAATACTACTACAACCATCAATTTAGGCAATAATTGAATAAAAGAAATAGTAAAAATGAAAGAGGAATTGGGGAGATGAGATTAATTTACAGTTTTGGATCGGCAAGGTTTGTTGCAAGAAGAGCAGATGAGATTGAGAACAGGTTCGGTGGATTCAGAGAAGTTGGAATGAGAAGTGAGTTCGGCGTGTTGTTGAGCTTCTTCAACTGATCTCAACATCGCCCCACAATCTCCACACTGTAGAGATAAACCTGCCATTCTTTTCTTCAATTCAGAATTCAATTCGATTCAATTTTCTCTCTCCGATGATCAGTCCCCAACTAAACTTGTACGGTGACTATTTTAACTTTGCTTTTACTTTTGCTTTCAATACCAATCTTTTCTTTTCTTTTCTTTCCTTTACTTGTTTTCTTCTCTAAACGAGTTGTAAATTGGGCTCCTTCGGCCCGGTTATCACGAGATCCTGCCCATGGCGTGGTATGGGCCTATGAATTAGGTTGTCATTTAAATTCTTCTTTCCAAAAAAAGAAAACTTAACACTCCTCATTTGAAGATCAAAGTTTTTTGCGATTTTTGACCATTAATTTATGACATATATATATATATATATATATATATATATATATATATATATATAGTATTATAATCAGAAAATGATATATTTATAGTTTTGCTCATCTTGTAGCCCTGTTGCTTTATGTGTGTGTCCAATTTATCTCAAGTACTTGCTCATTTACTCTATTTTTTTGTTGGTTCTTATTATGAAATTTGAAGGAGGTGGTTAAGAGGATTGTTTGTCCTGATTTATGGATACTCCTCTCTCTCTCTCTCTCTCTCTCTCTCTCTCTCTCTCTCTCTCCCTTCTTTAATGGCTGGTATGAATTAGTACTCTATTAGAGAGAATTGATGTGATTGATTACCCCAACCAAGAATCATTGGGTAAATCGTCCAAGTTCTGAAACCCTTGATCTGCCACTTGTAGCTGTTGCTCTTCAATTTCTTTGGAGTTGCTCTAGTGTCAACAAACAAAATAAAGACTTGATTATATATATATATTCTGCTTCTTACCCAGGCCATCTCATCTTCATCTCTCTCTTCTATTTCTCTCTCTGTCTTGTTTTGTGAAATTCATTTCATAAAATGGAGGAGGGGAGTAAGAGTAGCAACCCAAACAAGAAGCAGAAGACAGAGGCGGGCAGGAAGGAAAAAGAAGACCAATCACAGATTCTGCACTTGAAAATTACAGATCCCGTATGTATTTCTGAAATATCCTTCTCAGTTCTCTCTCTCATAATTTCTTTAATTCATTCCATGGTAATCATGTACTCACTATTAACTCATCTCGATCTCTTCCATGGAAATGGAAATGGAAATGGATCTCTCTCTCTCTCTCTCTCTCTCTCTCTCTCTCTCTCTCTCTCATGCATGATGCATCCCATCTTGGTTCCCAATCCCTAGTGAATTTTGGCATTTCTATCTATAGAAATACAGTTAGTTCAGCATCATCAGACTTGATTAGATTTCTTTAATTTCGAAACATGAACTCTCTGAATGAAACAAAGAATGTGTTAATTCTGACAACAATATATGTCATGTGAATTATGATCCAGACTTAAAACTTAAAAAGAGGCAGGCAAATGGTTACCACTCACCAATGATACTTAAAAGTTCCTACAACTTAATTTCCCAAGCAGGACACCAAAAGCTACAATGTCAGTCCCATACTAATTGTAATTAATAACAAGAGAAATGAACACACTCCGTCCCCATGATGATTGATGATTGATGATTGATGATGGGCCTAATTTCCATAAGCTAGCAACAAAATTGTGGTTGTGTGTCTGCTCTAAGGATTACAATTCTTCTTCAAAAGACGGCAAGTTGAAGGAATAGGAGAAAGAGTGACATCTCCAGTAGGCGCAAGTAACCAGCACAAAACCTCAACGAAGCTGCTTTCGAGTCAGTCGTCGTTGGGATAGGAGGCCCCATATTGTTGGGATTAAGACCTATTCCGCCATCAACTGTTGGTGGCGAGGTGGTTGTGGGGGTAAACGGGGATACATTATTCCCATAGGGACCGCTTCTTGGTGTGCCACCAGTCGTAGATGATGCGCCACCTCCAGCAGTGCTGCCAAGTACACAAACCAAAATAGTGTCATTCTAGTCTCCAAGCTTTAAGATTATGTTAAGTTAAGCATAATAGCTTTAGCTGAATCAAATGGCCAAAAGAACTTCCCACTTGATTAAAGAGTACCAGCAGTATTTGATTAATGTGTAATAGTGGAAGTATGGTTTTGAGCAGAGGCAGAGGAAATTAAGCTAAACAAATGAAGTTCACCCAATGCCAATGCCAATGCATGCACGCTTGGCCTTGGAAGTAGGAGACATTAGGCTCTTGTATATATCTATCTGTTCTGGTATTCATATGGAGTAGTTATATTCTATTCTATTGTATTGTAAGATATGGGGATTCCTTACTTTATAGTACTAGCAGTTTTGTCCTCAGACACCAGAAGAAGCGTGTGGAATATATAGGAAATGAAATCTAGCAAATTGTGGGGGAAGGCTGTTTCTTCGTTTTCCTAGGAATAATACTTTATATACTTAGTTAAATTATTGAAAAAGGTGGTGAAATCACCTGATAAACCTAGATTCGAAACGGGAGACTAGAAGCATTTGTCTCAGAACACTAAATTATTGAACCCTGGAAGTTGTCCACCATTATTCTCAAGGACAGTGCAACCATATTTAAAACCCATATATGATATATATCTGGTGTTGTTTGGGTTAAGTGGCGTAAGTGGAAACCGGATTATGATTTCAGGGGATGTAAATGCTGTCAAACAATTTGTCCTTTGGCTGACCTTAAAATTACAAGAGCATGGATTTGAATGCCAAGTCTCATCCTACAATTACTACTTTCTAACCTCCCATTATGTACGAGTACGAGTACGAGTATGAGTACGAGTACTCGTACTCATTTTGACAAGTAAAAATGGAAATAGATCAAAATACTTACTACTACTTACTGACAGTATAAAATAAACAGAGGATAAACGGAGGTGTTATATAAGTATAAGTCTTGTTTTTAGACTACTTTCTACAGCAAATACTCAAGCACAAGCACATACTACATAATTGCATATAGTACTCCTACCTAGTAATAATGGTAGCAGATGGAGATTAAATGGAAAATAGGGCAATATTTATATAGAGTAACATAAATTTGAATAAGACTAGTCGTTATAGAGTGTCAGACTTATAAATGTTGCAAGGAAAAGCAAAGGTGACAGGTTGCAAGACATTGGAGAGAATCCAATGGCGTGGTCTGGAAGTGAAGACTGAAGAGCACGCAAAAAATACCCCAAAGCCAAAGGAAAGGAAGGCACACAGAATCAGAAAATGTGGGGGGGTTACTGATACTATTAGATTACTAACTTACCAGATGACACACACAACACAGTACACACAAGCGGACTGCCCAGCATTTTCACATCAGTGTACATATCAAATGCGGAATTTAATTTATTCAAATGGACGGAACAGATTAGAAAAGGGATAATGATCGTGCGCCATGCAAGCAGACACGTGGATTAAATCTTTGACCAAAAAGTCAGCATAGAGATAGATATTGGGTATGGATATACCCCTGCCTACGATCCTACCCCACTGGTCCAATGGGTTCTCCTCTCAATGATGCTAGCAGTAGCAGTAGCTCTGACAAGTGACAAGTGACAAGTGACAAGTGACAAGTGACAAGTGACAAGTGACAAGTGACAAGCTGGCTTAATATGCATGAACCTTCTTGTTCTTACTTGCGTACCAAAATTTAAAAATCTTACACTTTCTACACACCATCTCCAGAAACTGTATTCCAATAATGCTCTTATTGTGATCTAGGAGTATGAATTGTGACTGAAATTGAAGTTGCGGTAAAAAGGAGTTGAGATCTCCTCCAATTAAAATTGTCTAGTACTCCCTAATTCATATAGGTAGATAATTTAGTCTTTTTTCTTAATAATAACTAAAGATATAAAATAAAATGCATTGGATTTTAAAGAGTGTAGGCCACTTTACAGATCCTAGTTGTGCTTTTGAATGATTCCCTCTCCCATTGGATGATTCCCTCTCCCACCCCCTCCCGTAGTAAATTAAACTAGTTATGATTCATAAATTATTCAGAAAGGAAAAGCAAAACAAAGACAGACACAAGGAATATTATGGAAATTAGAGACAGACAGACAGACAGCAGTTGATAGTAGTAAAAGAGAAAGGGGAACATTTACAAGATGGAAGGAACTACAAAGAAAATTAAAGGAGAAATAGAAAAAAGTAAAGAGTACCTTGGAGACGCAGGGTATACGCAAGATCCATAGCCTAAGAGTAAGAACCATAGAAACATTCAATTCAATTCAATTCAATTCTATTCTATTCTATTCAATTAATAATGGAATTATTAAGTAGTACAAGTAAAGGAAGATGAAGAAGGTATACATACTGGGATCTGTCTTGGCAAGGGTGGCAGTAGCAGAGAAGTCACAGGAACCAGTAGCCATGTTAGAGCGCTGGTAGTAACTGTTGAAGGCATATGAAGCGTGAGCCTGCATTGTGTTTGGGAGGTAACACAGACCAGTCTCAAGTATGGGAGCACAGTCAGCTCCGGTTGCGCAGGCATAGTCAAGACCCATCTGCAGCGCGTCCTCGCTCGCGTCGCTCCGAGCCACGCACCACAAACCATCCACTACTTGATTAGAACTCATACCCACTAATACTATTAATAGCAGCATCAAAATCATTCTCACTGATCTCATTCTCATTCCCATTAACAACAGCCTTATGTGTTCCATATACATGTATGCTCCCCTGCCTGGATCTTTATATATAATGGAGTACTATCTTCCTATTAATACTCTACTTCCTACTTTACTACAACTAACTAACTAACTAGTTCACTAATCTACTACTACTACCACTTGATTATTTAAGTAGTGTGTGCTCAATTAGGATTCATCTGGGTTTGGCTCATGAGTTGGTAAAGGTGACAACATACCACAGAGAGAAAGAGAAAGAGAGAGAGAGAGAGAGAGAGAGAGAGAGAATGCAAAAGGGGTCCAGAACAAGGCAACTCATATCATCTTCTATTTCTATCCGGCCCCTGCTTTTCTTTTCTTCTCTTTTCCTTTCTACTATACTCGCCTTACGCCTATTCTTATTTCTTTCCATTATTTATAATACTTGTATTTTTACTAGTAAAGTACAGTACTAGAGTATACAGTATTTCCCTCTCAAAAAAAAAAATAATATGGTGGTGGGCCTCGACTGCTGGCTGTGTGGAAATAACTCTCTCATCTCTCCCTCCTTCAAAAATACTCTCCCTCCAAAAATACGAGTTGCTGTTTTTGCTTCCCAATCTAATACTCGTAGTGTTACTATCTATAGTTTAATTAGTGTAGCCTCTACCTCAATTTTGGAGCAGAGGCTGCTTTGACTTAACGCATGCCTTATGGATTATGGAGAGCCCTCAGTTGTTGTGCAACACATCTTAACAATTTCCAGGTTATAGTTAACTTAACTTCACAAGTTGGACAAATTTCCCATCTTGTTTATCCGTTTCCCATTTCAAGACTTTCAACCAACCTAAATCAACACCATCTTAATAGGAGTATTATATACTCATATATACATAATTTACCTACATTGCATTTTAATGCATATACTGTAAATTCGAGATAATCATATACTATTAGTTGTCCATTGTCAGCATTCCCACATCTCACACTCACACCACCAGTTGATTACAAACCCATCTCCACATAATTCTTCATCAGTAAATTACCACACAGCTACCTCGTATCCATTACGCATCAACACTTTCATTTCAGTCAGTACCCATGCATAAATTGGTGCCTTTAGGCTTTAGTACCAAAATCGTTTTCCCTTGTGGGGTGACTGTGATCGGCTGATAGCCCAATGGATTTGGTCACGTATGCTAAAACAGATCAAATGACTCCATCATGTATCACATCTTGTATCTATCAACTCGTATTTCATCAATTATTAATACAATGGCCTTCTTTTCAGCCATCCAACTGCTCGTATACATCAAAGCTCAAATCCGAATGTGATATGCCCTGTGCACTACAAGACCAGATCACCTCTTCCGCAAAACATTTAAATTGGTTCAAATTTACATCTCACTATTAAATTTTGAATTCACCACCATCATCCTCCGCAATTAGTCAGCTTTCACAAAGGTAGCAAAAGGAGAAAGAATGCACAGATACTGAATTTAACTTCACCACCTATTGACCTAGCTAATCTGGGTTTAAGATGTGTCCTAAATTTTAGTCTGCTCAAGGATAAAGACTCGTGACACTGGGCTATGGTGAACAGGGCACCTAACTAATGCATCCCTACCACACATGACTGGCAAAACTTTGAATCAAATAATTAAGTAATAAAATCCAGTAGCCGTCTACGGATAGTTGCGATTTCACCAAGGCAAATGTGCAAATAGTCAGTCATATGAGTACCCCTATTCTCATGAAAACAAGGGAGACTAAAAGAAACATGCATTCAGCCATTATATCTGTGGGTAAGACCAGGCAAGTTGTTTTCTTTTTCTCAGGCAAATTGTTATACTAACTAACTGCCTGTATGAAATCATGAAAGATCAAACAACAATTTGACGAATTACTACCATGTTCTCACACACCTTTCAATTGTTCATAAAGGTAAGGACAATAGTATCCATTGCCTTTTTGAAAGGATTAAGATTACCTCAATCACCCACATTGAAGCATACATCAAAAAAAGCACAAACTGAAGCCAAGGAAAAGAGAGACAGAATAACAAATTGGCACTACAGTTAAAGGGTTCCTTGTTTTACTTTGGGGGGGAGGGGGGGGGGGGGGGAAGAGCAGCTAAGTTATTCAGGACAGCTCATGACGGCCTTCATGATTAAAACCAGTTAATGGGTCATTGTGTAGAAAGCACGGCGCTAAAGTAAGGAGATTTGAGAGTAAAATAAAATATCCTTAATATGCCCTGCTGCTCCATAGATTAAGGTTCTAATAACTAGTCTGTTTTGTTGAATTCATGTAAAAATTAACATGCATACAAATAGCTCACAGACCAAATCTCTTTCTTAGAGGCCCATGGTATATTAAATAGGTATCATTCACCTATATCTTACTACTTGTTAGCCATTTCATTCCAATTTAATCTCAAACAAACTACCAGGGAACTCAAACCAACAACTACAGCAGTTGATTAAAATATGACAAGAAGTCCATAGCCGTACCCCTTAAATGTTGACACAGTGCAAAGCTAGGTTAATATAGCTGACATATTCATATATAGAGAAAAGAATGATGACTAACTGTTATCTCATATCTTAAAGTTTTCGCATAACAACAGCAGTTAGTTCCTATTTTCAGGGTCCTCAAAAACACCAACTTCCAGATGATATAATTCAACACATAACAATACCCAAATCAAGCATAAATTTCACACATAAAAGGGAAACATAACATCCATCTCCAAACAACAAAATGAAGGTTATCCATGACAATTATGCAAGCCAATCCTTCAATCAATGCAGCAATTATCTATTCACATAATTAACAAATCAAAATTTATAATCTAAAACCCAAAACAGAAATGGTAACTCAAATTCAAGGGTTTAGGGTTTACCTAAATCAAACCCACGAAAAAGGCGAATTGGGCATAGCTCACGGGGTTGGGTGGTTACTGGCGGCTCGTTCGAGGTACAGGTGGTCGCCGGAATCCATGAAAGCCGCTATGGGCAGCAGCACACAAAACAGAGGAGAGAGAGTGAGAGACTACACCAAAACAAAAAAAACAAGAGAGAAATGCGAGACATCCCAACGGACAGCAGGGTGGCAGTTGTAGCAGTACAGTTTGAGGTACATCATCAAAAGATGGTGATGATGGTGGTGTTTGAGGCGTGAAGGAGGTGATCGGTGGCGGAGGAGCAAAAGCGTGAAAGAGGAATTACTAATAAGGAGGTTTGTTAAACTGCTTAAGCCCAAAGAAAACAATGAAACAACTAGGTACCTACTTTTCTTTTCTTTTTCCATAAAACACTTACCAATTACTTCTAATAAATAGATATCACAAATAAAACCAAACCTATATCTAATAACGTACCAACTACGTAATAAATATGATATGTTTATTACATTAAGCTAACTCTACTATAAAGAGCACAAAAAATGTGAATAAATTTTCATAAGATTATTAATCTCAAACCATAATCTCTACATTTTTCTCTATCTCCAAATAGCAGAAAGAGAGAATTGCTAATATGGCTAAGTTATCTATGATTTTTTACGTCGCCATCTTTCTCCTTATGACCCTTCTCTTTGTTACCAACTTCGAATGTATGTAAGTTCCTTATTCCTCTTCCACGCTTTAACCCTTGATTGATGCTAATTGGACTAGCAAGACATTAATTTCATTAGCCCTGCCCCCTCTTGTTTTTGTTATGATTTTATTTGTCAGTTTTGTTTAAAACTAAGTTCAATTCTCAATAAATTTTGCAGGGAAGTTAGTAATTAATCGTTACACATCTTTGACAAATGTGATTGATCATATCTCATTGTTTTTCATTTATGTAGATCACCGTGATAATACGAAGAAACCCTCCCCTAAAATTTGGATATTTTTGTACTTTAAAATTCACTAATTACTTCACAAAATTATTTACATACTTGTTAATATTTTTTTAGTAATACCCCTTAATTTATCATGTATGCATTTTGACCATTCAATTTTGAAATTTTTAAAACTAAATGCTTATAATGGTGATTGATCACTTTTAATATTTTAAAAATTGAATATTAATAAACTATTTAATTTGTATATTGGCAGGCTGGCGGACAAGGATCTGTTCCCGTTGAAGGTATTTTATTACTTGATACCATTTTTAAAATTTTAAAATAATATATACACGCGCACTACGCGCAAAACTTGTATACTTACATACAATGACCCATTACCTTAATTACCATGTGTCTAATTCTAGATATTGCTAATTAAAATGGCACCTCCAATCACAAATAATTATTGATTTTTCCTATTTCGTGACCACCATTATGATATTCTCATATTTCCTAAAGAAGTTAAATCCATCTCATTTAATTGGTCAATAAAATTTACTGAAGACACTAGTGATTTGAATCTATAGATTATTTGCTCATCGCAAGTTACACACATTATTACAATTCTAGAAATATTATAGAAGCTATCAAATATATTACCACTTAACTGTCAAATTGCAAATTAACTTCTAGAAATTGAAATTGCTAACACATGAATAATATTGGGAGAAATATTATTTTTCATAAGCATGCCATAATATGACACGTATTTACGAGGTTATTCTACTAGCTAGTTTAAATGTCTTGTGAGTAAAATTTTACATTTTACCTTTTACTCATATTTCATTGTTTAACCCACAAAATCATGATTTCAATAATGTGAACTTGATTGTTTGTACTTTTATTGATATTGATATCCTTACTAACAATTAGCATATATTGATTTGATTAATCTTTGGGAGCAGCATGTCCAAGTGAGTGTGCAAGGAGGTGCTCGAAAGCAGGGAGGCAAGACCGATGCTTAAAATATTGCAACATTTGTTGTGAAAAATGTTTGTGTGTTCCCTCAGGAACGCATGGAAACAAAGAAGAATGCCCTTGCTACAATGATTGGAAATCCAGCAAAGGCACCCCAAAATGTCCATAATCAAGATTATGTTGCTTTACTGCATTGATTGCTACGATAACGCAAGCTAGTACCTAAAGTCAAATGAATTTCCTTATAAATATCACTGTAAAGTTCATATTATTTATTTGAACTCTTACTATTTACTGATTGTGATCTCTTTTAAAGTTCACTTCACTCTTTGTTCTCCAAGTAAAAGTAAAACAAAGTAAAAAGTTGTGTTTAAACGGGAATATTAACAGAAAAAAAACACTATGTTGCCTAGCACGCGTATTATAACTAGAGCTTACTCATAATGAGTTATATGTTGGAATTTACACAAGTAATCAGATATATCAAAAAGGGTTTCAAAACATGATAAATGAAACTCTAATAATATACTAACCCCTATTTTAAGATCAAATCAAAGATATGAGAATTGATCTCGAGAAATCATGATGAAATAAGGAGGTTGTAACATACATTATGTGCTAAGCCCCATTGGCCAAAGCTTTTATGATTGCTTTTAGGAACTATGCTGTTCCGTTGTTGGTGCTACGTTGTAATGTTGACGGGGCCAGTATTTGCACTGGTTGTTCAACTAATCTGAAAAGGAAAATGGGGTCGGGTGGGGCAAAGATTGGATTAGCGGAAGTGGATACTCCACTACACGGCTACAACAATATCCATATGGTACCGCACCGGAGCGCACCGCACGTGGTCCGGAACAAAAGAGTAAGAAGAAAAAAATAGGACCACCGAATTAAATCTCTGGTGAATGCTGGCTCTTTTAATTGGGTTCGCCGTCTTTAAAGGATTCTTGTTCCAACGCCAATAGCCCCCAACCCCAACGCCTCTCTCTCTCTCCTTGTCAATCTTCTCAGGTCAGCCAGAATTCCCAATTTCTCTCTCAATTCCCTGTCAATTTCTCTCTCAATTCCCTGTCAATTTCTGATTGATTTTCTTGGTTGTGCTATTTTTGCAGGTTCTCTTCTGATTTCCCCAAGTCAGTCCACTTGACTTGGTCAATCCATATTCAATCACGCACAATGACTCATATCCTTTTGTATTTGTATCGTATTGTATTTAGAATGAATCAAAATCCCTAATCTCGTTTTCAATGGCTGAGCTAGTATTATAGTTATTCCATTAGATTTATTTCCTTTCCTTAACTTGATTGAAACGGGGTAACCAGAGGGAGAAGGATCGTGAAAGAGCAAGTGCTCGCAACAAAAAGGGTGGTAAGAAAGATGATGGCTTGACCCCTGAGCAACGCCGTGAAAGGTACCCCACCTCCTCCTTTTTCTCTCTCCTCATCCTCTTTCCCTTTCTCTTTCTCAATTTCATAATTCCCATTGCCCCAATATCAACTATTTCCCCTTATTTATTTATTTATTTATTTAATAATTCAGGGATGCAAAGGCACTCCAAGAGAAGATGGCCAAGAAGGCCACAGGCGGAGCTGAGCCTAGTGGTGGAGGTACCAGCAACAAGAAATGACTCACCTTCATAACTCTCTACATTAATAAATACTCGCTAAGTTTTAATCTTTGATTAGGATACTCACTCCATTTCAATGATTTTTCTGTCTGTTTTCTTACTTGTATTCTTATCTACCACTGTATTTGTCTTTACTCTCTTTTTTGCTTCTATATCATCCCATATATCATAAACAATACCTTTGTTGACAATGTTTCTTGTTTCCTATTAACATATTTGCTGTGCTTCCTGGATCTTCTGTGCTTTCAATTCAAATGTGAGTTTGTTAAGTGTTATGGTGGTGGAGAATGCCCTCTTCACCACTCTATGGAACTTGTTTTCTCTATGTACTACTAGCTCAGAATCTCACTGCTCTGGACTCTAACTACACAGTAGTAAATACCGATTTCTAATGGTGAAAACCCTTACACCTATTGCTATAATTCTATTCTCAATATAAGCCTAAGCACAGATTCTCTTAAAAAACTGCCTTCTTAGCAGAAAGCCATATTCCATTATTTCGTCTTTCGTGTTTTGCACTTAGTAATTCTTCCTATGTGAGATAGGGCGCTCAAACGTTTGTCTCAGAAGTCCCAATCAGAATAGTTTATTTAGACAGTTGCTCAATTCTAAGTGTGAGGATAGTTCCTTTTATTTGTCATACCCCTCTGCAGTTTGGTGTAACTATATGTTTGGGGTTTCTAACTCTTAATTTGCATATCTTTTTTGGTAGCTAAGAGCTCATAAATCAGGATAAGTTTGCAGGAGGTCTAACTCCTGATTGGGGTTGTAGAGCTTACCTTTTGCTGGTATACCTGGTCTGTGGGTTATATGTATGAGAAAATCCTAATACGTGTTCAAATATCTTTAGCCCTATTGGGTGATTTGAAGGTAGGGGAAGCACTAGGTAATTTATAATTTGTGGGTTTGTAAGCGTTTGTTGTTGCTACTGCTGCTCCAAACTGCTGGGATTTCTGTTTCTTGGTGACAGATTAACAGCCATGTCTTGTGCTTTTGTTGATAATATGGAAGGGATTCCTGAGTTATGCAGGCGCACTTGTATGCCAATTGGGCATGCCATCCCTACATGTAGCATATTTTGCCAGTAGATTAATTGTGTAATGCACATATTGTGGTTGTGGACAAAGGATGAAGTGGGCTTTACATTAAGGTTATTAGCTTAGGTCTATCAGTCCTATTTTCAGGGAGGTGGTTGTGTTCCTTGCCCCATTGACTACCTGGTCATTGTTTGCGTTATCAGATTCTCTTCAACTCTTTCTTAATGTAAATATTGTGAGCTAAATACTATATTCAGTTATAAAAGGCTACTAAGGCGCTTCGCACTAGGGCATATGAGTTACTACCATACTAGTTTCAAGGTTGTAGTTGAGAGTATTTAATGAGAAAGTTGATCCTGAGGAGAAGCAATGGAAAGCTAGTAGTCTGTTTGGGTGCTTGTAACGTACCCTGGAGATTCTTTGGACGGGCCCCTCCTTTTTCTATGTTTTTCTTTTTCTTTTTTTGATGAAAAAAGGTTGGTTAAGGACCTAAGGTGATGGGTTAAATCAGGGAATAATATGGAGTAAGATTGTAGTGTTAGCCTTGTGGAACACTCGTCTCATCAGGTATCCTTTTCTAAGATTGAGAGTAAATTTATTTTGGCATCCCTACAACATACTACTAAACACTTCATCCTTCAGGATACACCGTCATTTGAATTCTTTTTCTTCCACAGTTAACCAACTTGACGTAATTGCTCTTTAGCTTGCAAAAGTTCCCCTCTTTATGAAATTTTGAAACTTTTAGTTTTATATGCACCCTGATCATTGCAATTGAGATATTGAAAAAGCTTCACAATCAGGCAGTAAATGTGCAGACCTGATGTGGGGAGTTGTGGTTTGGCAAAGTGTAGATTGCAGCAACCCTTTTCTGGAATTTTACCCCCCTTTTTGTGGTTTGGAATGGGTTGGGGGTTTGGGTGTTCATACCTTGTAAGTGTCGTTCCTCTTATTGCATACCAATGCTTGGTAAAATTGCCATCCTCCAAGCTTTACTTCTCAAACTCCATATCATCCACCATTAGCATGTCCCTTTTTAGTACACTCCAGTCCTAAGCATATAATAATTCATCTTTCAAACTTTGGTCTTTTGAAGGTTCACATGTCCCCTCTATTTTCTCTTTCCATCTCTCCTTTCTTTTTATTTTATTTGTTAAGATCCTCCAAGCTTGGAGGATGGCTCCTATGCTAGAAGAATGGTGTTTGAGGATGGCCCTTAACATGCATTGTTGATGCTCTTAGTGGATGATCAGGGTGGCCAAATGATCAATCATAGAGCAGCATTAAATTTTAGCATGATCATTAGTCTCTATTTTCTAGAAGAACATGTCCAATCCAATATGGTGATGATAATTGTTTAGAGACTTAGAAGCTCGTTGCTTACCTACTGTTTGGAAAAGGCTAAAGAAAATGAAATCCCGAGAAATCAAATCATAAAAAAGCGCCAGTACGATGTGCATTTGACATGAATCCTTGATTTGATTGTGGAAAAATTGAATAGCAGCACTTTTCCTTTTTGTCTGTTTCCAGTGCCTCCTCTTTCACCCTGCCTTGTTTGACCCTCATATTTTTGGTTTGGTTATTCATATCGCAAGAGATTGTAAGCTTCATTTCCCTCTAAATTCTACCCTAATGAACGACTTGTTTGCTGTCTAGAGCTTTTTTCTTATCCAGCCCCAAATACCTTTGTTAAGAGCAAGTCCTTGTCTCGTGTACCCGAAATAGTATGTTTCTTTCGTGAATCATAGGGCATCCACTCTCAAGAATTGTAAATTTGACCTCTATGGAGAAACAAAACCCTTATAAATATCCGGCGTAAAGTAAATATTTTGATGGTCATGCCATGCAAATCAACAAACCATCAATCCAGTGCACCTTCTGCCTTGCGGGAATCAAATTAGTTTATGTGCCATCTTGTGAGCTACAGTATGAGAGTGAGTATTGCCATTCGACTCTCAGATTAAAAAATAGATGGGTTGTTCTTGAAAAA